>CM040180.1:39359022-39959022 GCA_022606695.1 Vaccinium macrocarpon | reverse complement strand
GCACCCGCATGTCTATGCTCCTGCTCATTGCGAGATCAAACAAAAAAAAAGAAAAGAAAAAATAAGATGAATCTCAAATTCCAAATTCTCTTAATCAAATTTGTTTCTTTTGCAGGTATTGGAATATTGTCAAATTTGAGCAATTTGAAGGAGCTTGATCTTCATTGGAATAATCTAGAAAATAGCATATTACTATCTTTGAACAAGCTTTCAAACCTGAAGATTTTAAATTTGGCTGAAAACAGATTGAACGAGTCAATTTCTATTAATGGTAAGTTTAAATAAGTACTACAATTCAGTTATCTCAAACTGAAAACCAGAAGTCAGAACACAATCTCTCTTTTTTTCTTGAAAAATGCTTTGGACATTAAATTCTGATACACAAATGTAACTGCTACCGTTCGATATTCTTCTAAGTAATTTTACTTTCTTTTAAGATTGAAACTTACAGTTAGAACATTTGTTTTATGTGATAATAAAATTATTGTGTATGGCTTTTGTGCTACCAATGCTATAAGTTAATTTTAGTGTGAGTTCGAGTCTCAACATACTGAAAATTTTATTGAGACCCTAGAAAAAGAAAGAACGGCATGGGGACTTAAACCTAGGTCATTGGTGTGGATAACAAACGTTTTTCCACTAGAATACTAAAGAAGATTTATTACATTTTGGACTATTTAATACTCCCTCCGTCCCTTTTTAAATGATCCATACGGGTATACGTGCAATTTCAAACCCCTAAAAAAATATTTCTCTACATAATTTTTTAATTTGTTTTATACCAAATTAAAGTGCTCATTGAGTACTTTAATTAAGTGCAAAAAAAATTTTAAAACGATATACGAAAGTACATTTTTAAACATCCGCAAAAATACACGTTTTCCAAGTGGATCACTTAAAAGGGGACAGAGGGAGTATATAATGCTTCTTACGACTTGGGGCCCAACTTTGTGGTCTTACTTTAAGAGGGATCACCGTACCCATACTGGATCCACCCATGATTCTCAACTTAGCACCAAAATTGTCAACCTTAAAGAGCATCCTCATTTGGCTCTTTACTTTTAAAGTAAAAGTAGAGAGCAAAGTCTCCAAAAATCTTAAAAATCAAGCTCTTCAAATGCCTCTCTAATTTGCTACATTTTGTAACTTTGCTACAGTAACCCCACAAATTTAGGGAGGCAATGTTCACGCAGCAAAAGATGAGAGGGAGGGAAGAGTAAAAGTTTGAATAGAAAGTCTGATTTTGTGAGTTTCTTATAAAGTGACTTGCTAAAGTTTGAATAGAGAGTCTGATTTTGTGAATATTTTGAAAAGTGACTTGTTAAATTATAAAAGGTGTTTTTGAGGTTAAATTTGGTGTTTATTTTTTTGTGTGAGATAACAATGACATGCATGCGAAAAACACCTTTTATAAATAAACAAAAACTTAGATTCAAATTAAAACTTACGACTCTGTAAGACGGCAATAGCCTTATTGGAAGTGGCAAACGTAGAACTTGTGTTTAGTGGAAACCCAATTCACATTTATATCTGCACTATATATATAACAAAAGTATATGCTATAGCTATAGATTACTTTACGTTTGAGGAAGAGATTTGTTTGTACAAGTACTCATCATTTAAATTTACCCGTGCTTTCAAAAAAAGGTAATAACGTGGAATTTTAAAGGGTTTTTTACCACCCATAATAAATTTTATAAATTTTATTATCAATCCAAGGGACTTTACAGGAACCCACTCCAAATTAACTAGAAAAATAGTACAACTAATGCAAATATTTTGAGTTGTGCAGGGCCTGGTCACCCTGGCACCCGCATGTCTATGACCCTGCTCATTGTGAGATCAAACAAAAAATAAGAAAAAAAATAAGATGAATCTCAAATTCCAAATTCTCTTAATCAAATTTGTTTCTCTTGTGGGTATTGGAATATTGTCAAATTTGAGCAATTTGGAGGAGCTTGATCTTCACTGGAATTATCTTGAAAATAGAATACTACAGCTGTCTTTGAACAAGCTTTCAAACCTGAAGCTTCTAAATTTGGCCCAAAACAAATTGAACGGGTCAGTTTCTATTGATGGTAAGTCTAAAATACGTACTACAGTTCAGTTTTGTCAAACCAAAAACCAGAAGTCAGAACACAATCCCTCTTTTTTTCCTAAAAATTGCTTTGGACATTTAATTTTGATACGCAAATGTAACCGCTAACGTCTGATATTTGTCCCAAAAGCATCAACGGATCTAAACACATTTATATCTGATTTGTGTCTGAACATATTTGCCCATAATACTATTCTTTTTTTCCTGATTCGTAATTGCCTTTTTCAACTGTGTCATGGTTTGCCTGGGAGATTTATGAGTTAATATTATAATTTTAAGGCCAATATGTTTCAATTTAATTTCTGTAAACGGAAATTAGTGGGGGCCTTGTGGGGGTATTGCAGTTGAAGTGGAGTATTTTACAGTCTTACCCCGGGCAGTTACTTAATTGAAATGTCCGGAAAAGGTTATTATCCTTTTGTTTCGGGACAAAAGTGAAAATTACTTTTGTGAACAAGGCTTCACAAAAGAGAGACAATAGTTTGGTGCTCTCCTTTTTATTCATACCGGGATTCTTTCAATCTCTCCAAAGCCTAGGCTCGTCTTGGAATAAAAATGAAAATTATTTATGTGACAAGTCTTCACAAAAGGGAGACACAACAAACTGGTGCTCTCCCAATGGGAGCCCCACTCAAATTCTGACTTACAAGTTACAAATGATACTTAATTAAAGGTAAAAATTAAGAAAAAATGAGAGGAATCTCAAATTCTAAATTCTCTTAATCAAATTTGTTTCTCTTGCAGGTATTGGAATATTGTCAAATTTGAGCAATTTGGAGGAGCTTGATCTTAGCTGGAATTATCTTGAAAATAGAATATTACTGTCTTTGGATAAGCTCTCAAACTTGAAGATTCTAAATTTGACCGGAAGCAAATTGAACGGGTCAATTTCTATTAATGGTAAGTTTAAAATACGTACTACAGTTCAATTTTGTCAAACTAAAAACTAGAAGTCAGAACACAATCTCTCTTTTTTTCCTGAAAAATGCTTTGGACATTAAATATTACTACGCAGATGTAACCACTAGCATCCAATATTTGTCCGACATGCATCAACGGATCTTAACACATTTATATCTGATTTGTGTCTGAACATATTTGCCCATAATACTAGTCTTTTTTCCCTGATTCGTAATTGTCCCTTTTCAACTGTACTTTCATGGTTTGCCTAGGAGATTTATGAGTTACTATTTGTGAGACCTCTAAGGATATAATTTTAAAGGCAAGGCCATATTGTTTCAGTTTAATTTTCTGTAAACGAAAATTTGTGGGGGCCATGTGGGGGTATTGCGGTTGAAGTGGAGTATTTTACAGTCTTACAGGCAGTTACTACGTTGAAATGTCGGGAAGAGGTTATTATCCTTTTGTTTGGGGATAAAAGTGAAAATTGCTTTTGTGGACAAGGCTTCACAAAAGAGAGACAATAGTTTGGTGCTCTCCTTTTTATTCATACCGGAATTCTTTCAATCTCTCCAAAGCCTAGACTAGTCTTGGAATAAAAATGAAAATTATTTATGTGACAAGGCTTCACAAAAGAAAGACACAACAAACTGGTGCTCTCCCAATGGGAGCCCCACTCAAATTCTGACTTACAAGTTACAAATGACACTTAATTAAAGGAAAAATGATCTTTAATATCCAAATAATCAAATTCATTTTAGGTTCTCCAGCAAAAAACAATATGTATTGGGTGCGGCAGGAGAGGGGCCAAGGATTTATATACAGGGGAGCCGGAATTTGGAACATGGAATTCTTCGTATTCATACAGAAATTCTTTCAGCTCTCCGAAGCCTAGGCTTGTCTTGGAATCAATTGCGATGTTTCATTCGGAAAGACGTTTACGGTTGCAGACCTCTATAGCAATCCAAGTGAATTATATCCAAGTGGAAGAATTATCATTTGAGTCAACTCTAATTAATATTTCAATTGTTCAGATATCGCCGCTCTTATGTCAAATACTTTGCTTCCCCAAACCTAATAAGTATCCTTATATAAGAAATTAATTTGGTATATTAATTAATTGGTAGTGGGCATCTCGGACATGTCAAATTGACATAGAAGCCTTTAAAAAAAAAAATTAAATTTCTATATTTGATTTAAAATTCCAAATTCTCTTAATCAAATTCCAATCCCCGTTTGTTTCTTTTGCAGGTATTGGAATAATGTCAAATTTGAGTAATTTGGAGGAGCTTCTTCTTGAAGACAATGAACTTGATAATAGCATACTACCATCTTTGAACAAGCTTTCAAACCTGAAGATTCTAAATTTGGCCGGAAACGAATTGAAGGGGTCAATTTCTATTAACGGTAAGTTTAAGATGTGTACTACAATTTTATCCAACCGAAAACCAGAAGTTAGAACACAAACTCTCTTTTTTCCCGAAAAGTGCTTTGTATAAGAATTGTGGTGCTTAGTTGTAACCGCAACCCTCTGATATTTGTCCCTCATGCATCAAACGCATCCAAACACATTTTTATTCGAATTTGTGTCTCTGGACATATTTACTAGTCTTTTTTTTTTCCTTGATTCCTAATTTACTGCATATTATCTCTTTTCAACTGTTTCGTCGTTTGTTTTTCTTTTCTTTTAACACAGAATTTGATGGTTTGAACAACTTGAAGGAGCTGGACCTGGGCTCAAACTTGGTTCGTAGTATCATAACTGTCAACGGTATGAAACGAAAATGTTAACAAGACTACTATTTCTTTTTAGTTGAAATACATGTTAGTTGTTAATTAGTGTATATGGTACCTACCTACTTAGTTACCATCCCACTTGCAACAACAAGACTACTTTTATCCATCTTCGTTTTAATGGCCATCACGAATAACAGTATGTTATTAATGGTTGTGCAAGTGGTAAATGTGGTCAAATTAACTTTGTTTCAATTGGGCTAAATCAACTATATAATCTACAGGTTTCCAAGAAGAATCAAGAATACTGAGCAAGTTAGAGGTCCTTGATCTGAGCTTTAATGAACTCAATGACACTATTTGGTCAATTTTTAGAGAGCTTTCATCAATCAAGACACTAGATTTGAGTTACAATTCTGACTTGCATGGAGCTATTCACAATAACGGTACCTCTTATATGCAATTTTGTTATAATTAACATTATTAGAACCTTCGTCTTTCGGAGTATTCAAAATTTTGATCCAATGCCAATTTTGTTGAACCAATTATTACAGACTTGAAAGGCCTTAGCAGCGTTAAAACTTTGCTCATGGATAATGTTACACTCGACACCGACTTTCTTTCGAACATTAGAATCATGACTTCCATTCAAGCGTTATCACTGAGCCATTGTGAAATCAATCATATGCCATCGATTGAAGGTATGGTGCAGAATTATAATTCAATTCCCCCCTCCAAATAAAAAGTGGAAAAAAGAAGAAACATACACTGTTCTTTATGTTTTATGTCTATTAAATATCATCAAGCTAAGCTTTTAAGTGTGTTTCATGTGTTTTAAGGATTGTGCGACTTGAAGACTCTCCAAGAGGTTGACATCACAAGAATTGGTCTCAAGGGTACATTACCATGGTGCCTGGTGAACTTAACATCCCTTCGACTACTGGATATCACTTCTAATCATTTTACTGGAAATATTGCTCAGTCTCCTCTTATAAATCTGACATCCCTTGAATACCTTGCAATTTCAAACAATGACTTCGAAATTCCAATCTCATTCAAGTCATTCTTTAACCACTCCAAACTTAAAGTCATTGAGAGCCTGAACAACAAGTTGTTAGAAGAAGAGGACTTTCTTGCCACATCCCCAAATTTCCAACTAATCGGACTTCGCTTGTCCAGTTCTCAACAAGGCAAAATCACGAGATCATTTCCCCACTTTCTCTACCATCAACATGATCTTAAAATGGTTGAGCTCCGTCAAATCGGCTTCAGTGGGATGTTTCCAAATTGGTTGTTGTACAACAATACGAGAATGAAAGCACTTCTTCTATCTTCCAATTCATTTGGCGGACCATTGTTGTTGCCTTTGCATCCGATGAGAACACTTCTAGAATTGGAAATCTCTAACAATAATCTGGAGGGATTCATTCCTTACAAAATAGCCAGCTCTTTCCCGAGTTTAAAAATCTTGAATATGTCTAGAAACAACTTTGGAGGCAACATTCCCTCTTCGTTTGGGGACATGACTGCTCTTACTTGGCTAGATTTATCCAATAACAGACTATCTGGTGAAATACCGGTGCAGTTGGCCATAGGTTGCCACCGCTTGAAGATCTTGATACTATCAAATAACAACTTCAAAGGCCCAATACTACCCCATCAAAACAATCTGACCCAGTTGGATATGTTGTATTCCGACCACAATTGCTTCACAGAAATTCCGCCTAACTTGACTTTGAGCCCTTTGACATGGTTAAATGCTAGTGCTAATCAACTAGGAGGAAAGATTCCAGGATTCATCGGGAATATGTCGTTATTTACACTAGCCATGGCCGGTAATCATCTTCAAGGTCCTATTCCAGTTGAATTTTGTCAACTCTTTCGCCTCTACTCATTGGATCTTTCAGAAAACTATATCACTGGGGCGATACCATCTTGCTTCAATTCATCAAATTTTTTGCATGTTATCCGGTTGTCCAAAAATAGGCTACATGGACCTTTTCCAACGGCCTTTCAAAACCACTCTAGGATAATGGAGCTTGATCTCTCTTATAATCAATTCAGTGGGAATATTCCAACTTGGATAGGTAGCCTTTCCTATCTTATGGTTCTTCTCTTGCAAAATAATCATTTTGAAGGCAATATTCCAAAGGAATTATGCCACCTGTCTTGGTTAACCTTGATTGATCTTTCTTCCAACAATCTTGTTGGCAGCATTAGCTCTTGCATTAGTAATGTTAAACTCAACAGAATACCTGGGCCAGTTGCTTCTCTCGGTGGTATTGATTACTCACCATCTAAATTCACGTCATTGTTGCATGATCTGAGGACAAAGGGTGAAGAAATTGAATTCGATATGTTTATTAGTTCTATTTTTTTACGAGAGGAGATAAAGTTTCAAACAAAGGGGATGTCCTTGACCTATAAGGGAACCGTCCTAAGCCTTTTCTCAGGAATTAATCTCTCCCATAATAGATTGACTGGCCCCATACCACCAGAAATCGGAAACCTTAGCAATATCAAAGTGTTGAACTTGTCCCACAATTCCTTGACCGGAACAATCCCTTTGACATTTTCAAACTTGAAAAGCATAGAAAGCTTGGATCTTTCCTACAACCACCTCAGTGGAAAAATCCCCTCTCAGCTTACAGAGCTATACTCCTTGGAAGTTTTCAATCTGTCCTACAATAACTTGAGTGGAAGCACACCTCCAACAGTAGCTCAATTTGGAACTTTTGATCAATCAAATAGCTATGTTGGAAATCCACTTCTTTGCGGAGAACCACTGCCAAGGAAGTGCAATGCGGTTAATTCACCTCCACGGACGCCAAATGCCGCTATAAATGGTAGTGAAGAGGATTCCAATTTCACGGACATGGATACTTTTTATATGAGCTTTGCAGGGTCTTACATAATTGTGGTGTTGGCAATTGTGGCGATTTTTTTCATAAGTCCTTATTGGCGAAGGGCATGGTTTCATCTTCTTGAGGTTTTCCTCACCAGCTCCTACTATTTTGTTGTGGACAATCTCCTGTACCCCGTGCGTGGATTTCTTTGGAAATAAGAAGCGTACCCCTCACTGTCTGATGGAGTACTTAAGGTACTGTAAAAAGTTTCTTATGGATTGTTGTTTGTATTGAATAAATTTGCAAAGTTAATTACCTTCTCGTAATTTGTAATGGTTCAGTTCTATATGTTAGACCAAAAACCTTGTAATATCATTCTAGATTTGTGATATATTTGATGTACATTAATATGCAGCAATAATTGTTATGCACCCGAATTTCGTAGCACCTGAAGAAAATCTCCAATAAACTGTCCAAATTTGTGTGTAAAGTGTGTATTAGGATAAAAAAGAGAAGAGTCTTAGCAAAGGATCTTGAGGATAGGAATGCAACATAGGGAAGTCTGTATTTGGCCTTTCACATGACTTCCCTATGTTGCCCAACTTTAGAAGCACGAAAAACTGAACCCTTGGTTTCTTCTTGCAAGGTCTAAAGTAAATAATTCTGATAAACTGTGCAAATGGTGTCAAGGTACTCAGTTTTGGTCCTATGTCTAAAGTCAATAGTTCTATCTCGTTGAAGTCCTAAGCAGCTTATGTAATTGCATTAGACTACATTCGAGAACAACCACTGAGACTACATTCGACATGGATCGAATACCAGACAAATTAACAATGGGCATAAGAAAGTCATTTTTCAAAAAAAGTTTTTTCAAACTCCAGGGAAGAGACACCCAAAAATTCAAAATTATTTTGCGTGCAACAATAACCCTTCAGTTATAATTAGACCAAAAATAAGCTTACAATACGAAAATTCTTCTCCTGTACGAGAACCACAACTGGAAAATAAAATTGGTTTCTCTATCAGACACAAAAATATTAGTCCGCTACATAACATATGATGAACTAGATTTTCTATAGCACAACAACTGTGTAGAACTTCCCCAACCTGTAAAGCAAAATCCTAACATCGAAGCACAAGAACCAAAATGGCCTAAAGCACTTCTTTTGAATGTAATTCAGCTTGGATGCCTCAAGTGCCCAGTGAAAAGAAGAGAAATCCACCACACTTATTAAAACTAATCCTGCTTTCACAACGAAAGCAACAAAGGAAAGGAGACCTTCCCTAACCATATACGAAACCAAAACGGATACATACCATATCCAAAGCAGCCTACAGATACAACAGACTTCACACAACACCAGCTATATGAAGAAGAAAAAAATACAAGAAGCTACGGTCTTATTGGAACACGGAACCTGATTTCTAGAGCACCTTTTGACCCTTCTCCAAGTACCGAGACAAGCCCTTGTGTCAGAAACAACCTCCACAAAAGTTTGCACATTTTGAAAGATCTTAGCATTCCTCTCAAACCACACATGGTATGTGGCTGCAGTGAAAACCAATTTGTATACAGCATGCAGGAAACTAGCACCAATTCTAAAAATAAGAGTACTTCTACCAATAGCGTACATCTACTATAAGGGATACGAGGACCCCCAAATCTGGGCAAATTATGCACATCGGTTTAAGATCAAACTTACATGAAATTGAAGTTAACAATGGAAGAAACAGTTCATTTTTATCATACTAACTTGCAAGCAGTTTGTACACTTGTTTGTTGGAGGCCTTCCAGCTATTGGTTGGATATAACAAGGCAAGGGCCAAGGGTCAATAGTACTCAAAATCAATACTATTGAGACAACATTCCTGTTGCAAAAATAGATGAATAAAAGCCGGAAAGCTCAAATCAGAAGGAGAGTGATCCGAAGCTGCGTGAGTTAAAAAAAAACAAAAAAAAAAAAGAAGGGTCAAGCATGCCCAAATGGGATTAATAGTTTCTTACAAATCTATTCTTATAATGCTTGTCATATCTCAGATAAGGGAAAGCTGGTCTATACAAGGAAACCTCTCTAAGAAGTATGCGAAATCGACACAAACCATCAACTGCAATGACCACGTGTGGTCAAAGGGAGGCCTTGATTTGTGCCAAAAATCTTTTTTTCCTCAATTGTAAAGCTCACTACAGCAAACATGTTGCAGTTACAAAATGCTAAGTCAGCTCAGTCATGTATCTTTTCTATCTTGATAAGCTGTCAAGGGATCATATGGTAATTCATCTTTTTGTAATAGGAGCGAGGTTAACTATAGTAAAGCATTTTGGAGGGGGGAAAGAAGTTAACGCAAGAAACAATTGAGTGACACAAATTCCACCTTGTATATGGAAGAGAGAAGTCGCAAACTCACAACCTATGAAGCACCGACACCTCTTCGGCACCCCGTATCGCAGTGTCCCAACACGGGGACATGGCGGGACACGTGTCCCAACACGCCACGTGGCATGGGACACGGCTGTAGTACTTTTTTGTATGGGGACACAGGGAGAGAGAGAGAGAGAGAGAGAGAGAGAGAGAGAGAGAGAGAGAGAGAGAGAGAGCGAGAGGACAGAGAGAGAGAGTGAGAGTACAGACGAGGACATACCTGCTGCTGGTGCTGATGCAGATCTGATATTTTAAGGTTTGAAATGGTAATGTCGGCTGATAAGGAGGAAGATGAGAGGTATACATATGCTAAATTATAGTTTTTACCCTAAATTTTTTGAGTAATTATAAATTTACCCTTAAAAGTTTAAAAAAATTCAATTTTACCCCTGAAAATTTTAAAAATTTTCAAATTTACCCCTACAAGCTTTTAAAAAATTCAATTTTACCCCTGAAGGTTTTTAAAAAATTCAATTTAACCCCTAAAAGTTTCAAAATATCATATATATATAGGAATCCCTTCACATCCAAACCCCTATTTACGGACCTAACGTCCGGACCTCCACCTTCCGAATTTTTTTTTGAAAAACCGAACCGTTAGATGTGTTTAAAACGTGATTTTAGGGTCCAACGCGAAGATTTGGCCAAAAAAAATACTCGGAAGGGCTTGATCGGGGCATTTTTGACAAAAACGCTATATTTGCGTTTTTGTGAAAAAAACGCCCCATCAAGTTTCTTCCCGTATTTTTTTGCCAAATCTTCGCGTTGGACCTTAAAATCACGTTTTAAACACATCTAACGGTTCGGATTTCCAAAAAAAAATTCGGAAGGTGGAGGTCCGGACGTTTTAAAATCCGGGAGTTTGGATTGGAAGTTTTTTTGTATATATATATATATATATATATATATATATATATATATATATATATATATGTAAATAAATATATAATTAAATAAATAAATATACACGTGGCGTAATCCCCGCCGTGTCCGTGTCCCCATTTTTTAAGGATTGCCGTGTCCATGTTTGTGTCCTTGTCCGTGTCCATTTCCGTGTCCGTGCATCATAGCTCACAACTGATGTTTAGATAAAACCAAACACAAAAATAGTATCGGGAAGACACATTGTCTTGATAGTGATTGCTTATTTAGGCTGTTAAATTCCTTGTGTTAAGAGGCTTAAATAGGCAGAACGAATCTCACAAATTATAATTAATATCCAAGAGAGTGAACTCAAAGCATCCATAATCTCAACCAATGACCATAAATTGCACAAAAATACTTAATGGAAGAGGAACAGCTATCACTAAAGCTGATTAAAAAAAAAAAATCAAAGTTCTTTGGTCATTTTGTTTTCCTCAATTAAATAATTATGAAGGGGGGCTATTGGGGTCCCTAACTACTGCGGAATGTTCGACTGGGAGGTGCTTGCATAAGCCCTGTCTCTTTCTGCCGTCATCACTACCCCACAAAGGTACGAGTTGAACAAGATGCACTCACACAGGGCATCTAGTTTCAAGAGAACTACAAAGTCAAACATTAAACTCACGACAATGGGGAGGGAGAGAGTTTCACTCCACACCAACTCGGTGGTAACATATCATATCAATTGCAGTGGAGAGTTCCTAGATTGGGATATTTCGAAAAGGGAGTAAACCCAAGACTAACATCAAATAGACAGAACACAAAACACCACAATCTCATTCACCATCAATATGAACAAAAGCACTTATTCAAACAAGAACAACTACTATTAAAATTGATCAAAAACCCAACATAATTCACTTACGGTTTCAACTGCCAAAATAGGGAAATTGCAAAAAGATCTTATCAATGACAACAAATGGAACATTCATTTTTTGGCCTCTCTCGAGAATGAGAGCCTCTCTCTCTAGAATGAGAGAAATGCCCAAAGTGGTCTTTTCTTTTTCCTCCGCTACTACCCTCCCACACCCCCTTCGCCGAGTTCACTACCTCTCCTTCTCTCCCTTCTCTCTCAACCCCTTTCTTCTTTTTTTTCCTTGCCGGTGCACCGTGATTTCGTGGTTTTTCTATAGCTGATTTTGGCATTTTAGATCTAGAATAGGGGACTGTTGATTCAGGGGTGAATAGCAGTGTGTGCCTTGTGGGTCGAGTTTTACATGGTAAATCTCTGAGAGCCTCCGTTCTTGCTGACATTCTCAAGGCTGCATGAAGGACCGGGGCCCCTTTCTAGATTGACGACTGGAATAACAATACTTTCCTTTTTCGCTTTGAGGAAGAGGAAGATAAGCTTACTGTTCTACGGGAAGGTCCATGGTCTGTGATGGGTAACCTTCTGGCTCTTATCCCTCTTGTAGATGGAATGGTGATTTCTGAGTTAAATTTCAATATCTGTCCATTTTGGGTACAAATTCATGGTTTGCCGGTGGAAAAGTTAAACAGGACCAACGCAGAGCTTATTGGGTCTCGTTTTGGGAAACTGTTGGCACTCAAGGCGGGTTTGGACGGTTTATGTTTATCAAGGGGATTTCTTAGGGTTCGGGTGGAAATCAATACCTCTCAACCCCTACCTAAGGGTTTCTTCTTGCGGGGAAGAACGGATCCGAGTAGTGTTAGATGGCTTTCCTTCAAGTATGAAAAGCTGCCTGATTTTTGTTATGCTTGTGGAAGGATTGGGCATGACAACAGGGCTGTCGCTTTGTTACCAGAGATGAAGGAGAAAACTCTGGGTATGGCCCTAAACTGAGAACGGGGAGAGCTAGAAGAAGTGCTCTACCCATTGAGGTTATTCATGCGGAGGTGGATGCGGCGGAGGTCCGAGTTCAAAATCTTCTCCTACGACGGTGGGAGATTCAGTTTCAGGGTAATGGAGCGCGTGTGGTAAACGAACATATGGAGCGTGGGACTCCTACCCTCAATTCCCTAAATCAACAGGTGCTCGGTGTGGGAGGGCAATACTCTCTCCAACGTATAGATAATGACGCCATTCAGAGGCCAGGTGGCGTGCAGGTGGGGATGACAGAGGTTTCTCACCTCTCCCCTTTGAGTATTGCCCAAGGTAAATCTTTAGGTGCCTTGAATCTGGTAAATGCTTGCGGGTCAGGTCGGGTTGTTGCCCTGTCCCTATCTCTAGCTGCTCCTAACCTTACTTCGACCCTTGATTCCACCTCCTCTAGGCCTAGAGCGAAATATGGACCTCACTACTTTGTAACCGAGCCACCAGACAGCCCTCGCCTCTCCCACATAACCCAACTAACCCCTCATTTACTGAACCCAATTTTACCACCCCAACTCACCCCTCCTACTGTCCCCCATTATACAGTATCTCCTGATAATCCATGGTACACCCCCATAATCCAGCCCAATGTCAATTCTAGCCCAAAATCTCCTCAGCTTACTAACTCTTCCTATCCATCCCAACCTAGCCCACTTCTCACTACCACGTCTCAACCCAAAGTTACAGTTAGCTCAATACCCCCTCCTTTCAATCACTGCTCCCCCCCAAACTCAACCTGACTGGTCCCAAAACACTAACCATACCCATACATTTTTTGCACCCCATTCCCCAAAATCTAACACTATATCAAAGTCCACTAATGCTTCATTATCCTCTATGTTTAATTCTCTCTCTCTTAAGAGAAAATTGGTTGAAGATACTGCTCCTCCCACCAAATCCAAAATCCTACGCATATGCTCCCCAGCCCAGAATCTTGCCCCATTTTCTGCCAACACTACCCGTTCCCCCTGCAATCTAAGAAGGGGTTCATCTCTTCCTCGAACCCTATCTAGCAATTCCCAGAATTTGATGTTCAATGAGGAAGGTCTGCGTGAAATTCCTATTGGCCAGTGGTCCGGAGGTGCAGGTGAGTCCGGACCTTCACCCCCAGTTGACGCAAATCACTCGGTTATGCAAAGCTTTGATCCAGATTTTATGGAGTTGGAAGCTAAAGGGCGTGTTGCTGGCCCTAAATAGCAACATTCCTCATTTTGATCCTAACCTGGAACTGTCAAGGAATTGGGCGTACCTTGACGGGCCAGGCATTAGGTGATCTTATCCGTACAAATCACCCCTCCATTGTCTTTCTGATGGAGTCCAAAAACATTAAGGTCAAGTTAGAGACCATCCGTCGTCAATTAGGTTTTTCTAGTAGTAGCTATGTGGATCCAGTGGGTTTATCTGGTGGTCTTGCTCTTTGGTGGAATAAAGATGTTGATTTGGATGTGGAGATCATTACTAAGAACTTTATGCATGTGATTGTGATGGATAACTTGAATCATAGGGTTTGGGCTTCTACGTTTGTTTATGGATGCCTATCTAGGGCAAGTAGAGAGTTGGTGTGGAGAGATATTAGGGGTAGCTCAATCAGAAATCCCTACCGTGGGTGTGTTTGGGGACTTCAACCAAGTCATTGGTGGGCATGATAAGGTTGGTGGACTTATTCCTAGTCAAGGGGCAATTTCCTCTTTTCACGATATGATCATGGACTACGGTCTTGTTGATTTGGAGTTCATAGGCCCAAGATTTACTTGGAGGAATCACCGTAGTGGAGGAAATTTTATCATGGAAAGAATTGATATGGTCTTTGCCAATGATAAGTGGAGGGAACTCCATGACAGAGCCATGGTTTTTGTTGAACCAGCTATTGATTCGGACCATAATCCACTGATTTTGAACAAGGTGGGGAGCCTTTCAAGTTCGAATCTTATTAGATGACTGAGGATGAATGCAAGGATGTCATTGAGGAATCGTTGAGCCATCAATCTGTTGGGACTTTGATGTTTTTTGTGTGCAAAAAACTTAGAGTCTGCAAAGAGAACCTCAAGCATTGGAGTAAGCATAAGTTTGGTGATCTCAGACTTCGAATTGCTTCTGCCAAGGAACAGCTTTGTGATATTCAGAACAAATTGGTGCTAGGCTTCAAATCTGACTTATTCATAGAGGAAAAGAGGATCAAATGCACCCTAGAAGTTCTCTGGCAAAAGGAAGCCATGTATTGGCATCAACGGTCTAGGATCAAATGGTTACAAATGGGAGATAGGAATTCGCGATTCTTTCATCTTTCTACTATTCAGCGACGACAAAGAAACCAAGTTGTGAAGCTTAAAGATGATGGCGGAACTTGGAAGGACAATCCAAAAGAAGTGGCTGGTATTGTCAGAGGGTATTTTCAGGACCTTTATAAAGCCCCTCCCATGAGGAACTTTGAAGATTTGATAGAGCTTATCGACCCATCCATCTCTGTCGATTGTAATGCAAGTTTGGTGCGAGAGATTACTATGGAGGAAGTGCAGTTAGCAGTATTTCAAATGGGGGCTCTAAAAGCCCCAGGCTCTGATGGGTTCCCTGGCTTAGTCTATCAAAGTTACTGGAATACAGTAGGAGAGGATATCTTTAAGGCAGTTCAAAACTTTTTTCAAAAAGGTGTTCTTCTGAAAGAAGTTAATCATACCAACATTGTCCTAATCCCGAAGGTGCCCAACCCAGAGTCAATGAGACAACTCCGCCATATTAGCTTGTGTCGGTTTATTTATAAAATCATCTCCAAAATTCTGGCAAATAGGCTTCAACCATTCATGGATAGCATCATTTCAGAGCAACAATCTGCTTTTATCTTGAGAAGGCAGATCTAGGACAACATAGTGGTGGCGCATGAAGTTTTCCACTTTCTCAAACACAAAAAGCCTGGCCCCAAGGCTTCAGTGGCAATAAAATTAGATCTCAATAAAGTGTATGACCGAGTTTGTTGGGACTTCCTCTTCCGAGTTATGGAGAAATTGGGTTTTGATGCTAAATGGATTCAATGGGTTCAGCAGTGTGTATGCTCTGTTACATACTCTTTAGTGGTTAATGGAGGCCAAATTGGTGGAGTGAGCCCTGCTAGAGGTCTCCGCCAAGGAGATCCACTATCACCATACCTATTCCTAATCGTTGCAGATGTTTTCTCAAACCTCATGAATAAGGCTGTGTTGCACAAGTCGATTGGAGGGATTAAAATGCGAAAGAGATGTCCCATGTTATCTCACCTTCTTTTTGCAGATGACTCGCTCATCTTTTTGGAGGCAGTACCACGTTTTTGCGTGAACTTCATGGATCTTGTGGGAAGCTTTAGTGCAGCATCGGGGCTCTCCATCAACACCCATAAGTCAAGCCTATTTTTCTCTGCCAATATCAGTAAGGAGGTCAAAGAGGATATTAAGAAAATCTTGGTATGGAGGAGATGGACGAATCTACGATGTACCTGGGCCTTCCCGCTTTCTGGGGTAAGTCCAAAAGGGAGGCATTGGGCTACCTAAGGGACAAGATACTTCGAAAAGCTCAGGGATGGGGAAACAAGCACCTGAATCATGCAAGCAAAGAGGTACTCATAAAATCAGTTATGCAAGCAATCCCTTTGTACACTTTAATGTGCTTTAAAATTCCCCTTTCTATCTGCGATTGCCTGACTTCAGTTGTTCGGAATTTTTGGTGGGGGAGCTCTGCCACTGAGAAAAAAATCCATTGGGGTGCTTGGTTTAAATTGACAGATCCTAAATCCATTGGTGGTTTGGGGTTTAAAGATTTTGAATCTTTTAATGTTGCTTTGTTAGCTAAACAATTTTGGAGGATGGTGAATTGTCCTAACACGCTGTGGGCAAGAGTGTTAAAAGGGCTGTATTTCCCTTCCAAAACATGGATGGAGGCAGTTAGAGGGCCAACACCTTCATGGATATGGTCAAGTCTGCTAGAAGGGAGGAAGTTGATCCAAGAGGGCATCCAATGGACCGTGGGTAATGGCGAATTAATACACTTCTGGGCTGATAAATGGGTTCCAGGCCTTCCAAGGGGAAAAGTTTCCCCAATTCCTGACATTCAGCCAGAGGAGTTCATGGTTTCCTCTTTCATTAATCCAATTTCTCATAGCTGGAATTTGGAAAAACTTAAATAGTGTATCCCAATACATCAAGTTCAGGAAGTTTGTAAACTGCCCATTTCCTTCTCTGGATTGAAAGATAGGATGGTTTGAAGGGAGATTAAATCGGGCAACTATACGGTTAAGTCTGGTTATGCTATCCAACGGGTTAGTGCGGCTAAGGGCAGATTATCAAAGCCTTCATGCTCTTACCCCCCTAACGCTATGTGGAATAAACTGTGGAACATCCCCACCTTGCCAAAAATTCGAATGTTCATGTGGAAAGTCCTACGGAACTGGGTGGCATGCCGAGCAAATGTTGTCCGCAGGAGGTGTGGATCAAACTCTTCGTGTCCTATCTGTGATGTAGCAAATGAAACTGTGGAACATATTCTATTCCATTGCCCTTGGAGTAAAGCCGTATGGTTCGGAAGCTCGAAAGCTTTTTGGATTTTTCAAAAGGAAGTTGTGGCAGTGGATAAGTGGCTGGATGATCTCATTTGTGGAGACCTTGCAAAGGTGACAGGGAAAGATGCGGCATAGATTTTCCAAATGTGTTGGGCCATTTGGAAAGCCAGAAATAATTTCGTTTTCAACAAGCTTCCTAACCCAGAAGAGGTTATTGAACAAGCCATCTTGGCTAACAGAGACTATCTTTCTACGGTTTATAATACCTCCAGTAGAATACCTTCAATATCGATTGGAGTGTTGAAGTGGGTACCTCCCCCCTCTTCTCGAATCAAAGTAAACACGGACGGAGCATTCAAATCCTCCCGCAGCTCGGCTGCCTTTGGCATTATTGCTAGGGATAGTGGTGGATCAGCTGAATGGTGGCGTTGTGGTAAGGTCTTAGCGGCAACGGCGTTATCAATCAAAGCTTGGGCACTTCATATAGCCTGTGCAATGGCTGTTAAGAGAAATATGGATGGGGTGATCTTTGAAACTGATTGTAAGAATTTAATCGGTTATGTGGCAAATCCAAATGTTGAATGTCCTTGGGAGATAGCTACTATAGTGGAGGTTATCAGATTCTGGGCAAAGGATAGGCAGTGGGAATTTAGTTGGTGCAGAAGGGAGGGCAATTGTGTAGCTCATTGGTTAGCAAATTTTTGTAGAGACAGGAATTTTGTTACTTCTGGGGGTTGTACCCCACCCGGTCTTGAGTCTGTATTGGCCAAAGATTTGGCGTGATGGGTTTTTCCGGCCCTTCTATCTTTTATTTATATCTCTTGAAGTTTTCAAAAAAAAAAAGACAGCAAACGGAACACAATATCTTATTCAAACAAGAACAACTAGCACAATAGTGGTCAGAAACCCATTCGAATTCCACTTACAAAGGCAGTTTCCCAGCTCGGAAAATCGCAAACTTCGAAGCCTCCGAGTAAGAATAATCAATCCCATTCTCCTTCAAAAACTCTTCAATCAACTTCTTAGCCTTTTGAGGATCCACACTATCACACTCAATCTCATAACAAGTCCCAAAACCATAAAGCGTCTCATCCACTTCCAAAACCAACCCATTCCACTCATACAGTCCCCTCACATTCCTAAACCCACCCAAACAAACCAACCCTCCCTCGATTACCCCATACTCATTTTTTACCCTATCCGTGATCCTCGAGTGGAGCCCGCCTAGCCTCACAGGGTCGACCACGTACTCGCAGCCAACCCGCCGGTCCAGGTCCTCCTCGTCCCCATCAACCTGGCTTATGCCGTTAGCGATAGCGGCGTTGGCCTTGAGGTTGACGACGCACTTGACGTCGCCGTCATAGAAGCGGAGACGGAGAACGGCGCGGCGGGACCAGAGTTCTGCGGTGGCACCGTTGAAGAAGATGTTGTGTTAGCGGCGGGTGTGTCGGTGGAAAGGGGAGAGGAGAGAGAGGAGGGTTTTGTGGGCGGCGGAGGACGGCAGCCGGATCTTCACTTCGATTTCCATCTTTTTCTTGTTTACTTGTCGGGATTGTGGGTCTAGAGTTTCAGTAAAAATGAGGCCGCCGATAAAAACGAAAGCGTTGAATGGCTTGCTCTGTAGTACTAGGGTAATCGGAAAATGGGACGCCGTTGAAACGTTTGATCCTTGATTTTGCAGAGTTTTCCCCCTAAAACTGCCATTTTCTCCTATTTCAATCGTGGTAAAAAAGGTACGACTGATTGAATTGGGTGCTTTGGCTAAAATTAAATCAAATTGTTTTGGTTTTATAATTTTTTAGATTATTGGTTTGTCAAGAAGAGATGAATCTAAAAAGTCAAAAAAATATGAATTTTTTTAAAAACTTAACAAAAGATAGAAATAATCCAAATTTTTGTGAATTATTAAATTATTTGTCTTTATTCACAAAATTTTAGTTTACTTAATATTTTTTTTACACTTTAAATTTCTTTTGTCGAGACGAATTCTTAATCCACAACAAATTGACACAAAATTAACAAATGCCAATTTTTTTTTAAGTGTAGGCAAAAAAGTAAGCCATTTAGTTTATTTTGCCAAAACACCTAGTATTTTGTTCCCAAGGTTGAGGAAATTCACAAAAAAAATGTTTTCATCCCCATAGTGTAACTCTATGTAAATTTACTCTCTTGAAAGATAGATAATCTATCTATATGATTGATGAGATCCAATGTCCTCATTATTATTAAATATATGATTTGTATATTTTTTCTCCTTGATCCTTATAATTTATCATAGCTCAATCACATCTCTATGGATATTGAATGAGAGAAACAATGAGGATTCTTCTTTTTTATTTTAGGAAGCCATTATCTTTCTTTCCCTTTTTTTTTATAAACAACTTCTTTTCATATGGAGTAAATATACTTGATAGATAGTCCATTGCTTATTTTCAAGGATCCGGGGGTGATGTGCATCCCAGCACCGTGTTGTGCAATTTCATGGTGCAGCTAAGTCAACATCTTTCCAATGATTAGAGATGTTTACCATGTAGAGCTCGTCAATGATAAGCCCCAAAAATTGTATATATGCGGTCTTATCTCGCTCTTTGTGATCACACACCCGTGCATTTTGTGCCTTTATACGATTGATTTTGCGCGAGTTGTGTTTTTCATAAGTTTCAGAAAATTGGAGCTAAAAGGCGTGTCCAAAGCTCCAAATAATCCCCGGTTGTACCTAGAGGTATCCAAGACCCCGCAATGCCGTGGAGGAAAATCGCCAAAGCTTAGAAGTCAATTCAAAGAGCTTTGGAAAGTTCAAGGAAGGCCCGGAACAAAGGAACAAGAAGTGTAGAGTTATGAGGCTCAAGGAAATCCGACCAACCGATAGAAAAAAGCTCATATCTCTCATTCTACAAAGGCCATGAAGATGAGGTCAATTGGGTTTGAAAGTAGACTCATAGAGCTTTCCAACGGTTCAAGAATCGCCTCATTCGAAGTTAGGGACGGCCGGGCGCGCGATGAGGTTGGGGCAAAAAATCAATGTCGAATAGACGGCCGATGGATCGATCCATCACTTTCCATGGATCGATCCAAGCTTCAAAATTTCCCAACAGAAGCCCTTGGATCGATCCAAGGTGTTGATGGATCAATCCATGGTGGTGTCCGGGTATATTTTTGACAGCACATAAAGGTGTTTTGGGTTGGGCTTCCACTTGAATTACTTGCTACTTTGAGCATGCTTCTAGATGTTTTGGATATTTTGAGAGAGAAAGAGGGTGTTGTGTATAAATATCTCTCCCTCTCCTCTCCTCTCTTCTCTCTTTTACACAGCCCTCATTAGTTTAGTTTCACTTTAAGTCATTTCCCTCCATTCTTGTCTTCAAGCTTTTAGTGTAATTTTCTTCAAGAACCTGGGTAAGTTTTTATGGTATTGTATTTTCTTCTTCATTAATAGTTCTTGTAATTGTTGGCTCTACATATAAATCTAGTTTATTTGCATTTCTACCGGTTAAATCTTGTTCTTGTTTTTCCATCTTCTTCCTTAAGAAACACTAGTTTAAATTTGTTGTTTGTTAACTTCTCAAGGCTTAAAAGTATAGGGAAGCTTAGGTTCAATATCAATATCAAGTTTAATCATGAATTTTATTTCCTTCAAATTTCTAATTAGGATTAGCTTAAGCATAATTAGTGAGTAGTTAAATGGGCTCGGTCATGGGGTGATTAGCACTCCATGACTTAGGTTTAATTCGTTCTTCTCACCAAATTGCAAACACTTCTTGTTTAATAAAGTCACGGGTTCATCTTTATGTATCAAAATTGGTTCCAGAACCCCTTTTTGATCGCGACGTCGCCGGGGACATGACCACTTGGTAATGCGTCGCGATGCTTAGGGATAGGGCTTACTCAAATGTTTTGTATAAACGGCACAAGAATCCTACACTTTATCGAACATCATTTCTAGTTCAAAGAGTTAGGATCGATTTTATGTACCAAAGTCTAGGTTTGTTAATCTTTTTGATCTCTCGTAGTTAAGGGTTGATTCTCCTTTTCACGTGTGATGCTTGGAGCGATGTCAACCTAGATGTTTGCCAAATGGTTATAAGAATCTTAATCTCAACAAGAGAGGAACAAATTAGCCTAAGTTATGGTTGTTAAAATCCCTTAGACTTTGCCTTAGTTTAATTTGTCGTTTTTAATCTTCCGAGTCATTCTAGAAGTAGGAAGAGAACCACCAAACAAAACCACCTCGTAAGTTGGCCGTCTTAACGCCAAAACTCTCATCGCAAGTTAAACTCTCACACCGGGTGCGTTCGGTCCCTGTGGATTCGACCCGGTCTTACCGGTTATTATGCTATCTCCGACCTAGCCCTACGCTTGGGGCAACACCTTCTACGACACAATCCAAGGTCGCAAGCATTTTTGGCGCCGTTGCCGGGGATCAAGCAGTCAAGTAGTACAAGTCTGCCAAAAATCAACTCGATCGGATATTGTCAAGTGATTCATCAAAACACAAATAACTTAAAAAAGAATGGGTTTAGTGGTTTTGATCTACTGTTTGTGTCTGTTTGTGTTCCATTTCTTTTCAAGGTATTTGTGTTCCGATGATGCACTTAACAATATCCAATCGAGTTGATTTTTGGTACACTCATAGTACTCAACAAACTCCACTCGGTGAACGTCTCCTATTGTCAAAACGATGCCAGCGTAGCCGCACCATAAGTGCACAGCACAAGGCTGTGCAACACCTCCCCATGTCCTATTTTCAGGGCTGAGTTTTTTTAGACTTGCTAAAAGTAACCAATAGCCAATTCCTGTTCTTAATTCAATTCTTGCACAACGTTATTCAATATCAAAAGGTAGATTTATAATCGGAAATCTAAATATCATTAATTTTCAACTCATTCAACTCCAATCCTTCCCTACAATCACAGCCGTTGGTTCGGTAATTAAAGGTTCAGATTGCTCTTGACATCCTTCCATCATCATATTGCCCAATTGATGCAAAGTGCAAACACTACACAAATCTTGAGATTTTTTTTTTTGAACTGCAAAAATTTGGGAGAGACAACCAATGTAACAACTCCCATTGGGTGTGACCATAAGGGCTTGCCAACCCACTGTGAAATATCTAGTTCAAGCCATAGCTAATCTCCAGAAGGACAAGCAGTCACCACAGCACCACATATGTACTCAATGGACAAAGGACCCTCTATGCTAGTCTTGCAGTTGGTGAGACTCGAACCTTGTCAAATTGTGTACAAATGAACAAGGACCTTTAGATTGGTCATTGGATAAATGCACAATGGCTGTGGCGTCAAGTCATAGCAGGGGAGATAATCATAGTCAAGATGGAACTTCCTTTCGGGGTGTATTAGATTTTGTTGGAATACCAACCAAAACAGTATTAACAACAGAAGTAACAAAATGAAGCAGACCTTCCCTAACGACATACTACATAAAAACAGACGCGGCCGACGGCAGTTCCAAGCTTATGAAATTTTTTAGATATACATGAAGAGAGTGATGTCTCGAATTGCATGAAAAATCCAAATAAAACTCTTCACGGCCGGGCGCCTACAGATACAACAGGAATTCCACACACAACACCAAGGTGGAAAAAAATAAAATACCAGAAGCTATGTTCCAATTGGAACACGGAACCAGATTTCTGGAGCACCTTTTAACCCTTCTCCAAGTACTAAGACAAGCCCTTGCATCAGAAACTACAAGGCCCGAAACAACCTCCACCGACGGTAGCACAGTTTGAAACATCTTAGCATTCCTCTCCACATGGACATGCTATCATCTGCAGCAAAAACCATTTGTATACAGCATGCAGGAAACTAGCACCATTTCAAAAATTACTAGCTCATTCAACTTCTTAGACCAAACTTAAGAGGGCTTCCAGCAATCGCACATCTGCTTAAGAGGGTAACCCCAAAATCTGGGCAGAGTGTGCACATCTGTTTCGGATCGAACTTGCATGAAATTAAAGTAAACAATGGAAGAAACTGTCTCCGTTTTTAGAATAAACTAATTTTTCACGACTTTTTATGGAATGTATTGTGAGAGTATAACTTGTCATGGTTTTTGAAAAAAACTATTTTTTGTTAGTGGAATGGGGCCTCAGGCAAGAAAAATCTAAGCCAACAATATGGCTGTTCCCGGCTATAGCAATGAATACCTCGAAATCAAACACAAAGCAGAGTAGCTATGTTAAAGATTTACAGCTGATTCCTTGCAACTTGCATGAAATTGAAGTAAACAATGGAAGAAACTGTCTCCGTTTTTAGAATAAACTAATTTCTCACGACTTTTTATGGAATGTATTGTGAGAGTATGACTTGTCATGGTTTTTGAAAAAAACTATTTTTTGTTAGTGGAATGGGGCCTCAGGCAAGATAAATCTAAGTCAACAATATGGCTGATTCTGGCTATAGCAATGAATACCTCGAAATCAAACACAAAGCAGAGTAGCTATGTTAAAGATTTACAGCTGATTCCTTGCAACTTGCATGAAATTGAAGTAAACAATGGAAGAAATTGTCTCCGTTTTTAGAATAAACTAATTTCTCACGACTTTTTATGGGATGTATTGTGAGAGTATGACTTGTCATGGTTTTTGAAAAAAACTATTTTTTGTTAGTGGAATGGGGTCTCAGGCAAGAAAAATCTAAGCCAACAATATGGCTGTTTCCGGCTATAGCAATGAATACCTCGAAATCAAACACAAAGCAGAGTAGCTATGTTAAAGATTTACAGCTGATTCCTTGCAACTTGCATGAAATTGAAGTAAACAATGGAAGAAACTGTCTCCGTTTTTAGAATAAACTAATTTCTCACGACTTTTTATGGAATGTATTGTGAGAGTATGACTTGTCATGGTTTTTGAAAAAAACTATTTTTTGTTAGTGGAATGGGGCCTAAGGCAAGATAAATCTAAGCCAACAATATGGCTGATTCTGGCTATAGCAATGAATACCTCGAAATCAAACACAAAGCAGAGTAGCTATGTTAAAGATTTACAGCTGATTCCTTGCAACTTGCATGAAATTGAAGTAAACAATGGAAGAAACTGTCTCCGTTTTTAGAATAAACTAATTTCTCACGACTTTTTATGGGATGTATTGTGAGAGTATGACTTGTCATGGTTTTTGAAAAAAAACTATTTTTTGTTAGTGGAATAGGGCCTCAGGCAAGAAAAATCTAAGCCAACAATATGGCTGTTTCCGGCTATAGCAATGAATACCTCGAAATCAAACACAAAGCAGAGTAGCTATGTTAAAGATTTACAGCTGATTCCTTGCAACTTGCATGAAATTGAAGTAAACAATGGAAGAAACTGTCTCCGTTTTTAGAATAAACTAATTTCTCACGACTTTTTATGGGATGTATTGTGAGAGTATGACTTGTCATGGTTTTTGAAAAAAACTATTTTTTGTTAGTGGAATGGGGCCTCAGGCAAGATAAATCTAAGCCAACAATATGGCTGTTTCTGGCTATAGCAATGAATACCTCGAAATCAAACACAAAGCAAAGTAGCCAGGTTAAAGATTTACAGCTGATTCCTTGCAGCGGGAATT
Source organism: Vaccinium macrocarpon (assembly GCA_022606695.1). Lineage (NCBI taxonomy): Eukaryota > Viridiplantae > Streptophyta > Magnoliopsida > Ericales > Ericaceae > Vaccinium > Vaccinium macrocarpon. The sequence continues at coordinate 39,934,179 of CM040180.1, read as the reverse complement.
CAAGATGGGAGAGTTGGTAAGCTTTATAACTAAGCAAGCAGCCTTCGTACTTGAGCTCATTTTGTGATTAGTTTCCAGCTTCAAGCTATTGGTTGGTGGCAAGCGTCAATAGTACTCAAAATCAACACTATTGAAACAACATTCATGTTGCAAAAATGAATGAACAGAAGCCAAGAAAGCTCAACTCAGTCATGCATCTTTTCTAACTCGATAAGCAGTCAAGTGATCATATGATAGTTCATCTCTTTGTAACCGGAGGGAGGATAACAACAGTAGCATTTTGAAGGGGGAAGAGAAGTGCACTGAAGAAACAACTGAGTGACACCAATTCCACCTTGAATCTAGAAAAGAGAAGAAGCAAACTCACAACTGATGTTCGAATAAAACCAGACACACAAACATTATTGGGAAGAACACACCGTCTTGATGGTGATCAGTTATTTAGCCTGTTAAATACCTAGTGTTAGGAGGCCTAAATAGGCTGAACGAATCTCGCAAATTTATAAGTACCATCCAAGAGACAGAACTCAGAAGATCCATAATCTCAACCAATGACCATAATTCCACAAAAATACTTATTGGAACAGGAACAGCTAACAATAAAGCTGATTAAAAGAAAAAACATCATAGTTCTTTTGTCGTTTTGTTTTCCTCAATTAAATAATTATGAAGCAGGACTATTGGGGTTCCTAACTACTGTGGAATGTTCAACTGGGAGAGTGCTTGCATAACCACCGTCTCTTCCTCCCTACCTCCCGTCATCACAGCCCCACAAAAGTACAAGTTCAACCAGATGCACTCACACATGGCCTCTAGTTCATGAGAACTACAACTTTTGTGCATCTAGTTTCAAGAGAACTACAACATCAAATGTGTTTAAACTCACGACCTTGGGGAGGGAGAGAGTTTCACTCCACACCAACTCGGTGGTAACATATCAGATCAATTGCAGCAGAGAGTTCCTAGATTAAAATATTTCGAAAAGAGAGTAAACCCAAGACTAACATCCAAGAGATCGAACTTCAAACACTACAATCTCATTCAACGTCAATATAAACACAAGCACTTATTCAAACAAGAACAACTACTACTAAAATTGATCAAAAACACAACATGAGACACTTAAGGCGGCAACTCCCAACATAAGAAAATTGCAAAAAGATCTCATCAATGACAAAAAACGGAACTCAATATCTTATTCAAACAAGAACAACTAGCACAATATTGATCAAAAACCCATTCGAATTCCACTTACAGCGGCAGCTTCCCAGCACGGAAAATTGCAAACTTCGAAGCCTCTGAGTAAGAATAATCAATCCCATTCTCCTTCAAAAACTCCTCAATCAACTTCTTGGCCTTCTCAGGCTCCACGCTCTCACACTCAATCTCATAACAAGTCCCGAAATCATAAAGTGTCTCATCCACTTCCAAAACCAACCCATTCCAATCATACACTCCCCTCACATTCTTAAACCCACCTAAACAAACAAACCCTCCCTCAATTACCCCAAACTCATTTTTTACCCTATCCATGATCCTCGACTGGATGCCGCCGAGCCTCACCGGGTCAGCCACGCACTCGCGGCCAACCCGCGGATCCAGCTCCTCCTCGTCCTCCTCAACCCGGCTAACACCGTTAGCGAGAACGGCATTGGCCTTGAGGGAGACGACGCACTTGGCGTCGTCGCCGTAGAAGCGGAAGCGGAGAATGGCGCGGCGGGAGGAGAGTTCTGCGGCGGCGCCGTCGAAAAAGTTGTTGTGTTGGCGGTGGGTGTGGCGGTGGAAGGGGGAGAGGAGAGAGAGGAGGGTTTGATGGGCGGCGGAGGACGGCAGCCGGAGCTTCACTTCAACTTCCATGTTTTCTTGCTGGTTTGTCGGGATTGTGGCTCTAGGGTTTCGGTAAAAACGACGCCGCTGAAGGGTTTTCTTTAGGATTTTCGGTATAATCGACGCCGCTGAAAGGCTTGCTTGTAGGTTTTGTAGAACTAGGGTTTTCGGTAAAAAGGACGCCGTCGAAACGTTTGCTTGTTGATTTTGTGGATCTGGGGTTTTGGTGAAAACGACGACGTTGAGAGGGGGTTTGGTCGGATTGAAGGGAATGGTTATGAGGAGGAGAGGCCGATGCGATGCGATTTGGAGGAGAGGTCGTTGGCGGAGCGATCGAAGTGATGGAGGAGAGAGGCGCCGCCGGTAGCGGCGGATGTAGTGGTGGCGGCGGCCGCGGCGGCGGAGCGTTTACGGGCTTCTTCGAGTTCTTCTTTGTCTTCTACTTTGACTTCGATTTTGCTCGGTTTTCTTCTCAGCATCTCTCTCTCACCCTCTCAACTCTCAACACCTGATCCTTCGTTTTCGTTTTCGTCATGGAAAATCTATTTACCAGCAGCTTTTTGTTTCCCTGCCCCGGGTGCTGGTGTACAACGCTAGTTGCGTGCATCTGAGCCTTTGATTTCTACAATCAACAGCTTAGATTTCATTTTGGCAATATGCAGCTCAAAACTGCATAGTATTGAGATGAAATTAGGATCATTGAAGACACATCAAACGGTTTGGATGCCGCACACCATAATCCACGTTTCCTTATTTTGCATTTGCTAAAATGAGTTTTTAAATTTTTTTTAAAAAAAATGAGTCTTTTCATAAAAGTTGAGTTTTAGCGTTCATTTGTAAAGTGATTTTGTATTTAAAGATTCACCCCTTTTTTATAATAATAAAATATAGTAATCAACTCTTACTAACTTTGAATAAAAATGACATTCTTTACTCATAAGAGAATTTGTTTTCATTAAAAAGGATAAAATTTATCAATAATTATTTATTTTTACTTCTAAAAATATATATATTTTTGTTAAAAATGTGAAAAACTTGAGAATTGAGAGTTGTTTGTTACTTCACTATTAAAAGGGTTAACTTGGTGATATAAGATACTTTTAGCTAATTTTAACACGTGTTTTGTCAAACTATCATTGATTGGGTGTACCTGTAATGAACATTAAAACCATGGGGGTTTTATAGTCATTTCTCATACCTGACAGGGTTTACCCGCGCATCAATATCCCCTCCCTGGTCATCAAATGCATACCATTCATGTCGAAATAAGAAAATTCAAAAGAATTTACTTTCTTGCGGTCTAAACCTGATTTTCGAACTATGAGAATTTATGGTGCAAATACGCCATTGCAAAAGTGGTGTCCGAGCACGAATCTCGACAATCAAAAAGTGTTTTCGACGGTTCAGATTTCTCTCTCTATCTCTCCTTTTTCCCTTTCTAAAATTTGGACCATCCAAAATACTTTTAAAACAGTCGAGATGCACTTTGAGTACTGTCACATGATACCCAACTGACACCTAAAATTTTCTCCTAAACAATTGTGTGGACCACCCCTGGAGGCTGGAACTATCGTGATTAATTGGACCCCTTTTGTCTTATATGATTTCTTGCGTGAGACAATTGCAAAATGAAAAAGGTTACAATACACACCCCTTAGTTCAGTGTGTATGATACACATTTCTGTTAAAATTGCAATTTTTATTTTTATTTTTTTTATTTATAAAAGTTACGATTGTTTCTTATTTTTTTGACTTAAGAATAAGTGGACAACCAAAATCAGGGTCAACTAGGGCAACCCAAATGTTAGGGCCAGCCCTATACATACGGGTGTGTATTGTAGGGACCTTGGGGGAGTGTTGTGCAGCCATTGCGCAGCTGTGCCGACCTCGTTCTGACGATTGGAGAAGTTCACCGTGTATAGTTCGTCGAGTACTACACATGTACCAAAAATCAACTCGATCGGATATCTTTAAGTACTTTATCATAATACAAATAACTTAAAAATAAATAGAACACAAATAGACACAAACACTGGATCACAACCACTTTTTAAAATTATTTGTGTTCCGATGAGACACTTAAAGATATTCGATCGTGTTGATTTTGGCATGCTTGTAGTACTCGACGAGCTCTACATAGTGAACATCTCCGATTGTCAGAAATATACCGGCACGGCCTCGCCATAAGGCTGCACAGCACGGTGTTGTGCATTACCCCCGACTCCGTATTGTAGCCATTTTCGAAATGGAAAAGGCTACCCCTTATGAAATACTACACCCTAAAATTGTTAATGGCAATTGTGCCTGGTGGGAGTCTGGCAAGTGGCAATGGTCGTTCTATTATCTATAAATTTTAACACTACTCCGAGACTCCCCGTGGCGGGTGTTCCTCTTCGCTCTGGTACGGGTGACCACGCCCAATTTTTGGACCTGGGGGAGCTAAAAGGCCTGGAACTAGAGTTCCCAGATTCGAGCTTCTGACGACAACGGCAGCGGCAACGGACGGGTGACAGCTCTGGCACATGCACCGGCGTCTCTCTCTCTCTCTCTCTCTCTCTCTCTTTTGGGTTGTTTTTGTGGCCAGCAGTTTTAGGCCGGTGGTTTTGTTGTACCCGATTTTGGCCGGTGATTTTGGGTTTAATATTATTTTCTATCTCTTCACAAAAAAAAACACTACTCCGATAAATAACGAAACTGAAGGACAAATTGATGAAGGCATAACCCTCAAATAATTAAATAAGGTCTCAGTTATCCTAAATAAGTGAAAATTTTGAACAACCAGTTACTTTGTAACAGTATAATAAATTCAATTTTATTCACCCATTTCCATACAAGGTTCAATAAGAATCCCAACCCAGAATCATAAACCGTACTTTCAAACCCTCTCATTCTCCAACCCAATCCCGGCCCTGTACCAGTGTTTCGCACCAAAAAAATAGCCATGGTGTCAAAATTACCAAGCTCATTTCTTGTGTTAACCATTGTCGTGACCGCGGTGATTTTGGCACCAACAGGGCTAGCCATGCTGGTACCGGGATTTAGAAGAGCATCAGGTCCAGGGCTACTCCCACAAACTGATGAAGACATCGTAGACTGCTGGACACCGGTAATAAAGACGCATGGGTGTATTACTCAGATGTACGAGTCCCTCTGCAAAAACGCGTTTAGCAGTATAGGCCCTGCTTGTTGCAGGGCCATTACTAACGTTAAACAAACTTGCTGGCCTAGAATGTTTCCCTTCCACCCTGACTTTCCGCCCTTGGTTAAGGGACACTGTGCTAATTTTTTGGGCTTTGGGATACCTGGAACCAGCGGATAGGAGACTGGGCCATTGCCACCTTTTTTTTTTCTTTTTTTTATTATTTCTAGTTGATTTATATTTGATCTCTCTTTGATTTCTATTCCCAAACTTAGTTCAAGAAAACACTTTTCAGTATTGTTTCCTTGTCAATTTCTTTTCTAGCATAATCTCTCTATCTCCCCCTCTCTCTGTCTTGTGCACGCAGGCACACACTCACACTTTAATTGATTGAAATTTGAAATAGACGTGGAAGCTTTTAATTTGTTTAAAGAAAAAGTATGAACCTGATCGCTGTGGCAATACTTAATAACTCTAGATGGTAAACAAAATCCCGTGACATATTCTTGATAATAGAGTGATTTGGATAACAATTACAGGGAATATATTTTACAGTAGAATATAAGCCGTGCCATAAGATAGCCTTGCTCTAATACCAATTGTCATGAGGTCTTGCTTGTGCGTGTCTTGCCTACAAGCCTCGCCCCATGACACTATGACATGCATTGTGGCATGTTCTATGGTGCCTACGCTATGTTGTTGGCCACCCACAGATCAATAGTGAGATTCAGATGCTATAGAGTTACAGATGCTCGTAATAGAGATTATGATCTTTGATCTTTGTTATCGGGGCCAATCCAGTTGAATAAGTGAAATAGATAAAGGTTGATCTATTTCACTGACAAAACATCTTCTTCCTCTTTTTCCCCCCCTATTTAGTGTAGTCAAACTGTAGGAGTGAACACAAAAATCGTTAAACTATGAATTTAATCCAAACCACGTAAATAATGTGGGTTGGTCTCAGTTTGAAGTATAAAAATCTGAATCAAATTGTATATGCTGATGGTTCTAATTCCAATCTCTTTCAAACGACGGTTATATGTAACTGAAGAACATAAAAATAGATGATTATGATTGATTTGAGTGACTACTTGTGGTTTTAATGGAATTAGTACAAGCACAGGTTTTCATTCAACTTTTATGCAATTTTTTTTGTTGCTTTAAATGGATTGTTCAACAACGTTTGTAGTGGAGTCCACACTAGTGTTTGCCGTTTGGTGGCAAAAATTCATCGAGTATCACAAGGTAGTGCTCTAGAAGCATTGATTAATGAGTCCAAAAATGTTTTTGATATTTTACTATCCAAGTTTTCCTGTCAAATGAGATTTATGTTTGTAACAGAAGTGATATATACCTTAGAGGATTCTTGTAGTTAGGGACGAAGTCAGAAATTTTACTACAGCGGTGAATGAGTTTTACAAAATATTTTACAGGCAAACCTATATAATTCGTAGGAAACTATTTTTTTTTCTATAAAATACAAGGGTTTTTTTTTTTTTTAGGGACAACCGCCCCTACTGACATGAAGTCACTAGTCACCTACTTGGCAACTCATTGTTACTTTTTTGCGAGAAATAAAGGCATCCTGTCATAGACTTGGTGTTTAGGACATCAAAAAAAAGAGAGAAGGGGGTGGTTTTGAGGCAATAATGGCCCCACCCGGGCATGGTAATTTGATCAAAATTGTTCATCTTGTTGAGCTCGTTGAGTTAATTGTCCATAAAAAAGTGTTAGATTCATTGGACGCTTAGAGTTTATTGTTGGGAACGCGCAAATAATCTAGAACAGAAAACAAGAGCACAAGACACCGAGATTTTGCTTGGTTCCCTAATTCTCTCTAACACTAACAGAATGTTGAGTACACCTACCGCTCATTACACCCTCACTCCAGTTTTCACTACATATGGAATAAAGAATTAGTACAAGCTACATTAGCTACAACGTATAGCAAATATTTATAACCTAAGGTTTACATCACCAATTATTATAGTATACCCCTGTTTAGCTTTTGGGAGCCTCATCCATGGTCAAATAAGGTTTAACATCCAAAAGTACCCTTGTTTACCATATGCACCTAATTTATGGTCCAAATTGTATCACCTCATAAAAATTCAAAATATTAGGTGCGTCTCGTCATTTTTATACTTAAAACTCGTAATTTTTTAGCAACATGATTAATAAGATATCACTTGGATGAATCATAATAACATTAACTTGTCATTTTTCGACAATAAAATTCATGACATTTCACTGAAAATCATAATAAATTGGTACGTGTCGTAACTTCCATACTAAAAATTCGTAATATTTTGGATGTGCATATGGTACACACCAAAATAGTGGTGTGCATTGTCTTTTTGTCTTTAACAAATTGAAGGCTAGTATAATTTTTGATAATAAGCTCTAAAGATTTAACAGCTAAATACACCAACGCTCTAAAGATTGAACAACCAAATACACCGATGCTCAATGCTCCTGATTTTATTTTATTTTTGCATGAATTAATAATTTGACGAATTAAAATAAATGAAAATTCACTCACATTTTGTATTACATATGTAATATCCCAAATTTTCAGAAAAATAAAATTTGTAATATTTGTAAATACTAATTTTCCTAATTTAATTTTTTCCAATTTTGACTTTAGTTGACCATTTGCGGGTCTCTTATTTATTTATTTTTCCTTTAGACGAGTTAGTGCTCAAGGTGCACAGAAAGATTTCAACCGACTTGTCACCAGTGGGTCCGGACGAGTGGCCAGAATAATGTGCGTAATGTGGAGGATGATTTTGAGCTACACAGATGACACTAGCACGACTACTACAGTTGTGGGACCCGAGTCAACTAAATACGCTCACCTAGCGAGCGGATCGTAATGCGTGTTCTAGTTTTAAGATTTTTCCAAACGATTCTGAGCACACGGTGACATTGCCCACGATTTTTCAAGTTCGTACGAATATTTTGGTAATTTTCTGAGACCGAAACCCGAACAGTTCGAACACTGCTCAGAGTAAATTGTACTGCATTGTGCTGCATCACGTGTTGTGTCCATGCTGCCCCCGTCCCCAATCTGAAAAATCAGATCCCCTCACCTTATCCTCTTCCCTCAACCACCCCCATCACTTCCCCATATCATCCCATCATCACCCCACATGTTCTTGTACACCTATACACTCCATCCTTCCTCCAACACACCACCTCCTCCAATAAAAACCCCCCCCATTTGCCCATTCTCCTTCCCCATTAATTCAGTGAGAGAGTGAGAATGAGTGAGGAGTCCTACCTGGCGAAAGAAGGAAGAAGACACCTACCCATTTTCATTTTTGTCCATATCACGTACCCAGTTTTACAGCCACTTTCGTTTTTAGGATTATGTTTCTTCATAGAAGTTGTAGAGGGCATCTAGAACTTCGATTTCGGCACAAGAATCATCCAAATTGGTTGAGTTTTGAGTGAGTTATAGCCATCCAAAATTCAGTAAAAATCTCGGGTACATTTTCCAGACAGCTCACTGACCTTTCACAAATCTCCATTTTTCTCCTTGTTAAAGTGGATTTCGGGTTTAGGTTCCTTCACGAAGATTGTAGATCACTTCAAGCCCTTCGTTTTAGGTTCAAGAATCACTCAAAAAGGTTGAGAAATGACCACGTTATTGCAGCCCGAAGTTTCTGGTCTAGTCAAACCGAGCAGCTCACTGGACATTTACAAATCTTCATTTTTCTCATTGTTAGAGTGCGTTTTAGGCTTAGACTTCTTCATCAACATTGTAGAGCACTTCAAGAGCTTCGTTTTAGGCACAAGAATCGCTGGAAACGGACGAGATTTGAACCCGATATCACAGCCCAAAGATTCTGTTCGCAATGGAGTTCTTCATGGCCACTCGAAATACCACTAGACTTTACCGTCGAGCTTTTCGTCCGGACCAAAGGTAGAAACTCGTACCCAACTTATTCCAAGCTTTTGAATGTGTTATAATAGTCTAGGAGTAATTTAGAGTTGATGGGTTAAAGCCCAAAGTCAAGGGTTTTACGAAACCCGAGCTAAAACGCAATGTATGCGAAACTTTATTTTCGTGCTTAGTAAACTCTAGATCCATCGTGGTTCATGTTGTTAATTATTCCAAGCATGTTTAATACTTTAATAACTGTTTACATGAGTTTCTTCATAAATTTATTGTGTTTAACCTTATTCTTGATCGATGTGTTAAAGTTAGAGGTTTAAAGTGTAATTTTGTGAAATTTGGCGTGCGTACTTGTGTATCATTCACGAAACCTATTTTTATCAACTAAATGTCACTACTGGAAATTTAGGAGTTTAATGGAATGACCAGAATGCCCTTCGGGTGTAAAATGACCATTTTGCCCTTGTGTGTGTAAATTACATAATGTGTAGTTTTGTACTTAGTAAGAAAATCAAGAAATTGCGTTTTGTGACAAGTTAGGACTTTATTAGCCAAAATATAGTATTTTTACGTATTTACCCTTGTCGGTGGCAAAATTATATTTTTGCCCTTGTATTATGTTATTTTACAAAAAGGCCCCCAGAGTTTGTTAAATTACACTAAGGACCCTAGAGTCATGAAATTATGTTGGACACCCTTTTACTTACTTAAAATGACGTTGGTGACCCTTACTTTCTTTAAATTATGTTTTGACCCCATTAGTTTAGTAAATTACATTTTGGCCCCTGTAGTTGAATTTATTACGTTTAGACCCCTGGTTTTCGATTACTTGAATTTTATGAACTCGTAAATCGAGATATTCGGTTATGACCCTTGTGATATCGTTATCGCTTTGCTTTTACTGTTAAGTGCACTTTTCATAAACGTGTTGAATGTTAGAATGAACAACTAGGTTCCCGGGTTGGGTGATCGTACGCGGATATCACATAGACGTTGAGGTTAATGGAAAAGTGAATTGGAATTGATTGATGGGGAGTTACCCCGAGATTGTTGTTGAATGGCAGTTCTACTAAAGTGATTTGTTTTGGAGGATTATTTGGCAGTTTGTTATGATTTCGAAACTCTAGGGTATGACACTCTGTGATTTGCTTCATTTGAATTCTGAGGCGTTATAAGGGTGGAAGTATTATAGACCAGTTTCGACTATATACCTATAGGACCTGGCAGTTGCCATACGTAGCCCAGTGGTACAAATTCGTCCCTGGGAAATTCATCCTTTTGAGGCGGCTGACAGCTGGCAGCTGGATTAAGTACATAACTTATACCTTCTTTCGAGGCCCCCGAGAGAAGGGAAAGCAAGGGGGAGTAAATCACAGTTTGGTCATATTCCTTAGTGGTTAACCGGGAGGAAAGTTCTCTATGTTGAGAACTTATATGAACATGTAAGTTAATGGCTAGTAATTAAATCAGCTATGTGTTTAATTTTTGTTTATTCCTTTAATTACTGATTTTCAATCATATATGTTGTATGTGTATGTTAAGCAAGGGTTGGGTGGGTTAGAGTAGCTATTGAGTGATTTATCGCTCACGGCATTACGCTTCGTGTGACCCTGGTATAATACTATGATGTTGCTTTGCGACTCGGACGTATTACGCTAGACTTTGGAGATGAACAGGAGAAGCACTACAGTTTGGAGGTCTATGGAGCTAAGGAGGACACCGCTGGAGCTGACGACCATACCACATAGTAAAGATAACCCTAGCATACCTAGTAGTGAATAATTATACTTGGCAAGGAGATTAATGCATTTTTACATGGTGGAATATTGTTGTAAAACTTTATTATTTCTTTTTAATAAAATTTAACGTACCCAAAAATCGGGGTCGTTACAACATATTTCATTTTTCTTTTCGATTGTATGCACTGGGTCTAGTCAAAATAAATGAAAATAGGCTCAATACATTTTTTCCCATATATATATATATATATATATATATATATATATATATATATATATATATATATATAAACTTCCGGTCCAAACTCCTGCAACTTGTTAACGTCCGGACCTCCACTTTTCGGACCAAATTTTGACGATCCGAACTGTTAGATGTGTTTAAAACGTGTTTTTAAGGTTCAACGCGGGGATATATATATAGGAAGAATTTCCAATAAGGGACCCTTATATAAAAATACCATGCGGACCTAGCCTTTTTTTGTGTTTCCGGGCCAAATTTCGACGATCCGAACCATTCAATGTTTTTAAAATGGATTTTTAAGGGCCTCCACGAGGATTCGTCCAAAAAAATACCCGGACGGGCTTCATCCGATCAATTCTGGTTAAAAATGCTACAACGGTTCGGATCGTCAAAATTTGGCTCGGAAAGGTGAGGTCCGCATTTTAACTTAGATAATGATCCCTTATTAGAAGTTCTTCCTATATACATATATGTATTTGTATACAGATTTTTTGCATTTAAAAATTATCTGTACGATTTTATTACTGCTGAACTGTATTCCTGAAGGTGCCGGTGAATGATTCTCATAAAATCCTCTTGAGGCCTCAATTAATGTCTCAGATACTAAAGGCCCTGCTAAATGTTAATGTCTCATACTAAAGTTATTCTATAATACCCACCCAAGATCCAATGATATCTGGCCCTCACAGTGCTTATAAAGCAATTACATAACTACACAAAAGCTAATAGTTTTACATAGAAAGCACAGCTAGGCCAACATTTGGTGGACAAAAATATTCACACACCTGTAAAAAATAAATCATTTCATAAGAGGAAAGTGTTTTATGTCATTAAATAATTTAAATTAACCTACCATTTTAGCCATCCAAAAACCTTGTATAAATACCCACAAACTCATTTCTTCACCCACCAACCCCTTTCAAAACTATAGCACATATCTCAACACCCTGTGCAATTTTCTTAAACCATGCCTCTAGCATCACCAAAGCTACTCACAATGATGCTAGCCATTGCAATTTCCTTGGCAATGCTAGTCGCACCCGGGCAAGCCCGGGTCCAACTGCAAGTCCAAGCCGAAGTAGAAGCCCAAGCCCAAGCCCAAGTCCAATTCGTTGTTCCCAGCCCGCTGAAGTGTTGGGGCTCCATCAGAGAGGCCGGTGTGTGTGCAAATGAGGTTGAGGATTTAATTTTGAATGGCCAAATTCCAAGCAGTGTAATTAGCCCTGCTTGTTGCACAGCCTTGGTTGACCTTGGACAAAACTGCTGGTCTAATTTGTTTCCTTTCAACCCATTTTTTCCGGCGGCGGTCGAAAGCTATTGTGCCGCGGTCAATGGAGGCAGTGACCTTGCTCCGGCACCCGCGGAAGATGGTGCAAAGATGGCTTCAGACTCCATGGACAAGTCCTTTTCTTGGGGTGCTTAGCTAATTTCAAGTAAATCATTGAGGCAAATTTTGCCCAAAAAAAAAAAGTGATGTTTTCATCTTAAAAGTGAATGAATGCTTAATTGGTATTGAGTGGTGAATTAATGAAATTAATGATTGTTTTTCTATATTAATTATTCTATACCTAGTATATGTAGTTGTATTTTTATTGGCAGAGTCAAGTGACAAGTGGGGTCACTTCGCTACTACCGAGAAGAAAACCCGATGGTAATACCATGTTTAACCCTTCAACCGAGGATGTTGTGCATATTTGCCCATCCAGCCTCACACTGTAGTTAGTCGGTAGCAATTTTATATAGCTAGCACCAGCCACGTAGTAAGCAAGTGCTCGTCAACACAAAATCATCATATGTTACGAAAAATTTAATTATCGACGTCTACACGGTTCAAATTCAACTAATAAGTGTAATTAAATTCTGTTTCATATTTGAAGTCCGGCTTTATATGATGAAGTAATTAATCTTGAAAAATTTAATTACTTGATAGTTGGAAAACGAGAACAAAGTTACTTGAGGTGCAAATTAATTACTTGAGGACAAAGGGGGGAAAATAGAGAACAAAGTTATAAAATACTACTCCATTAATTACTTGAGGCGGTAATTAATTTGCAAGGATGTTTTGGGAAAGTTATATATTTTAAATTTCCCACGATGCCTGATTTGCATGTTCGTAGAAGCAATTTATGGAAGAATATTCCAGACAATAAAACAGTTGTAGTGAGAGCCAGATTCCCCTGCATTCAGGGGATCAAGTGTGGGATCAATAATGCCCTTTTGCCCACCATCATATGATTTAGAGATATTTGTCCTGCAGTTAATAAATAAATCATACTAACCATTTTAAAAACATATGTAAAATACTCGACGAAGCCTATAAAATAATTATTTGAATCTTAATGGTAATATTTGAAGGGTCATTTCGAGGTGTTCTTCAACCCCGTACATAATGCAATGTTGCATTATAGTACGTTGAGTTCTTGTTGTCACATCATTATACCTTTTTTTATTATTTTTTGTACCATTACTCAAATTGTCAATTTAATTATAGATAAATCAAACCATATGCAAATGACTGTTTCTATTGTCCTCAATTACTTTGAGTTCTTAAATATATATTTTTATTAACTGAATTCTATTGTCTCAAAAAGAATTAAATAAAAAGACGTTAGATAGATTGATGCCTTCATTTTACATTTAACACTATGGCTCTCTAGCCTTAAAGGGTCTTTAAATATCAAACCCATAAGTTATTGAAGTGCACAATAACCAAACTCTTTAATTAATAAGAAAAAAGGTATTAACTGTACTTAAATTGAAATAAAGGCAACAATTTAAAGTACTGTATTCTCTGCCCTCTATAAATATCCACAATATTGCCCCAATTCTGTAACACATGCAACAATCTCCGGGCACCACCGCAACCCTAACCATCACTGCCGCCGCCACCGCCGCCACCACCACTACTACCGTCATCACCTAATTTCCACCGGAAAATGACTCGGGCCGCCGCCCTATATTCAGCATTACTGGTTGCAGTATGTGTATCCATGTTGGTTGAACCAACCAGTGAATTTTTATTTGGTCCAGGACTAATAGGCATAGGACGAACCGATTGTTGGGCCTCAATTAGAGGAGCCCAAGGGTGTGGGCTACAGGCCGTGGTGACTGCATTCGTTCAAGCCCAACCCAATATGGTAAGCCCAGAATGTTGTCAGGCCTTTCTAAACGCTGATGACAAGTGTTGGCCCAAGGTGTTCCCTTTGAATCCTTTCTTCCCTCCTACCCTTAAGGGTTATTGTGAAAAACTTGATCAAGAAGAAAAAGAAAAATTGGCTCAAGAAGAAGAAGAGAAAAGGGATCAAGAAGAAAAAGAAAGATTGGCTCAGGAAGAAAGAGATAAAAGGGATGAAGAAGAAAGAAATAGAGAATTTCAAGCTAAAGAAGATAAAAATGGCCGGTTTCGTGTGAATGTTGTTGCCGCTCACGATAATGATAACGATGACGATGATGACAAAGACGAAGATTAAAAAACAGTCATCATCAACAACTTTGCATCTACCTAGTTTAGTGTCACTAGCATTTCGATGGAGACCGAATGCTTTATGGGTTAAGAAGGAAGCGGCAAGAATGATGTTGGCCGAGAACAAAGAAAAAAAGCAAAACAAAAGAGGCCAATGATCGAGGGAGCTCTAGTGGGTTTAATTTTTAATTTTTAAAAAACTTATTTGTAGTATAATTTCCGGAATAACCAGAAATGTAGGAAATTGAATGTTATTTGAAAGTTACCATTTCAATAATTAGATGTCAATTAATAAAGGGCTGGCGTTGGTTTTTATGTTTTCTTGTTTGCTATGTGATTTCTAGAATTAGAGCAATACCTATGGAATTTGATTTCACATTCCCCTATTTTATAATCTCACTCTTTTATTTGTGGGTATGTGAAATTACGACCTTATCCTTTCATATGTGGATTCCTTCGCACAGGGACGGGTAGCTCTGTGAATTCACATACATGATCACAAATAAGTAGTGTGGTTATAAAAAAAAATAAGGTGTAAAAATCACAACCCATATCCTTCTTGTTCTTATTTTTTAAATGTTTTTGCGCCTCGTTTTCGACTTCTTTTCGTCCAACCATTTGTGCACTCTTTTCCAAAAGTATTTTAGTTACATTTTTTATTCCTATAGTTGAGATGAATGGAAAGGACCCCCCCAAAAAAAAATTCCGAAAAGAAAAAAAAATTACAAGGGAAAAAAAAAACTTATGAGATGATACCAAATTAGGCTAAAGTTTTGCTAGCATTTAATTTAGATTGATAAATTAAGCTTAGAGAAGACTTCTTTAGTCCTCATTCATTTTTCGTCCAACCATTTGTGCACTCTTTTCCAAAAGTGTTTTAGTTACATTTTTTTATTCCTGTAGTCGAGATGAATGGAAAAGACCCCTCAAAAAATATTTTCCCGAAAAGAAAAAAAAAACTTTACAAGGAAAAAAAAAAAACTTATGAGGTGATACCAAATGAGGCTAAAGTGCTGCTAGCATTTAATTTAGACTGATAAATAAAGCTGAGAGTAGAATTCTTTAGTCCTCATTCACAACTTGAAGTGGATGTGGCTATGGTGCAGTGGGTACTCCAAAAAGGCCATCTTTTCCAATTTCCATTTTGAGGAGTTAGGTTTAATTGAGCTGATTTCTACCAAACAGAGGACTTTCTTGTTGGACATTAATGGATTAGGTTTTGGTGGTTCTCTTTTGGTCTAAAATCAAGCAAAGGGGAGTTGCTTGAAGCAGTTGAAATGATAAGTACAAAACCAAGGGACAATACCAAGAGGAAAAGGGATGCTTATTTAACACTCAAAAAGGAGGTGTGAACTTCAAATTTTGTGCCATAAATATTCGATGAAACACATATGGTTCTGTTTTGGGAAGTAGTTTATAATAACAAATTAGTTTTTCTGCAGACTTTGAAAAGAAAATTTTATGGAATGTAAAAAAAAATTAATTTTGGCACTTCATTTGCTAGAAAAATCTTGATTTGAATCACTGCTTTTCTGTTTCTAAAAAGAATTACTGCTTTCCTTTTCCTTCTCTATTTTTATAGACTTATTAAATCAGTAGAATCACAGTCATATAATTCATTTACTTTTTCGAAAATTCCCTCATGTCAAATTATTCTGTATTGGATCTCATCTTCTTTTTTCAGATGTGACTCCCTATTTTCCCTTTTTTTATTTATAAATTCTTAAGGTTTATCCGTCCATAAAAAATTTATCTCAGCTACTATTGAGCTCTGCGACAATCGACGATAAAATTGGTCCTACCACATAGAATGGGCGGGTGAGGTGAGCGAAAGTAAAAACTCAAGCACTAAAGCCCCGTGTTGAGAAGGGTGTTGTGCGGGTCCATTTAGGGGCCGCGCCGGCACCATTCCGACGATTGAAGGCGTCCACCGCGTAGAGCTCGTCGAGTACTATAAGTGTACCAAAAATTAACTCGATCGGATATCTTAAATGCCTCATCGGAACACAAATAAGTTGAAAAAAATGGTTTCAATGGTTTTCATCCAGTGTTACAAGACACATGTGTTCCAACTTTTTTGAACTTATTTTTGTTCCGATGACGCACTTAACGATATCCGATCGAGTTGATTTTTGGTATATTCGTACTACTCGATGAGCTTTACACGGTGGACATCTCCGATCTTCGAAACGGTGCCGGCGCGTCGCCAAAATGGCTTACATGGGGCTGCACATCACCTCTCCCGTTCAATGCGGGTCCATAGAACAAAGAAGAGCAAGAGCCAAGAGGAGAGACACCTAGCAAATGATCACGTGAATTGCTTTGTAACCGAAAACAATAACAAGAAAATAATTGATTTGAAAACTATAATACTCCATAACTGACACTCCTCTTCACACATGGTTTTTTCATTTGAAAAAACCACTACAAAATAGTGTGAATATCATGAAACTCTTCGGCTGTTTACCAAAAAATTAACAATTGATTTCCGCTTTTGATTTTTGTTTTCAGTCCTTCTATTCCTGTCCGTCAATTAGGTGAACGGTAAAAATGCTCTTTTAGAATTTTCTTTTTGTTTTTGGGGTACATTTGCTTTTTATTTTTACCTAAACCCTAAATACAGCTGCTAGGACCCATGGGCCCCCTCAGCTCCCTCACATTACTCATCCCTTCCTCTTCTGTTCCGCAATCATTTTTTTTCAGTTGCTGAAGTAACGCATAAACAATGGCCCACCTCCAACAAACTTTTAACTATTCAATTCCTCTTCTGTTTTTCCCTGCAAATTTGCACTCTTTCTCATTTTAAAGAAACCCCAATAATTTTATATAACCCTCCCATACTCAGGCCATCAGGCATTTATATCCTTCATTTACCTCATTGGGTCCTTTCTTTTTGGCCCCTTTACCTTAACCACCCATGGCAAATTTCTATAGAAACCCAACTTCTTCTTCTTCTTCCCTTATTCACAGATCTTGAACACTGGCTTGAATTTTCGCCAAATGGGTTTTCTGTCTTTGAAAAAGGGTTTCTCCATTTTGGTTTGTTTCTTTGCTTTGTGTTTCATTTCCGTGAAATCTGACAGTGGGGGAAAAGGTGACACTGTTGGTGGCTCTGTTTTAATTGATGGCAAGAGTGCCATTGGAAGCACAGACAGAGATTTCATTTGTGCGACATTGGATTGGTGGCCTCCTGAGAAGTGTGATTATGGGACTTGTAGCTGGGGCCATGCTTCCCTCCTCAACCTGGTAAACATATTAATTTGTTAACAAAAACATGCATTTATAATTTTCTTATAACCGGGTATCTGGGCTAGTTCACATGCATTTCGACTATGCTGGAGCTCTAACGTTGTTGTCATGCTCGCACTCGACCAAGCGATTGAATAAACATGGTGTCGTTTCAAACTTGCAAGCAATAAGCCTAAAGTTATCATTTTTGTGGTCTTTATCTGTTTCTTTTACTATAATGTTTGCGTTGTTTTAACTATTTAACTATGCACGCAATTTCACTACACTCTTACACAGAACTATCTCAAATGGAGTGTGGAGCTAACTCGGCGTGCCCTCGAGTGAGGTCAGGTTCACTAGGATTCCCTGGGTTGCCGATCAAACATGATTGGCGTAGGTAAGATAAGGAAAGAGAAGGTTAGCATACTAATTAATTGAGAAAATATGATTGGAATACAGATGGGCAGACATAGATCTAGGCACATCGAGACGTCCCAAGTTTTGTGAGTCTCACATGCATCGTGTGGTTCCACTTGCATCAAATAGTTCTGGATGTATCTGTGTCCATTCCTTTGCTCTTAATTGAGCTCATTTGTGGGCCCCACATGCCCCATGTGGGAGAGTTTGTGTTTGTATAAAAGTCCGTGTTGCAAGTGCATGTGCTTGTAGAGTTTTTGAGTATGCAGGTTCAGCTTTGAGATTTGCTTTCTGGGCATGTAGAAGATTATAAAATTGTCCTTGACAGATTCCTTTAATAACATGTTGATAATTGATTGATTACTGATTGACTACTTCAATTAATTGAGAGCAATTTGGGGCTACATCGCGTAGGGTTTTACTTGAGCAGTTCATGCATAATTTAGTTTGAACTGCTTCCGAACTTATTAGCTGGAAAAGTAGATGACTTTGTTTCATTCAGCAGTTAATGTATCAGGAAACAACCATGGAATGTGAATCTTAAAAGGTTTCTGAAATTTGGCCGCCCTTTTTTGTGTGCAGGATCTCAACAACATTATTTTCTTAAATGCTGTAAAAGGTTTGAATCCATTCAGATAGTACTAAAGATAGCTTCATGAATGGCAGAATTTTTGCCTCACTAATATTTTCATGGTAATGTCTCGTTTGTGTTTTTCGTACATGATTTTGCAGCATTTTCACCATTGAAGATCAGATTAGGTGGCACTTTACAAGATAAAGTCATCTATGACACTGAAGATCATCAGCAACCCTGCCTTCCCTTTTCAAAAAACACCTCAGAATTGTTCAGTTTCACCGAAGGTTGCCTCCCGTTATCAAGATGGGATGAACTGAACAAGTTCTTCAATGAATCTGGGTATAGCACAGATTTCCATCACAATTTAAACTTATTGTGTACCTTAAGTATAAATTCGGCCAGTTGAACTTTGAATGGTTTCATGCTTTTAGGGCCCGAGTTATTTTTGGATTAAATGCTCTCAATGGAAGATCCATACAATCTGATGGTTCTGCTGTTGGGGCTTGGGATTCTACAAATGCTGAATCTTTTATGCGGTATACAGTGAATAAGGGTTACGAAATCTATGGATGGGAGCTTGGTGAGTTTCTTCCACTGCTACATGCTTAAAGAAACTTAACTCCCCTCAATTTTTATTGCCTTTTCAATACAAAAAATGAACAAAAGGAAAAGGTCGTCTTATTCAAACCTATTCAAACCTCCAACCATGACATCCCTTCTCCCACTTGACACCTCGGAGCCCACCTTATTGAAAACCCTCATTAGTTGAGGCCTCTCATTCTCAAAATGGACTAGTTAGAAAACGGGGGATTCATTTGCTTGAATTTACATATGAAAAAAGTTTATTCCCCTGATCAAGTAATAGCGCTCTACTTTAGGACCTAGGCTTGTTTTATCATTGTTAATGTAGAAACTCATACAACACCACATTCAGTGTCTTATGTTGCTGATATTCATATTAACACTTATGTTTCGATATGCTTTTTCATTTGCACCAGCTGTTTGATATCTCTTCTTTTTACCAGGAAATGAATTGAGCGGGAGTGGAGTCGGGGTAAGAGTTGCAGCAGATCAATATGCCTCCGACACAATCTCTCTACAAAAACTGGTTCATGATATTTACAAAAGCGATGAATCTAAGCCTCTAACTATAGCACCGGGAGGATTCTTTGATGCAAACTGGTTCGAAGAATTCGTTGAGAAATCAAACAATTCCGCAGATGTTGTCACCCATCACATATATAATCTTGGCCCAGGTACTGTAGTTGTACATAGTAAATATGAAGTTTTGGTGTTTAAGTTCTGAAGTTTCAATTCTATGTTCTGTATGGAATTTATCTTTTTCTTTCATAGGAGTGGATGAACATCTTGTGGAAAAGATTGTTGATCCATCGTATCTTGATGGTGAGGCTGATACATTCAGTAAGCTCCAAGGCACCCTGAAGAGTTCTACCACTTCAGCAACTGCGTGGGTAGGTGAGGCCGGAGGGGCCTACAACAGCGGCCACAATCTTGTCACCAATGCTTTTGTGTTTAGTTTCTGGTAACATAGCTTTACCCTGTGATGAAGACTGTTTGGAATTATCCTAGTTTCCTTGGTTTTCTTTTTCCGCTTTTGATTTTCTTGTTTTCAACTACAAATTTTTGGAAAATTACAAAGATACTCACCATTTCCTTGGCATTGTCATAATGTCATTTCTTGAGTGAAAATAGTACTTTTTGAAATCCAAACGCATCTTTTGGTGTTTTTTGGTATGTGGGGTGTTTCAGAGAACACTTCCGAATTCAAATTCGCCGAAACAGTTGGCAAACAAGTTTTTGTGTTTTGGAAAATGAAATTAGAAAACGGAAATGGAAACGATTTCAATATCTTTATGATGCTTTGTCATTGAATGATGTAATCTTGGACGCGAAACAGGTATTTGGATCAGCTTGGTATGGCATCAACTTATGATACAAAGACATACTGCAGACAGACATTAATAGGAGGAAATTATGGCCTACTCAATACTACAACCTTCGTGCCTAATCCAGACTACTACAGGTGAACAAATTAGAGAAGTTTCTGCATAACATAGGCCCATAGCTACAATTTTTCCCTACACGAACTGTTCTTTTAAGCTCGGTAACCCGTTGTCATGGTCGCAGTGCTCTTCTTTGGCACCGATTAATGGGAGAAAACGTTCTATCGACAAACTTTTCTGGAACAAAGAAGATACGAGCATATGCTCATTGCGCAAAGCATTCGGTAAGCCAAAACTGGCCTTTTCTCATTAGTTATAGAGTTAGACATGTTCATTTTATGATGAGAATAGAGTCTTCCCATTGCAGCCAGGAATTACACTGCTATTGATCAACCTAGACAATACCACCACTGTTGAGGCTAAAGTAGCTTTTAACCGTACTCGGACATTGCGACACAAACACAAGTCTCATGGTCACAGATCAAAGGTTGTTCGACAACATCCCCGGAAAAAGATAATTGACATGACAAGAGAGGAATACCATCTGACGCCAAAGGACGGGAATTTACACAGCCAGATTGTGATGCTGAACGGGAAAATCTTAACTGTAAATTCATCTGGACACATTCCTCCCTTGGAGCCTCTGAATGTAAATTCATCGGCGCCCATTACCGTTGCTCCTTTTTCCATTGTTTTTGCTCACATCCCAAATGTTGTTCTCCCGGCTTGTAGGTAGGAGGGTACGTATCGAGCCAAAAGTGGTTCGGTTTAGTGATTGATCGAAAGAAATCAAATAGAATGTCATGGCAATTTTTCCTGCCGATTTTTTTCTTCTTTAAGAATGAAGTGCAAGTTTTCTATACTCGTGATTTTTATCTTGATGATTATAATTTGCTCAGCTTTTATGTTTTTTGGTGTTATTTTGCTTTATTGATTTGCACTTCAGGAAAAAACAAGGCCAATTAATAAAAAATCGTCTTATTTTGGTTGATTGTTTTGCACTCAAGAAAAACAAGGCAATAATAAAAAGGATAAATTTCATTTACACTTTGATTGAGTTGCAATTACACCCCTCTACTTCATTTCTTTAAGTTGAGACCTCGAAAAACAGAGCATCATCGATCCTTTTGAAATCACTTTGCAAGCTCCAAACTTTACAAAAAGCACGCACAAAATAACATATAACATTTACAAACACCAACTAATCATCCGTTTCCCAATAAACTTTTGTAATTTTTTTCCCATTGGCAACTCCGTTATGATATTTTTCCGTCCACGGTACTCAATCTTGTGCTTTAGCATATGGGTACCGTTTTTTATTTTTATTTTTATTTTTTTTCATTGCAAGGAATTTTGATGTTTGGTATTAGTGGGATTTTTGGGTTATAATTCAATTGCCCTGATGGGCTCGTCGGTCTAGTAAAGGGTAACAAAAAGATGTAGGTTGAATCACCAGGTGGCATTGAATAACTCAGAAGGTTTATTCGAAAATAATTTTCCATTTATCAGATTCGCATCACCCCATCGCACTAACTCACTCTCTCCCATCATCCTCGTCGGAAAAAATAATCCTCAAAAAGTCTCAACTGCCACAGGGGTAGAGCCAGCATTTTGGTTTCGAGGGGCAAGAATTAGACGCGTTCAGGGGTGTAAGGATTTTGGTTGGGGGACGGGGGAAGAATTGGAAGTGTTCAGGAGGTTGCAAGGATTCTGGTTCAGGGGGCCAAAAAAAAAATCAAAAAGTGGTCAATTAGCAATTTTGTGAGATATACTAGTAAAATCCCTATAGAAATTTAAGAATCAGAGAAGTCAATTGACCCCTCTTATCTCCACGTGGCTCCGCCCTTGGCCTTACGACCTTGATTTCGTAGATTGCAAACAACAAGAAGTAGAAAAAAGTGATGCTACGGTAGGCACCCCTAACACTATCAAAATTTTAGAAGGGAGAGGTAGCTATTAACACTGTCAAAATTTGATTCCCAGTAGCAGTGGAGTGAAATAAGGAGCAGCCTATATATTTGGGTACCGACGCCAAGCGTAGGTAAATGTAAACAGGGTTGGCCCTTAGATTTTCGGAGTTTAAGACGAACTTGTAAATCTAGGTCCTATGTTTTCTTTTTTTAAAAAAATAAAAATAGAACTAACCCTTAAAATAATATAGTTACTTGGTCCCATAAAGTTTTTTTATTCCACAATTTGTTTCGTTGTTTCAAATAAAACTAGTATTTTGACATAATAAGTTTTGCACCAATCAAAAAAATATCCCTTTGGAATTGTGAGTTTGTGAGGGGGAAAAAAATATTGTTATGGAGAAAGGAGAAAAGAGACCTAGGAATTGAACCGTGTACCTTTTGGATGGAGCAACTAAACTTTTTTACTAGGCTAGTTAGCTCATTGATTGTATATGTGATAGATTAAATATATATATATATATATATATATATATATATATATTACATCTAAATGTACCTATCCAGTGCCCTATTTTTTGGCCAAAATTCAGGGGCTTAAGATATCCGCCTTACTCTGCAATCTCAGCCGTCCATTACGCTATTCAACAGTCCAAATTTTAGAGAGAGAAAGGAAAGAGAGAGACAGTGTTTAGGTGAGAGGAGAGAGAGGGAATCAATCCGGGCTGTCTAAAACACATTTGAACGGCTCAGATCATGCTTAAGTGCCCAGTGGCAATACCCACTTGGCACCCAAAAAATTTTCTCTGTTGGGAGGCTGTGGACTGGTTTTCTAATACTGCTACTTTTGGTACGAGTTCTCTTAGCTTTGCTCAACTTGTTCTAATTTCAGAATTCCTCCTTGGTGGAGACAAACCAAAATTGTAAAACTGACCCTGAATGAAAAGAGATATTCCAAAGCCAAAAAAAAAAAGTAAGGCATTGTATTGTCGGCAATTCAGATTCGATCCGTTGGTCTTGCGCACTCACACCTTGTTTGGGTTGGGTCTCAAGATCCAAATTTAAATATTTTACCCCTGTTTCCCTCCAAGTATTATTTATATTTTCAATCATTTTTCTCTCTAACTCTCTCAAATCATTACCTTTTACTACTAACCATTACCAATATTATTTTCTCCACTTATAAAATCTCAAACCAAACAAGGCCGCGTGGTGTTGAATATTAAGTATGTTGCCCAAGACCAGAATGACGTACTAAAAGATTTTTATACCTTTAATCGATATCATCTTTGTATGATAAGCGAATCAATAAATGTTTGTTTGTGACTTGCGGTCAATGACGATGATTGAGATAAGAGGTGGGGTGATCAAAAGTTTGGCTTCAGGATATCTATGGGGAGCGTTGGGTAGCAACTCATGATGTCGAAGACCAGAATGAAATAAAAAAGATTTTTGCACATTTTTTTATATTTCTAATTAAATAAGAAGACAAAAAATATAAACAGTAATATTTTTTTAATCTTTATTAAATATTTTTGCACATTTTTTTATATTCCCTCCGTCCCAAATTATTTTGCCTGTTTTCTTTTTGGAACCTCATAAAAATTGTTTATATTTCGCAATCTATAATGGCTTTTATGATTTCGTAATTTTTGTTTAAAAAATTTAATTAAGATCTATCAAATAAAATCCATATTGAATATATAAATATTATAATATAAAAGATATAGACGAATCTTTGAGACTTTCAAAAAAGGAAATAGACAGAACATTTTTGAACGGAGGGAGTATTTTTTTACACATTACAATTGACTTTAAACCTTAACGGATAGTCCATTGACTAATTGTAGAAATTTCCTATGTATTTTCTCATCGATATCATCTTGGGTCACAGAAGTAGAAAAGCGCATAAATAAACAAGGAAAGATTGTTCGTGATTGGCGAGTAATGAATTAAGGATGATTGTGATGAGACGTGGGCAAGAGGAGGCCGGCCTTGCAAAAATGATACGTTTACAACATTTGTTTCCAAACCAGATCCAACAGCTGACATGGTAGTGGGACCCATGGTGGGTCCCACTCATTTAACGCAACAAAAAAAAAAGAATCTTTTTGAAAACCTAGATCGTGCATCTCTCTTCTCCATTTCATTCGGGAGTTACAAAGAAAGAATGGCGAGCACCACCACCACCACCGGCGGCAACCCAACTCCTCCCGCCTTTCTGTCCACCTCAAGCAACCACCATCGCCACAAGGAATCCTTGGAAACTGATGGCCGACACCTGCTTCAACTAATCTCCCTTCGAACACTCAGGCTTCGAACCAAACACCCACCCCAAAGGCCTCTCTCTCTCTCTCTCTCGCTCTCTCTCTCTCTCTCTGAGATTTTCCATTCATAGAGAAACCCAATTGAAAACCCTAATCTTTTGGAAAAACTAGGGTTCCAATTTGAGAACCCTAATTTGAAAACCATATTTGGAACGCTTAATTCGAACCACAACCCCTTATTTGACCCCTAAATCGAACCACCTGAATCCAAATATGTTTCTAACCACCTAATTTTTAGTTTCTTGGTTACTGAAAATTGATATTTTCTACAACTAGTTGAAGTCACTTGATACTCAATTGTGCTTGAACTGTTGTATAATTATTGCTCATTGTTATTGACGTGTTGATATTTTAATTTCTAATTTGACATGTTAATTTGAGACACTTGAGTGTCTGATAGTTTGTTTGTTTTTGTACAATATTATCTTCTGAATATTGTTACCCTTCCTTATTTCTCTTCGTTTTATGATGGAGTTCAGTTCAAGTAAAAATTAGATATGTATATATAGTGATTGGTTCAAGTCCAAACCTGATTATTCAATAAACTTTGCACGTTGCCTTGTGAACTTGGAAAGTAATTCACCAATTGGTTAAACGTCGATGCATTTGGGCCTAAACTTGGAGAATATGGGAAGATGCTGCCACCTTGTATCATATTTGGTCGCATATTATGTGGCATCATGTTTGGCCACATTGGTGGCCCCATATAAAAGCTCCGGTAACTCTGCCCAACAATAAAAATAAGGGAATTATCAATAACTTGTGTGAGAAATAGGAAATTAGAATGGGAAAGAAAATTAGATTCTTACGTTTACATTTGCAACACTCTCTTGTGTCACAAACACATGGTCAACCGCAATCTCCTCAACCTCTTGAAATTAGCAAATAAAAACTATTAAGCATTCATCAATTATATCTTTATGTCCATATTAACTAGTAAGTAACAAATCAAAATAAACTTGTACCTTGGTTTTTCCATTGGACAATGTCTTATTTATTGTTTCCTTTTTCTTGTTAACTGCTTTTTCCACACAACTTTGCTCCCTTTTAGTCGGCGGTCTCCCTTTTCTTCTTTGGTTTTTTGGGTCAAGTATGTTCATGCTTTCTTTTGAAGGTAAATCTCCATTTCCAATTGAAAAAGAATTAACAAGAGTATCATGCGCCATATTATTTTCACAAACAACCGAAGCATCAATCAACTCTTGTTTTAGTTCGTGTCCCCGTTTCATCACCAATTCATATTTTTCTTGACAAATTTCTGCCAAATCCGCAACGTTGTCATAAAGTTAGATTATGTTGTCATGCCGTTGGGCCTCAATTGTCTTTGTTGAGTTATCGTAGTTGATCTTAACTTTAGTGTGGACCCTCTTTACATTTTTGCACCATCTTTTGAAGACATACTTGTCAGACACTTTTTCAATCCCTATTTCATCGTACACAATCAGCTGATGTCTACACACCATTCCTCTAGTCTCAAACAATCCACAATTACAATGTGCCTTATTGGTTTCGGCACTAAAATCGACCGCATATGACACTTGTTTCCTCGTTCTATTGTCTGTTTCTCCAAATGTAACCCACTGTTTCACCTCATATTTAGACACAATTTGACCATCTTCTTTTCTATACGAATGACACCTCATTTTTCTGGCCAATTCTTGTTGAAACTCTTTTATCTTGGCATGCGTGTAAACACTTTGAAATTGCTTCTCCAACTCATCTCATTATCATCTATGCACGGGATATAAGTGCTCCAACTTCTCATATCATCCAGTTTTTCGCTTTCCACCTTGTTTGCCAATGTATTTTCATATTGCTCTACAAACCATTTCAAAATCGTCTTGGAATGAATATATCCATTGAAATATGCATTAATACCCTTACTTCTTTGTGTGGATGACTTTCCCACCCAAAATACATCCTTCAAATATGCACGCACCCACCAATTTCTCTCCATATACAACTCGTGTAACCATGTGTTACTCTGAAACTCGTATTTTGTGATGAACTTTTTCCAAGAATCCTCAAATTCTTGAATTAATATTGGACTCGTAAACTGCATGGCGCAAACACCAACCAATTGATTCATATTTCTCATACCCTTTCAACTTTTCTAGCACTTTTTTCATTATATCTCAAATGCACCACCGATGTCGGGTATTAGAGAATACAATTTCAATGGCATTTTTCATGGCCAGACATTGATCAGTAAGGATTGCATTTGGAGCACGACCCGACATGCATGCTTTCCAAGTCTTGAATAACCACACAAATGACTCTGTGTCTTCATGAGAGATGAGTCCGCATCCCAATAATATCGATTTACCATGATGATTGACACCTACAAATGGAGCAAAAGGCATGTCATACTTGTTTACTAAGTAAGTTGTGTCAAATGTCACAACATCACCAAATTCCTTACAAGCTGCCATACTCCTTGCATCGGCCCAAAATACATTCTTCAGTCGGCCATTTCCATTCAAATCCATTGCAAAGAAGAAGTCAGAATTATCGGCTTGCATTCTTATGAAATAACTATACATTGCTTCGGCATCTCCTTAAAGTCGTAAACGCCGAAGTTTGTTCAAATAATTTTTTCAATCCCTCTGAAGATACACAACCTTATTACGTCCCCAACCTCAATTCAAAGTGAGTCATAACTCTGGTGCAATTTGATCCCGAGTAAGTCATTCACTTCAAGCTTCTTTTTTACCCTTTCTTCAAGCACCCTATTGCTTTTAAAAAAACCTCGCCTTCCTCGGGCTTTGTTTGTGATTGTGCTCCAAAACGACCCGGCTTAACTCCCACTTTCCATCCGAGAGTATAACAGTCGCAACGTGAGCTAGACAATCAATTCTTGATTGTGGCCTTGGTCTGACTGCGTTGGTTGTTCTCACCTTTGCCTTTCCCGCACGACTACATGAAAGAGTCGCATCCTTTAACTTTCCGTCTGTTCTTTTTCTCGATGTTCTTTTAACTATAGCAAACCCCTTTTGTTTAGCATATCTTGAGTAATACAAATAAACTTCCTCAAAGGTGTCAAATGTCATTCCCACCTTCGGTTCCTCAACTATATCTTCACAATTTTCTTTTGCCTCATTCTCATTCTCATTAGCATCTACCTCAACACTTTGTTCATTTGAAGGACCACACCCCTCTATTTCATCTTCATTGTCTCCATTCCATACCTCTTCTTCTACTACATGAGAAGGCATTGCTGATGGAACAGACTCCGGTGACATCATCTACTAGTTCAAGAACAAATAAAAAACAATTAGTTATACCACAAAAACTAAGCATTGCATGGAAAATAAGTCGTATATACATGTGCACCGATAATGGGTTTTGCGTAGCTAGGTGCAGGACTTCCGATCGCCGGAGGTGGAGAGGGAGGCTGGAGATCTGGGTAGCCAGTGGTGGTGGTGCATGTGGGTGGTGGTATACTTGCACCTTAGTTTTTCAAGAATTGGGGTTTCCAATTAGGGGATATGTAGATGAACGAACCAACTCTGTGTGTGTGTGTGTGTGTGTGTGAGAGAGAGAGAGAGAGAGTGAGTGAGTGAGGGAGAGAGAGATCAACCTGTGTGGTGGGGTTTTTTTGAGTGTTTGAAGCCGGCACCAATCGTCTGTTTCAAAGAGCTTTTAGCAGCGGCGATAGTCGCCAGAGGTGGAGAGGGAGGCCGGAGATCTGGATTGCCGATGGGGTTGCCACTGGTGGTGCATGTGGGTGGTGGTGCACTTACTCTCTCTCCCTGGTTTAGTCGACTGAGACGAAATGGGGCAGGGGAGGGAGACGATCTGGGTATTTCAAAAAAATTCAATTTTTCTTTGTTGGGTTAAATGAGTGGGACCCACCCTGGGTCCCACTCCCACATTAGCTGTTGGAGCTGGTTTGGAAACTAATGTTGTAAACGTATCATTTTTGCCGGCCTTACTAGACATGATGATTTCACCCGAAAATGCAGATATTGCATAGGGGAGTTCCATTACAAAAAATATATAATTTTTTTCAAAAATCAAGACAAGTTATTCTCTCACAATACATCAATTATGTTGGTCTTTTCTAACGATATAGATTGGGTACTAATCCAAATGTACTGAAAATGTAAAAACTGATTTGCAGGGTTCATTTTTGGGTTACAAAGTTTTAGTTTTCATTCAAGATTTTGAATTTTGGTCGAGAAATTTGAATATTGGATCACCCAATTACGCATATCCAATTGAGTTGATTTTATAAAGGAAACACATAAAAATTGTTGTTTAGATGAGAGAGAGAGAGAGAGAGAGAGAGAGAGAGAGAGAGAGAGAGAGAGAGAGAGAGAGAGAAAGAGTGAGAGAGAGAAGTGTGTAAGGTATAAATTCCTCACACAAGTCAATGTTATTTATATTATTGTGCATCTTAATACAAGTCTACGATAGGCAATGTGGGACAACTAACATAAACATATTCTAACACTCCCCCTCAAGCTGGAGAATAAATATCAAAAAGTCCCAGCTTGTTACATAGAAACTCTAACCGTGGCTTGAATAAAGATTTGGTAAACATGTCGGCCAACTGAGCACCCGTAGACACATATGGAGTAGATATCACACCACCAGTTAGCTTCTCATGTACTAGATGACAATCAACCTCAATATGCTTAGTCCTCTCATGAAATACTGGATTTGCGGCAATGTGAATAGCCGCTTGATTATCACAATATAGAGGCATAGGCAGTTGCACACTAAATCCAATCTCTTCAAGAAATGATCGCAGCCACACAACCTCACATGTCGTGTATGTCATTACACTATACTCTGCTTCTACACTGGATCGGGCTACTACTGTTTGCTTCTTGCTTTTCCAATTAACGAGATTCCCACCAAGAAAGACGTAATAACTAGTAGTAGATCTCCTATCAGACGATCCTCCTGCCCAATCAGAATCAGTAAACGCCTCAACGCGTAAGTGTCCACAAGCTCGATACAATAAACCCTGTCCTGGATGTAACTTAAGATACTTCACAATTCTAAGGACAGACTCCCAATGTGGATAACGAGGAGCTGACATAAACTGACTCACCAAACTTATTGCAAATGAGATATCCGGACGTGTAATAGTGAGATAGTTTAACTTACCAACCAACCGACGATACTGATCAGGATTATGAAGCAACTCCCCCTGGTCCACACACAGTTTGACATTGGGGTCCATAGGAGTCTCAACAGGCCTAGCTCCCAACAAACCTGTATCCTCAAGAATATCCAGCACATACTTTCTCTGTATAAGCTGATACCTTCTTTGGACTTGGCCACTTCAATACCTAAAAAGTACCGAAATTTTTCCAAATCCTTAGTATGAAATTGCTGATGTAAGAAGGTTTTTAACTCATCAATACCTCGCTGGTCATTACCAGTAATGATAATGTCATCCACATATACAATCAACAATACTTTCCCTCGATCGATGTGAGGAAAAAACACGAATCGGTCGGTCGACTACGATGCATGCCAAATCTCAAAACCAAGATCACTAAACTTGCCAAAACCGGGCCTTAGGAGATTGCTTCGAGGCCATAAAGCTTTTTTACTTTACATACCGATTACGCCCCCGGAAAGCAACAAACCTAGGTGGTTGCTCCATGTAAACCTCCTCGTGAAGATCCCCATGGAGAAAGACATTCTTGACATCTCGTTGAAATAATGGCCAACCAAGATTTGCAGCTAGAGAAATAAGAACTCGAACAGAGCCAAGTTTAGCAACAGGCAAGAACGTCTCCTAATAATCAACACCATAAGTCTGGGTGTAGCCTTTGGCAAGAAGTCGCGCCTTATAGCGCTCAACAGTACCATCAGGAAGATACTTGATAGTGAACACCCAACGACAGCCAACAGTGGTCTTACCAGCAGGAAGAGGAACCAGGTCCCAAGTACCATTATGATGAAGGGCAAACATCTCATCCTCCATAGTTGTCCGCCACTCAGACACAGATAAGGCCTCCTGAACAGACTTAGGAACAAACACAGAAGAAATCGAGGTAGTAAAAACTTGAAGAGACGGTGACAAATGATCATAGGAAAGAAAATGAGCAATAGGATGGAAAGTGCAGGACCGAATACCTTTGGTTAAAAGGGCAATAAGCTATAACTTGAATATGACTATCTCTCACCCAGTGGGTAATAGATAGCTACCCCCCACCTATGGTTATCAAGTTCAATGTTGATGGAGTTTTTTATTTCCCTCGCAGCTTAGCTGCCTTTGGTATTATTGCCAGAGATTGTAGTGGATCAGCTCAAGTTTGGCGATTTGGAAGAGTGATGGCGTCCTCAGCGGTTTTTATTGAAGCCTAGGCTCTGCGAATTGCTTGCATGGTTGCTCTAGAAGAGAACTTAGGTGAGGTCATTTTTGAATCAGATTGTTTGCCTCTCATCAACAGTTTGAATGGGAATGTGTCTCAGGAGCTTAGGGATATTAGAGCGCTACTGGTGGATGTCAAAGGTTGGGCTACCACTAGGAATTGGGAATTCAATTGGTGTAACAGGAAGGCAAATAGGGTTGCCCATTGGCTTGCTACGAATTGCTTAGCAAAGAAACTTCTTCTACATACGGGTTGTATTCCGCTCGAATTCGATATTGTCCTTGAGAGGGACCGCCCACCCTAGTGTTTGTTTTGTTTTGGCTTCGTTTTATATATTGATGAGCTTTTCAAAAAAAACCAAATCATCATAGAGAATAATGCCCTCATCCTATCAAAGTGCGCCATCAAAGGCATGGGTGCGGGTGCGGGTGTGTATGGGTGTGATTCATCAATAAAAGTTAGAGTTCTGTTCGGGTGCGTATGGGTGTGATTCATCAATAAAAGTTTGTGCGGACGCAAGCAGAAGATCATTGAATTGATTGGCTTCGTTGTATCCTCGAACAGATTCACTATCAACCCGGTGCACACCAAACAATGGGGGCGAATACTGTTTTCGGAAAGTGACATAGTAACGTGCCTCGAAGCAAGTTCCGTCATCAACAGGTTTAGTTTCCCGACGACTCCCGGATTTTTGCACCAACAAAGCACACTTAAAAACTAGTATTTTGAGTAAAATGAACTACTTGGATAATTTATTCGGGACCTCGAGATGAATCCCACACATAATTTATTTCATCTCTGACTGCGCTTGACATGTGCCACCTCCGCTCTCAATAACTCCGTCCCGAGACAGTATATTGTTGGAACTTGTGGCTCATATGGTGTGTATGAGAGGCACTAAGAAGTTCTCGTAAAAAGGGGCATTATAGGTATTCAGGCTATAATGCGGATTAGGGTTGGAATAGAAGTGGCAGCCATATATAAACTCTCTATTGTAAAACCCTATGTACTCGATCATCAATAAACGACTACTCTCTCTGCTCCCGTGGACGTACCCGGTTTTGAGGAACCACGTATATCTCTGTGTCAATTCTTTTACTGTTTATACTCGTATATCGTATGCGTGTGTGATTCGATCCTAACATATATATTTGTGCATATAGGAAACACATTGTCTGTAGAATCGTGAGACTACTGATTGTTGACAGAAAGATGGGATCATTTACAAAAAGTGCCCATGAAATGGCCCTTGACGGCGACGAACCGCCTCCTCTGTACATCATCAATGGAAGCACATTTGGGTCAATAGATTTATCTCCTCCTATACTTCCCATTCCTACTATTGATATCAGCCTCCTTTCATTGCCTTCCTCTAGTGAAGAAGTGCAGCAACTCAGATCAGTTCTCAGCTCATGGGGTTGCTTCCAGGTTTTAATTCTTGAACTCCTCAAACTTTTGTAATTTCTTTTTTGCTGTTGAATTACACAAGTCATCATTTTTATTTGTGGATGTATTTGGATAAATTTTTTTTGTCATTTTCATTGATTCTTCTTTATCTTCGTTTATGGATACTTCTGTTAACTTTCTCTATCCTTTGTGGGTAATGTTTTGAGTTTTTCGTTGGACGGCTACTCTTTCCTAGACAAATTCGTAAAGTACTCTTATTTCGAAACTACTTGTAGAAATACTTCTTAGCGCAATCATGAATCGCGCTTTTCTTGTAAAATGCAATTCCAAATCGTGCTTTTCTTGTAAAACTCAATCCCAATTTGTAAGCGCAAACCCAAAACATGCTTTGTCCATAAAGCACGATTCCAACTTGTGCTTCCGTCCGAAAGCGCGATTCATGATTGCGCTAAGAAGTATTTTTACAAATAGTTTGGAAATCAGACTACTTCGCAAATTTGTTTGGGAAACAAGAGTAGTTCACCGAAAAACTAATGTTTTCATGTACTCAGTGAGTTCCCTCCCGACCCATATGGATAACCTAAAATCCCTGTTCGGTTTGTAGTTCTGTTTTAGTTTTGGCTTTGATGACATCATCATTTTCCTCATTTCTCTCTCTATCTCTCTCCACTCATAACTCCTGCTTACATCATCAAAACTAAACTAAAACTTTAAACCAAACACTGCCGGAATGTTTTTCCTAAACGAGGGGTCTGGTTTGTGGTTTGTACCCCTTTTGGGGCAGATTCTGAGTTTCAAAAAGCAAAAAAAGGGAAGCAAAAAAGTCAGATCCTTAACCTTTACATTTCATTTTCCTTGTCCGTGTCCTCCTACCGGTTTCCTTTACCTGGATAAAGGCCTCGAGAAATCGATGATCCAAACACAACCTTAGTTGTGTGTGCTGTGTGTGTAGTTTTTTTTTTTTTTATGAATGTGCAGTTGTTAAGATTGATAGAAGTTGATCAGAACAGATATTCAGCTCAAGCAATTGAAAACAAATGGTGAGGGGATGAAGGTTCTCTTATCAACAATGGAAAATTTTGATAACTTGTTTAAGGTTGTGTTTGGATTTTGTTTGGTGGAAGGGAAAAAGTTCAAGTTTCCGCCCAAAAAAATGGCCTTTTTTCTCCCATATGTTATGTTTTCCCTCCACAATTCCCTCACATAATTCCAAAACCAAACACTGAATTAAAAAAACTGAAAAACTAGTTTCATGACCGGAATGGGTTATTGCCTTATTGTGTTTTAGGCAATAGGCCATGGGATTCCAGATTCATACCTTGACAAGATACGGGAAGTTGCCAGTTCTTTTTGCTTCCGGTGGAAGAGAAAAAGAAGTACTCGCATAAAGATGGTGAAGGGTATGGTGGTGACTTTATTGTTTCAGAGAAACAAGTTCTCGATTGGTCGGATCACCTGGTTCTTAAAGTACTCCCTGAAGATGAAAGAAGACCCAATCTTTGGCCAGAATTCCCAGCTGAGTTCAGGTAATTCAAACTGACGCAAAAACAAATGAAAATCATGAAACTGCATCCTAATCCTTTGTGGCATCAATTCTGTTTCTTTGTTAAAAACCAAACAATCATTTGAATCTTTTACCCTTGTTTAAATAATTTCAAGACAGCTTGCTGTTGCTTCTGTGCAAAATTTGGCTGACAGTTTGTCGGCCATCCTAAAAGACATGTCAAAGTTTAAAAGTACCCATTTTAATGTTAAATTGGTTTAACCACATAAGATTAGAGTTGTTTTGATGCACCAAAAACCTGAAAAATAGTAGGATACCGATATATGTTTGTCCCATTGCAGAGAGGTTTTGCATGAATATGCCATGAAGATAAAGTATGTCCTAGATACTCTTTTCAAGGCCATAGCGAAGTCACTGAATTTGGAAGAGGATACCTTTCTGAGCCAATTTGGAGATCGAGCATGCTTGTTTGGAAGATTTAATTTCTACCCTCCGTGTCCACAACCGGATCAAGTTCTTGGGCTTAAACCTCATTCAGACAGGTCAGGCATGACTGTTCTCTTGCAAGACAAAGAAGTGGAAGGCCTTCATATGCTTAAAGATAATCACTGGTTTCGGGTTCCCATTAGTCCACATGCTCTTGTTGTCAATGTCGGCGATCAAATGCAGGTGTGTTTTCAATCGAAGGGTCAGATAAAGCTTTTCTTCAACTCATTTGGCTACTTCATTGAAGTACACAAGTTTGCAAAACTTTATCTGTTGTTTTTGGGATTTTTTCACTCCTGACATCGATTTATGTGGTTTTCTACTGTGATTTTACGAAGAGAAGCCAAAGAAGAACGTAGCTCGAAATTTAAAACCTAAAATTTCACATATCGATATGGTTATAATCTTTAGTTGGCTAGAGTATTCCGCCTCTGCCAGCATCATCTGGTAACTGAAGGGTAGTTTCATGGCCATCAGTCTATCTTAATGACTAGGACAGTTTTGTCATTCGTGTATTGTTTTGGGGTGAAAAATTGTTTCTTTCTTTGAATTAATCTGGTTGGTTTCATTTGTGAATGAATGCAGATAATGACTAACGGAATAATCAAGAGCCCTATACACAGAGCTGTGACAAATCGTAACAGGCTGAGGATTTCTGTAGCTGTGGCTAATGAATCAGAACCGGTGAAAGAGATCGGACGGGCGGAAGGATTGATAGATGAGAAAAGGCCAAGGTTATACAGGAATGTGAAAAACTATGCTGCTATCAACTCTGAATGCTTTCAGAAGGGGGAGGTAGCAATTAACACTATCAAAATTTGATTCCCAGAGGCAGTGGAGTGAAATAAGGAGCAGCCTATAGTACACGGACTCGAGTACAAGCGCCACATGCGGGTATGTGTTGAAATGTCCGAGTTATCTAATCTTCATCTTAAGGACATTGAGATTTGCCGAAATTGTAATACCCCAACCAAATATATAAAGTAAATAAGACAATTATATTTGTGGAAGCAAAAAGGAAAAAATAGAGAAAAGAAAATTCTAAACAAGGAAAGGGAGAGCCAAGAAGGAGTCAATGCAATTCTTCAATTTGCACAGAAAATTTTCCCCTTTTGATATAGCGATGTTTGAATATATTTCGCGATATTCTTTTATTCAGGGCGTTACAGAAACACACTTAATTACAGAAACACACTTAACTTCTTAGTGTATTTCTTTTATTTTCTCAGTAAATAGTGTACAACGTGTCTTAGGACATTTCATGCATGCATCGATTCATGAATAGTTCATAGAAGAACGATTTCAATGTGATCGTCCAACTAAATATATTAAAAACAGATCTCATATGCTTATTTGAGTGTTGAGTGTCCGACACGGGTGTTAGGATTCCAACAACGCACCACATGCAACAGAAGCAGTAAAACAAGAGAAAACACGACACACAAATATACGTGGTTCGGCCAATCGGACCTACATCCACGGGGAGGGGGGTTTCACTATAATCCGGAGGAAATCCGTGATATTGTGTTACACACTCACACTCTCATCTCACAATAATGAAACCTCACCAAGTCTCTCGTGTATCTCTCTCTCCGGGAAAGCCACAACCGGCTCCCCTCTCACACACTCTCTGCCTCTCTCTACATTGTGCTACCACACAGTCATAAACAAGGCTACAATGAGTATTTATAGAGATACAAGATAAAACCCTAATTCACTCCCTCTGGGCCTAAGCCCAATTGGCCCACACGGGGTGGAATCCCAACAACGGGTACTGAGGTCATTTGGAAAGAATCGTGTGACATTATGAAGCAGCGAAACCTAATCTTTCTGCATGTTTGAGGCAGTGCCATTTGCTTCCTACCGTCAAGGGTTTCCTGGGGAAAGCTGTGGACTGCTTTTGCAACACTACTACTTTTGGTACAAGTTCTTTTAGTTTTGCTCAATCTGTTCTAATTTTAAAAATTTTCTTATCGAGACAAATCAAAATTGTAAAATTTTGACCCCAAATGAAAAGAAAGAGCAACGACTGAAAAAAAAAAAAAAATTTTATTTTTAGGTAGTTCAAATTAAGTTCGTCTTGAGCACAATGTCAACTCATTAGTTTTAGAGACCTGAAACGGACTCATGAGATGAGGCTTTCAATGTATTTGGCGTAATAAAATTTTTTCAACACATATCTTTATAAAAAATCATTACAAAATATTTATCATTACACAAATTTAAACTTATAGTCATCTAAAAATAAACAACCATTACAATATATAAGAGGCTAACATATTTTGAGGTTCATATTTTTTACATTTTTTGAAAGGTCCAAAATAATGACTTTATTGACTTATACTATGAACCGATCTACTTGAGCACTGCGTGATGTTTAGTGAATCATTTATCGATATTGCCTTATGTCAAAACGAGACAAAATCAGAAGTAGAAAAGCACATAAAACAACAATAAAAGTTTGATCGTGACGGGCGGCTGATGAAGATGACTGTGAAGAGAGCCAAAAGTTTTGGTTGCGGAGGCTGGGTGTGTTGGGTAGCAACTCATTGTGATGTCGAACACTTAGAATGACAGAGAAGGGACTTCCTAAAGATTTTTGTGATGTTCCTTCAATATATCATCTTCTGTCAAAACGATTTCTGGTTTGGGTAGATTGAAAAAATTGATTTTTTAGTTTTTCTGATTTTATCTTTATTAAAAAAAATTGCATTTATTAGTTTTTGGTTGATTTTTTGTGATTTCTTGGTTTGTCTCGACAAGAGAAATATAAAAAGTATAAAATTATTAGTCAAACTTAAAGTTTTGTAAGTAAAGACGAAAAATAATCTAAAAAACCAGTTTTTTGGATTTCACATTCGTTTTTATTCACAAAACTTTAAATTTGGCTAATAATTTTATACTTTGTAGATTCCTCTCGTCGAGATAAGCCAAGAAACCACAAAAAATCGACCGAAAACTAACAAATGCAAAAAAAATTTGAATAAGAACAAAACCAAAAAACTAGTTTTTCAATTTACCCAAACCATAAACCAGAGGAAGAAAAGCACATAGGGCTGTAAACAAGCTGATCGAGCTTTAGAATATTCAAGTTTGTTCATAAAATTTTTTAACGAACTCGAGCCGAGCTTGAACTCAATGAAAATTTGACAAGCCGAGTTCGAACTGTGCTTGCCTAGGTTTGAGTTGAACTGAAACTTATTGACGAGCCTTAATGAATAACGAGTAAACAATATTATAGATATTTATGCTATTATACAAGTATAGAGCTTCAAATAATTTTTTTATTTTCTACATACACAAGTCCAAACACATATAAAATCATAGAAACATATTATAATTTACATTTATATTGTATTACTTTTATAAGTTTATACATGTAGTAATAAAATTTTCATTATCAAAGGGGAAAATGCGAAAATTTTCATTATCAATGGGCAAAATGCGAAAATGCACAATTCAAAAATGGATTAATGAGGTGCCTGAACACCCAAAGGGGTTCATGGCTGAACAACTGACAGATGAATCTGTTTTGGTGATTCAGTCAATAAACCACGGAATGGAAACTGAATTCCTGGAAAAACTGCGTGCAGTTGAAAAAGAATTGTTTGCACTTCCGATGGAAGAGAAACACAAGTACTCGAGAGCAGTTGGTGACATGGAAGGGTATGGAAATGACATGGTTCTTTCAGACCAAAAAATTCTTGATTGAACTGACCGTTTGTATCTATCGCTAACCCCAGAAGATGAACGGAAGCTCAATTAGTGGCCTGAAAAACCCAAATGCTTCAGGTAATTTCTCCCCTCATGAACTTAAACAATTGAATGCAGAAGTGAATTCTCAACAAATTGTCTAGTTGGTTCTCTGGTCCTGTAAAGAGGACTTAATCACCAGGTCGAGTTTCTACCTTCTCAACACATTGTCCAGTTATTTCTATGGTCCTGTAAAGAGGACTTAATTACCAGGTCGGGTGGTCGGGTGCGAACCTTTTTGGTATGCTTCCTCTTTTTTGTGTTGTCGTGCTCATTATCCTTTTAATCTCTGTATCTATTCCCAAAGATCAATAATGTCCTCCTTTTTGCTGTCCAACAAAAAAGATTACTAAAAACACGATGTTCACTACGATAGAGAATGTTCAAGAATTCAACTCAGAGGGGGCACTTATTAGTCATAAGTAACCTTAACAATATTTTTTCACAACCCAGTCCAAGGCTGTTTTTTAGTCCATGCTCGTAAGTTTTAAAGATGGTTTGTTTTTAAAACAAAATGTACCACCTTTAACATAAAATGAACACAATAATTGAATAAATCAAAGGCATGTAGAATATATTTGGAATCAAAAGCCTTATTTTTCAAGAGGACAATCTCGTTAGCAGATTAACCATGTAAAAAGGTCGAAAAATCATCAAGTCAATCGCAAAAGAAAAGGGAGGTGTTCTCCTGAGAGAAAGTAGTGAAGCTCATTGATATAGGGTGATAGATGAAAGATATTCCAAGTTCATATGATTCAGGTGTGGGAATATGAAACTCAGGGGCACGTAACCCTTGTGGGACCAAGGGGGTTCCGCCCTGTTAGTGGTGGTTGGTGGCAGCAACAGTGGTAGTGGTTGAGTGGCGGCGGCGGTGGGATAGTTGTTCTGATTCGGGATATTTATTCATCCTTCGAAGATAGGAATCTTTTTCTGCCAAAATTAGCTCATTTTCTGTTGACCAAAAGCATTTTCAATTGACTTATGCTTTCTGTCGCGCCAAATACAAGAAAATACATAATTTTTATTACTTTTTGAATGCAATATTTGCATATGATGGAGTGTAGTTATGTACACAAGATGCATAAAAATTATCTTCTTTCGTAGCATCTGCATCCTCCAATACCAGGTGAACATTCCAATTGATGCAAATGTCATTGAAATGGAAAGTTAAACTGATGGATTTCAATTCTACACTGCAGGGAAATCCTAAACGAATACTCCAATAAGCTACGAGAAATTGTCGAACTCTTACTCAAAGCTATGGCAAGGTCATTGAAACTGAAAGAGGACAGCTTCTTGGATCAGTATGGGGAACGAGCAATAATGACGGGCGAGGTTCAACTTTTACCCTCCATGTCCGAGGCCTGATCTTGTACTCGGCCTCAAACCGCACTCAGATGGATCAGCATTCTCCTTCAAGACAGAGAAGTGGAAGGCTTTCAATTCATGAAAGATGATCAGTGGGTTAGAGTTCCCATTAACATTCCTCATTCTCTTCTTGTCAATGTTAGTGATCAAGTTGAGGTAACAAACACAACTATCCTCGTACAAACACGAAGAGTTATGCCATACAGACAAACAAATAAACATCAATTTCCATATGCAAAGTTAATGTTGCTGATTTGTGAGCCTTAGAACAGAGAAACCTTATCAAGGGACTTGAAGTAGGAGCAAGAAAAATCTGTCTATCACATCATTCTCGTAAATTGTAAAAGTGTCTGTGCAAAAGTTTTCAAAACAAGAAGCTTTTTATGTAGAAATGTAGCTGCATCAATATCATACATTTAACTTTAGGGACTATAAGTCAGAAATATGACTTTTGATGCCACTTCAACGAAAAAGTCTTACCTTGGTAAATTTTGACTTCTGAGTTTTAATACTGGTATTGTATGACACATGCAGATAATGAGTAATGGAATTTTCAAGAGTCCAGTGCACAGAGCAGTGACAAACTCGGTAAAGGAGAGGACCACTCTGGCTGTGTTTTGTTCTACGCAAGCAGAAATGGAGATTGGACCAGTAGAGGAGCTCGTCGATGAGAAAAGGCCAAGGTTGTACAAGAAAGTGAAAAATTATACAAGTTCCTACTTCCAGTACTACCAGCAATGGAAGAGACCAATTGACGCAGTGAAAATATAATGTCCAAAATCATCGTCGTCGGGACTTGCTGACAGCATGTGAAAGGTATAACGTATAAGGTTTATAAATATGGTTGTCGTTGTACAATTAAGTATATTTACCAGGTTTTTATGTATCAAAGTTGTTAAAGTGAAGGATGGCTTGCCTCTAGTCATTCAGTAATTGGTGAACTCTCATGTGCATTTCACCTGTCTTGGTATAATATGTCTGTATATGCCTTTTTCATTGGATTGAACTTTTCTTTTTCCTTTCTTTTTTTTTTTTGTTTGTTTTTGGATAACTTCGGATGTATATGTCTTTTTAAATACTCTGTATATGGCTTTTTACACGCTTTTCTTGTTTGAAAAGAGTTGATACATTATTTTATTACTAATGTTTTGTTTATGTAGATAGCCCGTGTCATGACTGGAGCAAATGAACAAATGAGTAACTCCTCCACAGAGCTATTGAAAATTGAACTGGAACATTGACCAACCAACTCCAATTATTATTTTTTTTTTTTTGAGGTTAACTCCAATTATTATTGACCCAAAAACCAATTCGGACACTGCTAGGCGTGTATAAGAATTTGTACATAAAACTTACAAATCAGTTGGTTTGAGACTATTTCAGGTCGCATACAGATGATCTGAACCGTTCATGTTCTTCAAAATATGATTAACTTGCAATTTGTAAAAAAATTAGCTCAATCAGATGGAGTATTTATCAGTATCTGATTGAACTGATTTTTTACAGTGTATAAGTAAATATTATTTTAGAAAATATGAACTGGTTCAATAATCTTTATAGAACTTGGAGTGGGCCTAAATAAATATAAAAAAATTGTACATTTTCTATACAAAAACTCTACCCATATGAATTCCCAAGAAATGGTAGTACTATAATTCTGCAACTATGCACAAACATGCAAACACATACACACACTCACAAGGCTTGTGGACCTACAAAGTTAATTGACGTTGAATTTTGCAAACTATGTCACGGTGCTACAAGTTATCGTGAAATCCCATGGGGCTAAAAGTTATCGTGAAATCCCTCGGTTGTCGTTGTCCCGTCAACTATATATACATATTATCTATATGGAATCAGATTCTCTCCGCTCTAAGTTTTTAACCG
This sequence comes from Vaccinium macrocarpon, assembly GCA_022606695.1. Classification (NCBI taxonomy): domain Eukaryota; kingdom Viridiplantae; phylum Streptophyta; class Magnoliopsida; order Ericales; family Ericaceae; genus Vaccinium; species Vaccinium macrocarpon. The sequence goes on along the minus strand of CM040180.1, from coordinate 39,892,703 downwards.
GAGAAAATAATTCAAAGGTGTACCTGGACCAAATAATTCAAAGGTGAACCTGCACTGTACATTAAAATAATCAATGTCTCGTATTTGTTTAGAGAGTCATCCAAGTTTGAGAGTCAACTCTTTCCTGTAAACAAATCTGAACTAGTATTAATTTGTGGACGGTTCAGATTGAGATTTCAATTGTTTCCTCCAATTCAAAACTGGACGGGTGAGATTCAAATCTCTATATATAGCCCAACAAAAACGGCTGCCTTGAGGAAACGTAACGTAAAAACCCATTGTCTAAATTTCACTTTGTCACACAGCAAATGGCGGAATCGCTGTCAAAGCCAGTCCAAGAACTGCTCGTCGACGGCGGTGAACTGCCAGAAAAATACATATACAAAAAGGGAGAAAATGGAGTCGCTGATGCCTCATATCCGCTGATTGAAGTTCCAATAATCGATATGAGTCTCCTTACATCTCAATCCGCCGCCGGAGAAGAAGAACTCGGAAAACTCCGATCTGCTCTCGGCTCTTGTGGTTGCTTTCAGGTTTCACTACTTAATTTTCAAAACCCCCAATTTGTTTTTTCAGTTGATTTGTTTGGTAAATGGGTTTTTTTTGGTGTCTCGTTGACTTTAATGGTGTGATTAGTGGTTTAGGCAAATCTTTGATTAGCGGGTTGGGCTGATAAACGAGCCGGACGAGTTTAATTAGATGATATTCAAGCTTATATGTTCAAGCTTAGTTTGTTTTTCAAACGAGGTAATCTCCAATGTTTTTCAATCGAGCTGAACAGGAACCTAGCTTAAATGTTTCACACATCATCGTGAGCTGAACGAGCCGAGTAATAAGTTATTCGAACTTGATTTGGAAGATTAATGAGATTCAAAAAATGATCATGTGTGATTTGTTTATGTAACAAATCAATCTTGAACGAGTGAACATGAGCTTGAACTTGAGTAGTTTGGCTTGTTTGTCCGCCCTATTTGTGGGTATAAAGAGAAAGGAAGTGAAAAGAATTTGGACGAGAAAATGAAGTGAAAAGTACCGGGTTTGTTTTGCTAATTAGGTCAGCTAACTTAGAAGAAAGTAAGTAGGTATTTGTCACAAAATGAAAAAAATGGACAAGAAAATGGAGTGGAAGTACCATAGTAATATGTTCTGCTATTTTAGTTCGGCAAATTAGAAGCGTCATAAAATGAATGTAATTTTTGTTAAGTTCATAATTGCCCTTTGTAATGAGTGTTATCATTCTCCATCACCGGACAAATCCAAATCAAAAAATCGGTTAATACTGTAAAATTTAAGTTCCAAACTGAAGGCCAGATTTTAATGTATTCAAATGGTCAAATGGCAACAATTCAACCTAACTAATGTGGTGTTTCTGATCCAGGAAAAAAATAAAATAATAATGTGGTGTTACTTCAAGGCTAAAAGATGATACACACCTCTACAACAATCATGCATAAACAGATCCACATCAAAGTGTAGGAAAAGTTTCGAGGGAAATTTTAGACAAGGAAATAGCAACAATATGTTGTGCTAAAGAGGAGGAGCATTTTATCATGTTTAGAAAGAATACTGGAGTAGTTTTATTATACCATTGCCTTTCTGCTTTCCTTGGATCTTGTAGCTTTGGCTAAATCTATGAAAAGAAAAGGAAAGGAGAAGGGCATGTTAGGAATAAAAAAGGGAATTGGAGCTAATAATTCAATATTTTTATGTGGGTTTATGCGATATATTGAAAAAGAATATATATCTGTAAAATAACTCCATTTCGTTTGTCCCTTATAAAAAGAAAATGAGTCGCAATTTTGTTGGCCTTCCAAGCACAGCCTTAAGTATTTCAATCTTCTGTTTGCTGAAAGTTGGTTCTTGCATTTCAGGCGATAAATCATGGAATGACAGCCTCTTTCCTAGACCAAGTGCATGAAATTGGCAAACAATTCTTTGCACTTCCACCTGATGAGAAACAGAAATACTCAAGAACAGTTGGAGACATTGAAGGGTATGGAAATGATTCAGTGCTTTCGGAGCATCAAACTCTTGATTGGACAGATCGGTTGTATCTTACAGTAAGCCCAGAAGACAAGATAAAGCTTAGATTTTGGCCTGAAAAGCCTGAGAACTTTAGGTACGTCAACTACCATGCTTCTTAAAACTTGTAAGGAAGCTATATATATATTTTCTTACAGAAAGTGATGATATATAGGTTGGAAAACTGAAAGATAGCTTAATATCCAGTTACATGTAAGATGGCTTAGGGTCATTGTTCCCTGCTTTGTCAAATTAGAAAACAGACAATGATTTTGAAAAATATCCAGGAGAATTCAGTTTCCTTTATTTCCCGTTTTTGTTTCCATGATTGGAAGGGCAGGGGAACACCCTCCAAACATCCAGTAGTTACATCTGGCCAGACCAGGGTCTGTAGATGCAATGCACCAAAAATTCCCATCATTCTTGGTTATAACAACCAGCAAATTATAGATAGAGTACCCTTTGACAGGAAACTATCGCGGTCATTTTGGAAAGAGATGTGACCGGTTATATAATACCAGTTTGTGTTTAAAACTGTCTTCTTCTTAGAATAATGACATGCCTACTTTTCATACTTGCGTACAAGAAAAAGGAAAACAGTGGATAGCTATTTGCTTCTCGCTTTTCGTCACCCTTTTCCTTGCTCTTTTTCCCAAGGTAGTCTCAGGGGTGACCTTGTGGATGTTGTGCTCTCTTACAAGGCATGATACGTTAAGTTCAACTCCAACTACTACTAGTTGTAGTTTTCCCTTCTCAAATTGATCACTTACCAATTGTGAAATGAAGTAGAAAATACTCCCTCTGTCCCAATTTGTTTGCTCGCTTTGAGAAACGTGTATTTTTGTAGATGTTAAAAAATGTACTTTTGTATAATATTTTTAAAATTTTTTTACACCAAATTAAAGTACTCAATGAGCACTTTAATTTGGTATAAAACAAATTAAAAAATAATATAGAGAAATATATTTTGTAGGGGTTTGAAATTGCACGTATTCCCATTGTGATCAAACAAATTGGGACGGAGGGAGTAGAAAAGATGACGTGTCATCATTTTCTCCTCTGTATCGCTCGATTGTTTCGGAGGGAACTGAAAAGTTTGTTAATTCTCTTCCTTTTTCTGTACAAGAGCCAAACAGCAGGAAATATTTCCTCTTCCCCTCATTTTCTCTATCAGAACATTTTCTTTTCCTTCTTCCCTTCAACAAGTGAACAAAACTTAATATTGTTTAATGAAATTGCAGGGAAGTTTTGAATGAATATACGAGAAATTTAGCACTGATGAATGAGCTCCTTCTCAAATCCATGGCAAAGTCGTTGAACATAGAGGAAAACTGTTTTCTGGAACAGTATGGAGAGAGAGCAACAATGACTGCAAGATTTAACTTCTACCCTCCGTGTCCAAGGCCTGATCTTACTCTAGGCGTCAAACCGCATGCAGATGGATCATCAATTACCTTTCTTTTGCAGGACAAGGTGGTGGAAGGCCTTCAAATTGTGAAAGATGGGCAGTGGTTTAGAGTTCCAATTGTTCCCCATGCTATTCTCATTAATGCTGGTGATCAAGTAGAGGTAAATGTTCAAGTGTGGAGTAGATTTATTTGCTAATGATCAAGTTCCATTGTTTCATAATATTTGTGGTACTAATTATTCCAGTAACTTAACAAGCAATGATGTGTTTTTTTTTTTTGGTTGCAACAAGCTAGGAATTCCATTACTCCCTCCATCTGCATTTGTTAGTCTATTTTATAAATCCGTGTCATTTCTGATTGCTTATATCTTTCAATATGAATCTAAAAAATATGCAATTTGGATCTTGTTAGATAGATCTCAATTAGTTCTATTATATATCGTTCGCAAAATTATGCAAATCATTATAAATTGAAAGATATAAACAATAAAAAATGGCATGGAATTTTAAAATGGACAAACAAAGTCGGACGGAGCGAGTAGATCTTTTCATCTGCCTTCATCATTTCAGTACTGTTTAGCATTGCTTTGTGAGAGAAATTTTTGTTTCCGAAATTTTAGTTTTGTTTCCAGGATAAGTTGTCCGCAATAACCAAGCCGAACCTGAAGTCCCAATTAACTGGGGTCAGCTATATGATTCTGTTTTCTCCATAGAGCTCTGTCAACTGTCAATAGTATCTAATATCCAACAAAGCTAAATCCTTTTGAATTAGGTGTAGGAAAACACTAAAAGGATGTACCAAAAAGAGGGTGCTTGCGTTTCAAGAACTGTTATCTGAAAATTTTCTTTTTACGTGAGTGCTTTTTCAAGTTTGTTTTTTCCAAAACAGTTTGTCAAATAGAATTTATGCTTTCAGAGGATGAAAATGTGAAACGTTTACAAACATTTTTGAGCTTTCACTTATAAATTTCTAATAACTTGCAAGTTGACCTTTACTGTTGCTGTATTATTTGTACAGATAATGAGTAATGGAATGTTGAAGAGCCCAGTGCACAGGGTGGTGACAAACTCGGAGAGGGAGAGGCTCACACTGGCGGTGTTTTGTCTCCCGGATTCCAAAATGGAGATCGGGCCTGTGGAGGAGCTCATCGACAAAGAAAGGCCGAGGTTATACAAGACAATGAAAGATTATGTGGCTATCTATTTCGAGAACTACCAGTTAGGGAAGCGCCCAATTGATGCAGTAAAAATCTGATGCTTTCCAACATTACATCATTTGCGGTTTCTGCACAGTTATAATGGAGCTTTTGGTTTTAGGTGGGAAACAAATTCCAGTTTGACGTTGTTACTTCTTTTCTTTTCTTTTTTTTTCCCAATTTGTTCCTTGAGCATTTGTGTTTGGTGGACTGATTTGTAAAAGATGAATGCAGTGATCCATTAAAGGTGTTTTTCTCCGCGATTACTTGTTATGTGTTACATAACAGAGTTGACCCAAGCTCTTTGGGGGTGTTCCAATCAGGGGATGGACGAATGTTGCTGGGGGAGTGCAGAATAAACCAGCTGAAGATGGAAGAGTGAAGGTTGTGGAGCCTAGAGCCTTGGAAGACTAACGTCCGAAACATGGCGGGGGTTCTGAAGCTTAGTTCCGCAAACCCAACAGCTTCCTTTCCAACTCATAACCTCTCCTTTAGCTACTGTATGCACGGTATTCCGTTATTGTTTTCTTCCAGGCGAAGCTGAAGTCCGGATAAGCAAGACAGCCAACGAGCAATGATAGCCATGCAAGCACCGAGCAGGGAAGGGTTTCTTCTCTTCTACTCTCATTATGGCTTATCGTTCCAGCTTGCTGACCACTAAGGAAGTTTTGTTTTAAATCTGTCTCGGTTTTTGTGCTCACACCTTTGTATGCGATGTATTGTGAGAGCATGACTTGTCTTGGTATTTGGGAAAAAAAACTAATTACTGGAACACTAGTTTGGTTATCAAATGTCAATCTCAAACGAGCTATAGTGGAGTCAAGGTCGAGTAGCTTTAGAGTTCCTTTGGATCGCGCAATTTGGAGAGAAAAGAAAGGAGAAGAAAGGAAAACCCTTTCTCTCCCTTGTTTGGATGAACAAAAGGGTGGGAGATGAGGAGAAATAGTGAGAAATCAAAATCCCTCTCTCCTTCCTGTTTCTCACCAAAAGTGGCGAGATTTGGTGAGAAACAGAACGCCAGCGGCAAGTGCGGGCCACCCCGTCGTCAGATCATCGTCAAACTTTCACCGGTTTTGTTTTGTCTCGCCGTCGGGGAAGTTTGGACCGCTTAAAAACTCGATTTCGAGGTTGCTTTAAAGTCATTTGAAGACGACGAAGATGACCGGAATGGGAGGGAGAGAAACTGATTTCTCACGCTTGTTTGGATGTTTACGTGAGAAATCCCTTCCTTTTCCTTTCTTTTCTCACGATGAAAGAAAATCTCTCCCCTTTCCTTTCTTTTCTCACTCCTCTTGCCAAAGGAGGAGTTATTGTTTGGGTCTTGCTAATTTCTACTTAATAGATGAAGGATATATATATATATATATATATATATATATATATATATATATATATATATATATATATATACACCGGCGATCCTGTCAAGGATCCCGGATTTTCCGGATGGGAGCTTTTTTCGGTGTTTTGATACTTTTAAAAATTGTTTTGGGGGAATTCGAGCCGTCCAATGTGTTCAAAAGGTGTTTTCCAAGGTTCTCGTGAGAAATCTTCAAAAAAAATACTGGAAATGGCTTGATCCAAGCAGTTTTTCACAAAAATTGTATATATACAGTTTTATGAAAACTGTTTGGATCAAGCCCTTTCCGGTTTTTTTTTTTTTTTTTTGATGATTTCTCGCGGGGACCCTTAAAAAAAGCTTTTAAACACATTGAACGGTTCGGATCGTGAAAATTTGATTCGAAACTAAGAGTCCCAGATCCGGGATCCCTGACTGGATCGGGACTCTATATATATAGAATAAATTAATTCGGATATCAATATACTATTTCATGGATATTGACACTCTTTTCTTGGATATTTATGCACTTTCTAAACAAGAAGAAAGGTTTGGCTTAACAAGAAAATGGGTTGGCTCAAACGTTGGGTTGGGTTGGGTTCTGCACTTTCTAAATAAGAAGAAAGGGTTGGCTTAACAAGGGGTTGGCTCAAACGTGGGGTTGTGTTGGGTATGAATAGGCTCATATTCAACCAACCCATATTCAACTCATCTACTTTAAACCCATAACCCATATTGACTCACCCTAACCTAACCCAATCACCTATTGGCCACTTCTATTAAACTATAAAACCCTATATTTTAATAAATTATCGTATTTTCATTTGGCTTATAAATTATTTTATTTTTACTAAATAAAAATGATTCTTGTAATTGTAGGTATAGTGGCCCGAATCTCTGTGGTCCAGCCTATAAGCAAGTTAACCGAGGTTGGATAAGCACACAAGGGACAACCAGGAACATATCTCCTTATGACCAAAAATCATAGAGGCCAAAGGATACTTGGAGAGCAAGTACACCAATGCCTATAAGTACCAAGGGTAAACCCTAAAGGTACACACACAATCTCAGATCTAAATGCTCTTTGTACTTTCCTTCTCTATTTACTAACTTGATTGTTAGAGTGTCATCAGGCAAGTGGCTTGAGTGACACTAACTAGTTGCTTGTAGGTTTAAGCGAGAGAAGGAGATCCACCGTGAAGAGGAAGCACCACTGCGAATCTTGATTAGACATTCTTAGATTTTTCTAGGACTATATAGGATATACTTAGATTTTATTAGATATTAAAAGATTTGATTTTTATTATTTTATATAAGATATTAATAGATTCTATCTGATATTCCAACCTATAGGGGGATGAAAAGGTTTGAATCCTGTAATATTCAACTTTTTTTGCAAGCAGATGAATTAGGAAATCAAATGGATAATTAAAATAATAAAGTACTTGAGATGAATAAGAGGTGAGACAGATGATTTTTATAGTGGTTCGGCTAATTGCTTAGTCCACTCTTCAGTGATGTTTACCCAAACACTCACCGGTATCCACTATGTTCTCAGTACTTACACCTGGGTTGGATTTCACAGGAGCCAACATCCTTTTACAACAACTCCTCTAGTACACACATACCATATTACAAACTCCTCACACTGTTACACGCTGATCAATTCACAAACTTACAATACTGGTACATGCCAATCAATTCACAAACTCACAATACTGGTACATGTGGACTAGTTTATAAACTCTAGCCAAACTTTACCCAGCAAATAACGGAACAAAATCCTAACTGACAACACAATGGATTGGGTTCCTGCCTCACAAGTTGGGTTTATATATGGTGTGATTCAACCCCTGTAAGTATGAGTGTTTTTACAAGTGCAAGCTCACACACAAAGTATAAACGATCTACAGTGAGAAACTCTCTTTCTAAAGTCAAGAAGATAATCTACAATGTATATCTCAAACTTGTATTCTTTCAGTATTTGACTCATTGATACAAAGTCTTGTAATAGCCGTTCAAACATATAGTATATCATTATAACTCATGTTCCTTTTTTACAGCTCATCGAGCAGTATCACTTTAATATTGATTTTCTCTGGACAACAAAGTCAACATACGGCATAAAGAAAATCTTAAGAATAAATGAAGAGATAAGCATATAACATTTAGAAATTAGATTTGAATTTGCAATAATTGCAAATTCTCCTTTTTTGAATTTGGGACAAGAAAGTGGAAGGCAGTGGAAGGCCTTCAAATCTTGAAAGATGGGCAGTGGTTTACTGTCCCATTGTTCCCAATGCTATTCTCATTAATGCCGGTGATCAAGCAGCGTTCAACTGGGGTTTGACAACCAGTAACTTAACATGCTATGAATTGTGTTACTAGATCTTTTGATCTGCCTTCAACGTTTCGGTACCGGTTACCATTGTTTTGTCAAGAGAACCAAGATTTTGAATCACGTACCGTATTGGCCCGTACGTATCGGTATTGACCAAATCCATTACCCTACACCTTAGATTTCATCCCGGCTCAAATACCAGTCGGAATAGGTTAGTACCATCCGTACCGGATAATACCGGACAATACTGGACTAATTTCAAATTTCTTTTTCGTTTTCAGTATCGGTCAATACTGGACGGTACCAGACTAATAACTATAAATCCGAAACCGTACATTTCTTTTCAATGAACGTACCATACCAGTAGGAAAACCGGTACTCTAATCGATATGGTATTCGAAACCTGGCAAAGAACTCTTCATTTCTGAAATGGTTAGTTTTGCTTCCAGAATAAGTTATCCACAATAACCAAACCAAACCATTTAAGTCTCAATCAATTGGGAGAGGCTATATGAATCCGCTCCATGGAGATCTGCTCCATGGAGCTCTGTCAAGAGCGCCATATTCCGTGATATCCAGCAAAGCCAAAGCCTTTTCAACTACCGCTTCTTTTCCAAAGTACTTATCAAAACATTGGTTTGGGGATTGTTTTCAAAGCATGTTTAAGGAAGTTTTTCGAATAAGAACTAGTTTTATGAAAACACCAAAAGGATATTTTCAATCTTTACTGTTGCTGTATCATGTGTACAGATAATGAGTAATGGAATGCTCAAGAGCCCAGTGCACAGGGTGGTGATAAACTCAGATAGAGAGAGGCTAACTGTAGTTGTGTTTTGTCTCCCAAATTCGAAAATGAAGATCGGTCCTGTGGATAAGCTCATCGATGAAAAAAGGCCAAGGTTAAACAAGCGAATCAAAAATTATGGGGCTACCTGTTACAAGAACTACCAGTTGGGCAAGAGACCAATTGATGCAGTAAAGATATGATGTGATGAAATATCACATAATTTGTGGTTTCAAGCGAGCTGTAATATGTCAATCTGAAACGAACTCTTATCATTGTTGAAATTTGGTATGGACATAAAGTAAGTTGGCATCAAACAAGCTTTACGTCGAGTTCAAACTGTTATGAATTTTATATGGCATAAGACAATCGCAATGAGCAGCAAGTTGCTTAAAAGCATGGAAAACTTAACGAGTTTCAAAAATGGAACAGGGAGGATAACAGAACATCAGAATATAGAAGAACCAAGTGTATATTTCTGAAGCCTAGTGGCCTTGCATTAAGAATAAATCTCAGTGAAGTAGTAGTCACAATAAAGATGGAGCTCCCACAACTACCAAAATGAAATTTAAATAAATTTACTAAAGCACCCCCTACCTAGTCCAAGAAAGAGTAAAATAAATAGGTGAAATGAAAAATGATGCTACAAAATAGGAGGCTAGGAAATTAATACACTAGCTCAGGGAAAATGAAATTGTGAATAAATTGAATGAAGCACCACCGGAATGTTACAGACACCAATGGTTCCCATTGAGCTGCTTAGAACAAGTTGTCGTTGCGCCATATAGTAACACAGCACCTTCAGAAAAAAGTAAAATAACCGGTCAGATGGGTACACGGTACACCGCAAATAACAACGTGAAATCAAATACTGCACAGGTGTATGTGCTCAACAGAACGAAATATGAGCATTACTATATGGACCCAAAAAAAAAAACTGCTGGGCCCTACTCCTGAGTCCCTATAAGTCGTAACATAATGGTTACACTGAGCTCAGAGAACTCCTGGGCCCTACTCCTGAGTCCCTGACACAGGCCAGAACCATGGAACCAGTATCTCAAGCCACATAATGGGGCACCAAGTCAATAGGGAAAAAGCACATACTAATATATAACATTCATAAGTAGTAAATAAGCCTAGCCTCAGGAAAAAAAAATTCCCAGGTTTGAGTTTAAGGCACCACAAGACATGGAACTATACTCCAGGCCTTAAGAGGATGGTATGACTCGATCAAAAGTGAACATGAGGATAGAGGTAGAATTGTGTTCATGGTAGACGCCCACATGTTCCGTGTACCAGCTAATACATGGAGATCGCGACATAGTAGGGATGTGTTGTGACTTGTGCTAAGGTTGGTTGAGGTAACCTATTGAACATAAAACAAACCCAGAGTTGGTTCTGCAAGGTTCTCTCATGGAAAGAGCAGCAAATTCCTTGACAAGTGACAAGAGACTAAAACCCTAAAAGTACCAGAAACTTAATAACTAATGGAAGATAACTGCAACAACAGCCAGAAATAAGGTGATAAAATATGGAAAAAAAAATGAGGTGGTCCATATCCATTGCATGCTCGTGCCACCCTTTAGTCAACTACTAGAAAACCGATACCTGGGTCTAAATAAAAAAACGGCATGCCTATTAGATTGATACCCCGAAAAAGCACTCACTCCTTGATGCATGGGAACACTGGCAGTACATTTTCGCTAAATTTTGAAATAAAGATATCGAATTTTTTTATTACTTCAGGTGTGTGGTCATTACACTCTCCTGTTACAAATTGAAAACATGGGCCATGTCACATTTCAGCTAGAACTCTCTTGCCCTTGCTATGTGGTGTTTTGAGTTTTTAAAAAAAAATTTGTTCTACCTTTTGAGCCTTTAACAACAGAAGCACATCAAATTTCCAGTATTATCTGCCCCCACTAAAAAATAGGAGAAGAGGAAGTTTTATCACGAGTTTCAAATTCTAAACCATTAAAGAACTGAGCGAGTAGTTTAGCATGGTTTGAATTACTAACATACTTCCCAGAACTGAATGAAATTTTCATTCAAGTAAAAGGCATATAATAAGAGTAAAAGCAATACCAAATTAGATGCAATCATGAATAGAGTACCTACCAAACACGTACCAAGATTATAGATTTTCAATTGTTTGGAGATGACGGAAGCTCCGGAACCTCTGATCCCTCTGCCTTCCCAAACAATTGCTTCCTGAGAATATCGTGCAAATGCCCAAACAATTCTTTCTTCAGCGACTCAAATGCCAGGTCCAACTTCTCCAACTCCTCCAAAGCATTTTTGTTGTACATAAACAAACCGTAATAAAGATCAAAGCTGTCACTAGCCGTATTCTCAACCAAATCCAACAACGTCTCATACCCTTTCGTGTTAATTGGTGTCGATTCCAGCTTCAACTTTTCAAGAATCCTACCGGTTGTATGAGTAATAAATTGTGACCCAGCCGCGTGTCGATCGTGCTCTGCACACGACATTTCTGTCATCACACACCCCTCTTTCGCAAAAATATCAAGAAATTTATCGCATCGTGATACCCTAGATTCCTCGGTCCCAATTCGGACCTTGTCATATACAAATGGAAGCCCAGTCCAACCATCTTTTCCACTCTCAGGTCCAAACATTGGGTGCGTGCACAATATATCGAATTCCGACGGCAATATTTGCATAAACAAATTCCTAGGAAATTCTTTCACTGACAGTACGTCTACGAACAATGTACTTCGCTTCAGTCTTTGAAATGGCAATGACCGAAGGACTTTCTCGGTTGAGATAATTGAGGTGCAGAGGAGAACTACCTGTGAAAATTTAGAACAATAATATTACCTCTCTCCCTAACATATGAATGCTAACGGTCTTTCTTACATTGGATATGATCAAGGGTGAGGTAAAACAAATGTTATACTTATCTACAGATACATGCTTTGTCAAATTCGGCACAAGGTATAGCTATTGCTATTATTTACTCCCTCTGTCCCTAATTTTTGGTCCCAAACACTAGTTTTTGTTGCCCTAAAATTTGTTCCAATTCAAAACTAAATGGGCATTAGGCAATAAATTTCCACTTTTACCCTTTTATTTTCATTTTTTGTAGTAGCACTAACAAACGTAAGAAAGGACATTTTGACAGTATAATGTTAAAAGTGCAGTGCTATTACACCTGGTTTTTGAATGACTCCAAAACACCTTCTCCTTACCCTTCTTCATACATCTATTTGGCGCTTAATTTTTGGAGTCAAGTTATCATTCTGTTTATGGCTCTTATTTGTCAATTCCACTTGACTGATGTCAGAAAAAGAAAAGCCTGAAAGGTAAAATGGGAAAGTTATAAAAACATGTAATGATTATGTTCCCTTATGAGTTAGAATCCAAAAAGGGACCAATAAATTAGGATGGAGGGAGTATCATGTTCTTTTGTTTCTACTTTTGTCATTATGAGGCCCACCCATAGCAATGAAATTTTAGCATTTTGTGCAAAAATAAAAGAACAAGCGAGCAACATTTCAAAACGAAGAGCAGTTTGACATTATTACATGCTAAAATCTACTAGTAGCCATATACTATTGAAACAATGGGAGATGCTCATATGGATGCTTGTGTGTGTCGGGTTGCAAACCGAGCTGTTCACGAGTATCTTGAGGCCCAGCTAGGCTCATTAGTAAACAAGTCGAGCTCAAACTCTATTTTTTAAACTCGTTTAGTAAACGAGCCAAGCCCAAGTTAGTTGTGACTCAAATCATTTATAAAAGCTCTTTTTTAGAAGCATGGCTCATTTAGTAACTAAATCGAGCTCAAACACCTTGATACCAAACAAGCTAAGCACGAGTTCGAGCTAGTCATGAACGAGCCCAGCTCAAACAATGCAAAGCTCCGCTTAGCTCGTTTGCATTTCCACTCGTATGAGGGATTTCTTGCGAAGACAAATAACAAATCTAATTGATAAATACGAATTTTATGAGCAACGCCAATTGATCATAGGAGTTGTCCTTCATTGGCAAGATGCATAATAAATGGTTCCAATTCCCCAACGCACTAAAGATATATCCGAAAAATGGTCGCTAACTGTGGTTTTTTTGCAAAACTAATCGACAAATCTAAGTATTACCTCAGGGTGTTCCTCGCAGAGATCATCGGCGTCGGGGAAGAAGGAGGCGCCGAGACTGGCGGCGACAGCAGAGTAATCGGACCGGGAGTGGGCGAGGACGGTGTGGCCTTGGCGGATTAGGGTTTTGGCGAGGAACTGGCCGAAGTTGCCGAATCCTATAACGGCGACTTTGAGCTTGTTGGATTTCTGGAAGCGGTCGGAGAATTGGGTTTCGAGGTCAAAAGGCTGGGCGGCATCGAGAGCGAGGATTTTGAGGCGGGGGCGGCGGTGGTGATGAAGGTTTGGAGGACGGAGACGGAGGCGAGGCGGTGGTGGTGGAGAGAGAGGGAGGCGGTGGCGTAGGGAGGAGCGGGTGGTGAGTGGAGGCTGGAGAGAGGAGAGAGACGACATGGTGATTGATGTGTGTGTTCCTGTATATTGAGAGAGAGAGAGAGAGAGAGAGAGAGAGAGAGAGAGGGGCTGAGGAGAGGAGGACCCTGGAACAGTGGAACTTGGACTGTGCTTGGTGGTGACTGGTGATCATCTTTGATTGAACAACTCATTATATAGGTTGGGGATTTTGATTGCGGTTTCAAATTTACTTGCCTCCGTTTTAAACTAATAGTCCAAGATAAAGTCTGTAAAGACACCACAAAAAAGGGAAAGGGTCTACACAGTGTTGTGTGGCCCTCGACTATCCGATCGTATTGTGAAAGTTCCGGATGTGTTTCGATTTTTTACTAGTAAGAAAAACCAAAATTAAATTAAAATTACAAAATACATCTGAACTGTCCAAAATACGGTCTTCGCAAGCGAAGAGCAACATAGGTGAAGGTTAAATTTACACTCGGAACAGTGGAAGAAAAGTCTCCCTACCATGCTCCCGCAAGCGTTGCACCGAATTTTACTCGTACTGGTGCTTCACTTTTGCTCATACAGGGTGAGTGGGTGCTATGCATGAAAAGGGTGTTTTATACTTGATGGCTGGTCAGCACATGATTTGTCCAACCAACAATTGCATACCAAACAAACATGAATAGTGATGTCATACACACATTTCTGGCATCTGCGTGGGGCCACATGGGTGGAGTGCTACGCAGGTGGAGTCGCGGCGTGTGAGTGTGTGTGTGTGGTGAGGCTATGTGTGTCACGTCACTTTTGAACAAACATAGATTTCAATTCCTTCGAAGGGTTTCTAGCAGCCAGAACAGCAGAGATTAGACTCTTTGCCCGACAGAGAACAACGCTTCAAGCTGTGTTGGTGTTGTGTGAAAATTGTCGCGTGTGTCGATAAACTAAGGCTTTGTTTGGCTAAATTATGGAAAATGATTTATTGGTTTATTTAGTTTTGTCTTTATTCAAATTTTTTTTTTGCGTTTTTGTTAGTTTTGATTAGATTTTTTGAGGTTTTAGCTTTGGCACATGCCGGTGAGAGGAATCTAAAAAGTATAAAATTATTAGACAAACTTAAAATTTTGTAAATAAAGACAAAAGTAAACCAAAAAATGTTTTGGTTTTTTGGTTTATTTTTTGTTTTTGTTTACGAAACTTTAAGTTTGGCTAATAATTTTATACTTTTTAGATTCCTCTTGTCGAGACAATCCAAGAAACCTCAAAAAATCGACCGAAAACTAACAAATGCAAAAAAAATTTGAATAAGGACAAAATCAAATAAACCAATAAACTATTTTTCCCAATTTAGCCAAACAAAGCCTAAGTACAATGAGGTCCAAGTTAAAGTCGCACATCTCACAACCGAAGTAAAAGCCCCATGATATTGACCTCCCACAGGCATCGCACACCTTCAATTTTGAATCAGATGAGGTCATAGTGCGGAGGCTGAGAGTGTGCTGTAAGAGCTAGGGGTGACCATACCACTCTGATGGCAATTCATTTTTTTATATAAATTCATTTAATTATTTAATTCATTTCTTTAAATTAATTCATTTAATTACTTAATTCAGTTTTTAAATTATTTATTTATTCAATTTTTTATTTAATTATTGTTGATACCTCATTTTGCCCCGCCACTCTGGATTAACAAAAAAGGCCTACTATTTTTAAGTCTGATGAAGCGAGATGCTTGAAAAGACATATGCAACTTTGTATTGTAAAATACGCGTCACTACATGAAAAATAACATTTCCTGGGATCCAATCAAACAACGTCGACCGTTTATTTGAGTCTATACACTACATCGGAATTATTGGTAGAATAGGAAAAAAAATACTGTCACTTAGCAACTTAGGCTTTGTTTGGCTAAATTGAAAAAATTAGTTTTTTGGTTTTGTCCTCATTCAAATTTTTTTTGCATTTGTTGGTTTTCCGTCGATTTTTTGAGGTTTCTTGGCTTGTCTCGACGAGAGGAATCTAAAAAGTATAAAATTATTAGCCAAATTTTAAGTTTTGTGAATAAAGACGAAAAATAATCCAAAAAACCGGTTTTTTCAATCATTTTTCGTCTTTATTCACAAAACTTAAAATTTGGCTAATAATTTTATACTTTTTTATTCTCTCGCCGGTAATGTGCTCAGTTAAAACCTAAAAAAATCGACTTTTAAAACCAACAAATGCAAAAAAAATTTGAATGAGGACAAAACCAAAAAACTAATTTTTTCAATTTAGCCAAACCAAGCCTTAGCAGATTTATCCACTACACCTTTGTTTGAGTATATACACTTAGGGTTGGTTTGGGTGAATTGGAAAAATTGGTTTTTTGGTTTTGTCCTTATTCAATTTTTTTTTGCATTTGTTTGTTTTTGGTTAATTTTTATGGTTTTCTTTGGCTTTCTCGACGAGAGAAATCTAAAAAGTATAAAATTATTAGTCAAACTTAAAATTTTGTGAATAAAGAAGAAAAATAATCCAAAAAACTGATTTTTTGGATTATTTTTCATCTTTATTCACAAAAATTTAAATTTGGTTAATAATTTTATACTTTTTGGATTCCTCTCGTCGAGACAAGCCAAAAAACCACAAAAAATCGACCGAAAACTAACAAATGCAATTTTTTTTTGAATAATGACAAAACTAGAAAAACCAAAAAACCCAATTCACTCAAACCAGCCCTTAATACTGGATCCCACAAATGTGTGGTGGATAACGGCTTAACATTACTTGGCGGTGCCCCAAGACCGAATAATTTTTTTCAGAGAAAATATGTCTATTTTTATACTCCTACTTCTATAGTTTTTTTTTTCACAGTAATTTAAAGATTTCTATTTGCACCCCAAAAAACTCTCAGGTGTTCCACCAACCAAAAACAGTGTTTTCCAAACACCGAGACAGGTCATTATCTCACAACACATCACATAATGTACTATATTGCTCACTTCACAGTTCCAAAATTTCTCAAGCATACACTCGTAATCCTGTTTACATGTATATAAGAAGCAATTTATTCACATAGTTATTTGTTTCCCAACCTCTCCGATGATTGGATCAACAACAGCAACAAATACTGCGAATGACACACAACACAACAAATGGAATTAGAGACATATGAAGTATGAGAACACTTTGGGTATGGAGAGGGTATTGTCACGAGGTGCTCGGCATCCCCCGATCTGTCCAAAAATGTTTTGGACGGCTCAAATTTTTGGGGGTAAATTTGCCCCCAAAATTTTCTCATGAAGTATGGCCAAAACAATACAACCTGCAAAACGCAAAGTACACGCATAATATGGAGGGGAGAGAGTCAACAATTTTTTCACCACACTAATTAAATAAATAAAGTTAAAGGAAAAAAAAGAAGAAGAAGAGAAAATTTGGGCCGAAAAGGTGTTTGGGGGAAAGGAGGGGCCGGTTTGTGGGGGGATTGTCAGGGGAAGTTGTGCTGGACAGAGAAACCAAAGGCTAGTTGGAAAGTGGAGGGTGAGTATGGCCCCCAAAGGAATCCGCTTTTCTTTGTTCCTGACTCAAATGATCATTTAACTTTGTGTACCCATTGATGAATATAACTACAGTATCTCAGTAATTAGGCAACCGATTGGAAGATAGGAAAATAAATTGGAAGCAACCAATTTGAGGAAAAACAATTCATTTGCCGAGCGGGTACCGTCCTCCGTACGGATCTGGGGACCCTACTTTTCCCTCCTTACTTTTCTCTCCAAAACGACTTAGTTTTGGGGACCAAAAAAAGCACCAGTAATATCACTCAAAATGAAGTCGTTTTGGGCCATTTCTTGCGTGTATTTACTGGCTCGAGAATTTCCATTCCTGTTTTTGTTTTGCTACTGCTTGGCTGACCGTCGCTTGGATTTATCATGCTGCTGAAAAATTTGCTTGTTGTTGATGGCTATTTGGATGGATATTTCTTGGATGTATATATACAACTTGGGGTTCTTTGAAATGTGTGGAGTTTGAATGTATTGATATCTGTGGAGAAGAAAACGTGCAATTCTCTTTGCTTCCTCCATTGCAAGTGCTATGTAATATCTCATGAAAAAAAACACGGCTTCTTGGCAGAGAAATCACTAACGAAGATGAGAAATAAAAATTAATATACCTTCCTGCATAATGAGAATGGGATTTGGACACCAACTTTCCTGTCATCCTTTCAATTCCGATTCTTTTTTTCTGGCCCTTTCTTTTTTGTCCTGGAATTTAGGGTAAATTTTTTTTTTTTTTTTTTTTTTTGCAGTTTATTAAGGCTCAAAATGATGTCATTTTGAGTGATATTGATGGTGCTTTTTTTTGGTTTCCAAAACGAGGTCGTTTTGGGAGAAAGGTAAGGAGGAGGAGGGGTTTTCTAGGGCTCAAAACAACTTCGATTTGACTGATATTGGTGGTGCTTTTTTTGGTCCCCAAAACAACGTCGTTTTGGGGAGAAAAGTAGGGAAGGAAAAGTAGCCTCCCCGGATCCCCTATGTAGTGCCATCCCTGTCATCCAAAAGTGTTTTGGAGCTCAAAAAGCAGCTCCAATTTGAGGGTTGTCGGGAAGGTATAGTATATTTGAGACGAGTTAAAAAAAAAAAAAAAAGGTCACTTAAATAATCATTCTCCAACCACCTTCAAAAAAAGTTTCATCCTATGCTCTTTTTGGAGTTACATTTTCATCCTGAAATTCAAATAAACCCACTTTTGTCATTAATTATATATATTAGGAGACTAAGGACTAAAACGAACATTGCATATAGGTAAAAAAAAAAATTATGTTTTCATCCAAAATTCTTTATATTTTCATCAAAAAATTCTTTACCCTATAGGCAAAGATTTTTTTCATGTTTTCATCCAAAAAATCTTTATCCTATAGGGCAAAATTTTTATTTATGTTTTCATCCAAAAAATCTATGTCTACAGGGTAAAGAGTTTTTGGATGAAAACATCAAAAAAAATCCTTTTATAGGTAAAAGTTTTTTTTTATTTTATGTTTCCATCCAAAATTCTTTATGTTTTCATCCCAAATTTGTTTGCCTATAGGATAAAGATTTTTTGAATTGAAAACATAAATGATTTTTGCCGTAGTTATTTATGTTTTCATCCAAAAATCCTTGATCCAACAATCATTGTTAGAATTTTTAAGGGAGCTGCATGCGCGGGCCAAATTCATAAAAGAAAGTGAAATAAAAGTTTTACCATGATCCTTAAGTTTGCCCCAGCAATTGTGTTTCTTTTGTTTTTTTACCATATTTGCTTTTTTGTTGTTTTATCAAAACCTTATGTAATGATTTTTTTTTCATCAAAACCTTATAATGGGAAGAACAATGCATGCTGTGGCCAACTTCATACCGTACACAAACTTACAGTATTGATGGCTTTTTACAGGATTTAGTGAAGAAGACTCCCAGTTGGTTCTCAACTTCATGAAACTTACAGTAGATGTGGTTAATTCTAGTGATGGCTAGGTTGTTAATGCCACTGCCATTAATGAGGTATTCCTGAAATATGAACAAGCATCTGGACAGATGCTTAATAGGGATAAATCCTCACTTCTATTTAGCCCCAACGCCTCGAATTCGGTCAGGACCAGTATTATACAAGCCCTTAATATCCAATCTAGAAATGGGGGAGGTTGGTACCTTGGTTTACCCTCCGTCATTGGAAAATCAAAAAAAGTGGTGTTTGCATATGTGAAGGATCAAGTTCTAACTCAACTCAAGAGCTGGAAAGAAACTACCCTTAATCAAGCTGGTAGAGAAGTTCTTCTCAAATCTGTTGCCTTAACCATACCAAACTTTGTCATGCAATGTTTCTTATTACCCAAAGGGCTCTGCCGAGATTTGAACAAGGCTGTTCATAAGTTCTGGTGGGGCAGCTAGGAGGGGGAAAATAAAATCAATTGGGTTAGCTGGGATACACTTTGTAACAGCAAGGAAGATGGGGGTATGGGATTCCGAGATTTGCACTCCTTTAATTTGGCCTTTCTAGCAAAACAAGGGTGGAGATTGCTCCAAGGTCATAACACGCTATTTCAGAAATTGTTTAAGGGCAAGTACTACCCTCGTTCTTCCTTTTGGGAAGCCCCATGTAACAACACTGCATCATGGGCATGGAAAAGTATTGTGGCTGGACGTGATGTGCTCAGGAAAGGTTGGAGATGGAGAGTGGGGGATGGCCAAAGTATCAATATTTGGACAGAACCTTGGCTTCCATGTTCGTATTCATTTAAAGTCTTTAGCCCTCCTAGCATGGATCCTCACGGCTTGCATTCACTATCCAAGGTTTCAGATCTTATCGAAAATGACCTACATTGTTGGAAGGAGGATTTGGTCAGGGGCAATTTCAATGAGAACGATGCTACGACAATCCTAGCTATATATTCCAATCCTTGGGATTCAATAGGAACATGAGAGCGAAGGGCGAAACAAGCACGAGACTACCACCTAGTATGAATTGGAAAACAGTGTGGAGGATATCGGTGCCTACCAAGGTACGTCATTTTATTTGGCGATGTTTACACAATGCCTTAGCCGTTCTCGCTCCCTCCGTCTCAATTTAAATGCTCCCTATGGTTATGCGTGTTTTTTGAAAACTCTTATAGTTTTCATTCTATAATGTATTTTATATGCAATATGGATCTTATTTGATAGACCTCAATTAGTTCTACTAGACAAAATTTTACAAAACTTTGAAAATCTTATCAATAAAAAGATATAGACGTTTGAAAATGGCATGGATATACGTAGGGAGCATTTAAAATGGGACGGAGGGAGTAATAGACATCTGGATGTTAATCCCATTTGTTCTTTCTGCCACAAGAAACCCGAAACAGTAGAGCATATTACTTTTCAATGTGAGCTAGCAGTACAAGTTTGGTATTTGGCACCTCTCCCATTTAATTATTCTGTTGATTGGGGATATATGACGTTTGAGCAATGGTGGACATCTCGATTGTTAGCTCAACGCACTGATGATGAAGTCAAAGAGAAGATTGGAATTGTGGCATTTCTTTTTGGGCAACTTTGGAAGTCCAGGAATAAGGAGCATTTTGAGAAGCAACCTAGAGATCCATCTATGATACTTGAGAAAGGAGTTGCAAATTGGTTAGAGTACAAATTTACGAATGAAGCAAGCAAGGGGAGTGTTCCTGCTCCTAAATTTCCTCACAAACCAATCTGGATACCACCCGACATTGGAATTGTTATGTTCAATGTTGATAGAGCATTAGATGAATGCAATGGCTTGAGTGGAGTAGGAATTGTGGCAAGAGATGTGTATGGTAACTTGCTTAGGGCAGTGATGGAATCTTTTAAGGGGTTTTTTTAGTATGGACTATCGAAGACATGGGTTTCAAATGTGTTTTAGAATTAGCTCTCCAATGGAACTACTCTCATGTTATTATAGAAGGAGATGCTTCACAAGTGGTTCAGGCGCTCAATGGGACAAAGAGATATGCAGATAGTGAATCGGTTATTTTGGACTACGTCCAACTTGCCTCTTTATTTTTATCTTGTTTGTTTTCTCATGTAAAACGTGATTGTAACAGGGTAGCTCACTCGGTGGCTAGGCATTCCATGTCTGATGTTAGGATGGTATGTTGGAGGGGTGATTATCCCCAATGGCTATCATCTCTAGCTTTCGAAAATATTAGGGCTCTTAGCCCATCTTCCTATTAATAAAAATTCTTATTCACGAGTTAAAAAAAAAAAAAAACTAAGCAGGTAATTGCAAGAATATGTGACAAAGTGCACTTTAGTGTTGCTTGTCTATAGACTCTATACCCTTAGCATTGGGCTAAGAAACTAGTGCATACTAGTTATCGGCACATTTTATGAGATGCTGCTATTGTAGCCACTGAATATTCTGCTTCCAGGGACAAGCATTTTTTCCCAATTATGCATTTTCGAAGCATAATCTTCAATTTAGAAGATGGGATTTACAGTCCCTCTATAAGTTCTATGTGAGAACATAACGCCAACTTTTGCGCTTATTTGCGCCTTATGTGCTCGTCATGTAAGATAGTTATATAGGATCGTATTCATTTTGTAAACCGTAGATAACCACGGATTATTTCACTACAATTTGACCCTAAGAAAGCAATTGATTACTCATATTTGTGACCGTTGACAAATTTAGGAAACCTTTCGGTTGATATGTGCCGAGAAAGCAAGATGACATGGTACTACATCTAAGTGTATTGGTGGTAAGTCTTACGATTTCATGGTCAGAGAGATTATACAAACACAACTCACTCTCTCAGACACACAATGGATACAGTGGATTCCCACAGTTAACTCATTTCAGAAGCACTCAATTTATACACAAGCACTGAATTTCACTAGTACTAATTACCACTGTTCTAGGATGTCCAAAATTCAAATGATGCACGTCTTCTCTTCAGTTCTTCTTTCCTTTAATGAATGGTGCCCAATTTTGTTTCTAGGCGCTCTATCTCTCCATCAAGTACGCCGTCATCTTCATCTAGTTCAATGAGAGAAGAACGATTTCCAGCAAATCCCGATCCTTCCTCTTCGTGTTCCCCCACTAGAACTCCCGTTGCTTCATTTACACTTGCAAGACTTTCTAATGTTGGGCCATGTTGCTTATGTTAGATGGCAAGCCTAGTTTGATCTCTTAAAGTTTGAAAGGCAAAGACCATTGTTCCATTAGTATGTGCACTTCCTGAGGAACAAGAGAAAACTTATTCAACTATTATGAGAAAGAACAATAGAAGCGCATATAAAGAAACCTACGAAAACGCTAATTCTATTTAGCAATCATTTGCTTTTTCTTGAATTTTTTGTGCCTTAACTCTCTCTTTTCTTTTTCTTCTGTGTTTGCTAATTTCTTGAATTAGCAATCATTCGCTAATTATAGTTCTGAGGAAGGTGGTACCTTTGGATTGTTGATTGTTTTGGCACTCCAATACTTTCTGTTGAGTACCATCTCGGAGTCCATATTTGTTGTCCAATGTCCACTATGTTGGCTTCTCAATAGAACTGTCAACTGATGAGCAAAGGATAAAGCATTACAGATATGATTACTCCCAAATGAAGACATGGAGCCAAAAACAAAGGGCAGCACATGTTGACTTTGCAAAAGAGCAGAATAGATCGTATCCCATACCAGCAATATCACCAACATTGTTAGCTATCACCTGGAAGAAAAAAGAAAGAAAGAAATCGGAAACTAATTTGAAGTGACGCAAGTCTCTAAGTGTCTTTTTCATTATGAAGAAAAAAAAAGAATGGAGAGTGAAATGGTAGAAAGAGAACTGGCAGAAGGGAAAAATAAGAGAAATTTTTGGGATGCATTAAAACTCGCTTTGGGGCAAGTAGATGGAAAAGAGGGGATAAATCTGAAACTTAAATGCAGATTCCGATTTGCACGAGTAAATTCAAACATTCTTGTGTTTTGCTAGAAAAGAGAAAACCGGTAAAACACCTTTACAAGCTCAAGTGATTTTTACCGATATTTTTTCATTCGCGCACCTTTGTATCATTCTCTTTCTAAGAAAATGTATGAATAGTCCATATTTTTTCTCTTTTCATCCCTGTCTTCCATTCTCTTATTAATGAAACAAGCCCTAAAGCAGATTGCATTATACCGCTCGTAGGGATCTTCCTTGGGGATATGTCAAAATTTCATATCCAGTGGAAGGTCAAAATCTGTATAATAGAGGCTGTGATTGACACTTTGCGCTTCCAATCATCACTGTAGTACACAAAGAAGAGGTCGTCGGCAATGTACAAAACCAAAAGACCATTTACAGCAAGACCATTTGGATACGATTCTGAAGACAACGGTGGAAAAAGCAATCTTGCACATTCTATTGCTGTCATTAGTACTAGGCCGACTCTTTGAGGTGAATCCATCTACAAAACCACAAAAGACAAGGATTAAAACGGGAAAAGCAACCGTGAAAACAACTTACTAGTCCATGTCTTCAATCGCAAGATATAAAAAGACACAAACATTGAGGAATTTCTAGTGACTAGTTACCTTGTACATTGGGCAGAAACAAAATGAATACACTATAAGTTTGGAAGCATTGAATTCCTTCTCTCTTCCTCTGTTGCAAAGTATAACTCGACAAAATTTCTTAAATAGAAACATAGCACCAACAGGCTATAAACAAAATCAGGTGACAAAATAAATAAAAACCCATAACTGGAACAACTTTATCAGTCATAACAGCTTTGTCATGCACACTACAGTTTTATTCTAGATTGATGGCGGCACCAGAAATTTTCTTGGATGGACATTAAAAAAAGCTTCAAATTTCACAGCATATATATTAAATCATGCTTACCAATATGCTATAAACAAATCTACCAACACTGAACTTGTGATTCAAGATGGTTATGAGAGAAGATTGGTTTGTTGTTCATATAATATGTCGAAGCAGCACTTATGTGTAAAGTGATTAGTAATTTTGAGCAACCCGGCAGGGCATCCAACACGTCCAAAATGACGGCATGACTTTAGTGTTGGCCCAAGTCCTATCTTGCAACAAGTACAATTTCTTCCAGGTTCTTCACGAGATGGCCTAAAATATGAAATTTTGTTTCCGGGGGGGGAATGCATGAACAGTGTTTGCATCATTTACAATCCCTTTTCTACATATATACACTCTTTTCCTATCCTCGTAAGTCATAACGTCAAATTGTCAAATCTGAGTAGTGTTTTAATATTTTTTGAAACACTCACTCCACAATCGAAAGGAGGAAGGTATAAATTTCCAAAAGGACCAAAAGGTGATCGTATTTGCACAAAAACAGAGTGTGAAACATATAGATATGATGTGGTACATGTGTAGTGAGTCAATTACGTAGTGAAAGGGGGGTGTTAATGCACCTAGGCCATTAGCTACGTGGGTCGAAGACAGATCTATCATCAATTATGACTTGAGGAATGTGAGCAATGAAGCGCCAATACTGACCTTTCCCTTTTTCAAACCGTTGTTTCAGTTTAAACCGTTGTTTCAGTTTCGGACAGTTGTACATCTCCAAAGACAGAAGCGAAGGAGGCAGACCTTGCTCCAGAAACGATGTGAGGTTAAGACATAAAGAGATGAACAAATTTGAAAGCGAGGGAAGTAGTCCTAGCTCTGAAATAGATGTGAGCTTGGTGCAACCACTGATTTCAAGTTCTTCAAGAGAGACGAGGTTTTCAAGGTCCTTGCAAGCTAGATTCTTTAGATTTGGGAATTCCCTGATTTTCAAAATGACCAAAGAGGAAGGCAACGACAACATCCCATCTTCTGGAAAGGACACCCAATCACAATTAATAAAGATGAGTTCTTTGAGAGAGCAGAATCTGTTGAAACGACACAGCTTATCGATGTCGACATTGTTGATTTTAAGAAAAGTGAGGTTGGTGAAGTAGGAGGAATTCTCTTCATCCAGAGTATGGGAAACAAGTGTTGTAGCCACAGGAGAACTACCTAGTTCCAGTTGTTCAAAAGGAGCTAGGTGGTCGTTATTTTTGTACTCGTCATTTGGAAGCGGATCAAGTTTCTCGCATCCGTAGATAATAAGTCTCCTTAGATTGATTGTAGGGAACCATCCTTCTGAAAGGGACTCCAGATTATCACAATAACATATCGCCAATTCCTTGAGATTTCGAAGACCATTATTTTGCGAAACATCTGGTAGGCTTTGAGGCTCTCACAATTACTGAACCCAATATATTCAAGAGATGGACAATTGATCTTCATCCCCTCCTCTGCTATTAGCTCTCGACAGTCATCAACGTTTAGTTCTTCAAGAGAGGGAGGTAGCCCACTACTAAAACTTAAGTATGTGAGGGATGAACAGTCACGAACCCCCTGCCTCTCAAGATTATTCAGCAACGTCAAATTAGGTAGCGACTGCAGGACATTACCACAATAACATATCGCCAATTCCCTGAGATTTCGAAGACCATTATTTTGCGTAACATCTGGTAGGCTTTTGAGGCTCTCACAATTACTGAACCCAATATATTCAAGAGACGGACAATTGATCTTCATCCCCTCCTCTGCTACTAGCTTTCGACAGTCATCAACGTTTAGTTCTTCGAGAGAGGGAGGTAGCCCACTACTAAAGCTTAAGTATGTGAGGGATGAACAGTCACGAACCCCCTGCCTCTCAAGATTATTTAGCAACGTCAAATCAGGTAGCGACTGCAGGACATTACAGTGTTGAATCTGTAGCTTTATGAGCGTAGATGCTAAACCTAACTTTGGAAAATAGACGAGGCATGGACATTTGGAGATGGAAAGCTCTTGAAGAGATTTGAAGTCATCTCCTTCTGCAAACAAGGAAATAAGTTTGGGACAACGTGCAATTTTGAGACTTCGGAGGGCAGGGAGACAGTGTTGTAGACTCACCTTATTCTCCCACAATATTGTGAGATCTTCATAGTCACTGAGATTTATTGCTTGAAGTCCCGTCAGCCCATGAAAGAACCAATTGGGTAGCCATGTGTTACCCCAAATATTCTTCACTTTCAAGGACGTCAGCGAGCTCAAGAGGCTATGCCTTGAGTTTTTTTGCAGTGCTTGATCCACGACTTCTGGACTATAGGAGTCTGGAATTGAAGCATCATTTAGATGTAATGAGACAAGTGAATTAAAATGAAGCATATTCCTCACTTCATTCGATTCTGTAGACCTTGGACCCCAAGCAACCGCCAATATTGGGCACATCTCCATATCCAACGTTTTCAATCGTGGAAGACTTCTTGGCAACTCGTGCAAAAGCTTAGGATATCTTTTAATGGAGAGCTCGGATAGGCGAGCAAATGTTTGACCTCCCTACTCGACTACAAAAGGAGTCCAGACTTTCCATTCTGGCATGTCCTCAAAGGTTAAAATCTCCAAAGCTGGAAAAGGATTTGAGCAACCCAACCCATAGAAATCAAGTCCAACATTTTCTACTGCCATCATCCCTTGAACGTTTGGTTTTGCAAGTAAAGGTAAATGCCCTAAAGGTGGCAAGGAAGTGCATTTTTCACAATTTTGGAACTTTAAGCAGACCATATTGGAGAATATAGAATTTCCAACCCAAGTTGGGAATTTGAGGCCACCGTAACCATCAATGGAAAGCTTTTTTAAGTTCTTGTGAGGTCTTAGCATGTTAAGCACTTTTGATTCAACAACTCCATCGCGAGAATTATCTAAGTTGTTAATCCATTGCATCAATAGCACGTCTAAGCCTTGTTTATCCTTCAAGTTGGCCCTCTTGGCATCTTGAGCATCCACCACATTCTCCAACCCCGATATGCAAAGTGCCCCTCTGAGATGAATGAAGTTGCCCAGCTCCTTTATCGCCGAACTGTTGCCATTGCCAACAATGTAGTTTGATAAAGTTTGGAGACTTCTCAATTTTCCTAATTTTGGTGGCATTTCTTGCAAGGAATAAGCACCTGTAATGTCGAGATGACGCAAATTGATTAGGTTACTTGTACTTACAGGCAACTTGGTGAGATTTTTACAATCTCTCAAAATTAGGGATTGTAGGTTGTAAAGAGTGCCTACTGATTCCGGTAATGTTAAAATTAGGGCACCTGAAAGGTCAAGGTACCGCACATGTTTCAAATCCCCAATCGAGCTTGAAAGTTCACGTATTCCATATCTTCGTAAACTAAGCACACGTAAACATTTGAGACCTGGCAACAGATGGAGGGGAACATTGCTAGTGAAGTAGGAACATTCTTGATATCTAGATCCACATGGTAAAAAAGTCAGCAAATTCTCAGCTTTATGAAAAGTCTCAAACTTTTTTATGCCATCACAATAGCCACGTATGTAGGATGAATGTCTAGCCTTACTGACACTTTTATCCCCCTCACTCTCTTTCAACTTATCCTCTAGCCTAAACAGACTTTTCTTGAAAAAAAACTCTGCCAAATCATTGATGAGGTCATGCATAACAAATAGTTCTCCACTACTTGATGATTGAAAAAATGACATTGATAACAATTCATGGAAGTACTCACAACCGAGATCTTCCCTTTGCTTTGGCCCTGTTTGTTTCGGAATTAAGCCTTCCGCCATCCACAAGAAAACTAGTTCCTTCTCCTCAAATTCGTAATCCTTTGGCAATATGGAACAATATGCAAAAAACTTCTTCAAATGCGAAGAGAGGTGATAGTAACTTAATCGCAAAGCTAGAAGAATATGACTTTCCTCATCTAATAACTCCCATATTTTATTTTTCAAGACTTATTCCCATTTAGCCTCTCTCAATTTACGCTGCAGAAGGCCACTAAGTGTCCTAGCAGCCAAAGGCAAACCTTTGCATTTTTCCACAATTTTCCTACCAATTGAAACCAAATTTGGACTTGCATCCATACTTCTATCCTCAAATGCATGTTGTGCAAACACTGACCAACAGTCAGCCTCGGATAGTCCATTTAGGAAATGATAACTATTTCCAGCCATTATTAATGCAACATCTCTATTCCGTGTTGTTACAATAACTTTACTTCCAAGGGCTCCATCACTAAAAGGGCTTTTTAAACTGCTCCAACCACTGTGATTTTTGTTCCAAACATCATCCAGAACAATCAAGAACTTTTTCCCTGCCAAAGCCTTTGTTAGCTCAATTTGAACTTGATCTAAGGCGTGAAAATCACAGGTCCTGGAAGTGATAGACACAAGAATTGATTTTGTGACTCCTATAATGTCAAATTGCTCAGATACACAGACCCATGCTTTCATCTCGAAATTTTTGTCTATCATCTCGTCATTGTAGACCATCTGAGCAAGGTTGGTCTTGCCGACCCCACCCATACCCACAATCGGCACTACCCCAACTTTGTTACTGCTAGGTTGATCACTTAAGAGCAACTCTATTACCACCTTTTCGTCATCATCCCTACCATATAAACAAGGTTCAATTATCAAAGATGAGGTGGGTCGTCTTTGTAGAGCTTTACCAGACCCCCCCTGCAGCAACGTTTTGTAAGCCAAGCTCCATTCTAAGATTAAAAAGGCCTTGCAACCTCGTAGTGATCTCATCCATCTTGGACCTCATTCTAAAATCAGACAATAGAGTTCTTGGATTGAAACTTGTGCAACAATTAGGCACGAGTGCACGTACCTTGCTGGTGCTAGCTCAAGCCTCTGCCATCACCCTCCGTCCCAAAGCTTCAGTTGCGAACTCGTCCAGTACGTCATCCATATCATAAGCCAAGTCCTCAAAATCCTCCAGCCACAAATTAACACTCCGATTAGTGAATTGCTTCTCCTCAGCATCTGCAACCACCGCCACAACTTGTTCCAACATCCTTGTCCATTCCTTCAGCAGAGTATGCAGAGCCGGCTTTGGGCTAAAGCCCGTAAAGCCACCGCTTTAGGCCCGCAAATTTTGACTAATTTTTGGGGCCCCCAATTTTATATGTTTGTGTAGTAGTTATGCTTTCAAATGACTCTTTTTATGATTTTTTTTTTCCAAGTAGTTTTAAGTTTTAACTACAATATATTGAGAGTTGAGAGCCCAATTTGAAAAAAATCGCTTCAGTCCCCCTAAATCTCAGAGCTGGCCCTGAGAGTATGAGTCCGCCGCTCCTTACGTATGAATTTCCACAGATCGTCGGATGCTAACTTCTCAAACAGCACCTGAATGAAAGCAGCAAGAAATATTTCCCCAACCACCTTTTTTTTTTTTTTTGGGCCCTGGAAAAGGAAGTTATGTTGTGTAGACAAACAAAATTGTGGTTTGCTTGAATGAAAATTTAGTAATCACCAAATGGAGATTTGGTATTTCAGATATGCATTATCAAGATGGAATAGGCTATTGCGGGGTCAATAATGGAGTCTGATGTGTTAGAGCATCTCCATTCCTATCCAAAACTTTTTACTCAAATTTGAGTAAAAATTTGGTCAAAAACATGATTTGATATCAACCTTCCAATGAAAAATCACTTTTTAACCAAATTCTACTTAAAATTTTGTCAAAAACAGTTTTTTTTTTTTTCCATTTTGGCTCCAAAACTTTCCTACCATATTGTCAAATACAGCTTTTTTTTTCATCTTGTCAATTCCCTTTCATCCTCTTCTTCCTCATATGCGGAAACAAGAAAACAGGTCTTCAATGGAACAAATAGAGTCGTTGTCTATTTGGTGAAGGATTTGGTATTGAGCAAATTTGGTGAAAAATTGGAGCAAATTGGTGAAAGATTTGGTGAAGGAGTGGAGTAAGTTTTTAGGTGATTTTTACTCAAATTTAAATTTTGTGAAATATTTGGTATAGGAGTGGAGATGCTCTTAGTTGAGGAGAATAGTCTCAATCTATAGCCACACAACTTCAAGTGTGGACAAGTCCGTGCGAATATGACTTAGCAAGGATAATTGAGGATCGACCTACTTTTTCTCAAATTTTCATCAGAAGCTATACTGATTTTTTCTAAATATCAAAAAATAATTTGCTTCACTTGGTCTTGTGTTTCGTTTTTGAAAATTTTTTAGTAATCACATCCTCCTATGATTGCATGAATCAATAAAAATTTGAGTAATAGTTTCTGCTCTCCACTTGTTTGTAATTGTGCTTCAAAATTTGTCATTTAGTGCTTAAAATTGCGTAGAAAAAAAATAGTAAAAGACGACATTATAAAGAGTGGAGAGCAAAACTTATTTTTTAAAAAATTAAGCACTAAATTTTTATAATTGCAAAAGTTGAAAAAAATATCTAAAGTAACTTTTGTTACTGTTGTGTGATATGTGACAAAATGAAACTTTTAATGTTCGCTTACCCAACATTAAACATTGCAATATTTGTTGGTCCTTGGAGCAAATATGTTATTTTCAAACCTCATCCATAATTACCGCACATAAAATAACTCCAGCTTTCTTTGGTTTCTTCGTCCAATTACAGGATTAACTTAGCTTAATCTCTACCTGATTGTTTCATCATTTGTTCGTGTCCTCGCTGATCAATGTTCAATTAAAGCAGTAATCTGTACCCGATTAGTTGATCTTGATTCTTGATAATGCATATTTGAAAGTTTTTAAAGCAGAATGCAAGTACAGTATTTGAACAATGATCAATTACTATATTTTTATTTGAAGTTTTTGGATTAAGTGATATCATTTCCTCATTTATAGCTCATTTGGATCATGAGAAAGGGGTGTAATAAGAAAGGGGAATGAACCAACCAAGAAATTTCAGTTCTGTTTTTTTCTCTCCATTTCTCACCAAATATTAACACGAAATCCAAACGAGTGAAAAGGAACTTAAATTTTCAAGTTAAAGAATAGCAATGTCAGTAATTACTAATTAAGCAACCCATAGTGGCTAAAAAAAAAAAAGAAACAGGAATTTCAAGGCTATGAAAAAGAAATTTCAGGGTTGTTAAAGCGTCTCCAATCAAGTTCTAAAACTCTATTTTAAAGATGTGACACAAGGAGGGGAGATTTGGTAATTTAGCCCCACTTTTCTTTAACTTTTTGTACTTTTTGGGGACCCGTTGTCATTTTAGATATTTGGATACCAAAAAGGAGATCTAGGTCGCCAATTATGAAGTACCAAAAGCAAATTTGGAGACCAGTAAAAGATATTTTTTCCATTTTATTTTTGCTAGAAAATACCAAAGAAAAAGATAGAGACAGTTGGGAAAATTCCACAAGATAGACAACTAAAGGAGACCACCCAAGTCCATCAGAATGGTAGATGTGTGGAACTGATAAATGCAGGGCCCTCCTCCTTCAAATTTATCGCATTGGAGAGACAATGTCAATAATGGAGTCACCTATATTAGTTGAGAAGAATGCACAAGGAAGGACTTCTAGGGCGGATGAGTTAACACCATTGTTTTCTTACAATCACTGATTTTTTTTTTTTCTTTTGGTTTTAAATTAGGACACTTGACAACTCATTTTTACTTTTAAAATGTCAATAATCGTCGTGGACCAAAAAAATATTTGATACGAAGTTCAATGTTTTACCTTTTGGAATGCATTCGGATACACAAGATTGAATGCATCTAACGAAGATATCTATAGTAATGCTTTTGTTATCGTTGTTATGATGTGTCACAACGAAACGTTTAATGTACGCTCACCTAATGTTTGAGTCTGTCCTTGCGGCTACAGCCACTACACGATATATTCAAACCTCTTCCAAATTTATGCATGACACATAAAATGACTTTGATTTTCTTCAATTTCTTCATCCAATTATAGGATTAAATTCACCAACTCTCTGCCCATTGTTGCATACTATTAAGTTATTGAGGGGGAATATAATGGTTTAAGTTTTTGGCTAGATTCCTCGACAATACCTCTGGATACCCAATGGCTTACACTCACCATTAGCCCTAAATTATCAACGAAGTGTAATTTTGGTGTCCCATACTCCCATATAAAAATTGTGTCTATTTAATTACCAAATTGTGAGATGTGTTTTTTAGTGGTCCTCATAGCTAGCTCCGTTCTAATTGTCCCCCATACATAAAGGTATTTTTAGAACTTTGCAACACAATTTTTGTATTGGGAATCAATATGACTCCGCTAAAATACTTTGAGGAACATCGATAAAATGACACTGCAATATATGTGGCCTACCGTTATTGCAATATATTTTAATTGATCATTTTAAAATGTTGTTGATCTACGCTAATGATGATTAATCTTGAAGTATGTTATGGACAATTAACCTCGTTACATCATACCTCTTTTGGTATCATATTTGTTATTAGTGATAGATTTCTGCTAATTTTGCCACTTTCATATTCAAATCTTGACTCCGTCTCTAGTCCACAAGACTCCTTTTTAAGTTAAGGGTTTGTTGAGTTTTCCTTGACGAGTGTTGGACACGGCAATAAGAAAATGACACCAAGATAACTAAGTAAAACTTCAGATATGAGGATGCATAAATGTCTTTTGCAAACTCAAATTTCTGATAACTTTGTCCAAATCTTTCTCAACATTTAAGTTATGAGTCAATAATCAACCATCTATGGTCGCATTTTCTTTTGTTCGATCCCGGTAGCATAATTATTTTGCCCACGGAGTAACATAAGTTGCATATATTGTTAGGCAATCTATTTGTACGCACAAAACAACCAAGGAAAAAATAAATTAAACTCACAGGGGCCGTAATGTATAAAACGTACTACTTCTGAAATTGGTGTCCGAGTCAACTTTATATGCTCATGGTCATGGGGCTTATGTCAGCTCTAATTTATAATTCGGTGCTTCATAATAATCAAATAATAGCAATAGAAAAACTTTGGCAACAAATTTCTGTATTGGAACCTACAAATTGGAAGTGTTGGGACAAAAAAAAAAAACAATAAAGAGAAGAAAAAAAATCCAAAAAATAAAAGCTTTTGTAGTAGATGAATTGAAGACTTATTGGTGTCATGGATTCCACGGATTTAAATGCTAAGCCTCGGTCATTGGATGGTTCTTCCAATTGTCTGAGCTGTTCAAAACTCGATCCAATGACCGAGCAGTGCACAGCACCTCCCCGAGTCTGTCAATGATAAGCCCTTCATATTCACATGACTTTGCTTCTTGATCGATAGTATTTACTTTTGATCCAAAATGTGGCCACACACACTTTTTTGGAATAGTCTTTTCTTGCTTTTCTTTTGGGTCCTCCTAGCTTAAGGACAGTCAACAAGACTTTGCTCGTCCCATTTTTTTTTCCCTTGCTTTTCGTCCCACGAATACCAGGTAATCGCTGAGCCTAAACCTATGAGTAATGTGACGAGTGCGTGGCAAGTGGAATATTGATCATTAAATATTAATCCTTTACTTTAAGCATGATTTTATACGTTTTCACATGAGAATCCTAAAATAAGCAAAACTGCACACAGGAAAGGAAAGGTAGAATGGAAATGGCTACAATATACTCATTAAATATGTGTACCATATGTATTTATTGTTTGTTCCAGATTGTACCACTTCATAGGCAATTGTAACATGGTTTACTTTTTCAGTAATATGATTCATAACATTTTGGTGTGTCTTGTAAATTTTATTTTTTTAAAAAAAAAATTCTACTAACTTTTGTAGGGTTGTTTATTGTAGCTTTTTCCAAATAAATTTAAAAGATGGGGTTAAGAGTTAATGTATGCATAGATAATTTTGTAAACCGGAGATTCTTTCTAGTACGCCATAGATTATTTCACTACAATGCGACTTAAAGAAAGCAATTGATTGTTCATAGTTGTGGCCGTTGAAAAATTTAAGAAACCCTTTGGTTGATATGTGCAAAGAAAGCAAGATGACAAGGTAATACATTTACTTGATTTGGTGGGAATTCTTGCAATTTCACGCTCAGAGAGATATACAAACAACACTCACAAAAACACAAACACGTTCAATGAATTCCCACACTTCCCTCGTCTCACAAGCACTCAATTTATACACAAACCTGTAGAGATTTAACACCAAAATCCCACCCACAACGGAAGCTCAATAAAAATAATCAACAAGCACAAAATACACACCATATTTTACGCAGTTTCGTTCTTAATGCCTACCTCCAAGGAAGAGAGTTATTCCACTATTTTGGAAAAATAGAGAATACAATGTGAAATGAAAAATCCACCCAAGAACTCCTAACACACGGCTCTATACAATGTTTTTTACTCATCCCGACACTCTATTTTTCCTCCCCATTTTTTCTCCTCATGTTGACATAACAAAGCGCACGGCAAACCCCATGGGCTGCCCTCCCTCGTGCCCTTCTCTGGTTGCTCAATCTGCCCACTCTCCGTCTCTTCTCACTCTCATCACCTCCCCACTAAACACATATATAGGCAGCTCAGTACAAACAAAGACAGCCTAAAAAAACCTTTGACATGCCCCAGATGCTTTTGGAAAGCCAACTGCCACAAAAGCTCTTCAAATGCCGTGAATCGTCTGGATGATCTTTCAATGCCCACATGCCACAGCCGGCATCCATTCTCTTTTTTTCTTTTCCAAGGGCATTAAAACATGGCCAAAATCCCAAAAACCTAACAAATTATCACCACATAAAAAACTTACTCTTGTTTATTTACGTCTGCCGGCTTGGACACCCTTTTTGCAACGTCTGCAAATTTTGTTCACTCTTGGTTGATGTTTTATCTTCCAACAAAGTGTTCTTGTGCACAAGACAACCAGATTTACAAATATGTTCCAGAATACCTGCTCAATTGATGAGAATATTACCGTTGTCCAAGTAATTCCAAAATTCAGTCGATGCACGTCTTCTCTCCAGTTCCTCTTTCCTTTTATGCATGGCACTTAATTCTGTCTCTTGGCGCTCTATCTCTCCGTCAAGTATGGCAATCTCTTCATCCGGTTCAATGAGCGAAGAACGATTCCTGGAAAATCTCGGTCCTTCTGCTTCGTGTTTTTCCACTGAAGCTCCCGTTGCTTCATCTACACTTGAAAGACTCACGTCATGTTTGAAAGGCAAAGACCACTCTTCCACTAGCACGTCCATTTCCTGGGGAACAATTGAGAACTTATCTCATGTGATTGACAACATCATATAATATGTGAGACAAGAACATTTTGGATATAATGAACCTACAAAAGCGCAAATTATACAATGTTTTCTGAATAGTGCACCTATTATCAATGTATTTTGAATACTCAGGGGGTATTCTACTAACAAAAAACTGTTTTTTCTAAAAACCGAGACATTCAGTGAATTGTGCGCAGTCCCCAAGCTCATATACATTATGTTTTGGTTTAGAACCAAATGCCTGTTCAGCAATATCGACGCTGTATTTGAGGTGTAAGGGGTGCATTTCTGGCATACAGACTAATTGCTTATTTCCAAAGAGCTCTCCAACTCACGAGGTAAATGTAACATGATGGTTAGAGTATGATTCTGACAATGATCACAGTGCTTGTGATGAGGCGCCAAGTAAACCTTCCGGAGCATGTTAACACATTATCTGTGCAGCAAAATATGGCATTCTAAAAAGACTGACTGAATCCTTGATGAGAAGCTGGCACACAAAGCAGGTATAATCGAAATTTTCTTTTCTTTCTTCTTGCAGAAACTCAAAGCATGGGGGCGGCCTAACTGCTGATGTTGATTAATTTCTGGAGGCACCAAGGCAACGCATATCAAGTCCAATCCAAATTCACACTCAGAGAAATAGAAAATAAAGCCTTGCAGTCCCTTCCCACAAGCTTTGCACCTGCTGGAAGCTTGGAACCAGGATCGTGTTTAACAAGTAGGGTAAGCGGGTGGCAAGGGTGTTGAACAGGGGCAAAATTTGAACTTGATTTTTTTTATTTTCTTTTAGAATAAGTTCAAAATTCGTGGACAAATCTAGAACCGATCCGTGACTCGCAAATCGGATTGGAACCGAACCGTGAGATTTTTGGATCGGACACGGATTTTATTTTCAAAAAACCGTGATTCGCAGATTAGGATTGGATTCATACCAATCCGGACCATGAGCATCCCCATAAAAAAATAAAATAAAATTTGTCAATATATAAAAAGGGAGTGCTAAATGTACAGCTCCATAGGACGAGCTCCTTTTTCGGTTAGCAATTCTATGACACCTTATTGAGTTGTACTTTTTATTTTCATTATTCTAGATGTGTCTGTTTAGAATGTGGAAGGAATCTTGTTATATTTGTACTAGTGCTCGCGCAAAATTTTCTCTCTTATCAAGCACGTTACCTGTTGGCAAAATCTAGCATTGTGCTCAAGCACTTTTCATGCCTCGGTCCAGCAAGTAGGCTGTTAGGAAAGTGCTCGAGCACCTTCAATGTGCTCAAACAGGCGGCAAAACAAGTTATAAAAGGGCAGCAGCTAGGGTTAAAGATATGATATACATCTTTTTGCAGCCGATTTTTGATGTTAAGAAGCAAGGAGAGAGAGTAAGGGATGTAGCTTTTGCATCTTTGTGGTATGGCTTGGAATTCTTGCATGAAGTTTTGAGCAACCAAATCAAATACTCCAGGATCTTATTCAACCTTTGATTCAATCGTTCTTCCAGTGGATTTCTGGAAGTATCTCGGAAGGCTTGAGGATTCAAGGCTTGCGGCAATCAAACACTTGGTGCGATGAACGTGGATTCGGCAATCGGGTCTTGGGTCAATTGAGAGGATTTTCAATTGTAAGTATAGGTCGATTGTAATTGCACAACGTTATTTTTAGTGTTTTGATTCCTTCCTGTGGTTTTTACCCTATACAGGGTTTTCCACGTATATTGCGCGTTCATCGTTTCTTCATTTATTTTTAATTCCTATTATTGCTTGATTATTCGTCTGCTAGCAAAATAGGATTTTTCACTAAATCATTTCCATTTAACGAAAATATCTATCTAAAAAGATGAAGATTCTCGGGAGTCCCCATGTGGAGACTGCACTTTACGGTTAGCTTATTTTGGGCCTTTGTTAGGTTTATTTCAACCATGTAATTGTTCGTATTGTAGAGCTTCTTGAGAACATTAACCATGTTCAACATCATGACACCATGCTAATAAAATGAGTATCAATCACCATCTGCTATCTCATCGGAAAGCATTTATGTTTATGTTTATGGGTTTAGCCACATGGAATCAAACTCAAAAACACTCATTTGTATAAACATAAATGCTTAGATATCGATTGGTATTCGATTAGTATGATTTTCAACATGATTAATGTTATTGACGAGCTCTGTCATATGACCAACTCCGATCATTAAAATAAACCCAACACACGTCCATGACTAACCAACTACAATGTGTAGTACCCTCAAGGGGACTGCCAAGAAGGCGAGAAGCCATTTTCTATCTAAAATGGAATTTTTTACTATACCCCACGTGGTTTGGGGCACTCCTGTATTTAACTTTTAGATTGGGAGTCAAATAAATCTAAGTTATTAGATCAAAACCCCCCACAAAAATTGTAGCCATAAAATGTGGTAAGCATACTCTACAACGTTGCAAGGTGTAGCCATATATCTTGGTAGGTAAACTCAGTTTTCATAGTAAGTAAAATTGCAATTTTTTTAGCAAGAAAAGTACAAAATCATTTCCATTTTAGCAACTCATCCTTAGTTTTTGTTGGTGAATTTACATTCAATCAAAAGATCCATATTTAATGGAGGCATTTTTCCCCTGTTTCACATCCTCATCAGTCGGGAATTTTCGATTGTAACATGGACATACCACTACCAATTTTTTTCAATATCTTATTATCCGAACTAACTTGTAGTACCAACTGTACATGTTCGATGCACGGGAAAAAAATCACATTGGTATTTTATTCGGCAATCGTGTATTGAATATGGACAACACTGGTTGATAAAAAATCACATTGGTATTTTTCCCAGTCTAATTTCTATAGGTATGTATTGGTGATATTAATTAATTAATAATTAATATTAATTGATTGATTGATGATTGCATTGCCCATGCTCAAATCAGAGGTAAAAACCACTTAAATCCCTTCATCTATCACTCTTCCATACATATACCCGCTCATCTTTAAAATCAATTAACCACACTTCGACATTTAACTCAGTAATCTCTAGGAAACCCAGTTAAGAAATCGTC
Source organism: Vaccinium macrocarpon (assembly GCA_022606695.1). NCBI lineage: Eukaryota > Viridiplantae > Streptophyta > Magnoliopsida > Ericales > Ericaceae > Vaccinium > Vaccinium macrocarpon. The sequence continues at coordinate 39,854,638 of CM040180.1, read as the reverse complement.
CACATGTTTGAAAATTGATACGCCCCCCCCATGGCCCCACCCACTAACACCTTCTTAATGACTATTTTACCCCTCCTCCCATCCTTTAATTACAAAAAAAGATTTATTCAATTGTAAATATGCTAAATGTACATTGGTTTAAATTTCCATTTCAACACCAAAAAAAAAATGATTATTTTCGGTGCAAATTTGTGGTGGCATGCACTGACTTTTTTTTCATTGGGTGGTTTAAATTTCCGTTTCACCACAAAAAAAAAAGATTATTTTCGGTGCAAATTTGTGGTGGCATGTACTGACTTTTTTTTAATTTTAATTCATTTATTTATATGAATTCATTTAATTTTTGAATTTATTTCTTTAAATCAATTCATTTAATTATTTATTTCAGTTTTGAATTTATTTATTTATTTATTTCAATTTTTTATTTAATTATTGTTGATACCCACCATCTAATTTTATTTAATTCTCGTTGCTCAGGATTAATAAAAAAAGCCTACTATTTTTAAGTCCAACGAAGCAAGAAGCATGAAAAAACATCAACAAATATAATTAAATAAAATCCCCTCTTTTTTTGCACTTTCTCTGCTCTACCCAAAACAGATTTCAATTACAAATTAGATCTGATTCTGGGGAAACAAATTTAGGGAGAAGGAAAAAAAAAACCAAGAAAACGATTTGGCAACTATTACCAACCAAAGGGGAAAAAAAACCTAGAAAAAATAAAGAACTAATTAAGTACTTCAATAGGAGCATTCCAAACGGTGTACACGATCTCTTAGAATTCCACTGTACAAGGCCACCCGATTCGCAGGATCAAAGAATTGGCTTCGTGGGTGGAGAATCTTGAGTCGCGGGAAAATGGGTAGGTGGGAAATTCCTTTCACGGCGGAGGGCGAAGAAAACGACGGCGCCGGAGACGGCCATGGCCGTTGCTAAGACCAACCCAGGTGAGTTGATAATGGAAGACATTTTCAAAATCCTGATGAAGAAGACAGGGAATGTGTTGGTTTCTTGGGGGTTTTTTTTATAGTAATTATATAAATAAAGTTAAAAGAAAAAAAGATAAAAGATAAAAATAAAAATAAAAAAAAGAAAAGGAGTTTGTCACAATAACTTGAACTATTCATACACAAAATTTGAAGTATCTAGTAGTGATTTAAATTGAACCAAGTTAAATAGCTTGGGTGAACTCTATATTAAGATTTGAGGCGGCAATGATTAATAGGGGTGTGAAAGCCTCACAATTTGACAAAGTATCATATGTCCCGGAGGCTGGAAAGAAGGTTTTAATTAGTTCAACTTGTTTATGATTTGGTGGTTGGTTTTTTTTTTATAGTAATTATATAAATAAAGTTAAAAGAAAAAAAGATAAAAGATAAAAAGAAAAAAAAAAAAAGTAAAGGAGTTTGGCTGAAAAAATAATTGTGGGCTGGTGTAAGGGGTATTAAGGGGAAAGTGGGGGTGGGGCGGTGCGAGGGGATTTTCAAGGGGTGCCTAACAGCTCCCCACGTGTTTTCTCCCCTAATAAATTTCTAAAGTTAAATGAAAATCAAAGATTTATGGGTTTGTTTTGCCTTCAGTTTCCCAAAGTTCCTCCTGTTGGAGAAATTTTTCCTCCTGTTGTGAAGGACGACTCACGCAAGACAAATTGGTTCGTCGTCTCTGTGCTATCTCAGGTAATTCTACATATCCTTCTCTTTTGGAAAAAAAAAAATGAATAGAAATCAGCTTTTTCTGTGTCAATATTATTTTTCCCCTTCTTTTGGTGGGATTCGGATTGGGCATGTCTCTTTACTTCTTTTCTTTCCGTGTGTGTTTTTTGTTATGCATTTCAAGTGTTCGATAAAATGTATCAATCCCTATTTCATACCTTGGTTTGGTGAACTTTACTATTGATTTTCTCATGACGTAAGGCTGAGTTTGGCTACCAATTTGGTGCCGTTTCTTTATTATTACTATTATTTTTATTTTATTTTTATCACTCTGTACAATTGCTTATGGGCAGTGTGAATCTTGTTCGTAATGGACTAATGGGTATGCATTTTATGTGTTTGACACTTTGACCTCTTAGCTTCGATTACATGTATGCTGCTTTAGTATTCGTGTTTCCTACTAGTAACTTCCATTTGTTTCGTATAGGTATATTCGCAGCAAAACTCATTTTGGTAATCTCGGAATTCAAGCATGTTAATAAACATCAAATAGCTTTTTTCTTATCATTTTATCATTATGTGAAAAGCACGAGTTCATAGCACTCCAAGAAACCAAGTTTCAGTCTCACCCATGTTTTCAAAGATAGTATTGGACATTACGGGACTTGAATACATGCTGATCACTGAGCTGGACAGGACCGTGTCGAGCTCGTGTTGTGGCTCAAATAATTTGGGGTTAACTCACTTGTGCAACTCGAATTGGTGCATTCTGATGCAGGGTTTGAGAAGGGCGGTATAGGTGACAAGGTTTGTGGTGACTCCTTGTTGGTTCATGAGACTAAGGTTTGAGATTGCCTGGTGGAGGTGACCCACATTAGCAGGCAGATCAGACAGTTCTAGAGAGATTGATCATTATGATTCCGGAAATACAATTCGATTGCAGTAGTTAATACCAATTATTTGTAGTAGTGCTCTATATAATGTAGCATTGTTTTAGTGGGATTTCGACCATCGTATCCTCGAAGATAGATGTTCAAAGATCCAAAAGCACCATAGGCAGAGCGAAGGTGTCCTCAGAACGTAGTTTCAAGTACTAGCATTGATAATTTTGCCTTGCTATTTTCAAGTTTTTTTTTTTTTTTGGTCTCAATTTTGGTTTCGTCATAGGCTGCATTATCAATTTATCATAGTGACATAGAACCTTCTGTTCACCCCCCCAAAAGAAGGACACAACCTAAGCCATATTTTTCTAACAATAACACAAAGAAAATTGTATTTCTCGTTTTGTAGTAATATAAAAGGATCGAAAAATCAAGTAAATAAGTTCACCGTATTCAATTCATTATCTTCATATGCATTAGACAACTGTGTTTTTCCTAAGAATGCCTCCATATATCTATAATCCAGACACAAACTTTAGCTTAATGATATTTTTTTTCAATTGTCGCTAAGCTTAATGGTATAACTCGTCAATTATTTGGTTGGTGGTTCTTGTTTCTTTCTCTCTTTTTAACTATGATACTTTTTTATATATTGTCCTATGGGCTTTACCACAGTTTGGATACAATAGTGACCAATTATTTGGCTCCAATAATAAATCCCCTTGTGAGGATATTATTATACCACGGAAACAGATTCTTGAGTTCTTCACAGATGCAAATGCTCATTTGTTAGAATCTTTGAACCATAGTTTCTCATGTTATTGTGTTTGTAACATTTCAGATTGTGTCCCTTGCTCCTGTAGAATTTTGGGGGATTGAGTTGTGCACGAGAAATTTGAAAGGGGGGCTTGACTGCAACAAAGTCTTTCGCATTGTAACATACACTATGTGAGTCCTCGCACCTTCTTCCAATTTCGATTTGAATGTCCTTCGATTGGTTGTTGTGCTTGGGGCGGGAGTATGTTTGGTATAATTTCTGCATATGCTTATTGAAAAACTCTTATTGTTGAGAACATGGGGAGTCGATTCGGTCCTAATTAAACCTCCTTCTCCAACTCTCTTTGGGGTGCTGTCATTTCTTCCTCCCTCATTACTTCTATTGTTGATCAGAAATTCAGAATATACTTTGATATGTTTGTATGACCCAGAAAATGTTTGACGTGTAGTAGTGGTGGACTCAATTCGTCTTTCATCCTGATACCCCTTGCAACCAAATTTGTGGTCTTATCACCGTCTTGCTGTCCATCATGATGGTTAGTCAAAAATCTGGGGGAGCAAACTCACCAACACTGCTGATTTCACACTCCCCTTTCCCGTCTCTCACTGCTGTGCTCTTGATGACCCCATATAATTTACCATTCAGAATTTCGAATTGCGGAATCCCCCATCAAACCACCTCCTGACTCGCCAGCGACCACTGATTTGCTGCCTCTGACCACTGATTTGTTTCTGCTGGCAGGACTTCAGAAATGATGGCACCGATGAATAAGATGGAGTGGGAAATTATTCATATACCAGAGAAGCCACGTATTCCAGCTCACTCACAACCCACAGTGAATGTCTATGCTGCCGTGGTTGACCCAAAACATGCGAATACTCTTGTAAGGAAATTAAATCAGATTGCTCCGCTGGAACATCTCCGCCATGTAAAGCGTGTTCACAAAGTGAGGCTTGAAGGAGGGAATACCCAGTTGTCAGTGATCTTGTGTCTAGCATCTGAGAATGGATACCAGCTGGACAGCATCCCAAATGCTGTATTAGAGCTTATCAATGCATACCATTTGAGTGCTTTCATCGCAAAGGTTTGCATGAATGCTGCATTATCAAAAGAGGAATGGGAAGAACAATGCAAGTTGTGGCCAACTTCATACCACCCTCCAACCTATAATATTGATGGCATTACTGGATTTAGTGAAGAGGATTCCCGTTCAGTTCTCAACTTCATGACACTTGCAGTTGATATGGCGAATTCTGGTGATGGCCAGGTTGTTAATGCTGCTGTAATTGTGGATCCTTCAACTAAGCAGGTAATCGCAAGAGCATGTGATGAAGTGCACTCTGAGAACCCCCAAAGAAACCAGACAGGTGTAGAAACATGCTTCTTTCAACAGAGAGACGCTTATACTTTACACCCCTGTGCTAGTCGAGAGAAAACCCATAAAACTTCTCTTTCAAGCTATTCATCTGGTGAACTCAGGCAGTTGTGTACTGGTGTTGCTTGTCTATACCCTTGGCAGTCGGCTGACAAACTAGTGCATACTAGTTATCATCACCCTTTACGGCATGCTGCTATTGTAGCCATTGAATATTCTGCCGCCAGAGACAGGCATCTTTTCCCTTGTACCGGCGATACAGAGGGTAACCGGACTCAAACGGTTCATATCCAGTCTTCGTCAATGGGCTCTCCAGCAAAAAGACAGAAGATAGTTCCCAACTCTAGCAAGGATAATGATCAACTGGATTCCCGTATCAGTGATTTTACTTCAGAGTCAGCCAGACCTTATTTATGTACGGGTTATGACATCTTCGTTGTTTGGGAGCCTTGCACGATGTGTGCAATGGCACTCGTGCATCAAAGAGTTAGGCGCATATTTTATGCCTTCCCAAACCCAAATGATGGTGCATTGGGAAGCGTACGCAGACTACAAGGTGAAAAAAGATTAAATCATCACTATGCTGTTTTTAGGGTCTTGTTGCCTGAAAAATTACTAGAGGTGGGGGAGACCGTGATTACAACTTCCAAGGACGACACCAACACAACTTGTAATTCTGCTTGATTCTGCTCCATTTGCAAATCCTCCAGTGATTGAGACTGCTCAATGAAAGAAGCATGGTAATGTGCACATAAATCAAAATGATTCTTGGGTCTGCCCTCTCTGATGCCTTTTGGCTTTGATTTGAGGGCATGATTCTTCAGCAAACGCGACGGTATAGGGGGACCACTGTTTCAGTAGTATTCTGTGAGCAGCCACTTTTGTGCATTCATTGCCAAAGGTTAGGTCTGTCTCCAATCCATCTGTTTCGTGGTATTTTGGGAAGCAGCCACTTTGTGCATTTATTGTCAAAGGTTAGGTCTGTCTCCTATCCATCCCCCGCCCATACCTCCAATTATTGGGGACTTAATGGGTTTTGTTATTGTTGTGTTGTTGTTGTGATGTGAGGGAGGATGTGTTCCTCTCTCATGAGTAATTGTTACACTTGACCTGTTTCCCGCATACACTTGTTTTTGGACTAAAAACAGTAACAGACTAGATTTTAGACTCGATTCAAGACAGAAATTCAACGGAAATAGTGGTCCTCTGATTTTTATTTTATTTTTTTGAACGGCAATAGCCGTCCTCTGACAATCGCATGAACCGTCTTTTGACAAGCTTCTAATGATCTTCTTTCCTACATATTCTTGGCAATGGAAGAATTGTGGGAAAATCCTAGGTGTCTCACATTGCTGCCACTTGTGTCTCTTTAGCTTACCTATAGGACAAGACCAAAACAAAAAAATGCGAAATGGTTTAACTATAACTGTCTGTCAGTCATGTGAATATTCATGATATGTTTTTCCTTTCATGATTTCATTTGAAGCGGATGCGGAGAAAGGATTTTCCTGACCTAAATGAATTAGATCCAGTTTCTTGGCAGCAGATGCAGCATCTCCTAGAGGATATCTGAAGATGGTATTCCTGAAACCTCACTGTCTTCTGGTGATCTCTTCTTGGTCAACGGTGGTTTTGATCTTTGGGCATATTTTGCAGGGTATGGGGGCCTGCTGTTCTGTTGCTACTTTCTAGTTCTTTTAATTTTGTTTGTGCTAAAAATGTTGAAGCCCTTAGAACTCATTTCGAATTTGGCAAGTCATTTCAAAATACTTCGTTACGGTCACCTGTTGTTTTGTTGTGTTTTTGCGTACTATCAAAAATGTCTTTCGCGTTTAATCTTTTGGAATATTGTCTTTTGGAAGATGCAATGTTTTATATATGAAATGGACACGTATGATTGACAATGTGACTTAAATCTTTTTGTCTATAGGCATCTTGATTTCAACATAACTGGCAAACTTTCGATTGCTCCTTTTGTTCTGAATCCTTTTCATTGTTTGCCTGGAGAATGGGAATCAGTAAACCTTTTGATGTATTGCAAAACAATGCGAACAACACGATACATCTATGGCCTTTTGTACAACCAACCACAAAATACTCTCACGTGTGATGGGACCCACCGGGTGGGGCTCCACCTGGTGGGTCCCATCACACGTGTGAGAGAGGGTTTGTGGTTGGCCATTAAAAATTGGCCATGTCACAATCATTTTTGCAATGCGAAAACAAGATGCAAAGGGCCAGCGAAGCTCTGTCTTTCCAAGCAAATTTTCGTCTTGATTATCGTACCGGCAATTAAGGTAGCTGCGATTGAATAATTAATCTTCTTGGTAATTTATTGACATGCCCGGACTAATGCCTCACAAATCCAAGACCTTGGAGTGACATTTTTTGTGAAATTTGCTAATCTACTTGTATTGAGTAGTGGTATGTAAACCAATATGTAGAAACATTTAGACCATCATTATTGAACAAGGCTATTAATTTTTATTTTTTTTTAAGATATCACAGTGAAGGTTAAAGAATACAAGTATCTGAATTACTATGGGACGTAAACTCACAATTATAATAAGTCCAACTAATAGCCCATTAAGGGGACAAACAACTAAACATATCATCTCAACCTAGGAGAAGAAATAATCAATCGTTTTTTTTGGCAAGAATTGGCCCCTTGACCTCTCCTACAGAAGTGTACAAGGGTGGTTAACTGAGCTTACCTAAATTGGTTAACCTTTTTAGGTTTAGTTCAAGGATTTTGTAATGACTTTTTTTTGTTGTGTGTGATACGATATAGATCGAGTTAGTGAGAAGTTAATTAGTAGGTTAAACAACCAAAAGGGGCCAAAGGGTTCGATGTATTTTATAATGACTCATTAACAACCGTTGATCCCTTATTTCAATAGTTGGAGCTCTCATTTCCCACTACAAATGGAAAGCAGCTACTCAACAAGTCCCCACTTATTTTTACCAAATACTTTAAAAATTACTCCCAATTTCGTTGGATTCATTAATGGGTCTTTTGTCTGATGGGATTAATAATGGAATGATTTATAATCTGGGATTAATAATGAAATGATATATAATCTCGCATGATATATATTGTCTTACCAGATTAGTACTGATTGGATTACTAAATACTTCCCACGATAATCCGATGGATGTTTAATCTGCATCAAAATAAAAACCATTCGAAGCAAACTCTGATTATTCAGTCATCTTGTTCAATAGTCCAATCAAGCATACAGGCCTTAAGGACATACGTGTTTAGCCGGTAAAAACATTCATAAATTGGTGGGAACTCAGTATCTGAACCAGTAAATGTTTGAAAACAAACATGCAAATTTAGGACAACGTTAAACAAAAAGAAAAGGCACTACAATACAGAACAAGCCACACGGGCGAGTCCAAGTTGCTGTGTACATAAACTACTTCACCATCTATGACAATATTTAACTTTTAATGCTATAAAAATATACAGAATGTCAAACTAAAGGAAGCACAGAAGCTACAAGGCAGCCTTGCAAGATGCTTTATTATGCCCTGATTCCTTGCACCTACTGCAAAAAACTACCCTTTTCGCCGGTCCTTCCCTTTTCGCCTCTTTCGTCTTGGGTTGACTCGGTAATCTGGACGGGCAAGGAGGAAGCACGTGCACAGCGTCTGACTCGGTCCCTTCTTCCTCTTCTTCTTTAGCAGGCTTTCCACCACAAGGCACAGGATTTATTGACTCCGAATATGTTGAGCGATAACTATCGACGGTGAAGTATTTTGAGCAATACTCGTATACAGTCCTCCGGGTGGAATTGAATACAGCAATAGCATGGCGACAAGGTAGACCAGTAGTTTTCCACCCCAAGCAAGTGCATTCCAATTTATTAAGATCCACAACATGGTTAACATCGTCGTGAACCTCGAATAGGGTATCAGATGAGAACAAAACCTTAAGACCAATGGCATGAGCGATTTCTTCTTGTAGTTTTTCGTGTTTCGATGGAGTGAGTTTTGTACACCAGTTACTTGAATCCGCTTGACGGGTATTTACCAACTCTGAAATCATAGATATTAGTGCTCCTATCTTCTGTGTTATGGTTGAATTCCGAGCTTCCTCCATCACCTTTATGTACAACTCTGCAACATTTTCCGTTATTTGGATATATCGCTCCCCCTTAAACGATGCGTTTGTCCAATACTCGGGCTCGATTTGCATAACCCAATTGTAAGCATGAGAAGAGACCAGCTTAATTTGCTCCAGAAACTTTTTAAAACTTACCAGTCGGATTGCATGGGCGGCGGCAACAAAATTGACAGGCAGAGAACCCCTCCCATCTCCATGGAAGGGACCCTTCAAGTTTTTTTTGAAGCTTTCCAAAAGGTGGTACAGAGAGTAACCAGGATAAGCATTCCCAAATACCTTGACCAAATTCTCCTTTAATCCCTTCTCTCTATCGGAAACAAAAGTAATCGGTTCCCTATTTGGCAATGCAGATTTCAACTGCTCCAAAAACCAAAGCCAATGCTCCTCATTCTCAACATCTACTACAGCAAATGCAACGGGGAAGAAACCATCATCGCCATCCAGTGCAGTGGCAGTAAGTAGAACTTCATGATACTTGGATTTTAGAGACGTAGATTCAAGGAAAAGAAGGGAACGGCAGCCCTTTTGGAAACCATGTATTGAGGCTTGAAAGGATACAAAAAGCGAACGGAATCTTTTGTCATCGCCAATTACAAGCTTAGCAAAACTGCCAGGATTTGTCTCTACGATCTTTTCACAGTACCAAGAAAGTTGATTATATGCCTCTTTATACGAGCCATGAAGTTGTTCCCTAGCATCTCCAATACCACGCCATACTTGCGTATAATTCAATTCGATTCCAAAGTCCCGTAAAAGGCCATTCGCGATTTCCTTTGGTTTGTGCTGTGGGGAATCTCGTAACCTTTCCTTGATAATTTTAACCAACCAATTTTTCGCCGGGTGAGCAGACTTCCAGGATTCCCCTCCACACGTGTGGGAATTATTGAATTTTTTAATCCTGAACGATTCGGCAGCTGGGACCCATGATGCATGAATCCTCCAAGGACAGTCTTTAGATACGCATCTGCCACTTGCACGAGTTGTCTCATTTTTCTTTAACCTGTATGCAAACCTATGCGCAACGGCATATTTCTGCAAAACATCACGAAACTCGGACACATCCTTGAACTCCTGACCAACACCAGTAATACCATCTTTCCAAGAAGCAACTAGTTTTTCTGGGGAGACATCATCAGAGTTGGCAAGATTAGACAGGTCTAGATCATCTTTCCAAAGCACAATTTCCTTTTTCTTCTCATCAGCCGCCAAATTTTGGCTCTTGCTTTTCCGTGGTCTTTTGATGCTTTTGTTCCCCTCATCGTCTGGGACAGAAACAATGATTGGACCATTGACACCGATTTTCCAAGAAGCAGTGCGTCTTCTCTTCTTAACAGAATCTGCTGGGGTGGCACTCATATCTATTTCAGTTGAGCGGTGGGCAGTTTCTCTAGGAGTATCAGAAACAGGAAAGGGCGGAGCAGCAGTGGAATAATCGATATCCGTTTGAGCAGAAGATTTTAGGGCAGTAATTGCTCCTTTGGGGGCCCTGTCAGCTGCACGAGTAGCCTTCTTTCGTGCAGCAGTTTTCCTTGTGGCACGACGACCAGCCTTCTTTCGTCCAGCAGTTCTCCCGGTGGCAACAAGAGGAGGAGGAGGAGTACCAACAGGACTAGCAGCATCAACTGGTGATGAAGTAGTAGCAGCCATAGGCGCAACGACATTGTTCACTGACTCAGCTACTTTAATACCAGTCTCTCTGCAGTTATTAATACGAACATTTTATGCAACCATGTCAAAAGGATTCCAGGTCTAAGAAGTATTCAAATTTCAAACAGATAGGGTATGGACATGACATGGTTAAGGGGACATACCACTTGTCCAAAGATTAGAACAAGGATGCGTCAGGGACATGTTGAATATAAGAACATATATATAACATAGGGTCATTATCCAAGTTAACATGCAACACAAAAATATGATTTACAGATAAATATTCTAGGACGAAGCATCCATTGCACTTTCGAACCTGTCCCAACTTTTTAAAATTGCGTTCTTACCATGACATGTCCCTGCGGTCTGACTAGAAAAAAACATATGATACATTAATTCGAAACATTTAGCATGTGTCCAAACATGTAGGAGACTTTGATTATAAGTGACTGCTGTAGACGGTTTCCTGTTTCTTAACTCCAGGTGTGAAATGAATGGCAATAGGCTTAAAACTATAATTGCAAGAACTAGACAATATAACATAAACAAAAAATGGAAAATGATGGAGCTGTTTTCTTTGAAACACTTTGCAATAAAGACAGATACCTGTTGGTGTTGATGTTTAATAAATCACGGTTAAAACCTTCTCTTCCAGTAACAAATACATCCGCTGTAACTGAATTGCCATGGAAATCAAGCATTCTTTTTAGGTCTTTGTCATTTGCTAAAGTGATGAGAGTCCGAGTATTTCCCGGGAGGAAATACTTGATGGACACAGATTTATATTCCAAATTACACACTTCAGCCACTTTTAACTTGAGGTCATCAAACAGCGACTCAAAGTTGACATTTACTGCTTGTGCTTCTCCTCCATCATATTTCAAGGACCCATCATCATTCTTCACAAACTCACCACCGCATTGGCAAATTAATATGAGCCTCCCCTTTCCCATCCAAATATCTGCAGAAGCAAAGTTCCTATAACTATAAACAATCACAGAACAGGTAAGCTAGTCCCTCCTGTCTCCATACAATTTAAATTCATAAACAATACTCCATATGTGATCAACATTCACACCAGCTTCACTCCATTGAACCAGAACCAGACACTGCCTCAGTTCATACTTAAAACCAATTGTCTCATCTTTAAGTAATAAGATAGGCGGTGGGAAATACTGTAAACTAACTCAAACGCCATCAAAGCATAGTAATTGATTTCAAGAATCATATGCAAAACATGGAGTCAGTAGAATTCCATTGGGGGGCAAAAAAAAAAGCTTTAACTGTATTGTTTACAATTTATTGAAGGCATCAGATAGATGGAAACAACCAGTAAAGTAAATAACTAGGTGTTCACTTTAAAATATGAACTACCGGAAAATAAAAAACCAATGCTCGATGGATTTGGGGTTCTTCTATTGTGGCAACCTAAGTCGAACAACATAAATTCAGCCTGAGAACCTAATCCCAACAATAAAACCTACAAACCATTTGAGGCCCTGACCAAGAAGCTAGAGCTAAGCATACAACAGTCTCAACACTTTTATGGTAATTTGGTTGGACAGGTGATGAACCAGGGTTGCTAATCCTGTACACATTGAGCATGCATCAAAACTGTAGCATTCTGTCTCGATATACAATAACCCAGACGAATACGAAAGTGCCAAGAACTAAAGGAAACAATAACGCAGTATGAGAGTTTTGTTTTACTATTGTGAGGTGTCTTGTATAGTGTTGTACTCTTAGTTACTGCAGGAGTCTTTCATGATGTAAAAGGCCTATCACGCCAAACCCGACCATTTGCGGTCTTGCAGAAGGTCCTGCCGGTCCAAAGTTTTCGACGCATTTATTGTAGTTTACTAGTTTTCGAGTAGAATTTACCTAAGTTGGATAATCCAAGTACGAGAGGCGGTGTAAAGACATTGAGCATTGAAATCTTTATTGCATAATTCATACTGCCTCTTATTCTCCCAAGACCGAGTTGGACGTAAGCATGCTATCGAACAATGCATATCTTGACTTCTATGGGTTGACTGTTCTATAATCCAGTGAATTGGAAAAAACTTCAATAGCATTAGCTCCACTTTAGATTCAAAAAACTGTCTTTTTTCTTGTCTTTGTTTTGCAAAGTTACACAAACAGCTCGTTCATTGTGCACAAAGTTTTTTGAAAAACACCCATTGAAATGGCTGTTAGATAACTCCACAGAAAACACAAGATTCACAAGCGTTTATGTACACTCTACTGTGAAAATCTCTTCCCTTTTCGTATCATCGATTAACTGATCGCATAACAAACCCATAATCACGAATCGAGGCGAAAGATAATCATATATACGCATGTATGCGTAAATGAATATACGTTTATGTATATATACATAAAGAAACATCTACAAAAGCTGAATTGTAAAAATACAAGTCACTCCCACCAGTTTAATAAACAGAAACTGAAAATACGAAATGGATCCAGAAATAGGGTGAGAGAGAAAGCGAGGACTTACCTGAAATTAGAGAGAGAGGGGAGTGGGGGATGAAGAGAAACCCTAGAATTTGGGGCTATTTCGGAATTAGGGCAAGAGTGGGGGGAAGAGCAATTCGCGATAAGGGGGTGCCTTGGACAAGTATCTCGCGAATCTGGGGCTAGATTCAGAGAAATTGATATCTTTGAAGTAATTTGTTCAGGGGCTATTTTGGAGTTTTAAGAAAATTGAGGTATGATGATTTTACCAGATGAAACCTTGTGGGTTTGGCCTAATACATGTAATTTTATTTTTTTTTCATTAAAGTGAATTTCAGATGAATTTTGAGTTAGATTTTATAGATTATATGTTCTTCTTGACGAAAAAAATCTTGATCGTAGAAAATTATGATTCAAGAAATTTAAATTTTTCAATAAGGAAAAAAATAATTAAAATCGGACAGTTTTTTTTAGATTTTCTTTGTCTTTTATGAATGTTTTGAAGTTTGATTCATATGAAACAAATTTGTTTAAAAATAATTTCGTATTAAAGTAGAACATCGTACTTGCTCGGTAATTATGGCCCGTTTCTTTTGCTGACTTTTTAACTTTTTGCTTAAAAAGTTCAAAAAGTCTCTCCTTACAAATAAAGTCTTGAAATCTCAAAAATTCACAATAAGATAAACAATTTTACTTTTGTCTACCATTTAAAGAGCAAAAAATTATGAGAAACACACTCTTAATTTTAGTTATGTGTAAAAATTTATGGCATTTGTTTATAAATAGAATACTACTACGGTTTGGAATTTTTATAACTAGACTTGTTATTGTGACCACAGTTGAAAATTTCGAAGATTATGCTTGAAAGCCCGGTAAATTGCTCCAAACCCTTGTCAATATGCATCTCAAACCATCGATTGTCGAGATGAATGGCTTGGATGCGGTTACCAGGAGCGCTCTCCAGCCTCCAGGGATGCTCACCAGCACCCCGGATTTGGTTTTGGTAGTTCAAAGTTCGGGCTATCATATTTGTCTATCCCCAATTTTTTTAGAGATTTAAAGGCTCAATTTGGGGTAATAAAAGTATAGAGTTCACCTTTCCACTAAAAAAAAATACTCCCTCCGTCCCAAATTTCTTGTTCATTTAAGTACATGCGTGCCATTTTTCAATTGTTTATATCTTATCACCACGTTAGTTGAGATTGACTTAAATTGCTTATATCTTTCAATCTATGATATTTTTTACAATTTTGAAAATGTTGTTTAAGTGAATTCATTGACAACTATCAAACGAGATCCATATTGAATACATACAGATGATATTTTAACATTTGAAAAGATAAATAATTTTTTTGAGGTGTTGTAAATAATAAAACTAGAAAAGAAATTTAGGACAAAGGAGTATCTATGAGAGTTAACTTTTTTATTCTATGGGGTGCTTTGGCTAAATTTGGTTTTTTGGTTTATTGGATTATTTGGTTTTGTCCTTATTCAAATTTTTTTTGCATTTGTTAGTTTTCGGTTGATTTTTTGAGGTTTCTTGGCTTGTCTCGACGAGAGGAATCTAAAAAGTATAAAATTATTAGCCAAACTTAAAGTTTTGTGAATAAAGACAAAAATAAACCAAAAAACCAAAAACCAATAATCCAATTTGGTTTATTTTTGTCTTTATTCACAAAACTTTAAGTTTGGCTAATAATTTTATACTTTTTAGATTCCTCTCGTCGAGACAAGCCAAGAAACCTCAAAAAATCAACCGAAAACTAACAAATGCAAAAAAAAATTGAATAAGGACAAAATCAAATAATCCAATAAACCAAAAAACCAAATTTAGCCAATCTCCCCCGAATCAATTACTTAAGTATAAATTGATGGTGAACGGAAATTATTATTCAAATGATCAGGCCATTTTTTTAATAAAAGAAAACTATTATAATTCTATAAAATGTACTATGACTGAAGATCAATAGACAATGAACATGCTGCAAATTGTTAAGCAAAAGGAATGATAAATATGTCAACATTTTAATACGTAGTTACTTACATAACAAAAAGTCGCTTATTCACATACACTTATATGGTTTTCCGTGTATTCCACAAGGTGAACGATATACACGGAAAACCATATACTCCGTAAATCATAATTTTAGGCCCGACATGCAGGGCCGGCTCTGAGTGTCTTGAGGCTTAAAGCGAACTTTTTAAAGGAAAAAAAAAGGGCTTTCAATCTTTTTTGCACAGTGAATGATACTTGAGAAAGAAAAAAATTCATAAGGAAGGCAATGCAATAATTTGAGACCATAAGTATCCATAATCAATAGTCATTACAATACATTAAAAATTGTCATTTAAAGATTACTCTTCTCACGTTTTTAACAGCAAAAGTACTAATTGAACTTGCATAATTAAGTTTCTCCACCATAGCCTTTTCAATAGACAACATAGCCAATCCGTTCGATCTCTCTTGTGACATCGTCGACCTAAGATAAGTTTTGATCAACTTTAACTTCAAAAAACATATTTCACCAGAGCCAACTGTAAATCGGAATAGTCAACAGTATTTTGTACGCAATCCACACATTCAGAAAAACAAACTATCCATTGTCTTCAAGTAATTGAGCACATCAATAGGCTTTCTTAGCTCTTTTGGTAAAATTTCTCTCAAGACTTTCAATTCTGAACATAATCCTTCCCATCAATATCAGAAAGCTCATCTCTATTCAAAATATCTTCAAGATTAGATTTTGGCCCTTTCACTTGGGCCTTATTTTAAATTAGGCCCTCAAATTTTTTAGACAAATTAAACTTAATTTTTTTAACCTAGTAACTATATGGACTTATATTATTGGGGGCCCCAAAAATTAGATAAAATTTGGAGACTTAAAGCGGTTGTTTTCAGGCTTTAGCTTAGAGCCGGCTCTGCCGACATGAGAATAAAAATTTAGAGTATGAAAGGGTATGGAGGAATCGGATGCGGAGAGAAAATGATCCCTGGCTAATCAGCAGTCTTGTAAAATTTGTCCCCACACATGACCCTTGATAATAGGGCTGCACAAAAAAACCGGTGAACCGTGAATCCGGTCCGGACCGAACCAATCCGCGCGTTTTGGATTTTAACCATGTATTAATGGTCCGGACACAGATTGAAAAATTAGTAAACCGTGACTCGCGGTTCGGACACGGATTTTGATTTTGAAACCGTGGATTAACCGATCCGGACCGTGAGATTTTTATTATATATAAATTTTAAATATATATATATACACACACACACACACATAATTTTACACAAACTTCTACTACACAGACTAGGGGGTAAACCGTGATATCTTTCAAAACTTAGGGGTTAAACTATTACACATTTACACTAACTTCTACTATATGTACTTGTTATCTATTTCTGAGGTAAACTGTGATCTCTTTCAAAACTAGGTTGATAACCGTGTTTGGATGTGTATTTTTATTGATGACCCATGGAAGCAATCTAATATTGCCGATCTGGAGTAAATAAACTCAAGATTTGTGACAACATATAGTAGATTCAATTAGTAGTTGTGTAGTTGTGTTTACACCATTAGTGTGAGATCCAAACGAAGGCCTCTTCTCTAATTAGTTGTGTTTACACCATTAGGTAAAATTTCAAATATATAACTTTGTTACTTATTTATATATAACATGTAATCCGTGGATAAAACCGGAACCGATCTGTGACTCGTGGATCGGATTGGAACCAAACCGTGAGACTTTTGGTCCGGACACGGATTGTATTTTCTAAAAACCGTGACTCGCGGATTAGAATTGGATTCATGCTAATCTGATCCGATCCGGACCGTGTACACCCCTACTTGATAATGGTCTCTAGATATTTTTGGCCTGCTGCCTGCCCACCTTCGTGAATTTTTTTTTTAAGAGTATTTTTGTTGTTTTTTTTATTATGAGAGTTTTTTTTGATACAGCACCATTTTGTTTTTATCATCATGTTGCATTTCTTTCCCGTGTATAGAGCAGCATCTGACCATCCCAAGTTTTGTTTTTACTCAAAATTTTATTTAAAATTACGAATATATTTGAATAAAAAATTTACTCTCTATGAAGCACTTCAATAAGATTAACTAACGCTTAGGTACACTCAACTAAGAGAATCTGTATCCTTTTCATATTATCAATTAATTGATTACGTTACAAACCCATAATCATGAATCAAGGCGAAACAAAATCATATATACAAATGTTTACATATAGAAATATCTACAAAAGCTGAATTGCAAAAATACAAGTCATACCCACCAGTTTAATAAACAGAAAACTAAAAATAGGAAATAGATCTAGAAATAGAATGAGAGAGAAACCGAGGACTTACCAGAAATTAGAGAGAGAAGGGGGAGTGGTGGATGAAGAGAAACCCTAGAATTTGGGGCTATTTCGGAATTTGGGCAAGAGTAGGGGGAAGAGCGATTCGAGAAATAATGAGGGGATAGGGGGTGCGTTGGATATGTATCTCGCGAATCTGGGGCTAGATTCAGAGTAATTGATATTTTCAAGTAATTTGTTCAGGGGCAATTTAGAAATTTTAAGAAAATTGAAGAATCATAATTTTTCCAGATGCTTGGAAAGCTGGTGGGTTTGGCCTAATATAATTGCATTGTTTTTTTTCAGTAAAGTGAATTTTACATGAATTTTGAGTTAAATTTTAATTATATAAATGTTCTTCTTAATGAGAAATATCTTAATTGTAGAAAATTATGATGAAAAACTTAAAAATTTTCTACAAGGACAAAAATAAATTCGGACATCAATACACATTTTACGGGTATCAATATACTTTTACAGATATCAATACACTCTTCTCAGACATTAATATATTTTCTACACATTAAATTCAAACAGTTTGTTTTAGATTTTCTTTGTCTATTTTTGAAGATCGTGTCCTCAGTCAATCACTTAGGTCTTCTAACATGAATTGTAAAAAAAATATGCAATATGGATATTAAAGTTTTCAAAATCATAAAAAAAAAAATTATAGATTGAGAGATATAAGAAATTAAAAATTGACACCGTCTACTAAAATTGACAAATAAAATCGGATAGGGAGAGCATTAAAGTTAGGCTAAACCAACCTCAACTCCTCGCAAGTGGAGGCTAGCTCATGCGGTAGAGCTCTTGGATGCCCCATACTATATCCTGGAATGGCAAATGACAAAAAAAAAAAGAAAGAAAAGAACTCAACTCCTCAAGTTCAGTGACATGGATTTGGACTTGTTGCAGCAGAAGATCGTATTTGCTCTATAACTTATGCTCTACCACAATAAATAATCTTACTTTTGTCTACGGCTAAAAGACAAAAAAATTACGAGAAACACACCTTTAATTTTAGTTACGTGTAAAAGTTTATGTTATTTGTTTATTAATAAAATATTGTGGTCGGGAATTTTTATAACTAGACTTGTTATTCCATTGCAACCATGCACAATTGAAAATTTCAAAGATTATGCTTGAAAGCCCGATAGATTACCCCTGGCCCTAGACAATACAAATAACATAAGGGTAGTTTTGGGGGTGTTTGGAAGCCAATTTTTCATTTTAGGTTTGTTGGATTTTTGACTTTTTAGATTATGACCAGAATGAGTTTTGAATCTAGGAGGAGTGTTTGGGAGAAATGTACAGAATATATTTTGCAAAAGTAGTAGTGTTTGGGAGAAAATGATGAAAATGAGTTATGGATTGATTGTTTACTATTTTGCCCTTGTTTATGTTATTAAAAATATTTATGAAAAAAATTTCAGAATGTTTTTTAAATTATATTGCAAAATATTTTTGTAAACTTATATCTTTTGCCCCGTCCCATTTTTTTGTTTATAAATAGTACTTTTCTTTTCTTTTTCTTTTTTCTTTTTTGTTGATAAATACTACTACTACTTTACTCTTCTTTTCGAGGTTCCCAAAGAAAGTATTGTACTGCTGTCTTTTGTTCCTCTACCACATAGGAAATTGCAATCTTTTCCTTTTCTCCCTCTCCCTCCCTCTCTCTCTCTCTCTCATCTGCTCTCTACTAGAGAAATTGATCTCTATGAATAAACCCATTGAATCAATAGAGGCTCAAACATACCCATGGAAAATCCCACGGAAGATCCCATAGAGACATCAGATGCGTTTATAGAGAATCCATAAGAAAATCCATATTGGTAAGTTGAAAACCCAAATTAGACAGATTTCTTGAGTTTTTATAATCAAAATTATGTGGATGACTATTCAAAAGCTCCGAGGAAGAAATGTATTGATTCTGAGTTTAGCAATCGTCTTCTGCTTCTCCTCTCTCTCTGGTTCGTGTGTGTGGAAGAGGACGAGGGGTACATATGGCAAAGATGGATCGCAGGAAAATGAAAAAAGGAGAATGGAAAATGAGAATGGAAAAAGGAAGGCCACAGCTATTTTCTGGGTTTTTGTTTCTAAATGCGAAAATGAAGAATGAGTTTTCCAGAACTCATTCTCACAACCAGGCGCCCAAACAGGTAGAAGTGGAAAACGAAAATGGGAAAATACAAAAAAGAAGCGCCTAAACAGGCTCTTAGTAGTTCAAAGTTCGGACTGTCATATTTATCTGTCCCCATTTTGTTAGAGCTATATAAATGATAAATTTGGGGTAATAAAAACATTAGAGTTCACCTTTCCACTTAAAACAAATATTTATATTAGAGTTTACTATTTATTCGATGTCTTAATTTTGTATAGGGCTCTTAGGAATTAATTATTTTAAGTATAAATTAAAGTTGATTGGACATTATTATTCACATGATCAGGCGATGTTTTTTTAAATAAAAAATATTATTTTAATGTTGAAAGTATTTTGCAAAATACAATATGGCATGAATGTATGATCACCGATGTCCAATCAATTTCTAAATTTTCTTTGGTTTTAACAACTTAAGAAGTAATGACAGTTTGGATGAATCGTATGATTGTTCACAAATGGATGGCTTGAGACTTGAGTTTAGAACAATATTTGCTGTCTATTTTATTTAAGTTATTCACGAATCTTTTCGATCAAAATATTTTTTTTACGAAGATGTTTCTTATGGTAAATATACAAGATCAACTATTTGAAGAAAATATTGAGGACTATTAGAATAATATTGTGATTCTATAAAATAAAAGTATGATTGAAGATCAATAGACGAATGAATATGTTACAATTTGTTAAGTAAAATGAATGGCAAATATAGTCTACATTTTAACCTTACCATTTACATAATAAAAAAAAGTAACTTATTTGTAACAACCCTAATTTTTGTAAATATAAAATTTTGAATAAATAATTCAAAAAATCTTTTTAATTTATAATAATTGGATTATTTTCTTTTTAATTGTTTAAAATTCCTTTTTAATTGTTTAATTGGTACATCAAGCCATGCATGCAAGTGTACAAGCCAAGTACTACACCTATTATACATCAAAACCTACCCATGTCAATCTATACCAAACATGTTTCCTACTTTCCAACAAAGTCTATTTTCTTCTCTTCTCCAAGCCAAGACCTAACCTTGTACCACCTTCTCCTACTCCCCACAATATGTGGAATTGTGTTTTTAGAGAGAGAGAGAGAGAGAGAGAGAGAAAGGCCTGGTAGAGAGAAAGAGAGAGGGTGGTGCATCCATGTGCATGTGTGTGTGTAGGAAACCCTAGAAAATCTCTAGGTTTAGTACCTTAGGTAGTATTTTATTCTTCCCATTTATGGGAAGATTTCCTAAGTGAATCTAACCCAGATTTTGCTAGATATAGTAGTACCCAAACTAATTAGACTTATGCTTAATTTAGTGCATATTTGTGTGTATAACTAGCACCCAAAACTCTATTAGTAGGTTTTCTCCCCAATTATTTAGAGAGAATATATTCCCTCATTAATTAGGAGAATATATTCCTATTCCTTATTAATAAACTAGATTGCCCTATAGATTTAGCAGCTTAATTAGGCACATGTCTCCTAACCAAATTCTAGTAACCAAAACTCTCTAAAACAAAGGTGGTCATGCAAAATTATAAACTACTTGGGACTTAGGAAATTACCTAGAAATTTCCTAGCAATTAGAACCCTTAGATTTTCATTTAAAACCTAAGATTACTAGTGTACAAACCTAGAATGATATTCTCCCAAAATCCGCTAAAATCTTGTACTTAGATTTTGCCATTTATGGAGCAAATCTTGAGCACATGGGAGAGAGAGGGGGGCCAGCCAACTTAGAGAGGGAGAGGGGCTTACATTTTTCGTATAAATAGCAAGCCTTGGTTCATTTGTTCCTCACACCCAATGAGCTCTCAACTTCCTTCTGGTGTTCTTAAGCTTTCCAACTTGTTCTTCCTCCACCACCACTAAAACCACCACTCTCCTCCACCAACAACCACCCACCAATCCAAAAGCAGTAGGAAAGTTAGAAATTTAGGTGTTCGTAGTTCAACCCGAAGTCCAACCTAACTAGTTCGGCTTCCAGCTAATAATCGGAAAACAAGGTAGCTCTACTACCTAAACTTTAAGTTGCTTTTCTACTTTTAATTAGTAGATTATTCATACCATTATTAAGCATACTTTGCTTCTAAAATGTTACTTAAAGTTGTTTCATTATCATTTTTTTCCGAAAAACTAGTCTTGTTTTAGAAAGCTTACGGTAGAAAGTTAGAAGCTCTTAAAGTGACTTTTTCATAATCATGTATAGTCGTTATAATGCCTTAATGAAGATAGACTTTTCAAAAATACGCAGTTATAATGCCCGAATGAAAATCGACTTTTCAAAATTACAAGGTTATAATGCCCAACTGATTTTCAGAAAATGAGATCAACCAAATTTTCTTAAAGTAACAAGTAAACGTTTTGACTGTATTGGGACTATGAGATAACCCAATGCTAATACCCTTGAGGGTCTATCAAAAGTACAAGCTTCGCGTTGTCTAAAAAAGGAATGATGATTCTAACTGGACTCATCCGACCATCAGGCCTGGGACTCTCCTACTTATCTCATTTGTCTAAAGAAAGTCAGCAAAGGAAATTAAAAGTTTTGAAATGACTTTGTAAACAATCAATAATGATTTTCTGATAAACATAGACTGTTTTAGAAATGATAGTGTGTAGAAAAGCCATTATTTTATGTGACACTTTGCGCATAGGAAAGCTGTTATTTTATGTGACATGTTCATCAAGGAATGATGCATTGACATGATTTGAGTATGATAGAGCATACTGCATGATCACGTCACGATACGATTATTAACACGACACGATTTACGAGAAAATGATAGCGATGACATGAAAAACAAATGAGAATAAAAATGTGTTTAGAAATGAAATGGAATGGATACGGTAGTGCACGAGAGCGCCACCCTAACTTCGCGGGAGAACTTGGTGATTTGGGCTAAGTGTGCACAACACACGGTGAACGGACCTTATAAGTAGACTGATTAAGTTCAGTGATATAAGAAGGCCGGGACCGTGTCGTGTGAGTCACAGAGTGGACGGAGCTTGCAAACAGGCTGTTAACTTCAGTGATGCAAGACAGCCAGGACTTCGAGCGGAAAGGTTGGGTCCTATCAATTAAAAGGAGACGAAAACAGACCAATAATTTTCGACTAATGCGAGATATTGACATGAATGAAATTTGAAGAAGAATGCAACACAGAAAGATAATACGAGACACTGTTTTACTGCGCACGATTTACTCTAATATTCATTGACACAAACACGTTTGCACTCATGAGATATTCTGTTATCAAACCTAATTTATTTGTCTCGATCATATTGTTCTAGAATTGCTAGTTAAGGATTGGGTACTATTGTCCACTAGATCATGCATGTTACTCACGGTATTGCACTTATGTAACTCTGACATAATACCACAATGTTGTTATGTGACTCTAATGTATTATGTCTGTGTACCGGGATGAACAAGAGGAATTATACGGGCAGGAGGCTTATGGAGCCCGCGATGCTGTCAACTTGGGGAACGACCAGGCGCATGGATAGACGGAGCCATAGATCCGACTCGGTTGTAATATTATTTAACTTATGGAGCCAGACTTTATTGTATTAAGTTTAATATTGTGACTATTATTTATATTTTGTAATATTATTAACGTGCCCAAAATTTGGGGACGTTACATTATTCACATATCTATCCAGATCCGATCATAGTGAAATTTTGTATTTATTTTTTTTTTTTGTTCCACAAGCTGCATGGTTTGGATCATATTTTTATTTTTTAGGACCGATATGTAAAAAAAAAAATTGAGTGTATAAAGGTGTCGGGGTATGGAGATAAAATGTCCCTAGCCAGTAGCCAATGAGCAGTCCTGGAAAATAGGCCCACAAGTGGCCCTAGATAATGACCTCGAGATATTTTTGGTCGAATAATGAGAGTGACACAAACTTTGTGCCACAATCAATTTTGTTTTTGGTCTGCAGCTCACCTTGGAGATTCTCTTTTGACAGCATTTATCATGAGAGTATTTTATGGGAATTGATATTTGCACACCTTTTTTCCTTTATTGGCACTCTTTTTGATTTTAATTAAATAAAATTACTCTTACACTATGTAGCACCATTTTTTTTGTCAATAGAGAAAAGGAGAGTGCCAATAGAGAAAAGGAGAGTGCCAATATCACTTTCCTATTTTATTGATGTAGCACCATTTTTTTTTTATCATCGATATTGCACTT
This sequence comes from Vaccinium macrocarpon, assembly GCA_022606695.1. NCBI lineage: Eukaryota > Viridiplantae > Streptophyta > Magnoliopsida > Ericales > Ericaceae > Vaccinium > Vaccinium macrocarpon. The sequence continues at coordinate 39,831,015 of CM040180.1, read as the reverse complement.
CTTTGCCATGCATAGGAGCATCGAGGCATCGAGCATCTCAAGGTTTTTTTTTTTTTTACTCAAAATTTTATTTAAATTTGAGAAAAAAATTTGAAATTTTTTTACTGAAGCACTTTGATGTATAAACTCAAACTTAGATATGAACAACCGCATTTCCCGTGCTAGGCATGAAAGTAAGAGAAAATTCATGTTGAATTGTATTTACCCATCATTGATTTTAATATTTAACGTGAAATGTTGGAATTCCAGTAAGAGAAGAAGTTTGAACATGAGATTCATAGATTTGAATAAAAACTTCATTAATGACACAGTTGTAAATTTGAGAAGACTAAAATAATTTTTTTTCTTCAAAGATTGGGTCTCTCAACAGGTATTCTGGCCATGGCTTCACGGTCTTTGGTTCTCATATTAAAAAAATTAAATCTAAAAGTTTTAGTTGTTTTGTCATTCGCGTTTTTTTGTCATTAATGATTTTTTTATCAAAATGTTTATTTATTGCGTACCTCTATTTTAAAAGTAAAAAACTTTGTTAACAAAATTGACTAAAGACGAAAAATTACTCAACCTGACACAAAACTATTATATCATGTTCCACAAACTCTTTTTTACTCAAATTGTCTTTTACCGTGTTTTTTTCTTTTTGTTTATTGGATTGATATATTATGAGAGAATGACTTATCTCGTAAAGTGTGAAAAGACAATTTGAAAAAAAAAAAAAAAGGTAGCATAACCCCTTATCTCAAAACTACCAATAAAACATTTGTCATTCCATGCACGGTTGTCAATAGTTTGATTTCTGATCCCTAGCTTCTCAAGAAGTTTAGGTAAAGTTTTCCATTTGCTAAAATCAAGTGGTTGATTTTAGCAAATTTTCACTTTAGCAAATGAAAAACTACCCTTAGTTGCAAAGTGTAAGTTTCTTATTTGTGATTGGCTAATTTCATGACATTTTCATGTAATTGAAATCCTTTGTAATTGCTAGTTAGTTGTTTTAATGGTGGAGTTGGAGTCTAGTTAGTAATCAGCGTCTCAGTCGAATGGGGTTGGAATGTCAGAACATAGATGAAATTCGGATGCTGCGAGGTTAAATAGATTGCTCAAACAACTTGGAGAGACCGCTAGGTCAGAAAATCAATTTAAAGCGCAAAGTTCATACAGATCATAACCCTGCGTTGCCACAACGTTTCTAGAGGCAAGAAAAAGTTCGTCAAAGCAAGTGAAACAGTTGTGGGTTGATTCCTTGAGAGATTTAACGAGGCCTTCGGATCTATATGCTTACATAATATATCTCTCAAGGTAGATTGTTCATCTTCTATATCACCTGAAGTTCTTTGTGGAGTTCAAAGGTGATTGGAGGATGGTCTAAAAGAGGTGTCATGTGACTAGGCCATGGATTCAAGGAGTCGAATTTGAAGGAGCATCTATTAGAGTGCGGTTCATGAGGAGTCAGTCAAGAAGTTCTTAGCCAATATTAAGGAGTCGTAGATTAGTTTTTTCCCCGCCTTGGGGTTTCCACGTATATCCGTGTTTTATGCTTGCTTCTTTTTTTTTGCGTTAATTATTTTGCATAACCACATGGATTATGTATTGATTTAATTAAGTAGTTTAGTGAATATATTTACTCTAGTAGTAAATCAAGAGGCGACCCAATTTTGATTTTTCACAAAGGTTGGTTTTTCTCTTAAAAGGCAAAAAAAAAAAAAAATTTGGGTAAATAAAAAGGCAAAAGTTTGGTTTGAAGTTTTTGCAAAAAGAAAAAAAAAAGTCTTAAATTTGGAGTTGTGTTCCTAGCATTTTTTTGTAAAATGAGTCGGTAGCCTAAACTGTATGAAATACACAAAGGGAAAGGCAAACCAGAAAGTGATCATAATATTCTTTTTTTCATAGTCTGCGTATCTCAATTACAACCGTCGTAAAAAGATTGCAATTTTGCTAAAAACCAAGGAAAAGATAGAGCTCCTAAGAATTAAGCCCATTGCCCATTGGTTGAAATTAAACCTGAAATGGCAGGTTATAATGTCTCGGAAAACCTGGGGTACCCATATTTTTGCACCGAAAATGCACACCACGCCTTCGTAGACCCACTTTTGGGTGCCACATGAGTGATCCGAACCGTTCATTGTTCTTAAAACATTTTTCCGAACTTTTGATTTGAAACGGCGAGACTTTGGTTCAAGCACTTCTAACCGTCCGATTGAGATGATTTTTGGTGGGCCCCCTCGGAAAAATGTTTTAAGAACAATGAACGGTTCAGATCACTCATGTGGGACCCAAAAATGGGTTCTCGAAGGCGTGGTGTGCATTTTCGGTGCAAAATTTGGGGTACCCCTAGCAGGGTTCTATAATGTCTTGAACCTCTACATATTTATTTCTACCCATTTTAAAACTCCAAGCCACTTTAACAAGATTACAATTAACTTATTTCATTGGAATCATGCGGTAAAACTCTTGGATGCCCCATACTGCATCCCAGGATCGAGTCTCATCCCCCTGTAATAGATTAAGAATGATGAATGACAACAAAAAAAAATGTAGAATCTAAGTAATGGATGCTCGTTCCATGTGCGCGTCGGAACTCTGGTATAGGCCCTTAGGGCATCTTCAACCCACCCTTCATAACTCTATTTTTGCCTTCATTCCTCCATTTTGGAAGAAAACCTCTTCCCAACCCATCCTTCATTTTCTCCTCCAATTTGGAGAATTGTTTTTCACCCTCCAAATATGGAGGATCAAAAAATTATGGAGGATCACCTCCATTTCACTATTCATCCTTCCAAATTCCTCTCATGGCCTTTTTTTGTCCTCACCCTCTAATGATACAACCAATATGTTTAAGAAATGGAGGAATGAAGATTATTGGGTTGGAGCTCACATGAATAGTGAAACCCTTCAAATTCACTTTTTGAATATAAAATTATATTTTGATCCTCCAAAATGGAGGAATAGAGATTTGTGGATTGAAGATGCCCCCTTAGGGCATCTTCAACCCATCCTTCATAACTCCATTTTTGCCTTCATTCCTCCATTTTGGAGGAAAACCTCTTCCCAACCCATCCTTCATTTTATCCTCCAATTTGGAGAATTGTTTTTCACCCTCCAAATATGGAGGATCAAAAAATTATGGAGGATCACCTCCATTTCACTATTCATCCTTCCAAATTCCTCTCATGTCCTTTTTTTGTCCTCACCCTCTAATGATACAACCAATATGTTTAAGAAATGGAGGAATGAAGATTATTGGATTGGAGCTCACATGAATAGTGAAACCCTTCAAATTCACTTTTTGAATATAAAATTATATTTTGATCCTCCAAAATGGAGGAATGGAGATTTGTGGGTAGGGCATCTTCAACTCACCCTTCATAACTCCATTTTTGCCTCCATCCCTCCATTTTAGAGGAAAACCTCTATTTTTGCCTTCATCCCTCTATTTTAGAGGAAAACCTCTCCCCAACCCATCCTCCATTTCTCACTGCATTTTGGAGGATTGTTTTTCACCCTTCAAATATGGAGAATCAAAAAATTATGAAGGATCACCTCTATTTCACTATTCATCATTTCCAAATTCCTCTTATGTCCTCTTTTTTTCCTAACCCTCCAATAATAAAAGTCAATGTGTTTGAGAAATAGAGGAATAGAGATTATTGGTTTGGAGCTCACATGAATAGTAATGTAACGCTCCGATTTTCGAACACATTAATTAAAACAAGAGATCTAAACAGATTCATTTAATAATAGGGTTTTCTAAATAAGCAGCGAAATAAAATAAATAGAAAAGTACTTTAGTTTGATACAATAAGAAACAGTATTTGTCGGAAAGTTAAATTACATTTGTCCAACACAAAAGTAAGGCGATTACAGAGCCTTCTATAGTTCCAGGTTGAGGTCCCACTCCCCATAAGTTCCCTAATTGATAGTAGGGTCTTGATACTTATTGCAATGTCCTCCTCTTCCCTCTTCGGTACCTGGCATGAAACACCAAGGCACACAGCACCATAAGTTTTGACACTCAGTAGCTAACTCATACCCACTAACCCTTACATTAGAATTCATCAATAGTTCATATCAAGGAGTGCATAAATAAGTAACAACAATCTGGATTCTTTATCTTGTCTTTAACTTTAGTGTTCTTATAGATTCTAAACTTTACGGAATGTCCTCCAATTCAAAACTGATATACACAATTCCTAGTGGACTTTTTGGCTAGAGAGGCTCTAGTTCCGTTGACTCGATAATTGAGACTTTTTGGTTGACCAGGCTTTTGGCTCTGCTGACCACACTCAATTCCTGCTGGACTTTTCGGTTGGCAAGGCTCTGGTTTCGCTGACCCAATAATTGGGACCTTTCGATTGACCAGGATTTGGCTCTGTTGACCACACTCAATTCCTGGTGGACTTTTCAGTTGGTGAGGCTCTGGTTCCGCTGACCCGATAATTGGGACCTTTCAGTTGACCAAGCTTGGGCTCCGCTGACTACACATTCTCCTTACTTTCCGGTTTCCTTTAACTTAGAAACATTTATGTGATCTGCTACGTAAGTACCAACCTAGAAACCTATTTGTCAAATCTAACAATTCAACAATATATCACCTCAAGTTTACAGTAAGTCAATAGAGAATAAAATGAGACCTCAATTAATAACATTCAAATAATTCACATATCACAAAATTTATCCTTTACCAAACCTAATGAAATTTAACTCCAAGTTTATCAATTAAATCAACAGAGTACATCAAAACAAACATCAATATTATTAATTTTAATTATGAAAACAAAACAAATCATACATATTGGAATGAGAAATCAGCCAAACAACATAACCATGCACATCATCACTTGTTAAACAAATCAAATTTAACCATCATCAGGCCTTACGACCATAATTGGTTTGGTGGGATTCGACCCATTTTCATATTTTGGATTCGTTTCGTTCGGGCTCATTGCAAGCCCCAATATCAAGTCTAAGGCTACTAAATATACTTAAGGTGAATGGATAAGAGGTTTCTACCTTTGATCCGGACAAAAAGCTCAGTGGTGGAATCTAGTAGAATTTTGGTTGACGAAGAAAAATTCAATTTCAAACAGAAACTTTGAGTTGTGCTACTGAGTTCAAACCTCAACTGTTTCACATAATTTTTGTGTGTAAAATGAAGCTCTCGAAGTGCTCTACAATCTTTTTGAAGGAATCTAAACCCGAAATCTGCTTTAACAAAGGTCAATGAGCTGTCTGAAAATTTAACCGAGATTTTTACTAAACTTTGGATGGCTATATCTCACTTAAAACTCAACCGATTTGGGTGATTCTTGTGTCTAAATACAAGAGCTTTAAAGCCTCTACAACGTTGGTGAAGAAATGTAAACTTAAAAACGATTGGAACAAGGAGCAAAATGAAGATTTACAGAGGGGCAGAGAGCTGTCTGGAAATAGAAACAACGTATTCCAACAGAATTTCAGGCAAGGATATTGGGGCCATTTCTAAACCGTTTTTGGTGATTCTTATATCGAAATCGAAGTACTCGACGTCCTCTACAACTTTCTTTTAAAAGTCGAATACTAAAAACGATTGTAACTCTGAGAAAATTGGCTATAAAAAGGAGTACGTGATATGGACGAAAATGGAAATGGTGGTGGTGGTGATCCCTCTCTTCTCTTTTTCTCTTCTTCTCCTTCTTTTTTCTTCTTTTCCAAGGCTCTCTCTCCTGCTCTCTCTCTCTCTCTCTCTCTCTCTCTCTCACACACACACACACACACAGAATTCATGGGGAAAGAGAATGAGTGGTGGTATTACAGAGAAGAATGGGATAGAGTGAAGTGTAAACCACATGGGGGTGTAAGGGATTGATAGGAGAGTGATGCAGTAGCCATTGAGGAAGAGTATTTTCGGCGTTTTAAGCCTAGGGTGGCAAAATCGTAATTATGCTGCTGTGGAATTTTGCGTTGGGCCCACTTGGGTCAGACCCGAAATGGCCCAACGATCAAGACCCATCGCCTGTGGCCATGGCGTACGTTGTTTTTCGGGCTTTTGTCGCTGTTTAGGGCTCCGAATGGTCAAATTTGTCGTTTAAGGAAAGATTTGACTTGCCAATTACTTGGGCAAGGAAAATCTGAATTAAGCTGCGCTTTTGGGAAAAATTCTAGAATTTTCTCTAATTTTTAATTTTGCTATTAATTTTCAAATTTTATATTTTTGGTAATTTTGCGTTTTTATTGATTTGGCTTCCTTTTCAAAGCAAATCAATTAGGGTTTCCAGTTTCCTATATAATAAGTTGTAAGCCTTAAGGGTAAGAGAGTTTTTTGGGGATTATTGAATAATAAAATAGTCTAGAGAGCATTTTCTCTAAACCTTCTTGTTTGTGTTCGATTGTTACACGTCTTTTTATAGTTCATAAGGTGCCCTGCATCAAAGAGTGATGTGAGTGGGTAATGGCAGAAAGAGGAGGGAGGAGAGGTCTGATTTTCAGACTTTGGGGTGGTGTGTGGTGTTGGTTTTGGTGGGTGAATGAGTGAAGAGTGGGGAAGAGAGAGAGGGAGTTGGTAAAGTGCATAAATATGCATGTATATGTATGGGACCGGTTCCCCTCACACATAAAAAAAAACACAATTTTTGACACTCCATCTCAACCATTGAAACCAACGGCTGAGATTAAAAGTTGGGGTATTGCACCCAATCACTTGTATAATTACCTCACACTATCACTCCCTTTTTCTCCCACAACAGCCCCCTCTCTCCCTCCCTGACCAGCCGACCCACAACCCACCTCCATTGTCACCGACCCATTTTAGTTAAGATAGACAGATCCTTTCAAGTTCAACTCGAATCACCCATAGAAATATGTAAAAGTAAGATACTATATACAATATATTCGTCCTTTTAATTTCTATTCAACCTTTTAATTTCTATTCGACTACAAAGATCAAAGCACAGTCACGACATGTGTCCCCCCCCTTAAAGTACAAATTAGATTTCAACATCAAAGAACGAGTATTGGATTTGACCCATTATTCTTTTTCTTTTTTCAAAAGATATTATGTATATATAGAACAAGACGCATATATTTTCTCTATTTGTAATTGATGATTACAGAACAAGACACATATTGTGTATATGTATATATTACATCTTTATTAAATCTATAATACGCTTATCAAAAATGCCCTCAAAACAAGACACACACAGAGAATCTGGAGACAGAGAGAAATCACACGCTAGAGTTAGGGCCGGAAACGCCGGAGATGTGATCGGCCGGAGTTGGGTCTGTAACGATGGAGGTGGGTTGTGGGTCGGCAGATTAGGGAGGCGGTGGAGAGGGGGCTATGACATTGTGGGAGATGAAGGAAAATAGTGTGAGGTAGAGATACAAGTGATTGGATGCAATACCCCAACTTCTAATCTCAGCCATTTGTTTCAATGGCTAAGATGGAGTGTCAAAAATTGTGTTTTTTTATGTTTGAGGGGAACCGGCCCCTATATGTATTGTGTATGTGTTTATATGCTTATATATATATATATATATATCATGTATGTATAAATCTATATGTATATGTATATGTAGTAGGATTTTGTTAGGATAAAAAGGGTGGGAACATAGATAATTAGAGTCTTAAACTTAGTTTAAATAAATCATCAAAACTTAACTAGGATAATCATATTTAAGAGGCAAAATAAGTCGTAATAATTATTGTAAAATATAACTTACTTTGAAAATAATAATAATAAAATAAAATGGACCGAAAATTCGGGCTATTACAAGTAAACTCCTTCAAATTCACTTTTTGGATATAAAATTATATTTTGATTAAAATGGAGGAATGGAGGTTATTGCGTCGAAGATGCCCTTAGGACCCGTTTGGCATTGTGCATGCTATGCAATGCTGTTCTAAACGATTGGCGAGACTCTTTGTGCCTATATCAATTGAGCGGGCTCCCACATGTGTGTGTGTGTATGAAGGGCCTATTTCACCTCTCTCAAGTCATTGCCTAAGTCAAGAGGAAGGGGTGACATTGAAGGGATGTATGGCAGAATATGTAACTCGGGGAACAATTCATTCAGTATGGGAAGTTTGGAGCATGTTGGTCATGTCGAGCGGGTGATTGTTGATGGAGCGTGGAAAAAGGATGTTTGAAAGGGGGTTGCGGCTTGGTGTTACGAGCACTTGGCTTATGGATCTACTTGTGTCTATGCGTTATCATCTAATTTTGTGGAAGCTCTTGCGGTCTTGGAAGCAGTTAAATGGGCAGTGACGGCAGGTTTCAAAAGCTTGCAAATTTTGACGGATAGCGTAGAAATCGTCAATGCTCTATGTGATATTGCTAGTGCTAATGTAATAATTAGAAACATTATCATGGATATTCTGGATATTTGTAGGACTTCGTTTTGTTATGTAAATGTACTCAAGGTCACCCATCAAGATGTGAGATAAGCTCACAATCTTGCATGAAGTTGCCTTTATAATTTTATTGCTCATTAATATATGAATATGTTTATGGTTCAAAAAAAAAAAAAGTCATTGCCTTAGGGGGTGTTCCACTAAGTGTTTTTGTTTAAAAACTGCCTCAATTTTTGGAAAAAAGTGATGTATTGTGAGAGGATACCCTGTCTCGGTTTTTGGAAAAAACTAGTTAGTTAGTTGATGAGTAGAATTATCATCTTGTCATCGTTCAGAAAGAAAGTAATAGATGCTCATAAGTAGGAAGGATTGAATTGCAAGAAATAATAAAGAGGAAAAAGTTGCGAAAGTACTACCCTCATCATAACCAATAATTGTCTCAAAGAGTATTTCATCATGACAATACTCCGACAAATTAAATCAATGTTTCTTTCTCCCATACCCCACCCCACTCTCTACATCTAACTTATTTCTTTCAAAAAAAAATGTTAACTGAAGTCGATTGACTTTTGTTAACATTTAAAAAGTATATTAAATGCCGATCATCTAGATGAATCTGAAATAAAGCTCAAAAGGTGAAAAACTGGACCCATTTGGAACAATTTAATCTGATTGATTTTCACTCTATTCCTTGATATTTATATTTTTTTTCATCTGTACTTATGTCAAGTTACAATAGTACCTTTATGAATGAAAATTTGAACAAAATGATGGCAATATTGTAATTTCACATGAATAAAATCAAATTTTACGAATATAATAAAAAGTAGTATATGAAAATAATTACCAGCTTTTGGCATGACCACGAATAAACGTAGTTGCAACTCGACGGTCACTTTCTTGCTTGTACCAAAAAAAAGAATCACACTTTTTTGCCACAAGTAAAAGTAACCTTGTGGAGCTACAAGTTTTTCGTCGGTCCACCCACATGAGAACATATTCGTATTAGATAAGAATTTTGAGAGCTGGCAGATATTTATAGTTTTATTAAATGCGAATGAAATAAATAAGAAAAGCAAGACCATATTGGAGGATTATTCGTGGGGATTGTAAATTAGATGGAAAGAAAATTTGGATGAGTAGATTCTTGGGGAACATCCCAGATTCTCTGTGCCTAAAATTCTTGTGCCTATGTGTCAAGGGGTTTTGGGCCGTTGAATTATGATTTTTGTTTTTATGTTTTAATAATTTTGGGCGATTCAACGGCTAAAAAATCCATCGGCATAGAGGCAGTGGGCCTATTTTGGCTAATAATCCAAATTATGGATTATTGGATTATTCATTTTGTCTTTATTCAAAAAAAATTTGCATTTTTTAGTTTTGCGTCAAGATTTTGTGGTTTCTAGATTCATCTCGACGAGACAAATCTAACAAGTACAAAATTATGGTCAAACCAAATATTTTTTTGAATAAAGCCGAAATACTTGGATTATTAGCCAAAACTAACAAATGCAAAAAAAAATATTTGAATAAAGACAAAACAAATAATCTAAGGCTATGTTTGGTAACACTTCTGTTTTTTTTTTGTTTTCTGTTTTCTATTTTCTAATTTCTGTTTTTCGTAAAAAGGAAGTGAAATCAAAAAATATATTTGTGTGAGATTATTTTCAAAAAAAAAAAGAGTAAGAACATAATTATGAGTTGGTTGGAAGTGTGCCGGCGGGAGGCCGGAGGTGGTGGGTGGAGATGGTGGGTGGTGGCGGTGATGGTGGGTGGTGGTGGTGGTGCGTGGTGGTGAGGTGGGTGGCGGGTGATGGTGGTGGGTGGTGGTGGTCGTGGTGGCTAGAGGTGGTGATTAGGGTGGTGGTGGTGGGGGGTGGTGGTGGGTGGGTGGTGGTGGTGGTGGTGTGTGGTGGCGGGGAGGTGGTGGGTGGTCGTGGGTGGTGGTGGTGGGTGGTGGTTGGAGGTGGTGATTAGGGTGGTGGTGGTGGTGGTGGTGCGTGGTGGTGGGGTGGTGGGATGGGTGGGTGGTGGTGGTGGTGGCTGAGTGGCGGTGATGGTGGTGGGTGGTGCGTGGTTCGGAGGAGGTGGTGGGTGGTGGTGGTGCGTGGTGGTTGGAGGTGGTGGTGAGGTGGTGAGTGGGTGGTGGTGGTGGTGGTGGCTAGAGGTGGTGGTGGGTGGTGGCGGTGATGGTGGGTGGTGGGTGGAGGTGGTGGGTGGTGGCTAGAGGTGGTGGTTGAGAATGAGAAAACAAAAACAGAAAGTGAAAGTTGAGATTTTCAACTTCCCCAAATTTCATAAATAGTGGAAGTAAGAAGTAGAATTTGAAAGTGAAAGTGACACACAAACAATATTCCTGTTTTTAAATTGTGAAAATTCTGAAAACAAAAACAGAAAACGAAAGTGACACCAAACAAGGCCTAATAATCTGATTATGGATTATTAGCCAAAAGACCCCTGAGGTTTTTCGGCACAAAGAATCTGGGCTCCTCAGAGAAAGGCATCCACAAAGTGATAAGAATTTTTGAATTTTTTATTCCACACAATAGGATGTTAGTATATTAAATTACTACAAGACCAAGCTCCAACCATCTGAATCGAACCTCAAACCTCACGCTCCAAAAGAGCGCTCATAACCTTTGGGCCAAACCTCATAGTTGTAAGAATTCAATGATCTTGAACCAATTGTTCCTGTGTTTGACAGGAAAAAAAAAATGCTCAAAAACAAATTTAATCAAACCCATTAAATAATGCATATGGAAATTAATAGTATATAACTTACAAGACAATGAGCAATGTTGAGAACTCTATTTTAAAACATGATTTCAAACATAACTGTGTTTAGAGCCATTCGATACACCTAGATCAGCATACATTAAACAGCTTCAAATACAATTGTGTTCTTGGGATTTTTTAAGACTAATTAGACTCTTTTTTTTTTGGGAACAAAAATGAGGTAATTAAATATTCATCCATTTTTAGGACACTATTCAGATTTCCATCCCCCTTGTTTTACGGAGTTATGTTTTCATCCTCTTTTAATTTGATTTGCCATTATTACCCTTTCTTTATAAATATACACACCTACCTCTTTGTTAGGGACTCTGAAAATTTTTTTTGTTTGATTTTCTTTCCTAAAATCAAGAAATTTTGAAATTGTGGATGACTGTGTTACCTAAAATCAAGGAATTCTCGAAATGGTGGATAATTGTATTATCTAAAATCAAGGAAATTTTGAAATGGTGGATGATTCTCTTGCCAAAAATTAAGGAATTTTTCGAAAGGTGGACATTCAAAATTGAGGGTATGATATTGTTTTCAAATATTAGTCTTGTGAGCACCAAAATTTAGGAATTTTTGAAAAAGTTGTTATCCCATATTTCGTCTAATCTTAAATATTATATATAAGTGTTGGCAGCCTAAAACATGGTGAATATATTCAACTACAGATATATCACAATTTATTATGGTAAAAAAAAGTACAATAATGGTTGTCATGGTAAACTAAAAATAGTCATGGTAAAATTAAGTCCACATAATCAGTAATTATGGTAAAATTTGAAAAGAGAACAAAAATCATGGTAAAAAATTAGATCCAACACAATGAACATGGTAAAATTGAAAGACTTGCAAAATTGAATCGCGGTCAAATATATGTCAAAAATATATATATCAACATTTATGGTAACTTGTGACAACTAGTTAGCTTGGTTTAACAACTCCAATCACAGTGAAAACATACGCCTCAACTCTTACCAATTATTATGGTAAAAAATGGAAAAGTAACATGGTAAATTAATGCATGATCATGATAAAATACTTGTTTTCAACCTATTTTAGGGATTATGGTTAAAAAAACGCATAAAATATGGTAAATCTAAAGGAGTCTAATAAATTATGAAAAAAATACATGTCTGCAAAAAATATTAAAATGATTTTGGAAAAAGTGCTAAGAAACACGATAATTTTAATGCATTTAACAGATTGGAACATGTTGAAACATATACCATTTATCATGGTAAAAATAATTGATCTAATAACAGTAAACATCGTAAACTTCTTGTTTTTGTTGTCGGCAATGATAAAAATAAAAAAAAGGAGTGTGAGCTTTTTCAATTTGGTTGACTACCACAAAAGGGTACACATGATTTTGTATCAGTGAAGGGAAACTCTCCTATAAATTGGAAGCTTTGAATGGAATGGAAAGGAGAAAAATAATTAGCAGTGAAAGAAAATACAGACATGGCAGTGGTTTAAAAGCATGATGGATCACTGTAGCCGAGAGAATGGACAACGAAGATGGCTTGAGAGGATGGGTGACTGGGATTGGAGACAGAAGATGGCAAGACGAGGAGACGATGCTGTTAGTCGAGAGGGAGAATTGTTGCGAGCAACTATGAACCGCGAGGAGTGAATGTTTGAGACGTCGATTTGGGACTGCCCGGGTGAAGATTTTGTCCCCAATTGGGACCAAACTGGGTTATAGAATTTTTTTTGTAGAATTTTTTGTCGAGTCTAGGGTTTAAAAGGAAGAAGAAAAACAGTAATGACGTGATTTTGTGGGATTTGGAATTATCCCCCAATCCCTAAATTATAAGTTAGGTCATCCAAACTTTTAAAATAGTCCTATTTTCCCCAACTCATATATATATGAAGTGCAATATAGGGTTTATTTGAATTATCAGATGAAAACATAACCCCAAAAAAGGATGAGAATGATTTCCTAAGAAATCGTGAGTTGAAGGATGATTATTCAAGAGAATTGGCCATAAGAAATGGTGAGTTGAAGGATGATTATTCAAGAGAATTGGCCATAGAGAAGTAGGGATCTTTCTTCTATGGACAGACTACAAGAGAAAAGTATCTTATATTCCTAATTTCGATGTGAATGATTGAATGACTTAGCTTTGATTGGTTCGATAAGCAAAATAATTGAGGTACTTAGCTTTGATTGGATCGAAAAGCAAAATAATTGATCGATGTACATGAAAATTGAGCCAAACACGAGACACGTTTACTGTGAACCCATAAAACAAGAGTAGGTCTCCTTCCATCCATCCCTCCACTCTCCAACCTTCACCTGTCAGTGCCCCGTTCAACCTCACCACTCCTCTTTCTCCGTCATCCCTCCACAAGGTCAGATCTATGTTGAAGTAGTGGTGATTTAGGGTGGATGGGATCTCACTCCGGTGAATAAGTCTTCGGATCCGACAGGGCGGCAGCTTCCGACGACATTTCACACCGGGGTTCTTTATTTTAGTTCTTTTTCATTTTTTTCGTTATTTTCTTTGGTAATTAGCTTGTTCTTTTTCTTTTATGCCCCTGTGTGGGAGTTTATCCCCTTGTTGGGATTATATTGCCCCCTTGTATGGATGGTTGTTGATGTTTCATCACTGCGTTTTCTGCGTTGGTTTGAGCTGGGTATCCCCTTCTGGGATTCTCTATTACCGAATCGAGGACGGACTCTACACCATCACCTAATGTTGGTCTGCTTTTGCAGTACGTGTCTTGGGCCTGTGAGCCTATGTGCTCTTTACAGATGCTCGTGTCTTAGATTTTGGTAATTTTGGTTCATTCTTGTAATTTTATGATGAAATTTTGCCTTAAGGTTGGTTGGTGAAATGAATCGACTGTTATAAAAAAAATAATAATAAAAAACAAGAGTAGGGATCCGAGAGCAAGAGAAAACCCATCATTTTTTGGATTATTTTTCGTCTTTATTCACAAAACTTAAAATTTGGCTAATAATTTTATACTTTCTAGATTCCTCTCGTCGAGACAAGCCAAAAAACCTCAAAAAATGGACCGAAAATTGACATATACAAAAAAAATTTAAATAAAAACAAAATTAAAAAATTAATTTTTTTGCAATTTAACCAAACGAAGCCATATTCATGATTTTCTGCTCAGAGTCCATACGCCTTGTAAAGAAAGAAGATTCGAATCTGCCAATCGGAACATTCCGACCCACCTTCCTAATCGAACCGCTATATATTCCTTCCTCTCTCCTCCGTCACCAACCGTTCCTCTGGCATCATTCCAGCATCAAATCATACACCTCTCTCTCTCTCTCTCTCTCAAAATATCCGTCCTCACCACTTCTTTCTCAAATCCCATATCTGTGTTTTGTACCCATACTCAAATCGTTAAGTGGGTGGGAGTTACTAGTTTCCAAAATCAACGTGTGTTACACGTCTATATCATACACCCATCTCTCTTCCCCCGCCCTCTCTCTCTCTCTCTAAAAATCTCTGTCCTCACCACCTCTTTCTCAAATCCAACTTCTGGGTTTCGTATCTACGCTCAAATCTGTATCTAGGTCGGAGTTAATTTTCCCACAAATCAAGGTTGTGTTACACGTCTCTATCCGTATCAACATATATATACAAATTATTAAATAGTTTGTGTATATTTGGGTATGGTGACGACGGTGGCATCGCCTAGGAAGTCGATAAACAAGGTGTTCCAGAGATTAAGCGGGAGCAGTCAGAAGAAGCGGAAGTACGATGATGAGGATGATTATGAGGGAGAAGGGACGGTGGAAATGGTGCAGATTGGGGCTTATAGGACCAAGAATGTGCTGATCTTGATGAGTGATACGGGCGGCGGCCACCGTGCCTCGGCGGAGGCGATACGAGACGCGTTCAGATTGGAGTTTGGAGACGAGTATCAGGTGTTTTGACCTGTTTCTTGATCTGGTTTTTGATTGGTTTTCTTTGCCTTGACCATTTCCTGCTGTAATTTTTTAAGAAACCAAATATGTGCGATAGTTGTGGTATTATAATAGTCCTTTAGATTGAGGATGTGATAAGAAAAGAAAAAAAATGAAGGATTCATGTTTCTTGCCAAATCAATAATTTGGATTGAGTAATTTGGCAAGAAATGAAGCGAAAAGTAAAAATTATATTTTTTTGACTGGCTCTTTTCTCACCAAATTTCAGCAAAATAGAGAAAGCGCTTTCATTTCTTATTGCACCCTTTCTAACAATCTAAAGGGGAACCAAATATGTGCGTTTAGTTATGCCAAGGATTTAATTGGTCTTTTATAGTTTTGTTTTTACTTTCTTTTTGGAATTTTTCGGAGTTTGGCGACAAATTTCAGGTTTTTGGTCCATTTCCTCATCTGGGTTTTGATATGGTCGTTTTTTCCTTGGCTCTCCTGCTTGCATATATGTTTAGGCTCCACAAGGATTTCAAACGAGGGAGCTATACTTTAGAAGTTTTGCCTATAGGGAAGTCGTGAAACTAGAGTGGAAGATGATTAGAAGAACAAAAGAAGTATTTGGTTAAGATCTTTGTCATATGTTTGTATTTTGTGTTGGTTGACCGGTATCTTTTTTTGTTTAGCAAGAAGAAATGCAAATTAGCTCCAATAAATCCTACAAATATTAACCGGCTATTTAAATTCAGAGCAAGAAAGCTGTCAAACTCTGTGGAAATCCATTTTTGAAATTGTCATATTAAAATTTGAGCTCCTCTTTACTGAATAGTTATGTAAAATCCTTTGACTGAAATCTCCTCTTATCCTAAAGGAGCCTTAGTTTACTGCATAGGTCATTAATGATGAGTTTAAATTGGAGGTTGGGAATGGGAATGAGGCAATTGGGTAGGATTTTTTGGGGGTTTCAGGGGTCTTTTTTGGTTGTCTTTTGTTCTCTTTTTAGTATGTTTTTCCTCAGAGTTTGGAACGAATTTCTGGTACTTGAACTCATTTCCTTTTCTGGTTTTGATCTTTTCGTGTAGGTTAGTTTTGTGGTAAGCTTATGTCTTGGCTAATGTCTGTAAGTAGCCTATGTGTTTATGCCTCGTGGGACTTGCGAAGGGCGGCCCTACAGAAATGGCCTTTTGCCTGGCACAGCTAGAGTGCTAGAACTTCCCTTCAGAAGATGATCAAGAATTGGGCCAATCGAGTTTATTAGAAGTGGACAATAGTCTTGGCTATGTTTGGTTAGATAGTTTAGTTTAGTTTTGATGATGTCAGCAGGTGTAATGAGTGGAGAGAGATAGAGGGAGAAATGAGGGAAATAATGATGTCATCAAAACTAAAACTAAAACTAAACTAGAAAATGAACAGGGCCCTTATAACCTTCTCTTACTTGCCTATGGATGAAGACATGGTCTCTCTTGATCCCATTGAATTTGAATTGGAGTTTGGGGTTGAGTATGGAGCATTTGATTGAACCTTTCTAGAGTTTCAAAGGTCTCTTTTAGTTTTGTCTTTTCTTTCCCTTTTGTTAGGATTTTTGGTCTTGTTTTTTAATGATTGGATGTTCTCTCTTATAAAACTAAAATTTTGTTCTCAAATGCTCTCCCACCCTCTCTCCTGTCCCTCCGATGGAATGAATTTCATCACCTGTTCTTTTAAGCTTTCACCTTCGCAGATTCTATGCGCTAGGGGTTGATTTTCATCCAACTCCACCATGATTTTCCAATTCTAAGCTCTTCCTGGTTGTTAGAATATAGTACTTTTTGATGGTTTTATTAGAACTTAGAACTCTCCAGGGTGGATGGCCTTTCCCATTTCTTTTGGTAATGGTCTTTTACATCGTTTCATCAATTTCCAAGACTAACTTTGTGGCTTATGGTTCCTGAATCAATATGCTACACTGAGTCCCTGCAGTTTTCATTTTACTATTTGAGTGAAGGGTTATAAGATCCTTTTACCAATTTTTTTTTTACTCACTCGTTTATTTTATATCTAATTTCAGGTTTTCGTGAAAGATGTTTGGAAGGAGTATGCTGGGTGGCCCTTAAACGACATGGAGAGATCGTACAAGTTCATGGTCAAACACGTACAACTTTGGAATCTTGCATTTCACAGTACCTCTCCTCGATGGATACACAGTTGGTACCTTGCGGCCATGGCAGCCTTCTATGCTAAGTACGTGTTTTTGCTCCGTTACCCATTTACTGTCAGTCTTAGTTCGCCTGATATTTGAGTGAACAATCTCTTTTTTCGCCTAGAAGTGGATTGTAATTGTATAGACAGCCTTCATTTTTTTATTCCTTTATACTTTAGTTTGCTCTGCATAATGATGCAGAGATGCAGCAACAACAGTATAACATATATTTTAATCTTGCATGATGAAAGCTATTATTGATTCTGCTGTTTTCTTGTCATTATGAAACTTTCTTTTTTATTAATACTTAACTTATTATGGGATGTGAAGCACTAGATGATAAAAATGATGGTATGTGTCTTTGCTTCCTTTTTTACGCAGAAATCATACAATTAGATGAGTGGTTTGTAGAAGAAAAATGAGCTAGGTAGAGTAAAGGGCATCAATATTATTTGCTTATTTTTGCGTCTTGATTCAGACACAGAATAATCAAATCAGCAATGGCTACCAAACAGGTCATGTGAACCAATCATTATAAGTTAAATATGTTTTCATAATTGCTTTCCTTTGACCCGAACATCATGCATCTAGCTGCAAATTTTACTCAGTTGTGAAAGAAAAATGAGCAAATGATAATTCAAGATATAGATCTCATGGGGTTTCTCTAATGTCTCTCCTTTTGGTTGGTTGAAGGGAGGTTGAGGCGGGACTTATGGAGTACAAGCCAGACATTATCATTAGTGTTCATCCTCTAATGCAACACATCCCTCTCTGGGTTCTCAAATGGCAAGGTCTGCAGAAAAAAGTAATCTTTGTAACTGTCATTACAGACCTTAACACATGCCACCGCACATGGTCAGTGACTAACTCTCAGCCTAAATTCTGTTTAGCATTAATACAGTTAAAGTTTAGTTTGTTTACCAAAAAAAAAAGAAGTTTAGTTTGTGGTACGATATTAACTAAAGAAAGCATTAAATAATCAGGTTTAATCCTGGTGTCAATCGATGCTATTGCCCATCAGAGGAGGTAGCGAAGAGGGCATTGCTTGATGGCCTTGAAGAATCTCAAACGCGTGTTTTTGGATTGCCAATCAGGCCCTCTTTTTGCCATGCTGTTCTTTCCAAGGTTAGGTTTTGGTATGATATATCCATTCCGTCCTGTATTCCACATGGTGGATCCTTACACCGTGTTTGAAACCATGGAAAGAAAGCAAAAATAACTAAGAGAAAAATCATAGAGAAATTTAAGCTGTGTTGAACGTATGTTACTGTGTCTCTCTTTTCGTCTTTCTTCCAAACAGAGGGAGAGAAAATTTGATTTTCTCTTCCCTTCCAATTTTGTCCACAGCTTCAAACAAAGTGTTAATTTTATTTTGCATTGATTTGATTCTCTCAACTCTTTCTATAGGATGATTTAAGAGTAGAACTTGAGATAGATCCAGCAATACCTGCGGTTTTATTGATGGGAGGTGGCGAAGGAATGGGCCCTGTGAAGAAAACTGCAAAAGCTCTTGGAGAATCTCTATTCGATGAAGAACTTGGGAAACCAATTGGGCAAATGATAGTTATTTGTGGTCGTAATAAGGACCTAGTTTCTACACTAGAATCAATTGAATGGAAAATCCCAGTTAAGGTAATTCCATTTGCTTATTCAGTCAATCCTAGGTGCACATGAAGGAGTGAATTTGAACAACCGACTGATTGGAGTCTGTGATTTTAAAGTTTTTGGATTTTCTCGTGTTGCAGATTAGGGGGTTTGAAACTCAGATGGAGAAATGGATGGGTGCTTGTGACTGCATTATCACAAAAGTATGTTCCAATAACACTTATCTTTATATCACCCCGTATATCCAATGCAGGCTTTGTTTGGGTCTTGGATTTTTCAAGGGATTTACCAGGGAAAAGGTTCTCTCTCTTTTGGTATAGCGGGACCCCAACGGGAGGCTCATACGACGGGCTATTAGATCAGTTAGGAAAATGATGGTCGCTTCATTATTTTCTTATCTTTTCTCTCAACTTTTCCTTTCGCTGCAACCCCTTTCCAGATCCACAATCCAAACACAGCCTTGTCACTGTGAAGTATAGGTGACTTATGGCTTCTTTGGGTTTCTGATTTCTGCAGGCTGGACCCGGTACAATTGCAGAGGCATTAATTAAAGGGCTTCCTATAATTCTCAACGACTACCTTCCTGGGCAAGTTAGTGAATGAAACAATTAATTTTTCGTTTAATTATGTTACATGAACACATTCATTTATGAAGCGCCAATGTCGAAAACTAAACGCGAAGGGTGAGGGATAAGCGTGTCCAACATGAGGAGTTGGAAAAACCACCACATATCTTGCAATTGAAGTTTGCCATATCAATATGCCGGAATGAATACTCGCTCAGTATGGATGAAATGCTATGTTGTGACAAATAAAGAGTAAATACCATGTTGTCACCAAAAAAGAAAAAGAAGACTACCTTGTTGCTTTAAAAAATGTCGAAAGTATTATTCGAGAGAGATAGCAAAATTAATATTTTGTTGTGTAAACATTGCATAAACATAAAGTTAGATGAAGGTAAAAATAGTGCCACGGGGAGGTCTGTGGGACGATATATCGGTAAATATCTATATAGCAGGTCAACCTGATATCACTAGATGCGATTCATCTTGTCCGATATTAAGAACCTTGTCCAAGACTTACACATGCACCTGTTAAGAACCTTGTCCAAAACTTACACATGCACCTACATTGCATATCACTTATCACTCTTTCTTCTCTTTGTTGCATTTCTTGCAAAACACCTTTAACCCCACCATTAACTTTCCACCTTGTGTGAAATTCCCAGGAAAAGGGAAATGTCCCCTACGTAGTAGACAACGGGGCAGGTGTTTTCACCCGAAGTCCGAAGGAAACAGCCAAGCTTGTGGCCGAGTGGTTCAGCACCAAAACAGATGAACTAAAGCGAATGTCAGATAACGCACTCAAACTCGCACAACCAAATGCTGTCTTTGACATAGTGAAGGACATCCACGAACTCTCTTCTCAACGGGGACCATTACCCATCAGATCCTTTGAGTTCACATCGTCGTTTTCTAGCCTAATTTAATTGCATTTCGCAGCTTTCAGGTGGACTAACATTTTGGTGTGTGAAAATCTTGTACAGGGTAGACTTTGAAATACTCATTCTTTGGCCTTATAGACTTCGTGCCAATTTTAAGTGATGTAAAAGTTTTGCTAGACAATCTCTGTTGTTTTTAGAAGGGTTGGGATTTTTCTTCTCTTTTGCTGCAGTCTTCAAATAGAAGAGAATTGTTTGTTGTATTTTACTTTTAATATCTATTTAACACCCTTAATCCAAGCTTCCTTTGTTTTCCCTTTCCTGTTTATGGCTTTCTCAAATTTATTGACCTTGGTCCTGTTGCTTCTTGAATTTTGTTTCTTTGCAGGCACTGTAATGGTTGGCTTGTATGTTTTTTCTTACCAAATTTTTAGGGTAGTGGTTGAAGGTTTCTTGGCTTGTGTGACTTCTGCTTGAGTTTGCTTGTGAGTAAAGCAGTTTGGACAATAGTTTGCAACATTGGATTAGAAGCATAGAAGCTAATGCAAGTTTTCACTGGTGGAAATAAATTTTAGATCAATGGTGTTAAAAACGTATACAAACTTCAATGGTGGAAATAAATTTTATCTGATGAGATACTTGCTCTACTTTGAAAAGCCAACATCATAAAATAATTTTTCAAATAAAGAGAATAAAGTTGTGTCTTTATAGTATATCATAAATTGACAAAATAACACATTAAACTTCACGATTTTTGTCGAGCTGGAATTATGTTTTTTTTTTTTGGTGTATCATATCTACATGCATTCCCAAATTAAAGTGGATTTTCACATACATCACTTGATACTAGTGGTGTAGAGCTGACAAGGCAACATTACTAAACAATTTGAATTTTTACATGTGAAAAGTTTTTGCTGCTTGTTGTGAACCCTCTAAAAGTGGATTTTCACATACATCGCTTGATACCAGTGACGTAGTGCTCACACGCAAAATTACTAAACAATTTAAATTTGTACATGTGAAAAAATTTTGTTGCTTGTTGCAAACCCTTGAAAACCCTACTCCCGACGCCGGCCCCTTAACTTGATTTTATTAAAATCACAAACTACTCTATCCATTGAATATTCATATGTTTTTGTTGAAGATTTCAACCCATAGAGGTTCCACAATTTGCATAGCCACATAAATATTGATTGGTTGTTGCAATTTGTAATCTTGTACCACAATGGAGAATTTATATATTCATGGAATGGTAGTTCTTGACCATTACGTGCCTTGAGTGTTATGCAATAAAATTCAAGATCTCAAGAGGATGACATCAAGCAAGTTGCAGTCAATTCTCAAGAGGATGATACGAAGAAATTTATGTAAGATTATAATAATAAAACATCATTTTCCTATAAACTTGAAAGATGTGTGGCCGTAAGCCGTACTGGTGGTAGGTGTTTTAATAAAATGTTCAATTTTCTATCGAGAGTAATTATTTAGTGCTCTTGTGACACCATTACGTGACATCTCAGTCCTCTCCACCAAAACACACTGACCTAAAGCCTAAGACTAACCATATGGATTCTATATTAATGTGTAGGTCAGAAACCCTACATGAGGTTGTCCAGGAATGGGGAATAATTTTTAGCTTTAATGACACCACATGGAAGTAGCTCATTTGACATGAATAAACAAATGGAGGAACTTGGGTGTTAATGGAAATTTAGATTCATTTTTAATGGCAAGAAAACAACAAAAAAAAATAAAAATAAAACATTAAAAAACGAATCTGAAATTGTTCCGTTAATCTTGAAGATCTATTAATTTTCTGTTATAAGCTAATTCATAATTTATAAACGGTACTAATTGGGTGTTGAATGTACTAATAGCCAATAGTTTGCATTACATGCAAGCCTCGTTTGATTCGGGTATTAGGAGGGTGGGATTGGACTATTTTTGTCCAATCCCGCGTTATCCCTTGTTTGGTTCCGCAAAAATGGCATGGGATTAACAATCCCGGGACAAGTTTTATCCAATACGTATGGGATTACACAATACCTGGGGGGTGGTGGAATTGTTTAGTCCCGGATAAAATGAATGCGGAAGGGAAATCCACCAAATTGCAAAAATGTCACTTGTCTTCTTCACTCTCTCTCTCTCTCTCTCTCTCTCCAGTTTCCACCAGAGCTCATTGATTTCCTTTGAGATCGATTTCCTCTGAGATCGACCAATTCTTTAGTTGTACACAGAAGACTCGAAGGCGGTTTTGGATTCTCTTGAAGGTGATTTCGATCTCGGTTTTTTTTGAATCTTCATAATAGAAACTGGGTTTTGATTCCTCTCTGAAACTAGGTTTGCATGGGAGTACTGTGTGTGGGTAATTTCTGGACAAATTCATGAAATCTGGAAAATCTTCGGATTACTAATTTTTGATATTGCTGTTGTTGTGGGTTTTCAGTTTAATTACTGTTGTTGTTGTGGGTTTGCTCGGATCTATGATTTTCACCATTCTAGCAACTCTTTCAATCCATCCCTCACTCATACCCCCAATTATTAGGGACTAAATGGGTTATGTTATTATTATCGTTGTTGTAGCAACTCTTTCAATTACTCTACGCATACCCAATTTCTGAAAAGAAAATCAGAGAGGATTCTATTTTTGGGAGCAATTATAAATCATTGAGAACAGAGAGGCCAAGAATTGTGCCGTGAGAATTTAACCAAAAAAAAACAGTGAAAAAAGAGAGAGTGTGTCTTGAAATAATCCCGAAACGTAGTTTAGGAAACCAAACATGGGATTGGTCAAAACATGAGATATCCCAATGTTAATCCTGCATGAATCAAACAGGGAATTGTGTGAGATTCAGTACTAAATTAGTCTCAGGATAAATAGTCCTAGACTATCAATCCCAGGACTATTAATCTCACTTTTTTTAGTCCGCGAATCAAACGAGGCCGCATAGTATGTAGTTTTGAATATTCACTGTCCGCCTATGTGCAAATATATTTAGTACGTACAGTACTGAATGTTCACTGTCCACTTATGTCCAAAATGTTTGTGAATCAAAATCAGTTGTGGGAGAGGTTCTTGGGATCAATTCGAGGTGCGCGCAACCAGGCCCAAGTACAAAAAAAGAAAAGCAAAACAGGTTCGAAGGCCTTTGAAGCAGGTTGGATATCGAGAGCAAGAGTAAAGAAATAATAACCGCATCGTCAAGCTCTTCGAGGTACGCTACGCTAATTAATTAGTTTAAAGTTTTCGGAAAAAAATTAATCAAAAATTTGTGAATTAGTAGCTAGTTAAAATTAATTAATGAATAGTTGAAACTAATTAATAGAGATTCAAACCTTTCGTAATTTTGTGAACTATAAGTATTCTTCTAATCCATCTCAAATTTTAATTATGTCCAAATTAAATTTTGATAGGTCCTCGTAAAGGGCGGCGAGCTCTTCACTGAAGTCGCCAAGGAGGGTTTTAGCGAAGATCTCAGCCGTAAATATTTCCAGCAATTGATCTCCGCCGTGGGATACGGCCACTCACACGGCATTTTCCACCGCGATTTGAAACCGTAAACCCTCCTCCTCGACGACAACGGCGACTTAAATGTGTCAGACTTTGGTCTTAGCATCGTAACAGACCAGATCCGTCACGACGGCGTTGTTGCACACTTGTGCAGCATGCCTGCATATGTTGCACCCGAGATTTGTTGGAAAAGTTAAATAAAAGGAGTAGGAATTTTTGTAAACTTGCAACAAAAACAATAATAATAATAATAAAAAGCAAAGATAAAACTTTTAATCAGAAAATTAGGGATTAAAAAAGCCCGTGGCACTCTTGATGGCGCTCTCCTAAGAGAAGATACGTCCCCTCTTACACTAGGTTGATTGATGTTCTACTCCCAAGATACAACTATCCTCCGAGAAACTTTGTGCACAGCTAAAGCTTTCTCATGAACCCATAATTGCCCATATGCTCTAAGTGTCTAAGAAAAATATAGGGAATGGAGTGGGTTTATATTTGTTACTTTTTACAAGAAGAAGAGTGTTTTGCTTCTTGTAGTATCTTTTCCTTTCTGTTCGCACACATGTATATAGTAGTAAACGTTTATTGCATGTAGATGCACAATTTAGTTAGAGCTGTCAAGTGGGTCTTGCAGGCACAATACGGCACAGCACGAATAAACCCGGCATGGGCAAAGTAAAAGTTGGGCACGGCATGGGCACAGAAATGGGTGGGCACAGCATGGTAGTTGGCCTGGCATGACATGACACAACACGGTCTAAGTCGGGCACAACACGGGCACGACCCGATAATTGACCTGGCGTGGCACGACACAAACTTAGTCAAGCACGAGCAGGACATGGTCTTAGTCTGGCACAGCACGGGTAGGAAATGGAAGTGGCACGGGCACGGCATGGTAATTTTGTCTGGCACGACATGGTCTTAGTCTACCACGGGCACCAGGGATGGCAATTTCCCCAAATCCGATGGATACCTGCCCTACCCCAGCTATTTGGAGGCAAATATTATTCGATTTTTCATCCAATACACTACAAGAAAATATACTATGCATGACCAGAGTGCATTTGCGACGGGGGTTTTTATGGCAAAAGTTTATTTTAAGTGCCTCGGAAATTTGGTGTTAAAATTACTATTTTTTGGGAGCACTATTTGCGATGGGTGCATTCCCCATGGTAGAAGGTAAGGTGCCTATGGCAAATGCACAGACCAAAACAACGTGTTTCAATTGGCGGCAATTTCCCTCCCTGTACTTCACGAATAGAAAAACCCTAATCACGATTGGTGGCCTCCTCTCCTCTCTCTTTCCCCGTGATGCCCTGATCTATACATGACTTCATGAACCAACTCTCTCTCTCTCTCTCTCTCTCTCTCTCTCTCTCTCTCTCTCTCTGTGTGTGTGTGTGTGTGTGTGTGTGTGTGTGTGAATAGCCATCGACGATATATGCCAACGCCAGATCTTGTCTCTACACGCAATCCGAAATCGACAATTCCAGTTCGATTATCCAAACGACTAGGTGACAGCTATTGTAAGGTATATGTTGGTAAAGTATATCCCAATGTTTGTTTGGAAAGGCCTCGCTAAGGTATAGAAACAATTGGAGATGCTCTTGGTCGTTATGTTGCATGCCATTTTTATGATTTATGTTGCGACTTTGATTTTATTCTTTCGTTTAATTTTTTTGCTTCTATATGTAATTTGATTTTAATTTTTGTAAATGTTTACTTTTCAGGTGATCAAGAAAGAGATGGATGATTGAGTGTGATCTTCGCTAATTTGTAGCCTTTCTTTTAGAGACTTCGTTTTGTTTCACTCTACGTGTTTTAGTATTTTTGTTTATGTGGTAAAAAGATATTGATGATTGATTAAGTTGTTATTGGGAATTTGAGAATTGCACCTTGTTCAACTTCGTTTTGATTGGGATTGATGGATTATTTTGATATAAGTATCAAGAAGTCATAGTTTGTTCTGATGTGTTTCAATGATGTAGTTCAAGTGGTAGAAACCAATTTTATTTTTTTTTTGAAAAAAAATTGCTTTCTGCGACGGGAATAGGCCATGGCTAATAAGATATGCTTTTATAATGTTTTTTTTTTTGCCATGGCAAGACCTTATCGCAAGTGCTCCATTCCCCCGTTGCAAATACCCCCTGATTATATGCGACGGGAAAAACCCGTCGTAAAAACTTTTGCCACCCCCCTTCTGCCACAGGTTTATCCCATCGTGAGCCTGTCACAAAAGGTCTTCTACAACGGTAATTCACTATTTGCAACGGTTTTATCCCGTTGTAAAAACCATTGTTTCTTGTAGTGAATAGGAGCGGGTATGGTAGAACTTAAAAAATCCCCGGTAGAAAATGAAGCGGGTATAATTTTGTGATACCCGTCTCCGAATACCCATACCCACCCCGTTTCAAATTGTATACATATTTTTATGACTATTGTATGTATATATGCCGGCATATAGTAGTATATAAATGTATGTGTGTGTGTGTATAATTATGCATATTGGTATAATCTATGTATATTGTTCCGAATTAAAACTACATATGGTTTAGTGTTAAAAAAAAGTTTAATGATGATAGTTTTTTAAATTGTATATAATCTTGGTAGACTATTATTTCTTTGCAACTTTCTATTCTTTTTTGTTTTAAATGGTTATTTTTGTTAACATAGGATACATAAATTAGATCTTATCCTCCCTTTTTTTTGTTCAATTAGTTTGGATATGAATTTACCCAAATATACCCGATCCCCAATGGGAGATGGGTATGGTGGATTGTCCACTATCCCTTTTGAGTATGGAGGTGGGGATGGGGAAGAACTTCCCAATTGGGGATTGGGGGTAGAAGAGAGTCTCTCGATCCATACTTTATTCGTTACCATCCCAAATGGGCACGACACAGAAATGGTAAGGGCACGGCACGGTAATTGGCCTAGCACGACACGGAAGTGGCAATAAATGATTATTTATTAAATAAATTGAAGTGGAATTTAATTAAATAAATTGACTTGCCATAAATTTGAATTAAATAAATGGACTTGCTATAATAAGGAAAAGAATGAGGGAAAATAAAAATAAAATTTTGAATAAGAAAAGTAAATTTAATTTTGAATAAGAAAATTGAATAAGTAAAAATAATTTTTATAAAATGTATTTAATTTTATTTCAAAAATGAGGGAAAAAATGAATTTTTGAATAATAAAAATGAAAATTTTGATTTTTGAATTGATAGGTGAAAATTGATTTTTTGAAATTACATAATAAACCTTAGCTTTTTGTTTCCATCCATTTTGCAGACAACATACATATAAATATGTAATGCTATTTGTTTCCCGCCCAATTATATTGTGTTTCCCTCCATTTCCTCCCCCCTAATATCACACACACAGAGAGAGAGAGAGAATTAAAAAAATTGAATTTTGACTTACCATAATAAAGGAAAAAATGAGGGAAAATAAAAATAAACTTTTGAATAATAATTAGAATTAAATAAATGGACTTTCCATAATAAGGAAAAAAAATGAGGGAAAATAAAAATAAATTTTTGAATAAATTTAATTAAATAAATGGAATTCCCATAAATAAATAAATAATAAATCAAAAATAAATTTTTATTAAATAATTTGAGTTGCCAAATGCCATAATAAGGAAAATTTTGAGGGAAATTTAAAATGAATTTATTAAAAACAAAAATGAAAAAAATTAGGGGGAAAATAAAATTTAAATTTTGATAACAAAAAATATACAGTAAATTTTGAAAAACCTTTTTATAAAATAAATGTTTTTTTATTTCAAAAATTAGGAAAAATAAAAAATGAATTTTTGAATAACTCAAATGAAAATTCTGATGTTTGAAATGATAGGTTATTGATCCCTTTCTCTCTCTCTCTCTAGACAAGAGTTTCTCTCTCTAGGAGGTGGGAGTTTTTTCCTTCTCCATTGATTGGAGCTCCTTTGCCCTAGTGCCTCTTTACCCTCCGTAATCCTCTTCTCCTACCCTTTCCACACAAATTTTCCACGATTAATCCCCTCTCTCATTCACATCATCCCATCCCATACCATTAACCTTGTCAATCATCCATTGCTTTGCACAAATATCGAACCACATCCCATCCACCTTTTCCCTCAACTCCTCCTGTTTCAACCCTGTCACTCCATCTTCTTGCTTAATCTCCCTTCTACAAATCCATAATGGCTAATAGCCCACCGAATGACCCCACCTTACTAACTCTTTCCCTTGAAGAAATTTCTGATGAGCTCCAACCAGATCTCCCTTTGGGTCTTGTGGGGACATTTCTAGCCTCTAAACCAATCCGCAAACAAGGGGTTATAAACGTGATAAAGAACGCCTGGAGTACTAGAGATAATCTAGTTATATCTTTCTGGGGAAACAACACCTATGGGTTTTCTTTTGAACTCGAGAGCGATATGGCAAGAATTGAAAAACTGGCTCCCTGGTCAGTTATGGGGTATTGTTTGGTTTTTTTTTACTTCTTTGTAATGGAAAATAATTGTGTGCAGGCGTGCCAGAGAGAGTTTCAATCTCCTCCCTCAGATTAACTTTGGAAAACCAAACCTAATCAGGCGATTGTGTTTTGTTGGTTCAATTACCTCAATTAAGAGGATTTTTCTTAATAAGTGAAAAAATGCAAACCAATAAACTTAGGAAGTCAAAGAACAACAAAGAAACAAGACACTTCGATTAATAAATCAAAGATAAACTTACTTCGAAATTGTCTCCAACTTCAAATACAGAGTAACAGAACTTCGAACAGGTGATTGTTGCAAGAACAATCGGGATAGGGGTGATTGTTACAGGAACAATCGAGATAAATCCTAGTCTAAATCCTAATCTACTTCCTAATCTACTTCGAACTGAGTTCGAAATCCTAAACTACTTTACCAATGAACAAACCAAGCATCAGTTTTTTGATAGCTGTTTGTTGAAGATTTGTCCGGGGGCTTTTAACTCTTCAATTTCTTCTATTTATAGATGTTGCTTGTAGTTCGAACTTCCCGCTCCATGGATTTGAATCTAGCTTGCTTCGAACTCCAACCTCCACTCCGATAGTTGGCAGTTATTTTCCTTCCACGTCTGAATTTGAATTCTCCCTTCTCCCGGAAGCTTTGAATCTGCACGTTGGCTTAATAAACTCAAATGATAACGTGTTTAGAGAAATAACTGCTTTCCAGAAGTATTCCACGTGTTTTAACTGCCAAATCGCCTTGTTTCTTAAGTTTACACGTGGAGCTTGTGCGTTCAGCAGTTGATATCATGGCTTCGAGGCCAATCTCTATTTTCGTAATGGCTTGTAACTACCAATAACTACCTTTCTAAATTAAGAAGCAATACGACATCGTATTTGGTGCGTTATATCTTATTAATCCAGTGTATCTTCATTGACGAGTAATTGCCAATGTTTGGCACTTTTGATTACGTGTCAATTAATCATTGGATTGGTTAATTTTATATGTAAACACATTGCCAAATAAGTTCGATGTATAGGATTAAAAGGCAGGTGCAGACTCAATTTTTCTAATGTTCGATCTAAACCGTTGCGATTTCATATCTTATCAATCCTATCATTTTTCCCGAAAAAAACAGTGGCGATCAAATGTCGGCAACCACCTGATCGGATCATATCGGTGCATCTAAAAGCAATAATGTCCTATAATGCATGACTCGATGCCCATTAGAGCAGTTTTTTCTGAATAAGAACCGTCTAGATTTTAAGTAGGAGTGATTATATCATACATGCAAAAAATGAAGTTATTTAACTATCGTTACGTACTTGATCGAAGGAGACAAATTGTCGGTTGATAAATAATCAACATCCTGATGAAAGGGCTTTCAATACTTGATAGACTTCAAATTTGGCGAGAGTGATTAAAATAACAAGACAAACAAAGTGAACGGTGTGGATCGTCATAATTGTGTTGTGATCGTGCGGATCAAAATTTTATACATATTATGCAATTACAAAAAGTCAATTTTGACCTATCATTTCTTTTCTTTTCTTTTTTGATGAGAACAAAACAGTTACAACTTGAGGTTTATCTCTAACCAAAATCGCATCTAACTCGGGCGGAATACAACCCGTATAAAGAACAACTTTTCTGCTTAAGCAATTTGCGGCTACCTAATGGGCTACCCTATTCATCTCTCGACAGCACCACGTAAAGGACCAATTTCTCGAGCTTGCCCATTTCTTGATATCCTCTACAAGTACTGAAGTTTCCCAATCACAATGATGTTCTTCTCGATTCAAGCTTTCGATAAGCTTTTTACAATCAGACTCGAAAATTGCCTCTGACAAATCCATATCAACAGCCATACCATAAGCTATTCGGGGGGCCCAGGCTTCCGTAACTGCAACTGTGTTAGCCTACAAATGACCATAGTGACACACTTGAGCTACTCCACCACTATCCCTGGCAACAATGCCAAAGGCAGCTAGGTTGCGGGAGGAAGAAAAAGCTCTATCGCAATTAAATTTGATAACAGAACCAATCGGAGGAGACCATTTACCTGAATGGTTAGCCTTTATATTTGGAGATTTCCTACCCTCATAGGCCACTTGGAGATAATCAGAGCTAGCTAAGCTAGCCTTAATAATAGTTTTCTTTGGGTTGGGCATAATATCACTAAACACATACTCATTTCTAGCCTTCCAAATTGCCCAACATATTTGAAAAATAGAAGCCAATCTCTCTGGGTCTGATTCCTTTGCAAGGCACCCACATAAAAGGTCCTCCACCCATTTATCAGCAGATTTCAGGGGGTATTCAATTGTCCAAAAAGATATGCCACTACCAAACCAAACCGCTTTCGTCCATGGGCAATGAAGCATGATGTGTTCAATGGTTTCATTCTCCTCCCCACAGATTGTACATACAGGGGAGTTTGCACATTTCCTACGAAAAAAATTGTCTTTACATGCTACCCAATTACGAACAACTCGCCAAATAAAATTACGCACCTTTGGAACTATAGGGACTGACCAGAGTTTTGACCACATCGACTTAGGCAAAGAAGATGACGAGGAAGGTTTAGATAATCTACTTCTTACAGCAGCTTCATAAGACATAACATACCCTAACTTCACCGTGTATTGCCCCGATTTAGTTCTTGGCCAAATTAGCTTGTCTGCATTTCCTGTCTTGATGATCGAAATTTTTACAATAGCTTGAATCACCTCGTCTGATAGGTATTCTTGCAGCTGATCCACTTTTCACGCAAAAGATTGTTGATCGATAAAATCAGAAACTCTATCCCTTCCTTGGTTTTCAGGTGGGATGGCTGTAATTTTTGCTTTAGGAAGATTGATAATCCACTGGTCATCTCAGAACCTAATGTCTTTACCATTGCTCATCATCCACCGCAATCCTTTGAGAAAAAGCTCCTTTCCTTCCATTAGGCTACGCCATACCCATGACGGTGTTGCCCCTCTCACAGCTTCCAGCCCAAGTGACCTAGGAAAGTAGAGCCCTTTAAGCACTTTAACCCACAAAGAGTCAGGACTAGTGAGTAGTCTCCAAAATTGCTTTGCAAGGAGGGCTGTATTGAACAAGTTGAAGTCTTTGAAACCCATGCCCCCCTCCGCTTTTGGCGCCGTCAGTTTGCTCCAAGCACCCTAATGAATATTCCCACCCTTAATCACCACTACTCCACCAGAAATTGCTAACGAGAGAATTTAATTGGGAACACAAGGTGGCTGGAGCTTTAAAACACATGAAAGCATACATGGGAATACCTTGGAGAACAGATTTTATAAGCACTTCTTTACCAGATTGATCAATAAACTTGCCTTTACAGCCCTGGATCTTTTCCCTCATTCTATCTTTCAGGACAGCCATCATGTCCTTTTTTGATCTGCCTCTAAAAGTTGGCAAGCCCAAGTATTTGGTATTTGGATCCATCTCCACCATGCCCAAAATCTCCTTCAGATTATCTTTCACTGAGCAAGGAGTGTTTTGTGAAAACACTGCACTTGATTTCTGTATATTGATGGTTAAACCTGAGGCTTCACCAAATCTCATACTTAGGTTCATGAATTTTTGGCAGTAACTTGGATCAGCCCCAAGAAAAATTAATGAATCATCTGCAAACAGTAAATGTGACACCATCGGACACCTTCTTTTCATTTTAACCCCCGCCAAATTTTTTGTCTCTATAGCTTTCCGAATCATGGTAGATAAAACATCAACAACCAAGAGAAACAAATAAGGAGATAGACGATCACCCTGACGCAAACCCCTACTCGGAAAGACCTCGCAAACTTGACCACCATTGACCACTACTGAGTATTTGACAGTACATACACATTGCTCCACCCATTTGATCCACATCCTGTCAAACCCCATTTTTTCTAACACCTTGAGAAGAAAATCCTAACAAACGCGGTTGTAAGCTTTGTTCAAGTCTAGCTTTACTGCCACAAAAGACTTTTTGCCTGTTTTTTTGTGCTTGAGGAAATGGAAGACCTCATGAGTACTAATGATGTTATCTTGGATTTGTCGCCCCAAGGATAAAAGTGATTGTTGTTCTGAAATAATCCCATGAAGGAAAGGCTAGAGTCTATTAGCCATTACCTTAGAGATTATTTTGTAGACAAACCGGCACAGACTTATAGGGCGCAGTTGACTCATAGTCTCCGGGCTTTTAACTTTTGGGATTAAGGTCACATTGGTATGATTCATTTCCCTCAAAATGTGACCTCCATCAAAAAAACTCTTCACAGCCTCAAACACCGCAATGCCTACAATGCTCCAATATTTTTGATAGAATAAGCCAGGGTAGCCGTCAGACCCTGGAGCTTTCAACGAACCGATCTGGAACACTGCTGCCTTCACTTCTTCTTGGCTTATGGATCTAATGAGTGAAGTATTAACAGAGGGGGAGATCACTGGATCCACAAGGTGAAGAATATCATCAAAGTCTCTACACAGAGGTGGAGAGTACAGGTTTTGGAAGTGGTCTTTAATAATCCCAGCAATCACCTTATCATCAGACTGCCAAGTGCCTGTACCATCTTTCAGTCTAACTATCTGGTTTCTTTGGCGCCTTTGTATGGTTGTCAAGTGGAAGAATTTGGAATTCTTACC
This sequence comes from Vaccinium macrocarpon, assembly GCA_022606695.1. Taxonomy (NCBI): domain Eukaryota; kingdom Viridiplantae; phylum Streptophyta; class Magnoliopsida; order Ericales; family Ericaceae; genus Vaccinium; species Vaccinium macrocarpon. The sequence goes on along the minus strand of CM040180.1, from coordinate 39,798,183 downwards.
ACCGAAACGCAGCCAATTGATACGTGAGCATTGGTGCAAAAACATAGTTTCCTTCTGCTAGAGGTCCTCAAGCTTTCTGATCAAATCCTTCTCTTCCACCTTCCCCAAAGTGTTGGTTACTTTATCTTGATTACGCTGGAGCTCAACCAACTGATCCTTCAAAACGCCAATTTGGAGTCTAAGATCCCCAAATTTAGTACGGTGCCAAATCTTCAGTCTCTCCTTACAAATCTTCAATTTCGTACACACTTGGAACATTTTTGATCCCTCACGCCCTTGAGTCCAAGATTCAGAGATAATGTCCTGGCATTCTTCTTCCGTAGTCCACATTGATTCAAAACGAAAAGGCTTACCCACCTTCTTTAGGGGATAGTCAGTATTGAGCAAGAGGGGGTTGTGGTCTGAACCAATAGAGGCTTCTGCAAACACCATCGCTTGGTTGAAAAGTTCTCGCCACTCTGCATTGGCAAAGGCCATATCAATCCTTTCCGCAATGAAATCCCCTTCGGATCTTCTATTCCTCCATGTGAACTTCTGCCCTTTTAACTCTAAGTCCATCAGACCACAATCGTTAAGCATCGAATGAAAGGAAGCTACTCTTTTTGAACATGGCAGGTTTCCCCCCATTTTATCCCCTAAGCTCAAGACTTCATTAAAGTCTCCCATGCAAAGCCAAGGCAGACGCTCATATCTAGCAATAGCTCTAATCTCCTCCCAAACCAGATCTTTCCCATTGTTTGATGGGCTACCATATACAAACGTGGCAGCTCAATTTGACATATCCGCCTTCACTGTAATAACTGTGTGAATCATGTTTTTGTTGGCTAAATCCACATCTATCTCTATCTCATTATTCCACCATAAAGCTAATCCTCCAGCAACACCATCAGGCTCAACATAACAACTAAAATCGAACTTTAACCGACGGCGAATGGTCTCCATCTTGACCTTATTATTCTTTGTCTCCATCAAGAAAATGATGGAGGGGTGATTTGTGCGCACCATATCTCCTAAAGCCTGGCTTGTCAAGGTACGCCCGATGCCTTGACAGTTCCAGGTTAGGATCAACATTGAGATAGTGGCTGTTTTGGGCCAGCCACACGCCCTTGAGTTGCAATAGTCTTGGACTCCCCCTGTCCAAAAAATTCCCCATCCACCCTTGCTACTTCAATAGGTACCAGAGTAAGTTCCATGCCCATATGATCAGATTCCTGATGTACATTGACCTCACAGAGATTCTGCAAATTCTTCGCAACCCTTCCCCTACGCTTAAAAAACTTAGGCAACGCCCTACTCCCCGCTGATCCAATATTGGTTTCAATGGATTCATCAATTGCAGTATCATTCTCTCCTTTGCCTTCAATTGGTTGTTAGTAGAGGGTGTTAAGGTTAACAATCTGTTACCAGAGGTATTGGTAGGGTTAGAGAGTTTCAGGTATTTTGGTTTAGGGGGTGAAGGGGATTCAGAAGGATTTTTTCGTTTTAGGGATAGAAGTTGGTTGAAAATGGTGGAAAGGCTCACATCACCTTTATTTGGGCTCATTGGGGTTTTTTGAAAATTGGGCTTGGGGCTTATGGGTTTAGGGATGTTGGGTTGAGAGTTTGGGTCCTCATAAGTTGAGATGTGAGGTGGGCTAATATCCGGAAGTGGGCTAAAAATAGACATTTTAAGGCTCGGGCTTTGAGGGATAAAAGGAGAGATAAGAGATTGGGTTTTACCTGGGCTATCCGGAGGTTCTTCCACAGTGTATTCATGTTGGGCTGAAGATTGCTGATCCATTCCTTGTCAGCCCAAATAGAATTGTTGTCGGTTTGCCCCATGGGGGTATTTCTGTCCAAAGGAAAGGGGAATCCTTGGAGCGACGAGCCAAGAATATAAATAAACTAACGAGCCAAGAATATAATTGAATCCATATCTAATTTTCATTCATATTAACTAACGAGCCAAGAATATAAATAAACATGTGTAAGAAAAACTATATGCATAAAATCAATCATTAAAGTTTATGAGTTTTCATCCTCAACCCTAATTTAAAAGTTTAGCCACTTTTGGAATCAATTCGAGTAATTATAAAGCTCCATCAGATTGAATAATGGTCTTAAAAAGAATAAAAGAATTTCAAAGGCTTGATTTGTGCTCCAACGATGCCTCTAGTGTTCCGAATAAAAAATGATAAATCTCCAATAAAAGTTTCCAACTCACTTCACTGAAATGTGTGTGGGCTTCACACATCATGTGAGTGTGTTAGAGATTTTTGTTGTACAATTTCATATATTTATATATGTTTTCACACATTTTAATATACTTTTTAAACAACCAAGGGCTTGTAGTCATCTAGCTGTTATCTCTTGGTTCTCCAACAAGGGAGACCATGGTTCAAACCTCAGTAGAAGCGTTTGGAGTTTAGAGTTATGGATAGCTTCTAGACCCCCTCTAGACTAATTCGCTAACTCTCTCGCTAAACCTGATGTGTGTGTGTGTGTGTGTGTGTGTATATATATATATATATATATAGAGAGAGAGAGAGAGAGAGAGAGAGAGAGAGAGAGAGAGAGAGTCCACTTCTAGTCCAGTCTCCGGTCCTCCTTGATCCGAACATTTTTTTGACGATCCGATCCGTCCAATGTGTTCAGAAGGTGTTTTCAAGTGTTCACGCGAAAAATCTTCCAAAAAAATACTGGGAAGGGCTTGATCCAAGCATTTTTTGCAAAACTGTAAAAATACAGTTTTTGTGGAAAAATGCTTGGATCAAGCACTTCCCAGTATTTTTTTTTGAAGATTTCTCGCGTGGACCCTTGAAAACACCTTCTAAACACATTGGAAGGCTCGGATTTTCAAAAAAAAAATTGCAACACAAAAAAAATCAATTTTTTCTTAAATCCGGGAGGACCGGATAAGAAAATGACTTTATATATATATATATATATATATATATATATATATATATATATAGGATAGCAATCACCTGAGAGATTCCTTATTAAAATTTGGTGAATACCTCACCTTTCCGGATCAAATTTTGATGATCCGAACCGCTCAATGTTTTTAAAATACATTTTTAAGGGCCTACGTGAAGATTCGTCAAAAAAAAAATACACGGAAGGGCTTGATCAAAATAGTTTTCGATAAAAACATTAAGCACTTCCGGGTATTTTTTTTAAATATTTCCATCGTAGACCTTGGAAAACGCATTTTAAAAAAATTGAGCGGTTCGGACATCAAAATTTGATCCGAAAAGTTGAAAAAATCTAGGTCTGCACCAAATTTTTTATAAGGAATCCCTTAGGAGATCATGATCATATATATATATATATATATATATACACAATAAGCATCCCATAAGGGACCCTGATGGAAGGCTTCTATCCGCACATCTCCCTTAGGCCGTTGGATGAGATTCAGCCGTTGGACGAGATCCAACGGCTCAGATTTTAAATAACCATTCGCGGGTCAAAATACACCCGGGTCGTGTAAAATCGGGTAAAACGGCAATCCGGGTCTTCTTCTTATGTACTACGGGTCCTCATTTCACCCAAATTGAATCTGCTGGAGAACACGATCGAAGAGAGAGGAGTGAGGAGAAGAAAAACGAAGAACAAGATCGATCGATCTGCTGGAGAAGAAGAAGGCGATTGAAGAGAAAAAGAAAGATCGATTTGTCAAAGAAGAGGAAATCGAAGAAGAAATCAACTTAGTGTTGAACTTCACAGTCTGATTAGGAACGAACGAGGCATCTGAAGAAGAACATTGAAGAAGAAGATGGATCCCCCCAGGTCTCTCTCTCTCTCTCTCTCTCTCTCTCTCTCTCTCGTTTTCTTTTCTTCCTCTCTAAATTTATTATTATCAAAAAAATCGAAGTGAAATTAACAAATGTAAATTTTTTGAAGAAAAAATTCTAAAATCAACCAACTGGACTTTCAGTAAGGTTTATACATATATATTTCAACAGCCCCAATGTAGTTCTAAAATCAACCAACTGAAAGTCCAGTTGGTTGATTTTAGATTTTTTCTTCAAAAAATTTACATTTGTTAGTTTCACTTCGATTTTTTTGTGGATTTTTTTTGTGGATTAACGGTTCATTTCAACGGGAGAAATGAAAAGAGCAAATATTAACCAAGCTAAAAATTTTGTGAATAAAGATAAAAATAGTCTAATAATTCACAAAAAAAAAAGATTATTTTTATTTTGAGTGAATTTATTTAAAATTTTGATAATAATTTTTTACTTATATTGCTCTTCATGAATCTATAAAAAATTGACGTAAAATTATCTGATGCAAACACAAAAAATTAATTAATAAAAACAAAATAAATAATCCTAACAAAGAACCAATCTCTCGTGGCAGTGCTTGCCCTGTTGCTCCTTTGTAAAAGGGTTAATAACGATCTCCAACAATCTTGAAACCAAAGTGACGTCGTCCTGAAGTCCAAGAGGGCAAGAGTCCCAACCAAAACGGCAAAATCATTTTCCAAGCAATTGTCTAAAATCTCCAATCTAATCGACAGTGCTCTTCAATCGATCACTCAGGCACTTTATCCACAATTTCAATTTATTGTTTGTGTACCTGTAAATGTTTCACATGCCGTAGATACAAAGATTGATTTTGTTGGTGGCATTTTCTGTTCATTTGTATCAATTTTGCATCTATCAATGTCCTCATGTTGCGAGTTAGGGTTTCTGTGTGCATTCCCGTATGAAGGATTCTTCAATGTGGCTCTAAGTGAATTGGGTATGATAAATTTGCACTTAATAGGCAATACCATTGTGGACTCGGTTGAAATTCCAAATTGAATGGTACTGTTGAAAGTATGGAGGTGGTCAGATCCTAAATTAACCGATCAATCACGGACTGCCACCTTGTGCCTTTCTTGATTAATTGTGTTCGATCAACGTATCATATCCACATCTAGATCGAGTTGGATCAGCTATATTGATACCCTCAACTGAACGCACTCGTTGATTGAAAGAGAAACTCCAAGACCTGTGTCACGCCCAAGTAGGACCTATTAACTTAAATGAAGAGGCTACAATATGGCCAAAAATGCTTTAGTTCATGTTATTAGTAGTTTTCCACGTGCTTCTTGATATACGTAGTATTCCTTTCACAATCGAGGTGGAATACTTCAATATCACACCACTTAACTATGTGCCGTCCTCATTGCATGGCCTAGTTTCTTTCTCAGGAGGGCAATGTGGAATAGCAAGCCATAAGTGGCCACAAAGCAGCCTATAAGTTGGCACATGCTTCACCATGGAGCCTCTTTCCCATTCAAGAGCCTTTATTCTTCCACTGAATCCCCCAAGCGGCCCCATCAGGACGAGACGAGGGTTGTCTCTGATCCAACTTCTAAGTAGCATACTGCCCAGTAACTTACATTGGCAAGCCTACCTATATCGTTCAAAATGCTTGAGTGCAAGCTACTAGTTATTGTGTTATTGGTTCTTTACATATCCAACAATTTCTGAATCGATGTCGAATGTCTCTAAACTGGTGTCCCTTGTTCTCCTCCAGCAAGTTTGTGGTAAGAGTTTTCTATCATTGTATTTTTGCTTAAGATAAAACACTTCTTGTGGGAGGGTTGCCAAAAATTCTGGCCACCAGAAAAGTTTTCATAGAAGAAAATGCTGAAGATACACTATGAGATATCGGTCAATGAGAGGTGGAAATACTCGAAAATGTTCTATGAAGTTGCAATTGGGAGTGTCTTGTCTAGAATTGGATACCTTTTAGAATCAACCACAAAACATATATATCTGAATGCTAAATGGCTTTGAATTTTGTTCAACTCCAAGAAAGGTTTGGAATTTTCAACTCCACAGGTCATGGATGAGAACCCACTTCTATGTCTTATAGGCTAGGGGTAATTTTTATGGTCAATATGCAAATCCAAAATGAATATGTTTCTTTCAGGCTCTCTTTATTATACAATATTCACTATAGCTCTAGAAGAAAGACCTTTACTGGTTTCTTGGAGGCAGCTTTTATACCAAACTTTCCTGTTAGAGATGAGAGCAGAGTTAGAAGTCAAGTGCATAATAGATGCATTCCCCTTTGGATAAGCTGAATTTATACTGCGATGCAGTCCTCTTATCTGCAGCCTCGAAATGGTGCATTTGCAATAAGGTCAGAGACTCATTTGGAGGGGTAGTAACGGCTACTAATTTTGGTCACATTAGGGTATCCTCAGCCCTTGCTGCAAAGGCATGGACCACAAGAATTGCTTTTCTGATGACTTCTTATTTGCAAAAAAGACAAATTGTTCCTCAATCCCATTATTTAGATGTCTCCCCCCTTTGAGTTGGATTTAAGTGGTGTAAGTGTAACAGACAAGCTGTACAGATGTGCCCACTGCCTAGTAGGCTTTGGTTGATTCCATTGCTAAATGTCTTTTCTTATCTTTTCCAGAGGGTCTAAATAATCTTTGACTTGCTGTGGTGTTTCATGTGTTTCAGCTTTGCTAATCTTCCAGCAAATCCATTTGTACTAGTTTCTCTTATGTAGTGATTGTTTGTTCAATTAACTTTCTGGGTCAAAGGTTTGAGGTTTGAAGATAAGAATTTGTGATTTAAGCCTTGGTTTTCCAAAAACTAAAATGAAAATTTGCTAAAATCAAGTAGTTGATTTTAGCAGATTTCCATTTTAGTTTTTGGAAAACCAAGCCTTAAGTCGGTCATATTGCAGCTCTGTCTTTTGTCATATAAAAGCAGATTGTTCCTGTTCTACTATTTATAGTTCTAATACTTCTTGAATACTGTGTTATCTTGAAAAGTGTTTCATGTATTAACTGTAAAATTACTCGTTAGCAGCTCTTTTAATTATGTCTTGATGATTTTTACAGATAATTTTGCTCAGTCAGTGCTATAATTCTGGTCAGTGAGGTTCGTGCTAAGAAAGGGTTTTTCTTCTGGACTTAACATGGTATGGCGATTAGCTACTTCACTTAACTTCTATTCCATTCTCTCTCTGTTGGTTTGACTGGATGGACAGTGGACACTAATCCAAATTTCCTTAGAATTATGTTTTTGGAAACATGACCCCTGGTCCCCATTGAGTGGAAAACAGGACTTAGTTTTGTTGGTTGGTTGGTTAAGATAAGCGACAAGGACACAGCTTTAGGTAGGTATTGACCTGCTAAAGCTCAAATTATCCAAGGATACAGTTGTTTTAAACTTCTGGAGGATGATTGAGCCAAATTGTTTGCGCCTTTCATTGTGTCCGCAGTAGCTTTGTGTGTCTCACCAGACGCTGTACAAGCATATGTTTTGTGGTATTTTTTTTTCAAAAAAGCTTTTAGCTTTTGGAGGAGTTTATGTAATGTGGCAGTAAGGAACTGGTGACCTCCCACTAGTTCATCATTAGTTTTGGTTGGCTAAGATATTAGCTGCAATTCATTGGGTTTTCTATATTGTAATTATGTCCAGAGACTCGTATCTGAAATTTTTTTGTCGTGGCCATTGCAGGTCTACCATTCTAGTTTTGTTGATGATGAGGGAATTACTAAAGCGTGTGGTTGCCCTCTTCTTCCTCTAAAAAGCCATATAAAGGGTCCTGCTCCAGTTTCAGATCAAGGTTAGACTTGGATTGTTTCATTTTTCAAGGAGTTTTTATTCTGTTAACAAACCATGTGTAATTTCTATGCAGATAGAACCGATATTGTTGATGAGGCAATCACATTCTTCCGCGCTAATGTGTTCTTCAGAAACTTTGATATCAAAAGCTCAGCTGATAAGCTTCTTATCTACCTGACATTCTATATCAATGTGGCTTTGAAGAGACTTGAGGGGTGCAGAACTCTGGCTGAAGGGACCAAAGCAATCATTAACTTGGGGTTGGAAAATGTTCCTGTCCCCGGAGAATCGGGTTTTCCTTTTCCAGGCCTCTTTTCCCTTCCTCAATCTAACAGAGAAGCAGGTAAAGCTCCTTGGAAGTATTCTTTAAAATCAAATTGGTGATTACTTTTTTTTGCTTATGTAGCTTGAAGCTTTGAAAATTTCACTAACATGTTCGGCACTACTTTTGCTTACACTATTGGACCAAAGCCAACTAAAAAAACTTCTTAAAAAACTCAATTCTGTGGATTTTGCTTTGGATCAGTTTTTGAATTCTGAAAGGTTTTGACAAACACAGACCAGACATTTTGCTCACCCTTTTGCCTTTTCAATGCATATCGATCCTTGTAGAATGAATTGGGTAGAACTTTCCCCCGTTAATTGCCCCTGGATAGTAAATTTCAATGGGATACGTATCATTATCTGTTCTCACAAGGTTTGTTATATTTGCTTCTTGAATGATGGTGTACGGCGGAACCTGTTAGTGCTGTGATGCCAACTCCATGTTAACTGTTTTACTTGTTCTGAACTTGAAGCTTCCATTTCTACCTTGATGACATGACAATTGATTGATTACAGAGCTATTCAGGAATTACTTGAAGCAAATAAGGGAGGAAACAAGTGGGAGGCTCTTGAGCGTTGCATACAGACCCAACGGAACCCCGAACAAATGGTGGTTGGCATTTGCCAAGAGGAAATTCATGAACATCATTGTTCCCTGAGCAGCTTATTATAAGGCCATCCAGCGGAAATCACCATTTTCAAACCCGGTGCATTGCGCAAATTTCGAAATTGGTGATTTAGAGAATCTGCAATAAAACGATCGAATCGATTGCAATTTAGCAGGCTGTAGGCGTGCAGGTTTTTCTTTTGCTTGGTTTTCACTCCTAGTTTACCCTATTTTATGATTCCCTGATGAATCCTGTGTTGGTTAATTATGTGGGGGGGCGTATTGTATTTTGTAAACAACTGATATGATCAACCTATGTTTAGACGAATGACTCCTTATGTCTGGCACTGGTTAGTTATACTTTGGCCATAATGTTGTTACTTGATTTGACCTTCTTCTTCTTTTTTTTTTTATAGCCAAAAGAAAGAATCTTCATTCAACCCAAAAAATTAAGGCCCTAATACAAATCTACCAAAAAACCCTAAAAAAAACAGCAAAAGAAACAAAGAAAATACCAAAAATACAAAAACATAGAAGTCGTGGGAGCTTTGCCGGAGTTGTCACATCGCCGCCGATGATGAAAGTCCGGATTTGGAATCTCCAAATCCGGCTCCCCCTTTGCTCAAAAATCAAGTTTTAGCCGCCAAGGGTTGCCGGAAACCAAATGGGCTACTAATACTATAGAGGAAAGGAGAGGAGAAGAGTAGGAGGAGGAAGAAGATGGAAGAGGGAGGTGGGGGAGGGGGAGTGGGCGGCCGCTAGGAGAAACCCTAGGGAGTGGCTTCTCTCACACTTCTCAGCCTCTCTCTCTCTCTGTGTGTGTGGAGCTTCTCTACTTGATTTCACCTTGAAACATCCTTTTCCACTCTTGTTATAAAAAAATTTATTTTCTTTTTTGTTCGACAGTTGGTGGTGTCTAGGCAAACTTTAATCGCTCTTTGACTTCTCTCCTATCCGGTCTGGTCAAAAGCAGACCATCCACTCCGGGTCTATGGGATTCATAATAAATTATTTTCTTGCGGTCTGACCCCAATAATCAAATAGTCAATTGTGTGGGAAACAAACTCATCAATCAACTGAACTAGCCCGGGCATACTATTGTTATAATGGGTTCTTGAAAACTGTGGGTTGCTTGGTTATCAATTAAGGAATGTGAAATTTTGTTGAGCAATATAAATCTCATCACCACATTGCTTCCAGCCTGCTACTGCTCTACCTCCAACATTATACTCGAACTTCAAACCACCCCCAAATCAATTAAAAGCAGAGCCATTGCCATTATAACCACCTCCACTATTTTCTAAACCACCACACGAGCATTCCCACCATACATAGTTAAATTTTGATGAGAGAAATGACTTTCACGTTAGTATTTGGCACTTCATTCTTTGTCTTTACTCTTTTAAGATCTCTTTAAAAAAGAGAAAATGTATGTGGTTACTCTTCTTTTTTGCTAACTGCACAAATCGGTGACCATACCCCAAAATCTTGCCACAAGAAAGTAGTAGTGGAGTTTGGGGATTATTTGATTACAAAATTCAATACATTAAAACTGAATATATTAAGTAATTATTGGTTTGACGAATATATTTTTTAACACTTGAAATTTTAAGTGACTCTTAAAAAGTTACAAAAATTAATTAATCTATTCCGTACTTTAATTTTGGCCGCATTTATAAGTAAACGTGTATCACACTTTTCTTTACCGCCGCCACCCTCCATGACCACACACCACTATTCCATCATTATAGCTACTTTTGCTGCCACCTCCTGTCAGTGCCACCACCATTGCCATTTCACCACCTCCATCGCCAGTACCTACGCGCAACACCTACTCAATTGTCAACATCGCCGCCAACACCACCACCACTGCCATTTCACCATTGCCACCACTACTACTACTCCAACGTCATGGTCACCACTACCAACATCACACACTGCTCCAACGTCGCTGCTACCATTAACACTCCCATTCAATGACAGCTACCATCACAACCACCACTATAGCTATCATTGCCTCCACCACGCCATTGCCATCACCAACAACTCTATCGTTGTCTCCACCACCACAACTCTATCGTTGTCTCCACCACCACAACCGTTGTCACTACCACTAATACTTCTCATCCATCACCGCTCTTTCACCCCTCCCCGGCGCCATTCTTTTGTAATTGCTAAAACTACCACCACCACTATAGCTTCAGTGACGTCAACATTGCGAGAGTTGTCACTGTTATTGTTACCACCACCACCACTCCCTACCATGGTCATCTCTCCAACACCACCATTATCTCTCCAATTCCACAACTATGTCTCTCCATCTCTTTATCATGTCCCACTATTATATTCACCCTACTTATTCAGTTGCATTACTTCACCATCACTCGCTATTATCATCACCTGCACCAACATACACCACCAAGCCATCTCTCCACCACCACCACCACCACTAACACTATCTCCATTTCCCCACCACACCGCCTTGTTACAACCACTACCACTCCACCTCTAGCACGATGCTACTGACTACCACCAAAACCACAATCTCTCCACCACCACATCACATGCACCTATTGCCTCTCTACCACTAGCACAATCACTACTCACACAAGACATTTATCAACGAAACTAAAAAATAACAATAAAAAGCTTTAGCCAAAAATTTAGTACTGCTATTTATATTTTGCATCAGTTGTTCTAATTCAGTTCTTGATATTTTATCAAATAATTTCCTAACTTAATAAGTTCAGCTTTCAATAGTTAATTTGACAACTTTTAACTAATAGTTTCAGTGTTATCAAACAAGATTATGTGTACTTGAACTTCAAAGTTCAAAGCATATCGCAACGACCACATGTCTTCTTCTAGTTTTTCTTTTTTAACCTTTTCACTGTATCTCTAGATTTTCTACTTATAATTAATTATAAAAACAAAAAAACCAAAAAAGGAAAAAGAGAAGAAAAACTGAGTCATAATTACCTGTCCTGACCCACCATTTTCAGCAACAAAAGGACTCTCTCTCTCTCTCTCGTTATTTTAGGATCAGAAATTGTAGCAAATTAAAACCAAAAACTTTAATTTTAAAAATACTTTTCCCTTGGTGTATTTTTCCCCGGAGAAAATACAGATCTGAAAATGACAGCTTGAATCGAAACCCTAATCCAGATCCCCATTTTCATCTCTCTCTCCTCCATCTCCGTCGCATTCTCATCTCTTCGATCCCTCCTATATCTATCTATATATCTATCTGCAGAGAAGTGTTGGAGTTCCGAGCTGTTAAGGAAGAGAGAGATGGAGCAACATTCGCATCAACACCGTCACAACGGCGTCGTTCTAGTCCCCGAGCCGTGCCCGCATTTGTCCGATTTCCGATCGCGCCACGGCGGCGCCAAACCCTTCAGGGCCTTACAGGACTGCCTCCGGGTCCGGCCGCCGGGCCGGGCCGCGATCCGCCGCGACCCCGACGAAATCCCCCGCTGCATCTGCTGCGGGCTATCATCGCCGCCTGCTCCGCGGCTCTACGCCTGCGTCTCCTGCGCTGCCGTCTCCTGCCTCGCCCACGCGCCGTCGCACGCCCACGCGGCGGGGGAGGGCGGGCACGAGATCGCGGTCGACGTTGATCGGGCCGAGCTCTTCTGCTGCTTGTGCAAGGATCAGGTATACGATCGAGACTTCGATGCGGCGGTTGTGCTCGCGCAGACAGCCACGTCGACTCTCGGCGGCGGCGGTGGAGGATCCAACCGGCCACCGCCGCCGGAGAATCTACGGAAGCGGCGGCGTGTGGATTACCGCCCATGGACGCCGGATCCGAGAGAGCGAGCTTTAGTAGTCAGTAATACGAGTCCATTGAATGGCGAGATGACGCCGTTACCTTGGGGATTGAGAGGGCTGAATAATCTTGGAAACACTTGTTTTATGAACTCTGTGTTGCAAGCGTTGCTTCATACTCCGCCGTTGAGGAACTATTTCTTGAGCGATAAACATAATAGGTATTTTTGTCAGCAGCAGAAGAACAACAATACTGCTAAGAAGAATGATAACAAGAATTCCAGGCTTTGCTTGGCATGTGACATGGATGCGATCTTTTCGGCTGTGTTTTTGGGAGAGCGGACGACTTATAGCCCAGCACAATTCCTATACAGGTTTATACTCCGAGCGTTTTTTTTTTTTTTTTGATTCGGGCCAACTTACCTGCACTTCTAATTTTGGTACCAATCTCACCTTTCCTCTAGCGGGTATGGACAGCCTCAAAGGAGAGTTTTTGAACTTAAGAACTCCCCTAAGTCTCTCAGGCGACCATCAGCCCAACCCCTTGGGTTGAAACTGTTGATTTATTGATTCCTATTGTTTTACTTTCTCTTGTAGTTTTTGGTTTTGTAGGCCCAGTGTGATCGTAGTTACAACAGGTGTTTAGGATCATGTGCTATTGTTGGAATATATGAAATTAAATGGAGTAGAGGACAAAATTAAAATGTCTTTTGGGACCAACTTGGTTGCTGGTGGCCGATTTCAACATTTGTTTTGCAGGACCCACTTCAAAAACTGTTTCTGATTCAGAATCAGAAACGTTCATCTTTGGGGATGAAAACACCTTTTAAATGTCATTGGAGAAAAGGGTTATTTTCTAACAAGTTCTCAGAAAACAAAGTTTGGAAACTTCTCAACGATACTTTTTTCAGTAAAGTAGTAGGAAAATGGTTATAAAAACAGCCAGCTAACAGGGTTTCTTTTGGGAACCAATCACTATGTTTTATTGTGGTTTGTGCTATAACTGGTGGGTTGGTTGAGAATTGGTACCTCTAGGGAATTGTATACCAGTAGTATTTTATTTGACTTTTTGTTGACCTACTTAATCATCTCGTGTGTGTTCAGCTTTTGCAAACTTGCATTTCAAGTTTTGGGGGATTAGGGTCAATTTGTGTAGCTTTTGATTCTTGTAGTTTTGTACAGTTGGTGGCAGCATGCAGCCAACCTGGCTAGTTATGAGCAGCAGGATGCTCATGAATTTTTCATTTCCATGCTTGATGGGATTCATGAAAAGGTGGAGACGGATAAAAGGAAACCCCAGAGTCAAGGTAAATCCATTCCAGCTGAATAAGTTTCGTGTTTGCGACGTTGTGTTTTAGAGGTATACCCAACTTCAATTGTCAGTTCAAATGTCCCAATAACTAAGGATTAGGGATTGAGAAACTTGAACTGGGAAGATGCTGGTCGGTAGGTCCTAGTTCGTACTTATATATGCCTGAATAATCTCTCTCTGTATTGCCCATTATTGGGTATTTAGTCTTTGAGGTGTCTTGCTAGTGATGTAGGCTGTTGTGAACACTTGGCCTGATGAACCTTCTATCTAGGAACCGTCTTACTCTGGGCCCTATTAATTTTGCATGCATATTGAATTGATACTGCTTGTGTAGAATGAGGGTTTTTTGTGTGTTATTAATATTTGTGTTTTTTTTTTTTTTTGTAAAGACACGTTGTTGGCTTTGTAAAACACAATTTTAGCATTTAAATTCCTTAACGTTGCTTGTGAAGAATAAAACAATAAGAAGCATTTAAAAGTAAGAAACATGACTTGCTTGTGCTTGTACCGCACTTGGTATTTGTGGCAGTTCACAAAGTTTAACATTTTAGACATGATGCTTCCAGCTTGATTTGTGGTGGCAAATTTCAAATTCTTGTTTCTGACATTTTTGGCGGATCACTAAGCATTGGATGCATTGATTTGTGTGGTGGCAATTCTTGAGTTGTTATTTGGGCCTAGATAGAGTACAAACAGACTTCAAGTTGTCTTCTTCTTCTCAATATAGGATTCCATTCATATGATTGCCAAAAGTTAGTGCAAGTAGTAGCATTGCCGTAACCAAGAGTTGGGATCCCTTGGAGAGCTTCTGGATATACTAGACCTCTCTGTGTTTTGTATCATTTTCTTATTAAACACGACAGGACTCTTAAGGATTCATAATCAAGCACAATGAGGTTTGCTGCTGCCTCTCAAAAATAATCTGAACAATCACCTGATAGGCCCTACCTTCTCTGTTATTTTGCTCTGACTTCTGATCAAGCTGATCCAAGTATACTTTTAAAGGTTGAGAAGTAACTTCTCTATTCAACTGCAGGGTGTGGGTTTAGGTCCCTTTTTGCAATTTAGGCGTTGGCAAGTGCTCTCAGATTTAGGGCTAACTGAACGTGCGAGATTGTCATCATCTGCTTCTCTCCAGTAAGTCTCCATGTTCCTCAGTCTGCTTCGTTTCGAGACAGGAATTTCTTTTTCCACGTTAATTCTCACGTTGACTCCGCTTGTGCCATTTCTAGGGTCTCATCTTTTTAAATGGCTGATGCCAAGCCCATGGGGTGTTGAGGAGGTCAAAACCTGACTAAATCCTTTAGAACCTTCAAGATATCTTATTACCTTCTTGACGGAGTTCCAACCAACTTTCATTAAGGGACGAGACAGAATTCTTTCAGTGGCAAATCTCAACGAAAACTTGGTAACTGTGCTTCACCTGTATCCTCTCCATAAATTGTCCTCCTATTATCTTTGATGTCAGTGGAAATATATGTTATTTAGGAAGTTAGGAGCAATCTGTCTTTCCCCTTCATCTTGGGTAACTGATTAGTTAGCAAGTTAGGAGCTACGTTTTGGGTTACTGATTAGTTAGCAAGTTATGAGCTACGTTTTGTTGGGAACTGCTAGTGATCAAGTTACCTTGGATGCGACTGATTGGTTGAATCCTGTAGGATTGTTGAGAACTATCCTAGAACTATTTTCAAGTTCAGTCATGTAGATATTGATTGCTACTGTAAATGTCAGTTACGAAATTGTGATTCGTTTTTGCACCTGCTTCGTTTGCTGCATGCTTTCTCCTTGAATGTCCATAATCATCTCTATTTAACTTTCTGCGATTCTCACTTCTCTATCAGTGGAGAAATGGTCTGGGAAAAATCTTTTTTCATATACTAAAATTACAGGTGTCATCTTGAATGTGCTTTAAGTTTTACCATATTTCTGTTATGCAGGTAATGGAGATTGCTGTATTGCTCATAGGGTGTTCTGTGGCATATTGCGATCTGATGTTATGTGTGCTGCATGCGGTTTCACATCTACCACATACGATCCGTGTGTGGACATCTCATTGGACTTGGAACCAAATCAGGTGGCATCTACAAAGAAGCCACCCACAAAATCTCCCACAAAATCTGTTCTTTCTTGCAGTGCTGGGTCAGATTCCATGTATTCAAGACAAAGCTGTGGAATATCCACGCTAATGGGGTGTTTGGACCGTTTCACAAGGCCGGAGAGATTGGGCTCTGACCAAAAGTTCTTCTGCCAACGATGTCAAGTGAAACAAGAGTCTCTCAAACAGATGTCCATAAGAAAGCTTCCTTTGGTTTCTTGCTTTCACATCAAAAGGTTTGAGCATTCTCCAGTCCGAAAAATGTCGAGGAAAGTCGACCGTTATTTACAGTTTCCGTTTTCATTAGACATGGCGCCTTATCTCTCTTCGTCTATACTGAGAGGTAGATTTGGAAACAGAATCTTCTCTTTCGATGGGGATGAGCCGGATGGTTCCAGCGAGTTGTCTTCTGAGTTTGAGTTGTTTGCTGTTATTACTCATACTGGAAAGCTAGAGGCCGGACATTATGTAACCTATTTGCGGTTGAGTAATCAGTGGTACAAATGTGACGATGCTTGGATAACTCAAGTGAATGAGGACATTGTGAGGGCTGCACAAGGATATATGATTTTCTATGTGCAAAAGATGCTTTATTACAAAGCAAGTGAAAAACCAGTTGCCTTGTGATATGGATCTAACAGGTGAGGTAACCGTAGTTCGGAATATTATTCATGAGCAGTCATGGTTAATACATTTACCGAAGAAAATGACTGTTGCTACATGCCATGACAACCAATGTCATTGAGTTGCTCTTATCCTCAGTGGCTTACTCAAAGCAATCAGCTATATCTTCTGAGTACATTTTTGAAGAGAGAATTTTGTACATCGCAGCGGAACATAGTTCCATAAAGCGAGCCTGAATTTTTGAGGCATTGGCTTGCATTCAGAAGCTTAACAACGTATGGATTCTTGAAAGAAAGAAAAAGAGGAAAAAGGAATAGAAAAGAATTATTTCAACTGATTCATTTTTCCCTCATGCAAATGTTGATGGTACATTCTCTTCGTTCTCGTTAATCGGTTCATTCTTTTTCTCATGGATCCTCTGGAGTTGCAATGCTTGAAGCTGAATGGCAAATCCATTTTTTTTCATCCGAGTTTGAGAATAATCTTGAACATGGACTGCCTTTCAGTTCCTTTCTTGTAGTTCGTCTACCTTTATCAATTTACATGCTGATTAGCTCATTTTCGTTCTTTTTTTTTTTTTTTGCTCAGAGCTCATTTTCATTCCTATTGCAGCTGTTGGTTGTCTATAATGCCCTGAGTTAAGCTTTGATTACTGTTGAACATAGTCGATACTCGTTCATTTTACCCTGCAACAGAGCCTTTTTAGTATAGGTCTTTTTAAGAACCTAAATTGTTCTTGCTTGGGTACTTTTCAATCTAATCGAATATGATCTTCATGTGTTGTTTTGCATGATGGTTATGTGTACTAGCATTGATTATTGTTGTCAACATTCAACATAACTAGAAACATTGAAACAGCGCTGTAGAGAAGAAAACTCAGGGCTCGGGTCAGTTTAAGCCGTAGTGTCTTCCTAAGGACGCTAAATTACTTATTTCTTGTGTATTATCCAATCCAATCCATAACAGGGACTAATGTTTTTTTCGGAATGAGGTGTGCACGATGGGCTTGTGTGCTGTTATAAGATTAGTTTCTTCAAGAATATCCGACTCTGAGCTTGTGAATCTGCATCTGAGGCTAATCATAGTTGGCTTTTGCCATTTGACCATTGTTCTGCTACAAATTCTAGTCAGTTCATGTGGAAAAAACATTCTCTTGGTGCATTTTGGGGGCTTCACTATTGTGATTGTTACCACTGACCTTATGATCGTATTAGACAATTCCTGATTTGCATTTGGTGTTGTAGTAACGTGTGAAATTGTCTTGTTCAGTGTATGTTTACGATCCGATAAAAAAAGTGCATCTTCACAAGCTGTATTGGAGGAAGCACTAATAACATTGAGAATTACATTGATGTAGCGGAATTGTCTTATTGATAACTGAAGAACTTGGCCAGATTTTTGTTTATGCTATATCCATTTGATTGACCGGATTAGACTCTGGGTTGGATTACTGCTGCGGGACTTACATATTTGGCATTTGCATGCATCCTGTGCGAGTACATATTTGGCATTTGAATGCAATAGTTAGCGGAATTACTACATCTTGGAAATGCTTGGTACAGAGATGCCCAGAAAAAGAGCCATCCGATGTGTGTGGGTATCCTACATTGCGTTTCTGGTTTAATGAGTACCTTTCCTTTCTGGTAAAGAACTTCGATAGCTGCTCTATTTAGTTACTGGACTCAGCCTAGGCCTCTTGGCAATGTAAAACCAAACACAGATGAGAAGAATTTGCTAAGAGAAAATGTGCAGGATTGAAACACAGTGGGTTATCCTGCTTATTTGTACTTGTAAATGTCATAGCAGCAGCATAATTTGTAAATGTACTCGTTAATTGGTTGTTATTTGTTAATGGTTGTAAACTTCTGGAAATAAGCTAGGATTCCCAGAATGTTTTTTGACATGGATATGCATCTCCAATAAATCACACAGCATTAGTATCATATAGCTCAAAAAGCTTCAAGTACACCAAGGCACCGTTTGATTTGGCATAAAGTTTTTTTTCTCGTCAATTGGGAATTTCCCCGAATCTCCGTTTTGGATCTCCGTTCCCCATTTGGGGCGGGGATGGAGGGAAGAAAATGATCCCAATTGGGGATCGGGGACGGGGGAGGGATTTGGAGATCGGGGGCGGGGATGGTAGTCTCCGGCCCCACCCCGTCCCCATTGCCAACCCTGTGGGGGAGCCATTCAAGAGCCCAGATTCTCTGTGTTGAAAAATCCCCTTGCCTCTGTGCCGAGGGGTTTTTTTGTCGTTGGATCACCCGGAAATATTAAAACATACAAACAAA
Organism: Vaccinium macrocarpon; assembly: GCA_022606695.1. NCBI lineage: Eukaryota > Viridiplantae > Streptophyta > Magnoliopsida > Ericales > Ericaceae > Vaccinium > Vaccinium macrocarpon. The sequence goes on along the minus strand of CM040180.1, from coordinate 39,779,591 downwards.
AATCACAATCCAACGGCCTAAAATCCTTGGGCACAGAGGCACAGGGGTTTTGGGCACAGAAGAACTGGGATGGCTATTCAAAGGGAAACAGCTCAAATCCAGATCTACAGCCAACGGAGCATCTCCAAGCTTAACCACTTATATACTCGGACTCCCTAGGCTGAGGGCTTTCATCCGCTTCAAGTCGTCCATTTTCCGGCGTGATTTTTCCGGCAACTTTCCGGCGACCTCGCCGGAGCTTCTACTGGCTTCCTTTTCAAGGTATCTCTCTCTCCTTTTCTCTCCTGCATACTGAGGGACAGTGAGAGAGCTGGTATGGGCAAATGAAAATCAGTTACGAAGCTACTCTACGGGACTTTCATGACCAAATTGACACTGCATATGAGTATTCTGATATTGAAATTGTTTCTATTGATGATGAGGAGGATATTTCAGTTGTGGCAAAAAATATCGATGCAGTTGAATTGCAATTGCCTTTGGTTATGGCTGATTCTTGGCCGAAACTTAGCACCCCAGTCAGGGCAACTGAGAGTTGTGGAACTTCAACACCACTTCAAAGTCCAACTAGGACTGCGGCCACCCCTGCCATGAATCCAAATATGAGTGATATATCTACTCTTATTCCAAGGGATAAATCGGAAGATAAAGCTAACCTGAATGCTTGGACAAATGTTAAGGCTTTACTTAACAATGAAGTAAAAACTAGTAAGCTAAGCAAACACCTTAAGAGGTTTCCGATTGAATATGTGAATAATCAAGTCATGATTCCGCTTAAGATTTCTGAAAATGGAGCACTTAAATGGAACACATGCTATTGTGGGATACTTTGTGGATAAAAGTCTATCCTACTTTCAAGTTAGATCTTGGGCTCAAAAGGTATGGAAAATTGACGTTGGAGATGTGGTCACCTTAGACAATGGATTTGTAGTGTTCAACTTTAGGGATGAGGCCACGTTGGATTCTATTATTGAGAACGGTCCATACTTTTGCGCAGACAAACATATTGTGATTAAAAAATGGCACCCTGGAATGCAACTTACTAAAAGTGTCTTCTCTAGTGTTCCAATGTGGGTTAAATTCTACAATGTTCCTCTTGAATTATGGGCCGGAGGATGGCTGAGTAGTATTGCTAGTGTCATCGGCAACCCTCTTTACCTTGATGATTTCATGCAAAATCATAGCAGGTTGACGTTTGCTAGAGTTTGTGTTGAAGTGGATGCGATGAAGGACATTCCCAAGTCCTTTGTAGTGAATTTGGGTTATGGAGAGCCATACGAAATTAGAGTAGAGGTTCCTTGGAAACCTCAAGCTTGCAATGTTTGCAAGATTTTTGGCCATTCTACTAACACCTGCAATGTTAAACCCAAAGTTCCATCTCCTCCAGTGTGGAAACCCAAGGAGAGAGTAGGACAAGATGTCCCAGAGCAAAATGTCAAGGAGAGTGTAGGACAAGATGTCCCGGTTGTTCAAGAACAAAATGTCAAGCAGAGTGTTGGACAAGATGTCCCAGTTGTTCAGGAGCGAAATGCAAAAGTTGGAGTATCTAGTGAAAGTAAGGATGATTGGGTAGAGGTAGTAAAGAGGAAAATTCAAAATCCGAGTATGCCTTTGGTCATTTCATTGTCTAGCAGTGTTACTTCTACAACTAACGCGTTTGACGTTCTTGAGAAATGTGAGGATTCGAGTGTCTCCTCCGCTATGGAGGTGACAAAGATAGATGTTGCGGGGGATGTTTCTTGTGATGTTACTCCGATTCTCTATGGTCAAAGTAGTACTCAACAAGAGCCTCCCCCCGTGGCTCTTCGTCGGTCTACACGGTTTCGAGAGCCTCCACGAATTCCCTTGGAAGGTGATTTCATTGGAGCTCAACATTGTTTGAACCAGGTGGTGGGTGATTCCTTAACTCCTTCATCCACTAGAGATCAAAACAAAAAGAAGCTTCAGGAGAAAATCAAGATTTTAAAGGCCTCAAGAGTTTAGTTCTTAAGGCTAGCACGACCCTCTTTTTGTTTTGGTGTTTTGGTTTTTACTTCTTAGAAATGTGCTCTGAGCTTTGTTGAATATTTATTTTGTTGTAGTTAGGTTTTGGATTTTCTATTTTCTCTTTGTTTTTCTTTTCCTCATGGGGTATGCCCCTTGTAGGTTGTATATTCAGTTAACCTTTTTTTATATTTCAAGCTAATTTATCCAAAAAAAAAAAAGGGAAACAGCTCACCAGCTGGTTTAGTTTCGTGACGTGAAGTTAGAGCATCCTCATCAGCTTCTCTATTTTAACTTTAAAGTTAAAGTAGAAAACAAACTCCTCCAAAATCTCAAAAATCAGCCTCACTAAACAAATTCACCAATTTGAAGATTTTTTAACTTTGCTACAGTGACTTGACAAATTTGGTGACCTACTGTTCCCTCACCAAAAGAGGAGGGAGGGAAGAGTAAAAGTTTGAATAGAGAGTTTGATTCTATAACCTTTTGATAAAGTGACTTGCTAAAGTTTGAATAGAGAGTCTGATTTTGTGAATTTTTTGAAAAGTGATTTGCTAAATTATAAAATATGTTTTTGAGGTTAAATTTGGTATTTTTTTTGGTGTGTCAAACAAGGATGCCCTTAGATAGTTGTTTTTTGCTCCTACTTATTATCTTTCATACCTTTTGTACGGACACAGAGGGCCTGTTGTGTCCACCATACGGATACGGGCCATGTCTCCCTCAAAAAACATGAAAGGTCTTGTGAAAAAGAGGGATGCTACAATGCACACCACTCCTATGTGAGATTTTGTGGCTTTAAATCTAAGTTTCGCATGAGATTTTGTGGCACTAAATATGAGATTTTGTGGCTCCAAATATGATATGGCATACGGTATGCACCCCATACGGATCACACCCCTCCTATGTGAGATTTTGTGGCTTTAAATCTGAGTTTCGCATGAGATTTTGTGGCACTAAATATGAGATTTTGTGGCTCCAAATATGATATGGCATACGGTATGCACCCCATACGGATGGACGGCCGAGATTGCGCCACGTATGACGTGTGGGGATTTGTGCCACCTTTGATCATTGATTATATGAGATTTTGTGACTCAAAATATGAGATTTTGTGACTCAAAATATGAGATTTTGTGGCTCCAAAATATGAGATTTTGTGGTACCAAATATGAGATTTTGTGACTCAAAAGACATCAAATATGAGATTTTGTGACTCCAAAATATGAGATTTTGTGGCACCAAATATGAGATTTTGTGGCACCAAATATGAGATTTTCTGGAAATATATGAGATTTTGTGGCACTGTAGCAGTACTGTAGCATTTACTGTAGCAATCCGAATGGGTCCAAATATGAGATTGAGTGACTCCAAATATGAGATTTTCTGGAAATATATGAGATTTTGTGACTATTTATATAAGTTTGCATACCATATGCATTTCATATCTCCAGCCACAAAATCTCATATTTAGAGCCACAGAATCTCATATTTTGAGTCACAAAATCTCATATTGAGTAAGTGCACATTGTAGCATGACTCGTTGTTTGGTTCTAGTGGTTCCCTCGTGTTTGTTTCTTGTACTTTCATATTATCAATGTAGTTCTTTCTCCTTTTTAAAAAAAATAAAAATAAAATAATAAAAGGATAGAAAAGCAAATTGGCGGAATCATTGATTTGCACACAGCAAGAAAACCAATGTTTCATCCATCTCAAAATGTTTGTTCGGTCAAGAAAATAAGAACTTAAAATATTGTCATTCTTTGAAGAAAAAGTCATTTGTTTTTAAATTTGGTAGATATCATGGACTTTTAATTTACGGAAAAACTTCAAAAATTTTACCCAAAAAATGTATTATTCTTGTTCGTTGTTTTGCGGACAAACATTTCGAGACGGAAGTGGCAACATGGCGGAGATGGAGCAATATCATACCTGGACTAAATGCCACTCACCAACTCCGAGTTTGTGTTTCCAATTTAGGTCCAAAAAAAAAAAATCATTTTGTTCCCCTCACAGCCCCCAACAAATACCACATGTCTCCAATTTGTGTACCCAAAAAAAAAAAAAAAAGTGAGCCACGTGTCCTCTCTTCTGTCTCTCATTCTCATACTATAAGTCCACATTGTTTATGCTGATTTGGTTGGTTTTTAATCCAATTTTGTAGAGTTTGGATACTCGCCAATTACTTCTATAAAATCTTCAGGATTAACATCGAAGACTTTTCTTAGGTTCCATTCACTTGTTAAGAAACTAGTGTTGGGAAATTCTTCCTGAAAAATTTATAGTAAAGTGAAGCAAAGAAAGATGAAACGTACTTTTTGTATGCCTTCATTTGATAATAAAAATATTTTAAAAAAGTTGGAAAGTAGTAGTTTGATTAGGCTGCATGTAGATGAAAGATTCTTACAAAATTTTGAGATGCGAGTCTCACAATTTTCCGACGAACTAAACATGTTAAAAATACAAGAAGGTTAAAAACATTACGGGGTCCTATTGTTTTAGTTTGCCTTTAGCCATTTGTACTTATGAAATCTATATAAAGATTATTGTAATGAAATAAAATAGCCATGTCCTTTAGAAAAAACACACATGTGAGTAATACCTATATATTTACAATGATTATTTGCAAATGTATGTCACCTATCACCTATAAATGCACAACAAATTAAATCAACCTAATGTTTCTTATTGTCAAAGAAGATGATTAATCAATAAGTCAATGCAGATTATTCAATTTTGACCATAGTCTATAGCTACTTTTTTCCTTGGTTCACTGTATTAAGGATAAAGATACGAATACAGAAGTAGAGGGACAGAAAATGCACCGATCACCTTCGGGGACCCACTTTTGGGTCCCACACGAGTAATCCGAACCGTTCATTATTCTTAAAACATTTTTCTGAGGGGCCCCACCAAATTTCAGCTCAATCGGACGGTTGGAAGTGCTCCAACCAAAGTCCCACCGTTCCAACCAAATTTTTCGTTCGTATTACTCGTGTAGGACCTAAAAGTGGGTCCCGAAGGCGATCGGTGCATTTTTTGTCCCTCTTGTTCTGTGCATATAGCACTGTCCCTATATTAAAGGATCTCCTTGAATAATCTCTACCACATCATTTTGTTTTACTTTTATTTTTCGATCTTTGTGATTTAAGTGTTGGTTCTTTTCTTAATTTTTACTATTGAAAACATTTTATTATCATGTTAACTTTCACAAATTATCATGTACTTAATCCGTATAAGAGCATCTTCAATACATCTTTATATAATTATATCTCTATTTTAGAGACTGCATGTGACATATTGACAAGAGATTTTATAATTTATCCCCTATTTTCCTTAACTTTTTGTACTTTATGAGAGAATTTTGAAGGGACCATCGTTCTTTTTATAGATTTAGTCTCCAAATTTACCTTCGGGTCTTTAAATATAGAGACTCATACTTCTATTTTGGTCTCCAAATTTCTGAAAAGAACAATGGGTCCCTACAAAAAAATTGAGGAAAAAAATAGGAGAAACTACAAAAAATTTCCTTAATATGTCACGTCCAATCCCTAAAAGAGAGTTATAGAAATGCATTGAAAATGCTCTAATGGTGTTTGTTAGATACATTAAGTTCCATTTAGGGTTGGTCATTTCATCCGACCCGTCCGAATCCGATCCGAACGGATCGGCAATTTGAAGATCTGTTTGGAGATTAGATAGGATATGGGGATTTTTTTTAAAAATGTTTGGGGATTGGATAGGGGGTGGAGATAGGTATGTCCCCGCCCGGAATCTGCTCTGAATCCGTTCCCCTATCCATCCCCGCCCCGCTCCGCCCCGTCCCCGAATCCCCGAAATATAGGGGTTTATTAATGAATTATGAAACTTTGGGGTCTCATTAAATTTTCTCCAAACATATAGGGTCTCACACTGAATTTCTCCAAACTCATGGGGTCTCACGGTAATTATTGTTCTAGGTTTATTAGTTCTACGTATTTTTTTTTTTTTACTGTATTTCATTTGCAGCAGCCGCAAAAGATCCTATCCCTCCCACGTCTGTGCCTCCATCACGTGGCTTTGAATTGAATGAGGTACAATTAACCGGAGAAATTTGTGACAAGGATCAAATTCTAGGGGTTTTCTTTGTAATCGTCGCTACCTATTATCCATTTCTACGCGATTAGAACCACCCCAGAATCGAGCAGGTACCCTCTCTCTCTCTCTCTCTCTCTCTCTCTCTCTCTCTCTCTCCGTCGTCGTCTGTTTTATTTTTGCTGTTTTTTATGCTTAATTTAGATGCTTGAAGATGATATGTTTGTGGCGAAGTAAATAATCACTTCTTGAAAGAGTTATTGAATTTTCGCTCCACACACCAGGACTGCAACGATTTAAACGCAAATGCAGTTGCTTTCTAGGGTTCTACCCAGGGCTGGCCCTGTTGAAAGTCTGGGCAGGGAAATAGAGAATCTTGACCATTTCTGTATGGTTTAGTTAATTTTTTTTCAATAATTCAGGGGGTCTTAGTCATTTTATGTGCACCTTGAGTCCTTGACTAATTGCTGGAGAACCCAATCCCTCCGTTCCCTAGCGCGTATCCCAATTAAACTAGGGGCAAAGCCCTGCGTGGACTGGCCCATGAGTGTTATTGAAGCACGTGAGAGGTTTCGAACCTGTATGCTATAATTCTAGCATTAAAATCAAGTATTTTTTGGTTGTGTTAGTTTGCTACTGACTGTTATGGGTGTTCTTGTTAGTTCTTATTTTAAGGCCTTGTTTCCCATGAGATCATTAAATCAAGGTGCTAAAATGGGAAATCCCATAAAATCGGTTGATTTTTTGGGATCTCCCATAAAGTCGTATGGGAAACAAGGCCTAAGTTAATTGATATATCATAAAAATGTTAAAGGGTCTATATATTCTAACAACACATAGATAGGCGGCAGCAATCATTGAGGAAATTGTAATACCTGGTGATGGTTATTCAAAGTGATATGTTTATCCTTTCTGCCAACAATTACAACCATGTAGATGCAATTTCACGTAAACTAAGAATGAAGTGGTTTGGGAGCCTACACATCTTTTCTTTTTGCCGTAGGCTACCGGAATTTAAAAGCATACACATCCACCTCAGGGAGAGGCTTCAGACACCGCTCAAAGCTACCAACTGGTGGTATGAACTATGTTCCAACACGTGTTGCTCCTACTCTTAAGGAGAGTTAACATGGACCATTCTTTGATAGGTAGGCTTAAACCTAGTTGTTGTCATGCACTCCTCTGAATGCTCTAATACCCTCATCGCATATTGGAGGTAGGTAGCCGGTCCAAAAAAAAGAAAAAATCTTTAGCTAATGCTTAACTCAAGGTAGGGAGAATTGGCAAGGTTTGTGAGACTGACCCCTAAATGATGGGATTCGATATGAAGAACCTATATGGATTTGTGTAAGAGTTTGCGTATACGATAGAGTCTTCTCTGTTTCTGTTTCTCAGAGGGACCAATTAGTGGGACCTGCTGAAGGTGGTGTCTCTCTGGTGGAAATTCAATAAACAAATAATGGAATCAAGGGTCTCAAACCTTATACAATAGTTGGGGTCAAAAGAAGAGGAAGAAACCATCACTTGCTTACTCTTCACCTCCTGCTTTACGAATTCTGAATCTAAAAGTCTGGTAAATATTATCGTAATTCTTTGAAGGCTCGATCAGTGAAAACAACAAATTGTAGACTAGTATTGAATTCTTTGATCTGGTTTTTGTTATTCCTAGTCTGGAGTGGGGTATAAACTGATAAATTTGGGCTGGAGTTATTTATAAATTTATTAACTGTTGAATATGGTGCTCTTTGTAAGTGACCCACATTAATGATCTGAGTTATAAACCTAATAATTTCTTTACCACTGATTCATCATTGTCAATTGTCTACTCTGTGTTCTGTGAAGGTGTTAAAATCTATATCTTTATGCACTAAATCTCATTTTATTCCCATTTTGCCTTCGTTTCTGTTCAAAGAAGAGTGGGGTGGTACGGGCTGTGGCTTGGGAGAAATACATGATGATGTAATTTCTTGTTTCTCAGAAAGCATGATGGGTGTTAAGGATTGGGTTTTGTCGCAATTGGTGTCCAAGTCAGTGGTCTCAACAAGCCAATTGTCAGCTGGTGATAGGTTTTCTAATAATGAATCTCCAAATGAAGAGTTTAGTAACCGAGGTATCACCTTGACTCCTTTTATTTTACTTGATTTCTAAACACCTCATCCCTGTGTTCAAGAAATCCACCTATTACGGATATGACTTTTGATGTTTTAGTAGTCTAAAAACTTGTATGTCTCTGTTTTTGGGCATGTGCTAGTACAATATTTGTTTCTAAAAGATCCTCTCTACTCTTGCCCTCTTTATGAATTTTTCTCATCTTAAGAAAACAAATGAAAAGAAAAAAGAGTTGTTTGTAAATTGCAGATAAGTATTAGAGTGTGCAAGTGCTTAGTGTCATAGTATGTATTGTGTTCCTGAGTATGCATTTCATATGAATGGAACTCAACTAATTTTCGAGGCCTAATTTCTATGTTGTCTTAGTTAGCACCCATGAACCACAGAACCAATGTTTTTAGCAAAATTTCAATGTAGAAAAATGAAAATGTGACATTTTGTGGTCTGTTCATTTCAAACTGGAACACCCACCATTATGGTTCATGATTTAGAAAATATCACTGCCACGTTGTTCTGAATAGGTTTACTAGCTTACTATGTAAAAATTCCATTAGTAAATCATTTTCCTAGTTAAATATTATTCCTCTAGTACTGAGATTGCTAAAGGTGGCCTTAAGGCTTCAAAAACTGAATTCATGTACCCCCTGCCCAGTGCAGAAGTCCATTTTCACTATTCTATTTTGGTTTTTTATATATTTTTTAAGATTACCATTTTGGATACTTCACCTACAAGAACTAATTGAGATCTTTTGATTGGTGAAAATAATCTTGATTTTTTCTGCTCTACTGTACATTATTTATTGATTCTTTTTTGGGAACAACTGCCAAAAAGGACAATAAAAGTGGGACAGAGTAAGTGTTATGGTATGGGTTGAATATTTCTCATTTCCCGTATTGATTTAGTTTGTCCACAAGAACTTAGTTCCATTTATCCTGCCCTTCTTATTTTTAAGTTTAACTAACTGAAACAATTGGTCTGGGTGCCAGTGTCTGCTGATACGTCTCGATTGCCCATTAGTAACCCAGAAAGTCAGAGCGACTACCCCTTGGAGCAAGTCGTGGAGGAAGATTCTTTTGAATCTCATTGTAGAATTGATGAGAAGTTGTTGGATCCTTTGGCAAAAATTGAGCGTCTCCAAATTAATTTTTTGCGAATCGTCCGACGTCTTAGGCAATCACCAGACAACCTTGTGGTGGCAAAGGTCCTATATCGAATACACCTTGCTTCTTTGATACGAGCGGGAGAATCAGATCTGAAAAGGACGAATCTCAGGAGCGATAGAGCCAGAAAAATAGCAGCAGAACAAGAGGCATCTGGACTACCTGAGTTAGATTTCTCATTCAGAGTGCTTGTCTTGGGAAAACAGGGTGTTGGCAAAAGTGCAACCATAAATTCCATATTTAATCAATCCAAAGCCATAACCGATGCATTTCAACCTGCCACCGATCATATCGAAGAGATTGGGGGAATGGTCAATGGTATCAAAATATCATTCATCGATACGCCAGGTCTGTTGCCTTCTTCTACAAGTAGTTTCAGAAGAAATAGGAAGATTTTGTGCTCTGTAAAGAGGTTCATTAAAAAGTCGCCACCTGATATTGTTTTATATTTTGAACGGCTTGACCTGATAAATGTGGGTTGTGGTGATTTTGCCCTTATGAAGCTAATTACCGAAGTCTTTGGTTCTGGAATTTGGTTCAACACCATTCTTGTCATGACACATTCTTTTTCAGTTCTTCCCGATGGGCCAAATGGGTATCCCCTCAACTATGAATCTTATGTGTCCCAATGCACAGATTTGCTGCAGCACTATATTCACCAATCAGTTTCAGATTCAAAACTTGAAAACCCTGTACTCTTCGTGGAGAATCATCCTCATTGTAAAACAGATGTTACAGGGGAGAAAATTCTTCCAAATGGACAGGTTTGGAAATCTCAGTTCTTGTTACTATGCCTATGCGCTAAAGTTTTGGGTGATGTTAATACTATCTTGAAATTAAGAGACAGTATTGAACTGGGGCCCTCTAACACTACACGGCTGCCTTCTCTACCCCATCTCCTCTCATCTTTCCTACGCCACCGCACTGTTGTGGGTCCAAGTGGAGAGGACACTGATGCCGATGTCATGTTATGTTCAGACATTGAGGAAGACGAATATGACCAATTACCTCCTATTCGAATTCTGACAAAATCCGAGTTTGAGAAATTGAGTAAGCTGCAGAAAAAGGAATATCTTGATGAGCTGGATTACCGGGAGACCCTTTACATGAAAAAACAGTTGAAAGAAGAGTCTCGTCGGCGGAGAGAGAGCAAATTTCGCAAAGATGGGAGTTTGGGTGCTGATGGTAGTTCTGACAATCCAGAGCCTGCAGAGGCTGTTCAGATGCCAGATATGGCGGTACCACCAAGTTTTGACTCAGATTGCCCACTACATAGATATCGTTGCCTTTTGACAGGTGACCAGTGGCTTGCGAGACCCGTTCTTGATCCGCACGGGTGGGACCATGACGTGGGGTTTGACGGAATAAACCTAGAAATAGTGACGGAACTAAAGCACAATATGGTTGCCTCTGTCACAGGGCAATTGAGCAAGGACAAGCAAGATTTCAGTATCCAGTCAGAATGTACCGCAGTTTATGTGGACCCTAGGGGACCCACATATAGTGTCGGTCTTGACATTCAATCTTCCGCTAAAAATCTTATCTATATGGTTCGAAGCAATGCAAAGGTGAGGCATTTTAAGCGTAATGTTACTGAATGTGGGGTTTCTGTGACATCTTTTGGGGGAAAGAATTATATTGGTGCCAAAATAGAAGACAGTGTTTCAGTTGGGAAGAGACTGAAGTTTTCGATGAGTGCTGGTTCCATGGGGATTTTTCAACAAGCGGCTTATGGGGGGAGTTTGGAAGCTACTTTGAGGGGTAGGGACTACCCTGTGAGAAATGAAAGTTCGAGTGTGATGTTGACAGTCCTCTCATTCAAAAAAGATACAGTACTAGGTGGAAGTTTTCAGACCGACTTAAGATTAAGTAGAGGAACTGGAATGTCAGTTAGTGGTAATTTGAACAGCCGGAAAATGGGTCAGGTTTGTGTAAAGACAAGTAGCTCTGATCATGTTGAAATAGCTCTTATTGCAGTTGTCTCGATTTGCAGAGCCTTGTTAAGGAGAAGAGTAAATCGCAGGGAAACATTGGAGACGGGATAGATTAGTGTTGTCCTTGCCTGCTAGTTTCCTGTTCAGTTGTATGGAGAAGCTCCATTGCGGTGCTTTTTTTGTCTGCGCCTTTATAGGTGTAATTTCTCCGGTGCCCAGGTCAAGAAAGGATACAGATAACTTATCAGAAAGAAAAACTGGGTACTCGGGTGTTCCAAAGATTCAATAGATGCTTTTGTCGTATCATATAAACCGAGGTGATAATTGTATGCTGTGTCATGGGAGGAAATACCTTTTGTGATTCCTGTAGTAGTTAGAGATGAAAGGTGAATTTTCTTCTCCTCGCAGGGAAAATGCTGTCAGAACTTCATTTTTGTGCAATGGATCATTGTATCGATTCCTTTTCGGGTATGTTTCGACTTTGATTTTGTGCTTTGGCAAAGGCATGAAATTTGTTGAACTTCCGTGACCAGAATTTTGTTAGAAGGCTGTCGTCTGTTTGGAAGAATTTGTTAGAATGGCCATTCGCAGAGCGAAGAAATGAAATGGCCATTCATGGTAGGATTGTGTTTCAAAAGTCCGTTTCTGAGGTGCATATGTAGACTCTGATAATTATATGATGTTTAGGAGAATTAAATTTGCAAGCATGTTCGATATGTTGTGAAAATTATTTTCTCTACCCAAAATCGAAAGAAACATCAACACAAAAAACTTATTTAACAACTTACATTCGAGAATTGATTTCGAAAATCTTATTAATTTTTTTATTTGTTAGTAATTGTTCTTCTTAAAAAAACTTACATTGGATTACATTATATAAATATCTTTTTAAGCTGTCTTCCCAATATTTTGTAAAAATTGTTTACATGTTCCGGAAAATGGAATAACAAAGCATCAAAAACATTAAAACGATAAAACATTATCTAAATTCATGTTCCCAAGGAAATGAGATAATGCTACAAAATACCAGAAAAAGAAAAAGAAATGAGATAAAACTTGTCACCACACCAGCCAATGGAAACCTGCCACGAAGCAGTTCTTTTTTCGGGACCAATGATTTCGGATCACTTAAGGTTTTGTTTGGCCGGTAGTTTTACAGCATTGCGTAATTTTTCGTTTTTAATCAAATTTTTTAATATTTTATAATTTTGAAAAAATAAATACTCCTAAATAAATTGATAAAAATATCATAAAAGACGAAAAACAAGGACACCAAAGTGTGAACTTTGGAAGATAAATTTCTATAAACCAAACATAGCCTAAGGCTCTGTTTGGAACTTGAGGATAGAAAGAAAATCAGAGAGAGAAAATAATAAGAAGAAGAGTTTGATGGAAAATTAGGAAGAAATTGGCGGAAAAATGATACTTGTTTTTTAAACTTTCCTTTCTATTTCTTTAGGAACCAAACAAGAGAGAAATTTTTTAAAATTTTCCATCCTCTCTCCTTTCCATCCGTAGGTTCCAAACAGAGCCTAAAGATTTCTCCAAACTTACGCGTCCTTGGATGTTACCGGCTAACCCGCGCGCCTAATTTCTTAAATTGTGGATCAATGATGAGAAACTGCCAAGGCCCTCTCTCTCCTCCAACAAATGATTTGATTTGAAGGTAAACTCTCTCTCTCTACACTCCTCTGCCTAATTTCCCAATTTGTTCCTTCGCGTGGTTGTAAAATTATGTATCTATATTTTTTGAACGGAAATTATGTATCTATATGTTAATTTATATCGATTGGTATGTGTAGAAGTGATCGATTATTCAGAAAATGACTCTAGGCGGGGCATATTTAGGATTAAATTGCTTTCTCACTCGCTCTGATCACTGATGTGATGCCTGTAATTTGATATAAGGCTGTAAACGTAGCTTCTGCAACTGTATTTGGTTGTCTTTATTCATCATGGTTGTACTTCATATGCTATTTCATTGGTTATGTGAAGATCGGGATGTTTCTGGAACTGGACGTGGTTCCAGATCAAAATGTAATGCCTATACCCCATAGTTTAGGCCTTTTTAATTTTGGACATTCTGCATCAAAGTGTTTTAAATAGTAAGTGATGGCTGTTTTTCACAAAAGATATCACGTTTCGTTATTGCCGGTGTAATGGAATTGCTCTTATAATTGAAGTAACAAGTTGTGAATGAATTGATAATTTGATATACTACAACATTTATTAGAGTGATTGAAAAGAGAATAACTTGTGGCAGACAAATTATAAGGAAAATTTAAAATTGAAAAAAAAGAAAAGAAAGAAAGAGAATTCAGTGGGGTCCCGTGCCCCCACTTGTCCTATGTTCCCTCCGCCACTGCTGGTAGGTGGTTGGTATTCTGTAGATTACACTCTGCGTTGCAGGTGGGATGGGATTCCTTTGGACTTGAAAACTTAATGTTTGGGTGCCCGAACTTGTAATCATCCAAGCAAGTAGAGTGGTAGGCATCATGTCCTTCCATGCATTTGACAGGGGTTCAAACCTCACTACCTACAACTAAAAATGCTGTGACTTTCCCCGAACAAAAGTAAAAAATAAAAAATTGTATCATCCAATGACCAAATGATATTGATTCACTTCCATTTAGCTAGGTTTAGATATGAGCTAAGAGGGGAGTAAGTGTATTTACTTAGTGTTGGAGAAATGTAAGGTTGAGGGGGAAAAATCCAATGTAAGCTTGAAGAGTGATGTTCAGAATTTTGTGGTTTTCTTTCTGCTGATTTTTAAATAGGTTTTCTTTGCACATGCAGCATTTATATCACCCTGGCCAGTTGATTATCAATCATGTGGAAGGACAAGGGAATGGGGCTTATGTTGCTTCACCTCCAACTTGTATCTTTTGTTTTCTTGAGATTTGTCTACAGCGGGAGTGCTGGAGTGACAAGTCGTTTTCTTCGTTCAGAGTGGCCGTCTACTGACATTCCTCTTGATAATGAAGCATTTGCAGTTCCTAAAGGTTATAATGCGCCACAGCAAGTAAGCCTTCATATTACCAAATTGGTGGAGTTATTGAAGACCTTATTATAAGAGCCATGCTGGAAATGATGTTTTTTATTTGACTGTGCACACCATGTGGAATAATTTGATTTCAAAAACCAAAGGAGGATCATTCATTAATATAATTCTCAATCCTTTTTTTTTTTTACATTACCTGGTCATGAGATTAGCGACATATGCAGTAGCAGTAAGAAGCTTCATACAGGATAACTTTTCTCCCCCTTGTTTTGACGATAAGTAACTCTTTGTGTCGTGCTAGTGCTTTACCTAGGGTGGGTGGTGGTAGTAGGTTGACAGCTGACATAAAACTTCTCGTCACACATTATATTTTGGATAGAATTTGTGTAGCAGACTCAGATTTGTGGGAGTAAGGCTTCTTCAGTTGAGTTGTTTTTGTAAGTAACATTCAAATGGAACCTTTTGTATTCTTTAAAATATGCCTTTTAGGTCCCCATAAGATATGAACTGTTTTCTTCATAAAAAATGTTCAATTAAGACATGATGGTTTTTCCCCAGGCAGAAGGGTTATTATTGATTAACTGAAAGGAGCTTCAACAAAAGTCATTAACTGAAGGGAAACATTATACACATGAAAAGGGAGATTGGGTGCAAGTTGAGTTGTGGCTATACTTATACACCTTATTCTTGAGCCATGTTTTTGTAGCTTAAGCTTACCATTCAGAAAAATGCAGGGTTAGAGAATGCTCTGAGAGCTTAGACAATTGTGCACTGGTAGAGCTGCAAAATGTTCTCTTGACACAGCTTTTGCTATGTGTTGTCAGCAATAGACTGCCTTCAATATAATAGCACCAGTTTTTCTTGTTGGCTCCAGTTCCAATTCAGATAACCAATATAATTCTATTATTCATAACTACTTAAAATATTCTGTTGTAGGTACACATCACACAAGGTGACTACGATGGAAAGGCAGTTTTAATCACATGGGTGACAGCTGAAGCACCAGGGTCCAGCACACTACATTATGGAAAATCAGATAGCAACTATGAATTTACTGCAGAGGGGACAGTGACAAACTACACTTTCTATAACTATCAGTCTGGTTTCATTCATCACAGTCTTGTTGATGGCCTTGAGGTGATTGCATATTGAGCCTGTAACTGATAACTAAAAAGAAAAAAACAAACCATATCTGTTCAATATTATTTGCAATTTCTAGATTCACGTTGCAAAGAAGAACAAAAGATGATAAAGATAAATAGCTTGTGTGCGGTATACAAAGACTGCCACATGCTTTTAATTTTCATTGAAGAGACCTCCGCACTAGTCATATGCTGAATATTCCAGTTCTATTGTTTGGCTTGAGTATAGATCAAAATTAATTTTCTTTGCTAGAGCATACAACTGTAAACGCTTTTTGTGTTATTTTAAACTCCTGTGTACTCCAATGATGAGCTCCGCTCATTTTAACTGACATAAGAACGTTTCAATGAGTAATTACGGAAGCTGTTCTCATAAAGGAAGTTATAGGTTCTGGATGGCAGGGTTGGAAAATAAGTGTTTTGAAGTTTATAGCATCCTCAAGGGAAGTATCAAAAACCCATTTGGATGATGGTCATATAGGAGAAATATTAGTTTGTTTATGTGGCGCATGTGAAGTTAATACCAAGTTGATCTTCTTCCATTTACAATATCGTAATGTGGCACAATGGATTTTCTTGATTCTGGTTTCCTTATCTATCCAATCAACTGAATGCATTCTTGCTTTTCAGTATGACACCAAGTACTTTTACAAGATTGGAGATGGTGAATCTGCTCGAGAGTTCTGGTTTCAAACACCCCCAGAGATTGGTCCAAATGCTGCTTACAAATTTGGCATTATTGGTCAGTAGTTTCTTTTTTTCTTCTGCTTTTTTAAGAATAAAAAATGCAACATTAAATTGTTATGCTTGAGGACTTGGAGTTCAAGCATGAAGCTTTTCAATCTGATAACTGTATATGAATGTGTAGGTGATTTGGGTCAAACATATAATTCTCTTTCCACGGTTGAGCATTACATGCGGAGTGGAGGACAAACAGTTCTATTCGTTGGTGATCTTTCATATGCTGACAGATACAAGTACCATGATTGTGGTGTCCGTTGGGATACGTGGGGACGTTTTGTTGAACGTAGTACGGCTTATCAGCCGTGGATTTGGTCCGCTGGGAATCATGAAATAGAGTACATGCCATATATGGTAATCTTCTGTAGTTATGGTGTTTATGCACAGCAGTGTTCATTCTTTTCAGAGACTCTTTGATCCTGATACCAAATTCTTTCACCATTTTACCCGGGAAAAAAAAATTTACTGAAAAAAAAAAAATTCTTTCACCTATGAAATCTGGAAGATACTAGTTTACCTGAATAACTGAAGCATGAACCCTGGATAGAGCACAAAATTATATTCTGTGACAGTTACCTTTTTCCTTGAAACAATGAATTTCTGGTATATATTCCTAACCAATTTGTTTGTGTCTCCGTAATGATCCTGACCCGCATTGCTGTGTTGAGTTCCACAATGGAACCTTTTATGGGGGATCTTGTTAGGTAGGAGAAGCGAAACAAAATGAATGCCCTAGGCTACACAATTGTTTGTTAGTGTTAGAGTTTGTCCCACATTAGTTAATTATAACCTCCAAAGCTAGTATATGAGCCTGGGCGGCCTCTCTACTCATTGCCAATTGGTTTTGAGTTGGATGCTTTAACATGGTATCAAAGCTAGGCTTCAGAGGATTTTGGACAAGACTCTCTTGGTTATTGCCCTTTTGTTTGTGCCATAAGTGCACCATGTTTCGTTATGATCCCAATGTTGTGGATCCGTTGTTTACCTCTCCACATGCGGGTCAGGGGTCGCACATGCGGGGGAGTGTTGGAGTTTGTCCAACATTGGTTAATTATAACCTCCAAAGCAAGTATATGAGCCTGGGCAGCCTCTCCACTCATTGCCAATTGGTTTTGAGTTGGATGCTTTAACATTTAGTTTCCAGTTTCTTAAATTTTCAGAACCTATAAAATTATAGTAACTTCCTCCATGTTTCTATGGTAATCTTGTAAAATGGTAGGATTGTATTCCAGTCTGTAAAATTGAAGATCATTCCTTCTTGGTTTTGTAGTTTTATTTCATTTTATTTTTCTCCTTTCCTTTTACAATGTTTTGTCAAACCCCCACTAACCCCTAGACTTGCTAGCAGAACCGTTGATTAAGCTGGCAAACCTAGACACATGTCACACAATGCTCTCTGAGAACTCTTGTATGGAATGCTCACCTTCAAATTACTTAGGAGGGATTTTAGGGATTCGAATAACTTGAGATCATTGGATTAGCATCAACAGGCCAACCACTCTCATTGCTAAACACAACTCTCTCTGTATTTGACCCCTCTATCCCGAAATCATGGCTCCTTAAATAGTCATACCAATTTTCGGACCTGGATTAGTTTCTTAAAATTTTAGGCAAGAGTGGGCATGAAACCGTCCTTTAAATGTTAGTTGTGTTTCTCAAAATGCAAGTCTTCGTGTTTTTTATTTTTGGATAGGACAATTTGCTAGCCTTTCACATATTCTTTGTTTATCTGATTCGAGGTTTTCTTTCTTACTTTTATTTATCGCTCTATTGGTCGTATTTCATAACTTAGCTGTTGCTGAGATGCTAGAAATCATACATGACTGTCCTAAGGCGGAATTATCAGTTAAAATTTTAGAACACTATGACAAGAATCATGGAATAGAACTCACAAATTCCTTTTTGCTTTGTAATTTCTCTGGCAATTATTGCTATCAGCACGTTGATTGTCGCAATCATACTTGTGTTCGTGTTCAATATGTTTTTCACCACGGCAATGAAGTCCAATAAAGAAATTTTCCTTCTTTACTTGACTAATACTGTAATATAATTGATTAGGGGGAAACTGTTCCTTTCAAATCATATCTCCACAGATACAAAACACCATTTGCAGCCTCAAATAGCACTAATCCTCTCTGGTATGCTATCAGACGTGCATCTGCTCATATCATTGTGCTATCCAGCTATTCTCCATTTGGTAACACTCGATTCCCCTTTTTTATCGGTCTTATTTTTAAGCAGACACTCTGTACGAGTATATGTCACGACCTGTTTTCTTGTTTTAAGGATGGTCTAACAAAGTGGAACCATCTCTTACAATAAATAAATTTCCTTCCCTTTTCTCTGCCAAGTATTTTTAAAGTGCTCTTAAAAAATTGGCATTCTCAAAGTGTGCTGTTTAATACCATCTCGGCTCAAACTTATGGAGCCAGAGAGATATCACTGTAGGGACAAAACTGACCTTGTATTTGATACCATTCCCTGTTCATTGTACTATCCAAAAACTTAATTAGTTGAAACCCAAACACTCAAAACTCATAATATATAACCATCCCAAAGCCAAAATACCTTGAACAAACATTGGGTATACTATCAACTTGGGTTTCCCCCTTTCACTGCACCAATTGCTCAAAGCCTCGGATTTTCTGAAGTCACTCACCAAGTAATTGAGTTCTTAACCACAATAGTAATCCTCAGCACCCACTGGAGCGACATGGACTGCTACGGTGGAGATGATGGTCCACTAGAACGTGACTTTTCTGGGAGGTTTCAGTTTATGCATTACTCTATATTTGTATAAGGAAGCTCAAAGCACCACTGATTCACCATGACTATTGCTCTGAGTCCATCTGTCACTGATGGAGGGGCAGATAAATTGCTCGGACGAGATGGGTGGAATTATCATTAAAATAAATAAAGAAGAGGGAGAAATAATAAGGCATGCCTTTATTGAATCAACATTTTTAGGGCAGTTTTGTCAAACACCTGAAATCTGTGTTCCTACATAAATTTTAACAGCACCCTTCTTAAATTGTGTGTTTTTATGATTTCGAATACTTGAAAATCTTGTCTTGATGCTTTACTTTTTCTGTAGTGCTTGCTGCATGTTTCCTCTTAGCAGAGCCAACAATGATCTTTTTTGCTTCTGCATCTCATACATGTGGCTCTATGCTGTTTTGACAGTGAAATACACTCCTCAATGGAGGTGGCTCGGAGAGGAATTGAAAAGGGTCGACAGGGAGAAAACACCTTGGCTCATTGTAATTATGCATGTTCCTATCTACAACAGCAATGAAGCCCACTTCATGGAGGGCGAAAGCATGCGGGCTGTCTATGAGAGTTTGTTTGTCCATTACAAAGTTGACGTAGTCTTTGCTGGTCATGTCCATGCTTATGAAAGATCGGTATGTGCCTTATTCTGTCCTCTAGTTATCTTAAAAATAATACTATTAGAATGTTAGAATCAAATCTAATCCCCTCCAGAATTCTAAAGATGAGGTAAGATATCAGAACTTATAGCAGAGCTGAAAGATGAGGTAAGATAGCCCACAATTACCCCTTTGAAGGAAAACACATGGAAATCACATGTCGACATTTGGACCTATTTTGATAACTTCATCTGTCTAACTACTTCCCTTGCATATAGAATTCTAAGAAATTTTTATGTTTGGTGAATTGTAAGGAACGAAACCGATTGGTGATCATTTAGGTTGGGGAGGAAAATCATACTTCGATAGTAGTTTTGGGAAGAAAATGATAATTTAAACCGTGACTCTTAGTGATCTTCCAGTTCTTAGGCTCAAAAGCTTAAGCTGTTAGGAAATGGGCCAAACATTGCATACAAATTATCCAATACCCTTCATGTTGCGTGGGCTTGCAATGCATTTTATATATATATATAGGGAACACTTCTAGTCCGGTCTTCCCGTTTCCGGACCTCACGATCCAAATATTTTTTTGACGATCCGATCCGTCCCAATGTGTTCAGAAGGTGTTTTCAAGGGTACTCGCGAGAAATCTTCAAAAAAAAAATACCGGGAAGTGCTTGATCCAAGCAGTTTTATAAAAATTTTATATTTCTGATTTTTTTAAAAGCGCTTTGGATCAAGTCCTTCCCGATATTTTTTTTTGAAGATTTCTCGCGTGAACCCTTGAAAACACCTTCTGAAAACATTGGACGGCTCGGATTTTCCAAAAACAATTTGCAAAACAAAAAAAACACACTTTTTCTTGTTTCCGGGAGGAGTGGACTAGAAGTTTTGAGTATATATATATAGGGTAAACTTCTAGTCCGGACTTTTAATTTCCGGACTTTTTATACAAAAATTTTTTTGACGATCCGATCCGTCAAATGTGTTCAGAAGGTGTTTTCAAGGGCCCTCGCGGAAAATTTTCAAAAAAAAACACCGGGAAGGGCTTGATCCAAGCAGTTTTCGCAAAAATATATAAATACAGTTTTTGCGAAAACTGCTTGGATCAAGCCCTTCCCGGTATTTTTTTTTTGAAGATTTCTCGCATGTACCCTAGAAAACACCTTCTGAACACATTGGACGGATCGGATTTTCCAAAAAAAATTTGCAACACAAAAAAACCCCATTTTTTCCTTAAATCCGGGAGTGTGGACTAGAAAATCCGCCCCTATATATATATATATATATATATATATATATATTCTGTAAATCTACTCATTTATTGAAGTTGAGTTCTAAATGACAATTACCTTTCTTACTTCCAGTACCGAATTTCCAACATCCACTACAATATATCAAGTGGTGATCGTTATCCTGTACCTGACAAATCAGCTCCTGTCTACATAACTGTTGGAGATGGAGGCAATCAAGAAGGGCTTGCTGGGAGGTTTGTTTAGTTTTATCTCGTAAAAATATGATTCCTAGTGAGGGTGAGAAACAATTAACTCGTTTTTCACAGAATGAGAAATCATATTTCTTTGCATTGAATTTGCAGGTTTAGAGATCCCCAGCCAGATTATTCTGCATTCCGAGAAGCCAGTTATGGACATTCAACATTAGAGATAAATAACAGAACACATGCGATCTACCATTGGAATCGTAATGACGATGGGAAAAAAGTGGCGACTGACTCTTTCACATTATACAATCAGTACTGGTAAGTGCACTTGGCTCTCTTGCAATTTATCATAGGGATAATAGCAAAGTTGTTCTGTGGCGCTCCTCTTTTTTCACGGTCGTGTGTTGAGCCCAAAGATCTTGGTTTGGTGGTAAAATTCCGTGCATTGCGGACATGCCAACATTCCAAACATCTGCTTTTCTCCGTGTATTTCATTCTTCCTATAGAATAAACACAAAACATGGAAAATGGTAGCAGTACTTTGGCTATCATGGACACAACCATCCGTATCAGTGGCGGAGGTGTTTTGAGGGCGGCAAAGGGCCCGAAACCCTCGTATTTTGTGTATTTTATAAGTAAAATTTATGTATAGTTAAATATTAGATTACAAATAAGAAATTAGCCTCTTGAGTGGTAAACAAAAATTAAGTTGGGCATACATTTCAAGTAATTATACCTGAATCTTTAACAAGATTTCTCCTGATTGTTTCATAAAACATTAACCAAATATAAGCATATAGTTGTTTTGGTCCGTAAAAGTAAATAAACTGTACACATAATGTATTATGTAGAACACTACAGTGACGATACATCACATGGTACTCATACATGGTCACTATAGCATTGCTGTATATGGGAAAAGAAGAGTATAAAATGACGAACGTGCATTTTAGTCAACGACAATGTAGTATATTTTATCAGTACGACCCTCCTGGTTAAAGATATTGGCTCAGCCACGAAAGTCTGCATCAATGGAAAACATACGCGCTTACACGGGAAAAGATAGAATCTTGCTCAGATATGCGCGTACACAGGCAAAGATAGAATCTTGCTCAGAAGCCGCTAGGTTTCCGAAATGAAAACAATATACTGTTGTTGATGCCCGTTTGCAATGTTGAATTTCTTTATTTACTCAAATTTACTCCGTACTGTGGTTGTGTAGGGGGGGAAATAACAGGCGCAGGAGAAGAAAACTGAAAAAGAATTATCTCCACACAGTCTTTGCAGAAGTATTCTCGAATGGTCTGTGACGTAAATGATTTCAGCTGCGAATGTTGAGATGTGCATTTTTTTTCCTGTTTGAATTGTTGGAACTAAATGTAACTGGTGTTCTACGAGATGAGTAAAAGAGCAAATTCCAGTGCAATGAGTTGTGTTCATGATTTTTCAGTAATGTCTACCGCAGTAGCATCAAATCACACACTCATTTTTTGTAATTAGGAAAATGATGAATGTGGAACGCCTTAATCTGGTAAGAATTGAAACTCAACAATGCTCTGATTTGCACTGATGGAATCAGTGGCCATTCTTGGACCCAATATTTGGGCAGTATATTAGTTCATACACAACCTTCTTCCATTTTCCCTGTCATGAATCCGGCACTAATGTATGATCGGAGAACAATCCAAATGTCGATAGCATGAGGAAATCCATGGCAAATTTCTTGGATACTCCCGCTACATGTCTTACAAAAATGCTAGAGGTACAACAGAGTGATACAATAACTTGTACAACACATCTCTCGCCGTCCAAAAGTGTTTTCGACTGTCGTGATTTAGAATAAACTATTCACGCAACTAGTTAAATATTCTTACAAATAGTTCATCTAAAATCTACACCATTAAAAACTGAGATGGACGGTTGAGAATGCATGATGTACAACACAACATTGTTGTACCTGTAGCATCCTTGGTAATCTTATGCATCCATAATTCAGAAACAGTAAGCAGTTCTTTTTAGAGGTTCTTTTTCTCCAATTGTTATGAATTTTATTCAACTCACCGACACACTAGAAACATCAAGGATCACTTCCATACTAATCTAGTTTGGAACACTCTCCTGCTAGATTTGAGGGCTGTCCAAAGATAGGACAAACTTGGCTATCGCATCAACCACCCTTTTACAACTATAGGGAACAAAATTAAAAGAACAAGAAACAAACTTATTGGCTAGCACAAGTGCATCCTCAATGATAACATCCAGACAAGCTTTGACTGGAGATTGGCCTTGGAGCATCTTGATCACTGTTTGTACATCACCTTCCATCACATAACTTCTATCCCAAGAACAGATTTCAGACCCCAAAGCAAAACCGATACCTCAACCATTTCAGCAAACATACAACATATGAGTGGTAAGGCAACACCACTCATAATATTCCCTGATCAAGTACCACTACACCAACCCCACCCCTACTCTTAACTTAAGAGTAGGGGTGAGGTTGGTGTAGTGGTACTTGATCAATATGGGAATATTATGAGTAAGGGTGCAAACAAGCTGAGCTGAGCTTTGTAGTGTTCGAGCTCGGCTTGTTAAGTAAACGAGCTGAAAAATCAAGCTCGAGCTTGGCTCGATCACAAACAAGCTGAGCCCTTATCGAGCCTAGCTAGGGTAATTTACTTAATGAGCATTCTTAAACGAGCCGAGCCTATGTAATCGAGCCGAGCTTTTTCGAGCCCAACCGAGCTTTTTCGAAACTAGCTGAGCTTTAGCAAGCTCATTAACTAAACGAGCCTGAAAATCGAGCTCGAGTTTGACTCGTTTACTTATTGAACCAAGCCGAGCCGAGCCTTAACGAGCCGAGCCACGAGCAACTTGGTTCGTTTGCAGCCCTACTCTTGACCACATCAAAGGCACCATCCACATTAATTTTAAAAGTTCCTGCCTTAGGTGGCTTCCACCATTGAACCTCAACAGCAATAGTCCCGTGATCAACATCACGTACCTTCCGAACTGCTTGTAAAAACATATCATGTTCCTCCAAGGCACGATCAAGAATTTATGTTTCTTTCATCCATTGTTGCTGAAAAACCTAATTGTTCCTTGCAATCTAAATGTGCCAACCAATAATAGCGAATAAACCCGTAGCTTCTATTTGTGTCACACCCTTAGTTGTAGTGCCCAACTCCTTCCACAACTCCCTCAAATTTGAAGCGTTTGTAATTTCTGATTGATATCTAAAGGGAGATAGTAACCAAACTTTCGTAGCTCTTAACACAATTAAAAAAAAACATATAAGAGGGTGTTTCTTCTGCCATTCCACACAAAGAGCAGATCGGGTCCACCAGAAGTTTCCTCGGAGCTAACACTGTGTTGACAGGAACAATCCCATGTAAGCAGCGCCAAAGGAACATCTTTGTTTCATCGGTGCCATACCCTTTTCCAAACCCTTTTGCCATCACTATCTCCACTCGATTGGGTTCTCCCCCATCTTAGAACCCTTCAATTGTGTATTAAATCCTTCGCAATAAGATATGCCGACTTCACTGAAAACTGCCCAGATGTCGTACACTTCCAAATCCTCTTGTCCTCTGTGCCAGTCACGCTTAAAGGAATACCCAAGATTTGATCCACATCCCGTTCCACAAAGGTTTGTTTGATCAAAGACTCCTTCCACACCACACGATCCGTGTCAATTAACTCACTAACCTTCATAAGATTACTACCATTTTTTTAAGAGTTAAATTTTTTGAATAATGCTCATTAGTCTCCATCTCCAACCTTTCATAATTACCCCCTTACTTGGTAAGATACTCTACCGCGCCCATGATGATAGTGGTTTCGCACATGCCTCAAGAAATGAAGAATTAGGAAAATACTTGGCTTTGAAAACTTTGAAAAACAACGAATCATCACCAGCAGTCAGCCTCCATCCTTGTTTTGCCAACATAGCTAAATTAAATGTTTCCATGTCCCGAAAACCCAATCCTCCCATGCCTTTAACTTGCGTCATCCTCTCTCTTCTCATCCAATGCATCTTCCTCCCATCATCCGTCCCACTCTAAAAAAAAACTTAACAATCAAAGAGTTTAACTTCTTACACAGACCAACCGGTAATTTTACACTAGCCATGGCGTAGATTGGTAGAGCCAATAAGACATGCTTAGCTAATATCTCTCTATCTGCATGGTTTGTGAAATTTCTTGTCCAGCTCGCTACTTTCTTCACCACTAAATCCTCAATATACTTAAGCGCATCCCTTTTGGATCGTCCAACTATGTAAGGAATCCCCAAATATTTCCCTTCCTCTGAGCTACAATTGAATCCCAAAATGCGTTGACATTCATCCTGCTGTGTTGTGACGTATTAGAGCTAAACAAAATAGAAGACTTAGCAACATTTTATGAACTGCCCCGTTGCTTTTTTTTTAGGTCTCCGAAACATTTTTTTATCTCCTCACTATCTTCCTTATTAGGCTTGCAATAGACCAACGAATCATCCGCGAACAACAAGTGGGAAATCAATGGTCCATTCCTGCATATACGGATTCCTTGGAGACGTCCTTGTTCTGCCTTAAACTTCAATAAGCTAGAAAAGCCTTCTGCACGTAGGAGAAATAAAAAAGGAGATAATGGATCTCCTTGATGTAATCCCCCCCGAGGTCTAATAAAACTGTGCTTTTGGCTATTCACGTTAACAAAATACGAAACAGTAGCCACACAATTCATTATCCATTTATCATTTGTTTATCAAAGCCCATACACCTCATGACTGCCGCTAAGTACCTCCATTCCACCCTGTCATATGCTTTGGCGACATCTAATTTCAAAGACATAAAACCATCTCTCCCACTTCTTTTATTCATCTTTTATTTTAGAGGTTCTCTTGCTGAATACTACTTAATATAACCGGACAGAAATTAGGTACCCATGTTAATATACCAGATCGGTTATTCCCTGATTACGTAGCGTAGCTTTGGAAGGTGCTGCTACTTGTTATCATATCAGTTTCAACTTTCAATTAAAAAAATGATGGACCAATTAAATGAAACTGATACTTTTCAATGCACAAATCTTGATATTGTAAGAACCGGGTGTCAACCAGAGCAAGTCTGGAAGTGACCAGTAAACATTTTCGGCCATAAAATGTTACTGCCAAACGAATTGATGTAAACCAAAACCATCCAATGGCAACCACTGACATGTATACCGAGAAATTCTTCAGTCCCGAGCAGTCACGTCTTACGTGGTGCCCAAGTACACATCTCGGCAGTCAAAAAGTATTTTGGACAAACCAGATTTTAGAGAGAGAGAGAGAGAGAGAGAGAGAGAGAGAGAGAGAGAGAGATCTGAGCCTTCCTTGGCCCTGAATTTTTTTTCCATGTATACCAACATAAACCGAGTCATAGTAAAAACCGTCGTTATCCAATGGCAACTGCTGAAATCTGTATAATGTGGCTGCTAATAACCTGTTACATCTGATCAGATTACTCAAAGCTCCCGTCACAACAAGTAATTTGGATTAATCACAAAACACGAAAAGAGAGAACCAAAAGTAATAGTACATTGAGCAAAGATTAATGCATGTCCAAACCCTAACTATCCTTGTAGAACAAGATAAATGACAAGATGTACTACCAATAAAAATACGAACATGTGTACTCATTCTAAAAATACATAGCAGAAGTCTACGGTGTAGAAGAATAGGATCTGGTGCAACATTTTCCTAAGCTGAGACAAGAAATCTAATGAAGCTAGCTTGTAACTATGGACATTAGACGTCCTAGTAAACAAAAATCCACAAAATAGGCCATCTACCTCTAACCATACAGCAGCTATCTGGCCTTATTTTCAATGTTCTTATGGGGAAAATCTACAAGAAAACTTTACAGCGTCTCTCCACTCTAGTAAAAGCAATATGTGCAGCAAGTGTTTTCTCTAAAAACATTTTCACAACCCAAGGTTTAGTGAACGATCATTGTGCAGGAGGGTACCCGAGCTATGTTCTTTGTATTGCCTGGTGGAGTAACTGTATATATCACCCTGCGCGGAGGTTATCTTTTGGGTAGGAGTTGGGACTGCTATGAATCGCGGTAAACTGGTTGTGGTGTCCACTTGAGTTCCAAGTTCAGTTTTCCAGATTTAGCCCCATCTAGGGGGAAGCTGCCTTTGTGTTGTCCGTCCATAATGACCCTAGTCAGTGTCAAGATGCATCGGCCCATATAATCCTGCACAGTGAAAAATGAAAGACAAATACGAAAACAATCATTTAGGAAGCTATTGGAAACACGAGGACAGTCATAACTGGAATGGAATTGAGAGATTTTCTGAATTTCGTTTTCATGCAAAAGCTAGTAATTCATTGCAAACAAACCCACCAAACACAAGCACATTGGTGTTTACCCAAGGGCCAAGACTTAAATGGAAAATCATCTAGAAACAGTTAACCAAAACCCACTACAATAAAACGCATGTTTAATAGCATAATAGCACTTTTACAGCAAGATATCAAATAAGCGCTATAACAAGTTGCAAAGGGTCATAGCATGTTTTTCAATTAGACTATGATAGAAATCCGATTTACAAGAGCATGTACAACAGCTTAGCAAAAGGAAAACTTTAGCCATTTGACCTAATCAAAGTAAAAAAAAGTCCAAGTGCAGAAACCTCAATTAACATTCTGTGTTTTACCTATTGCTACAGTTCATCGCTACATATACCGAACTATGGCACACCCATCAACTAATTGTTTATCATCTCTCTCTCTCTCATGTGCAAAGAACGCCTTTCTCCTCCTCCTCCTCCTCCTCCTGTGCAAAGAACGCCTTTGAATCTCCCTCTCACGTTTTACCTCTACTACAAAGGCGACAATCAAAGTCAACAGCGTCTGGATCAACCCCTTAACGATGACGGCGAAAGGTTAAGCACCAACAGGCGAGTTCCGTCTGGATCGAAACCTTGAGCGGCGAAACTTAAGCAGCGACAACGAGTGCCAATTGACGGCACTGTCGATTACCGATCAATGACAAATGGCAAGTTCCGATCAACAGTATGCTCGAACGGGACGGTACTGGGTTTTGTTTACTGATTCATATATGCATAGATGTGTGTGTGTGTGTGTGCGCGCGTGCGCGTGGTATTTTTGCATTATTTTAATAGTGGATAGGTAAAATAGATAGTATTATTGGGGTGTTGAAAGAGACGTGGGTAGCTGAAGTGGAAATTGTGCACTGTACACTAGCATTTTTTGCTCAAATTTTGTCTATCCTGATGCACTTGCTCTTAGGGGGTTTAACCAGTGTAAAACTATTTCTCATTCATGACAATCAATGAACTTGATGAATATCAATCTCATTATTGACAAATACAGGCAAATGGATATAACAAGCAGGAATTTTTACCTTCCCAAAAGTGTCATGGTCCCAGACTTCCACAATTAGCATATCATGTAGCCCATCTTCAATGACAAAGTCAAATGTCTGATTCCATACAGGATTCAGACTCTCATTCACAACCTAAGAACACAAAACAACAGTAGAAATCAAGGAAATTGCCAATTCCAAAACTCAAAGCAAAATAACTCTGATAGGGAAAAGAAAGAAGAGATAGCCATGCCCCTTCAGAAGTTCTATCCATCCATGTTCTGAATACAGAATACATTTTATTGGAATTAAGCAAATAGCCCGAATAATATGGCTTTGCTCTCTTTTGTTTTCAAGATAACTCATAAACTAAACTAACACTATTTTTTGTCAACATTTAGGAATAATTCATCAAATTGGTAAGATATAGAAAAAGAACATTCCCATCAAATGATCCCACCAAAAATATCAATATACATGGAGACAAGGAGCCGGATGGATTCCTCCACACACGCACAGAGAAATCAACCAGAGAGAGAGAGAGAGAGATCAGAACTAGGAAGTACCCGGGTTTGGTTTTTTGCTACTGTTTTCTTCATAGTGAGCACTACATACGGGTCAGCCTTCCCCATTAGATCTGCCGGTGGCAAGTCATCGGCAGATATCACAGTAACAGAAAGTACTCCTCTTACAATAACTTCCCTTTTTCTCTGTTTTAACTCTATTCCATTTTCAGCAGCTTGCTTTTCATCAGCACTACTTTTAAGAACTCTTTCTAACGAGGTCATTGAAAAGTTGGAATCAAAAGGGTTTGTGACTCCATCCTTCATGCCAAAAGGACAATATAATAATTCCAAATGCACCTGAAACCAAGAATTGCAAAATTCAACCAACTTTTGAAACAAACACGGGGTTTAAAATGAGGTGCGATGCGATTCATTTGGTCGTCAAACTCACATCAAACTAACAGGTCCTGGATATAGGAGGGCAGATATGATAAAAGGGTACATCTAGAGGGAATATGTTGTAAATGATTGTTTTGAGTAATTTATAGAAGATGGGATATGTATGTGCTTAGTTTGTTTTGGGGTGGATATAGAATTAAAAGTGGACGATGGCATTTTCATAGTTAAGAAGCCGGATATGAAGGCGGATATAACAAGGATAGGGAGGGAAGTGGTGTTATTATATCCGGCAAACGAGCAGTAAAGGACTTGGAAGCTTATCTTGATTGAGATAAGGATAACACTTACTAACCTATAATTAATTGGGAATGCAGGCCATGCACTTCTATCACAAGAATACGTAGTTATACGCGAACATAAAACACCCCCAAGTTTCCATAGATATAGAGCTATACATTATGGTTATCCAGCTATTAACTTACCTCTACAATAAATTCCGAGAAGAGAAATGGCACAAAAGCAAGGACATTGGCAGGGAATGGGAAGTTGTATCCCATTAGCCCCATGAGCTATTAGTGTCTGAGCCGGGAGGATATTGATTTATGTTATCATTGTCTATTTACATTTTAGGATTTTACTTGGTAGTTCTAATTTTTATTTTAGAAGTTATCCTATTTAGAAATTAAGGTCATGTTTATCCTCATGTTGGCCCAGTTAAAAGACACTACTCATTATGTTCAAGCAGTTAATGAAATATATTTGAGTTTCATTATGGTTTTGATACTGGCTTTGTTTGGTTGATAATTTTGAAAACAATATTTTGAGAAATAATTTTGAGAGTGTTAGAATTGGGTAAAATTAATAGTTAGAGAGATGTGTAATAATTAGAGAGAGAAATGAGAATAATGATTAGAGAGAGGGGTATGAGTAGAGAGAGAAATATGATTAATGATTGGAGAAATGAGAGATGAGGAAAGAATCTTTTTGAAAATTTTTTTGGGAATTATGAAGTGAACACAGTGATCATCATTGGATGTCTAGGGCTCCTTAGGCTTAGGGATGCCTAGGGTTCTCTGTTATATCTTTTGCTCTTCATCGTCCTACATCAACCTGACTCAGCAATATGCGGATCATTCATTTAGCCATTGCGAAATGAAGCCAATCCCAACAAGATCAGCTAGTGTTTCTATCAACCTCAGGGCAACCAAGAGATTTTAATGTGTGATGTTCATTGTAAACAGTTACTGCATTTCGGGAGTTTGAAGACCATCCCATTTCAACCAAAAAAATTTGCATTTACGACAAAACAGATGAAACCTAGCTAGCTATAAGCTATTCAATTAACCAAGGTGATAAAAGAGAAGTACACTAGGCAAATTCTTCATTAGTTACACTAGGCAAATTCTTCATTAGTTACTGGGAGATGAGATTTTTAGAGGTACATAGAGTACCAAATTCGAAATACGCAAAAAGTCTTCTTCACTGTGCTATGTCACATCTGAAGAGTTGCTTGATACAAGGTACGATAAAGTTCTTGCATCTCACAATTATGGGGAAGAAAGTATAAGAATCAAAAGTAGGAGAGACAGATCTCACCTGACCCCTGTTTTTGTTATCTCTCTGTACCTCCAAATCTTTCACTAACTTCATCCATACATCCTTTACTTTACCAGGCTCAAGTTCATTTAGCCGCATTTGAGCACATCCAATGAGTTCTGATGCCTGAAGTCCTTCATCATCGTAAATTTTTACCACCAAATTTTGTGTGGATACATCTTCAACTATAAATTCAAAGTGTTCATTCCACACTGGATTCAACTGATTGCCCTGGAGGAAACAGCAGATAATCCTTCTTTAAGTTGATCAAATGATGATTCAAAATGCTTCAGATAGAAGTTTAAGTCTTACAATTATTTTGCTAGTTTTCATTCTATCACGTAGTGGTCGTATGTATAGAACAGCAAAAGGATCAGATTTCCCAATTAGGTCCTTATTTGTCAACTCTTTTGCTTGCACAAGTTTCACCTCTAAAACTCCAACAGGCTTCAGCTCTAGGTCACTGGAAAAGCCAAAAACACAAAAGGTCAAGAGAAAAAACAGAAGCTAATCAAAAGACCGGGATGCTGCTTTAAGTATTAAGTTTAAGCCTATGCTGCAAAAATAAGGCCATCCATCCCAAAAATTAACAGCAAACGATGAGTTCTTTCCTCAGGCAGATGGTTCATCCTGGATTGTTACATAAATGAAGCTTTCCCCAATAGAAAAGAAGCAAACTTTTATCAATCAGAACATGGAAAATTTATATTAGCCCACCAATATCAAAAGAACAAATGACCAAAATAAATGCCAGTTGCAGTTCAAAAGACAAAATAGGGGCACCATGTTTCAAAATGAAGCCCAAGACCCGAACAGCACCATAAGACACCAGACGATAAGGATCTCAAATAGTCGGAGGAAACTTCAAAATCTAAATTCCTCTATTTCGACTCATTGTGATATTCCTCCCTGCCTCGCTTCCTAGTAAGTCAGCACGTGCAAAGATCAAAATTATACAGCAAGACTAAGGACTAAAAGCACCACATTTAAAAACGGGGTTCAACTAGCCCCACAAAGCATTAAATACTAGGTTCCCCTCAATATAGTTTGAGGATAATTTAACCTCTAATAATCTTCTAATTCAGCTCATTATAATTCTGCTCCCTTCCTCACTCTTCCACCCACTTTGAGTCCATAAGTGCAGGACTGCAGGTATCTATTGCTTCACTCTCCCCACATTACTTCAGCGAGGGGAGGCTCACCATATATAATAAGCTCATAGTAGAAGTATTTCATTGATCACAGATGCACGAGAGCAGGTAATAGCGTCATGTGTCAAGCACTCAAGCTTCCCTAAACAGAATAAGCCATGTCTTGCCATACACTAACATGCCTCTTGGAAAACGAGGCCATCAATTAACCATACTGAAATATCAATGCCTTACCTGTAATCTCCAGGCAAAATAGGAATTATTTTCCGTACTGGCCATGTAATAGAATCTTCAACAGCATCCTTTATGGTCCCCTACATGATGAACATGTACCATCTTAATTTGCAAATGCAAAATCAACTTAAATAGGTGCCCGCAAATAATGTTAAAAGTAATTATTATCAACGTATTAGATCCACAATATTGCATATGAATTTGTACAAACTTTTGTTCTAAAATCTAGAATATCAAGTGACCAATGACCATAACCTTGAAAATCTAACAACTCCAAGTTTCAGTCACTCAGTCACCACATAGGCACATACACGAAGCATAAATTCGTTGCACAAACTTGTATATGTAGCATGCACATACAGACCTAATTTGTTATCTAGATAAAATTATGACATCCGATGTGCTATAGAGAATCAGAAATGAAAGTTCTTAATTAATTAACACATCATATTGATCATATCAGTAAAATCCTGGCTGTAAGAGAGAGAGAGAGAGAGAGAGAGAGAGAGAGAGAGAGAGAGAGAGAGAGAGAGAGAATCCAACAGTAGAAGTTTAACACACCTCAATAGCATCAGAAAGGCCAGGAATAGCTTTAATATCGCCACCAATAACTTTAAGCGTGAAATCCATCTTTTTCTGCAATCCAAAAACATGAATTTTCCAAACCAATATGTTTGAATGTTTGTGTACGTATGTCATCAGGAATAAGCATGTAAAGAGCAGATGTGTAAGTGGGAGAGAGAGAGAGAGAGAGAGAGAGAGAGAGAGAGAGAGAGAGAGAGAGAATTGCTCACCCACATATCCACAGAGAGAAGAAGGGACTAAAAACAGATATTGAATATATTGAACATAAAATACATAGATCATGTTTAATTTGTAATGCTACATTTGCTAAATAGCATCTCAAACGAAGATTCTTCCTACATCTCTTGCCTAGTTTAGCTTGCTATTCCAGGTGGGAAATGGACAGTGAGAGGTTGAGCTGCACAAGGAGTCCCCCAAACATGTTTACCCTTTTCTTTTGTGAGTAATAAATTTTATAAAGATATCAAGGGGATGCCACTCATGTACAATTAGAGCATAAGCACTTGTTGGGAGTTCATAGGATGCATCGATCCCGTCATCGCTTCTGTTGCGCCGGCTTGTACAAGGCCCAAACTTCTGGGGAGTATTTACGGAGTCCACCACATTCGTTTGGACCCAATATACATTAAATGACTCATATCCACTTAAAAGGCTAAGCCTTGTAAGTGGTGAGTCATTCAATTGTATATTAAGGTCCAACCCTTTTCTATTTTTCCAATGTGGGACTTAACCTTCACACATGTTCCAACAAATCTCCCCCTCATGTGTGAACCGTTCATTGAGCCTTGCCCGTTTATTTGCATCCAAGCTCCCCCTTGATTCTGATCTACTACTTTCAACCCAATCTTCCAAACTAGGCTTATTCTGAACTCCAACAATTCAGATCCATCCATTGAATTCTCCATGAAGATCCAACGTGCCCATTCACTAGCACCATGCTTCCGATGAGTCAATGTGCAACACGTGTTAATTTGCTTGCATCACCTTGCAACAGGCACACTGCATTACTTACACTGTTGGATTTTTTTTGTTTCCATCACTTGGAGTTCACCATGCAAGCCTATCAATGGCGCGCCAAGAGTCTGCCCATAGATCGTCAGCCATTGGCTCCATCTTCCCCTCCGTTGTGAGATCTAGATGATCTTGATCGTCCTATTGCTCATCATAAAGGTATTTGGTCTTGCACTATACATACTATTGCTCAGTTTGTTTCATATAACCATCTATCACCATCGCTTCGTGCTTTTACTACTTCGATTTCTTCCGTTTTTGTTCCTCAAACTGTTCAGGAGGCCTTATCTGTGTCTGAGTGGCGGAAAGCAATCTAGGATGAGATGTCTTCTCTTCATCATAATGGCACTTTGGAGTTGGTTTCTCTTCCTGCTGGTAAAACTACTGTTGGCTGTTGTTGGGTATTCACTGTCAAGTATCATCCGGAAGGCACTATTGAGCGATATAAGGCCCGCCTCGTAGCCAAAGGCTATACGCAGACATATGGGGTTAATTATGCAGAGATCTTTTCCCCAATTGCCAAGATAAACTCTGTATGGATTCTTATCTCTCTTGCTGCTAATCAAGGTTGACCTTTATTTCAATTGGATGTCAAGAATGCCTTTCTACATGGTGACTTGATTGAGGAAGTCTATATGGAGCAACCTCCTGGGTTTGTTGCTCAGGAGGAGTATTCTCAGGTTTGTCGTCTTCGCAAAGCTTTATATGGTTTGAAGCAATCCCCTTGAGCTTGGTTTGGTCGGTTTAGTATGTTGTGCTGCAGTTTGGTATGCGTCGATCTCATTCAGATCACTCTATTTTCCCTCTTCAGTCCGAGCATGGGAAAATAATATTGATTGTGTATGTAGATGACATCATTATTACTGGCAATGATCAAAAGGCATTGATAAGTTGAAGCATTTTTTACGACGACAGTTCCATACTAAAGATTTGGGTAAGCTGCGGTATTTTTTGGGTATTGAGGTAGCAAGATCCAAAGATGGAATTAGTTTGTCTCAACAGAAGTATGCATTGGATATTCTTGAGAAGACAGGTTTATTGGGAACAAAACCTGTGGAAACCCCAATGGATCCTAATGTGAAACTTTGTGTTGATCAAGTGGGGATATTTCCTCATCCAGACTGTTATCGTCGCTTAGTTGGTAAGTTGAATTACCTTACCAATACACGTCCTGATATCTCCTTCGCTGTAAGTGTGGTGAGTCAATTTATGTCAGCTCCTCGTCTTCCACACTGGGAAGCTTGTCTTCGTATTGTGAAATACCTTAAGGCTCATCCTGGATGTGGTTTGTTTTATCAGTCTAATGGTCATTTGCGTGTTGAAGCCTTTACCGATGTTGATTGGGCTGGATCACCATCTGATAGACGGTCCACTACTAGATACTGCACCTTTGTTGGAGGCAATTTAGTTACATGGAAAAGCAAGAAACAAACAGTGGTCGCAAGGTCCAACGCAGAAGCGGAGTATCGAGCCATGGCACACACATCTTGTAAGATTGTGTGGTTGAGAGCTTTACTCAAGGAGTTAGGTTTTGATGTGGAGTTACCTATTCCTATGTCTGTGTTACTCGGACTCGCCATTTTTAGTGGAGTACCCGTGTCGACACGGGTATGGGTGCGGGATTCGTACGGGATCCGGCCATAGAAATCTGGATACCGCTGTTTTTTAGGGTGGTTCAGGCGTTCAGCCAAGAAGAAGAAGAGACGACGAAGAAGATGAAGAAGAAGAAGAAGAAAGAGAAAAGAAAAAGAAAAGAGAAGTAAAGAGTGAGAGACAGCAAGGGGAGGGCCCCACCTCAGTACTATCTCCTGTGCATTCAAAGCTGCATTAAACAAAGGAAATTATTCCCATGCTGGCCCACTGTGAAATGTTCTCACGCCTATATATGAACCAATGGTCAAAGGGAGTCATCTTCTACTATCACATGTGGTTGGGTCCCACTGCAACTAAATGAACCAATGGTCAAAATGCATCACTAAGTGTTCCATTCTTCGAGACAGGAGGTCCAACTTCTGTAGTACAACTATACAGCAGTAACAACACTACAATAACTACAGCTGTCTTTTCCGATGTACAAAAAATAAAATAAACTACAGCTGTAAAAAAATGTTCCATTCTTTTAATGTAAAAAATATTTATTACTGTATTTGACATATTAAATGTAAAATATAAAAAAAATATTACAAAAAAAATATTATATGCCGTATCCCCACACCCGTGTCCAAATTAGGATTCGTATCTGCGTATCCTCTATTTTTTGACTTCACGTGTCCGACACCTAGATTCGTACTCGCACCCAATACCCGCACCCGAGTCCGAGTAACACATTCCTATGTATTGTGATAATCAAACGGTGATTCATATTGCTTCAAACCCAGTATTCCATGAGAGAACAAAACATATTGAAGTTGATTGTCACATTGTTTGTGAGAAGATAGATGGTGGTGTGTTGTCTACTTGATTTGTTCCTACAGGAGCTCAGTTGGTTGATATCTTCACCAAACCATTGTTTAAACCGCGTTTAGAGTTTTTATATAACAAGCTGGGATTTTGTGATATTTATTCTCCAGTGAGGGGGAGTGTTAGAATAGCTTTTGTCCCACATTGCCTAGCTACATATTGTATTCTTCTCTCTCATAATATAAATAAAGTCTTATGTGTTTGGGTTTGTTAACACCCTATACACCTCTCTCTCTCTCTCTCTCTCTCTCTCTCTCTCTCTCTCTCTCTCTCTCTCTCTCTCTCTCTCAAATAACAAGCGAAATAAAACACAAGCAATCCTCTGCTGTCAAAATCTGGAAAAAAATGGTTCCAAGAACATTTTTCAAAGAAAGGTGCACCTTTTTCCTTAAAGAGTAACATATAGCTCCAAAGCAAGGGAACTCATCAACTAGCGGCTTAAAGATCAATCTGAAAACCCCAGTGAATCCAATATCCTTCACCTACAAACACACCAGAATGAGACCATTAGGGTGATACTCAAGGATAACAAATTTCTTAACTACGTTGTTTCGGCAAGCCTAGAAATTGAAAGACTTAGAAAACGTTTTCCAGACATTCCAAAAATGGTTAAAAGACAAAAGGAACAAGTAATTGTGTTGGCATTACCAAATAGATTGATTCACTAATTCACGAAAAGGAAGTATAGAATAAAAAAAGCAAGCGTTCTTCATAAAAAAAAATATGAAAAATATGGTTCAATGTATCAAATTCTGGTTGACACAACTTTTTTCCTGCTATTTTACAAGCTTTTTTTTTTTATTTGTTCTGCTATATTCTGATATCCTTCAGGAACACTAGAGTTTCACTATTCCACAAGTGATTTCAAATCTCGTAGGAAACAGAAACATTTCAGCCCTTTCAGTGGAAGCAAATGGAAATTTTGTTTCTTGGGGATTCTATAGTTAAAGCTAGATATCTTTTATTGTCAAAGTAGAGTTCTCCAACATTAAAATCAAGGAGAGGTCACCAGTAACATGGAGACAAACATACAGAACCACAGATTAATAAATGTGAGGATCAAAATGTGCTTCGTTACAACTACTAATGTGTTCTATTTTAGACATAAAACACCAATTATCCAGAAATAGACCAGGCAAATAAGGAATTCAACAATACCTGCACAGGTAGTGCTACGCCGAGTCTGGTCTTAATATCAAGTACTATACTTGGATTCCCATCCCAATTCATCTCCAACTCCATAGTGATACCACCACCTCCGTCTTCAATAATGCGAACACCTAAAAATATAGATCAAGAAGCAAAATAGTACACCACATTGCAATTTCAGGAGGATTATTTCGAAGAGACAAAAGGGTGGATTGATTGCTTAATACTTTTGAAAACTTTTTAGGAACTAACGTTACTAATTTCCGAGAGGAGGCTATATTGTTTTAGCAATGTTTCATGGGTTGCAGCCCCTTCCCTTTGCTACACTTTAATGCCACGCTTTCCAATGGCCAGTCTATTTGAGTGGATATGAGTACCTGATTTGAACTATATATCCAAAGTGACAACAAATGGTGTTTGATTTTTTTTTTTTTTGGCTTGGATTACATTCATCGGACATGTAATCCCACAAAATGTGGGATATACAACACCATGGAGTGTGTGGTATAACCCCATCACTACTAATCCGATGTGATTTTATACTTTCACAATGAGTCCCATCAAACAAAGGGGCCCTTGTAGTCAAAAGAGAGTACGTTAGAAAACCTTCTTGAAGGATTTCAAACCAAAAAGCCTATTACGTAGATATATTCAAAATACTGCAAAACACATCAACAAACTCTCCTATAAAAATTCCACAGCAATTTGGTCTAACCTGTAAATTGTGGGGCAATGGTACCAAGAGTGAACTTTGAGAATTTCAAAGAGGACAGTATGACTGGCCTATATTGTTCAAGAACTGGCTCAACATTTGTCTTTATAAGCTCAGATGCAGCCTAAAACACGCGACACATCTACACAGAGTCACTATCAGTAGCTCCACTACAAAATATTAGGTCTAAAACAAACAAATCAACACACTAAAACATCACCTCATTAACATATGGCCAAATCTTTGTTAAATGAAGGTTAAGCCATGTCAACTGCAAAATGTACACACATATAGTTCAAACAATAATCAATTAGATTTTTTTTACAGACAAAAATTAAGAAGAAAAGAATAGAAAAGGCTTTATTGTATCGCT
Organism: Vaccinium macrocarpon; assembly: GCA_022606695.1. Taxonomy (NCBI): domain Eukaryota; kingdom Viridiplantae; phylum Streptophyta; class Magnoliopsida; order Ericales; family Ericaceae; genus Vaccinium; species Vaccinium macrocarpon. Next base: position 39,741,104 of record CM040180.1, on the reverse strand, counting down.
CAATTTATAAAGGGATTTGAGGAGGAGTTTGGTTTCAAACTCCGGTTCGAACAAGACCCAGATCTATTTCCTTATTTTTCTAAGGCGATTGGCAATGAAAATATTATAAAATCGCATTGGTCCCAATACATATACACATACAAAGGAATATACACACACATAAGGTTTCAAACGAGAAGAGACGAGACGAGCCAAGCCAAGCCGAGCTTTGAATTTTAGAACGTCCATGTTTGTTAGTTGAGTTTTTAGTGAACTCGTTTAAGCTCAATGACTTCTGATGAGCCTGAGCTGAAGCCAAACTAGCCTAGGCTTGAGTTGAACTCTAGCTTGTTCACGATCCAAAAGTATCATAATTTTTGGCTCGCATACAGGTCTAGGACTGCATATAGAATTTTTATTATTTACAATAATAAGTTTATCCAAATACAAATACTTACTTTTATACAAATACAAGTTCATTGTGCATAAAAAGTTTATAGCTATAAAATTTTCATTACATTATTACATACACATATTTTAAGTTTGCAACCCTAATCAAGCTATAAAAGAGCTTAAAATTGAGGTTCAAACTCAGTTTGTTTAACGGACAAAGTTTAATCTGAACGAGCTTTGAACAGTTCATAAAACCGCTCGGTTCATTTGCAGCCCCCCCGCACGCACACACACACACAGATGAAGTGTACCTTCTGCTGCTGAGAGAAGACGACCCAAGAGGGGTAGTATTCAGGCGCAAGGATCTTTCTGGAATCTTCCACTGTCATCCTTGCAAAGGCAGCTACCGTTGTCGCCTACAAAATCAATCAAATCGAACAAACAAAAATCAAATACTCCATTCATTTTGCCGGTCATCTACAATTAGGAAACAAATATACAAGTATATGTACATGTATGCATATTCGTACAAATGCAGCGACTGTTGCCGCCTTCAAAAACGGATCAAGTCCAATATAAAAAATAAAAAAAAAAAACACAACTCAAATAATCATTTTACTGCTTACAAACTATTCGAAACCAGAAATCAAGCAAAAACACAAATCAACTACTCATTTAACTGCTTACAAAACTAATTTTTAAACACAAATCAAATACATACACCAGTATGTATATCTAAAATGAGTGCGGAAGAGTGAGGAGATTACGAGTTGAGAGCGGCGTTTCGATCTGGAGTTCTCGGAGCGAACAAAGCCGACGATGAGAGCGAGGCCGACTGTGATCCCGATCACCAGGCCGAAGAAGAACGACATGATTATACCACTGTGATTCGATTTGAATAGATTAAGAATGAAGAATGAGAGAGAGAGCTAAGAATCCAAACTTCCACCAATGTTTGTTTGTTGATTTTGATTTTGAGGTGGTAGTGGGGTTTACCAATGTTTGTTTGTTGATTTTGATTTTGAGGTGGTAGTGGGGTTTAAGTAGTGTAGTGGGGTTCGCTTAAAGAGAAATTTTAGGGAGGCTTTGTCTTAAATTAACCAAAAAGTGTCTTTTTATTTGTTCTTTTTTTTTATAAGAAAATTAAAAATCCATAAATCTAATAAAAAAATTTGAATTTCAAATTAAAAATCCATAAATCTAATAGTAAAATAATTTGAATTTCAAAATAAGTAAAAAGGTTGGAAGAAAATTTAAGTGGTTTTATTCGTTTGTATAATTTCAGGCCCGTTTTTGTGTATTCTACTCAACGTACTCCACGAGTAGAGAAATAATTAACCGTAGTAAAACAAGAGAATTGAAAGATTTCTTTGAGAATATTTGTTTATATAATTATTTTGAACTACTAATTTAGGCTACTCTCTCTATCGGAGCATGGATTATTCAATTTTTATGTAGATTTTTTTATTTGCTTATTTTTCTTGTCGGGATGAATACCCAATTCCAAATATTGGAGTAATAAAAATTTAAAAAGCTATTACTATGTACCAAAAATATTCACCATCTTAAGAAATGATTAAATTTATTCAAAACTATTGGGATAGGAGCAGTAGCTTCGAAACACCTCATGTGCTATTGATTTTTTTTTTTTTTTGAGCTAATTCACATGGAACTTTATTCTGATTTTAATTGAACTCTTCTTAAATGAACAGTAAAATTAAGCTCCATAATTAGTCAAGGTGCGTGAAAAATCAGAACACTTGAGTTATACAAGAAAAAAGAACAGGATGGTGCTATCATTTGAAAGGACGGCGTGGATCTTTGGACGTCCAATCTTTGTGCCGGTATGGACAAATTTTCCGACAAGTTCAACAACCTAACATGATTCAAATTAGTTTGGATAAAATGTGATCTGAATCATTCATCGCCTACCACAAACCACTGTGATCGGTAAGTATCCATGCTATCTGCGAAGGGACAGTACCAACCCGGGTTCCATAAATAAATAAAAAAGCTATTGCCTATTGGGAATTGGGATGGTTGTTGGGATTTGTAATAAAGGCCTACAGGGGTGGGTGTGGGGAATGGAGTACTTCATGAAAACATTGAAAAGGTCGTTTTCAAATTCGAATTTCTGTCCTTCTTCTTGGTGTAATTGTCATCACAAGCCACGCGGAGGACTCGGAGGGGACTCGTCATTTGCCGACACATCTCTTCTACATGCAAAGGATGGTTTTCTTACCATGTGCGGATAAGCATTGGATTTTTCTTAAAAGAATATTCAATATTGTGAATAATACTCCGATTCCACATATTGTTTCCTAGCATTTTAATTTTAAAAAATTAGAATGATTTAATTAATAATTTATTTAATTATTTAATGAAATTTAAGGGGGAAAATCCATTTGTAGAGAAAAGAGGGGGGTAAAAATTAGGAACATAAAGTTTTATATTTGTGACAAATTAATGAGAAAGATGAACAAAAGGAAAAAAAAAAATTCTCCATTACGTCCCACAATTTTGGTTCATTATGAAGAAGAAAAAAGTTTCATATATATATATATATATTATTAAAAAGAAAAGCACTTCTGTGAAGAATTTTTTGAACTTTCTTGTGACAAATTAAAGAGGAAGATTGGAAGATGATAAAGGAAGTGTGATGGGATTGGAGAAAAGGGTGAGGTGATTTTTTCCTTAAATCTTTTTGGTATTTTATTTAAAATAAAAATAATAATAATGTGAACTTAGCTGCTTGATGGATCCACATAAGCCCTCAAGGCTCCCAAATGAACGGTCATGATTATAAGGACAACTGTAAATGTCTTACGACTTAAAAATCTATTAAGAGCATGATAAATTATAAAATAAGGATCCAAATGTTTACTGGAGATATATAATAGTGAGTAGGTCATATACATTTGCATAAAATATGAAATGTTATCAAACTAATAGTGAGATCCTATCACATTCTTACGATATTGTGTATTTTACATTTTTGTGAGATTCAAGCTCGTAATAATTGTAACTGAAAACCGAATATGTTATTCATTTCAATATATAGTCCAATCTGATGCTCATGTTTAGTTAAATAAATGGATCCGTTTTTTCTGTCTGATGTGTCTCATTTTCACACTCGCTAAGAAAAAGGAATTGAACCATCATCCAATTTATTCATTTGTGGTATCTTTGCAAATCCACTTCAATGGTCCGAATTGTTCACATTTTAAACCTCTTTTGAGACAATCAATCATACTAAAAATCACGACAACGATCAATATGGTTACCGATTCAATTTATTTTAAAAGAAAATATTTGTCCTTATTTTTATTACTTGCTCATTGAGAAGTTCTCTTAACTTTATAACGATAACTAAATATAAGTATCTAGCCAGACGGATATTCTAGTTACTAACTTACTAAAAAAGAGAAAACTATATACATGAAAAGAACGTTATACGTTATACGCTAAATGAGGATGCATTTTTGTCGATTAATTCAGCCCCTCCTGCGTACAAATCCTGCTACGGACAAACTTCACAACAAGATCTTCTTGTAGAATGACACAATAAAAGAAAAGTAGAATCCTCGTTTGACTCTTTCTAATAAGTTGGCTTTTTCTTTAACAGGAAAAAGTTTGTTTTGTTTAAGTAAAGTAATGCCTTTATTATGTGTCGTTTTCTTTTTTAGTATAGCCGAAAAGAAGTCATGTGTGACTGATTTGGCAAAGTTAAAACTATTACTATCAAATTCTACACTTTATCGACCGTAGACCGTCACACGACGGTTCTGAGGACATGTGTGGCTCTCGACAAACTCTTTTGCTTGCCCGCCAAGCCCAATCCACAAGCGTTTGCGATGCAAGCAAACAAGATCAAGTAAGTAATTGAATTCATCAAGTAGGAAATAAACGGTGACTCTAGTAACAAGCAGCAAATGCGTTAGAATTGAAGAAAATAACTTGTTCTCATAAATCAACTCTATAAAAATCACTAGCAATCTAGCTAGAGCATCTCCAAGAAGCCCTCTACTTGGACCCTTTGGCTACAATAGCTAGCCAAACCCAAATTTCAAGATCTAATAAGAGGCTCTCTACTTGGCTAGTTATTTTAGTTTTGGTCATTTGGGCTTGCTAATAGATAGCAAAAGAGACTAGCTACTCTCTTTCTCTCCTCCTATTTACCTTTTTGCCACTTAATTCTATAGATAGATGTTTAAAAATAAAAAATTATTTGAGTAGAGAGCAAAAATAAGAATAGCATTGGAAGGAAGACGGGGATGCTGTTGTGCACATCCATCGAAGCAAGTTACACATAATGAACAAAATAGTACTGTAAGAGTTCTGAGAGAAACCTCTTACAGATATCACAACCTCTAAGGTGCTATCAGCCGATTGGTGTTATTGAGCCTCTAAGATTAGTCAAGGTGCCCATAAGCTAGCCCAAACACCTAAGTTATCAAAAAAACCACACGCAGAAATGGTCAGAGGGCCTGCAAATATGCTTTCTGCTGTCAATAAAAGGGTAAATATTAAGGCAACCAAGACATCTGGAAACCAAACAATAATTACAATAACGATCACAAAACAAAAAAGGATCTATCATTTACAGGCATGCAGATTGTATTTTACAATTGTAATATGGCCTGGTGAATAGACTATTGAAATACAACACAGTCCAAACACAAAATGAAGCATCTCCTCTCTCAAAATTATACTCTACTTAGGACTTGGTAGTTTCCCAGATTTGGACACTACATACCTGAGTTATCAAAATTTTCTGTAGTACACAATAATTTATCTACTACACAAAAATTCAGAGGCAGGGAAATCAAATGTGTAATACAGAAGTGTAATATATTTTATAAATTTAGTTAATACATTCTGTGTTGATTAATATTACTCTCCAAAGGCACTATCAGCATTCAATTCGAACGGCTCCACTCTCCGACGAAATAAACTTAGGTTTCCTGTTCACTTGTTCCAAGCACTGAATAACATCTCCAATCTGGAAATCCATAAAGTTGCGGATCACAAGTCCACACTCGTTACCCTTCCCAACCGCATCCACGTCCTGCTTCTCTCTCTTGAGGGATGCACAAGGTCCTTCAAACACAACTTCCCCACTCCTCAGAAGCCTCATGACCGCTGACTTCGTGAGACGCCCGTCTACCACCCGGCACCCAGCAATCTTCACGTCTTCTCCCTTGGATTTGCTCCTTCCTTTGATCTCAAATATGTCCAGAATTTGAGCCTCTCCGGCTACGTGGGTCTCAAATGTTCCAGGAGCCTTATCCACAATCAGACTCCCCATATCCTCCAATAAGTGATAGATCACGCGATGCACTTTTACCTACATTGACCCAATGGAAGATTAAATTGAAATATTGGATAGAAATAACCCTTTTTATGTGTCTCATTTATTTTGGAATTTATGCATTATGCTTTCCGCCTAAAGCATGGACAAGTCTACCAACCTTGTATAATTAGTGTCAACGCAAAATGAACAAATAACCGGACACATATTTAGCCATGTCCGACACAAGTGAAAGATACATAGGGAGGTTATCATGCATTTTTTTAAAACCAGCAAAATACCATGGTTGCATAGTTCATAAGTTTTTATTCAGGAAGTATAGATTCATATCTTATAACTTCATTATTATTTGTGATCCTTATCCCAATTTTGTAGACATTCTACTTTCTTTCACTTCACATGAATTCATAAGATGCGCCTACACTATAGATATAATTGGTAGTAAACGTGTCCTGAGACTGTGTCGTGTCGATCTCCATGTCCCATGTCCCCTTTAGATTCCCGCAATCAATGCCAAAAGAACACAAAATAGCCCACTGGGCTGCTGTTAAAGTAGAGGAAAATGCAAAATAGAGGAAGTCACGAATCACTTTTCAACTTCTTAAGAACTTGTCACACATTTTGAAGCATTTTTTTTTTTCAACAGGGTTGAGGCTACTGAACCCCTTTTGAGAGATTATCATACAATGATCTTGAAGAAAGACATAAAACACTTGCAACAAGATCAAAGATTGAGCAGCAATAAAAAGTCAATACCTTGATGCCCGCCCGAGTTGCAGCTTGACTGACTGAAATAGGTGGACTGCGCACGTTGAATCCAACAATGCATGCGCCACAGGCTTGTGCCAAGTCCACATCAGACTGAGAAATAGGCCCAACACCAACATGGACAACATTTACGAAAACCTACTCCAAGAACATAAACATTGATGATTAGAAGTGAGATTTGAATTGGATACGATTTTTTATCTCCAAGAATCAGAAACAAACACAATGGAAACCATGCATCAGAAAACGACCAATTTTAGTTGGGAAGAATATCCTTTGATAATCACCAGCAATAGCAACAAGATACTCCACCCATACCATATATTGGTCCTTCATTCCTTTTTGGAATGTCCCACCAATATTGCCATGTGAAAGTCTAAGAAAATTAACTTAGAAGTCTATTTTAAAGATACAAAAGTGTGGGCAAATTGGGAAATAATGCCACTGTATTAGGAAACAGACATGTTTAAAAACATTGGAATTCCCAAGCAGGACCAAGAAAATGAGACGAAGGGAGTATCATTGTCAACTATATAATGGGTTTAATTCAAGTACTCCGAATATGGTGGTTAGGCGTACCTGAGGACTATTTAAACTCTTCAATGAATCAGTGACAGCTTGGACGGTGCCTTGCACATCTGCTTTCACTATAACTGGCATTTCAACCCTCTTAGGTCCCTCTTCTTCTGACGAATCCAGAGTATCTATTTTCTCCTCATCCACCTTCATAAGCCTATTTTTTTCATGTTTCTTCTTCCTTCCAGCACTAAGCATCCTAGCTCTTTCCTCAGAGTCCACGACAACGATATCGTCACCCGCCATTGGAAGTCCCCTCAGTCCTTCAATTTCAACAGGCATTGCAGGTATTCCTCTCTCTGTCAATTTCCCCACCACATCCCTAATAGCCCTAATTCTCCCCCATTCAGAACCCACGACAACATGCTGTCCACAAAGTAAAGTTCCCGCCTTCACTATCGCAGTTGCCAGTGGACCTCGCCCTCGATCTAGTCTTGCTTCAACCACGTAAGCTTGTGCGGGCCCGTCGATACGGGCTTTTAAATCCATCAGCTCAGCCTGTAGAAGCAAACACTCCTCCAACTTATCGAGTCCAAGTTTATTCACCGCAGAAACTTCAACCACCTGAACATCGCCACCCATCTCCTCCAATGGCAACCCCTCTGAAGCAAGCTGCAATCTCACTCTTTCTGGGTCAGCCGCCGGTTTGTCACATTTGTTAATTGCAACGACAATGGGTACACCGGCTGCTTTTGCATGGGCCATGGCTTCTAGGGTTTGCGGCATCACCCCATCATCAGCGGCCACCACCAGCACAACTATATCTGTCACTGCTGCACCTCTTGCTCTCATTGCGCTAAATGCGGCATGACCAGGAGTGTCGAGGAATGTAATTGACGCACCAGATGGCATGCTGACAACAAATGCACCAATATGTTGAGTTATACCTCCAGCTTCTTTTGCTGCTACTGATGTTTCGCGGAGAGCGTCTAAGAGAGAAGTTTTGCCGTGGTCAACGTGTCCCATGACTGTTACAACCGCGGGCCGCACTAGAACTTTAGCCCCTTCATTAGAGTGAAGCCTCCTAACGTTGACCCCAACTTCCTGAAAAAAATGGATGAACCATAACATCAAGCCGCACATAATCTTATTTGCTGAGAAAAGAATCACAATAATCTTATTTGCAGAGATTGAAAGATAAGGATGATGCTTAAGAAGTTAAGACACATATTCAAACACTCTTTCTCTATCTTTGCATCTCTAAAAAACAATTGTAATCGTGTACACATTAGAGTGAGTGTAACTCCTACTACTGATTACACCCATTAATGCGGACCATCATATGAACTACGCAAACCTCGTGTCTCATCCCTCTCTTCCATTTTGTATTCCTGAACTTAAAGTTTCCATATGTTGAGAAAAAAAAAAATCCATACTGAAATCAGTAAGCAGTATTTTTTCGAAATTCACAGCAAAGGCGCTGATGAGCAATACTGAGAGTCTTGTTGCCAGTCACTAGAGTAAACAGATAAGTGACAGGATTTAAACAGGGTAGATCATCAATTTTCCAGCAATGTAAATGGAGAAACTAGTATCAAAACCAATAAGTAAATTAAGGTCAGGAGACTCAGGACCCTGAGTTGACAATTTCTACTACATGACATCATGAAACACTTCTTCCTGTCTGATGCTCAATGCAGATTTATGGTCAGTGTCAAAGTATCAAATTTACGAATCAGCCTATGTTCACAAACTGAATACGATCTCCCATCAGTCGATTACAAACTATGTAGTACCACGAGTGAACCAAAATCTTTAGACGACATCCTAATGTCCGAGCATCAAGATCATTAGTTGTTTCGACATTTAAGGAGGAGAAATACCATTGCAACTAGCTCTGCAACATCGATGCTGAGAGGGTCAAACTCCGAATCAACCTTCTCCCCAACATTTACAAGAATATCCTGCAGTACGCGAATAGATTCACCAGTTCGCTTGGCAAGCTCTACAATAGTCATGCCTTCGAATATATCAACTGTCCTATCCGGCAATGATTTAGCAGTTCTTTTTTAATGTTGGGGAACATATCTAGCTTCCACAGGTGGTTGTGTCCTAGTGCCTCTTTTCACAAATTTCCCTCTTGTAGGAGTCTTCAAACCAATTGGCTCGTCATTTCGTCTCGCCAAATGTTCCACACTCGCATGAAAACACCTAACCAATAACAGAAGAGCAATTAGTTCCAGCACTCACATGTCAGAGTAGTGTGTCGATATCCAAGAAAAATGTATTGATATCCTTGAAAGTGTATTAATATCCAAGAGATGTGTATTGATATCCGAACTTGTTGGGCAATATATGTTTATTATCCAACGCCCACTAGGCAAGGGTTATCAAGATATATGATATAATTTTGCTAACACTTAAGTAGAAATTCTTCCAGGGTTATTCTTGCAGACTTTCAACTTTAAAGAGATGCCAAGTCAACATGTAAGCCCAGCCAACTATATCAACCGAGGGATTCCAAAAACGATACACTTGAACACGTAAAAATTACATAAATAAAAAAAGTTCAAACACTTGAGAACATCGAAAGTTAGCCAAACACAAAGGATAGTAACTAAACCCAAATTATCATATAGTGCAGACTGAAAATATTCCCAGGAATAATAAAATCCCAGGTCGAGCTACACAAGTGTTTCCTCCAAATCTAAGAGAATTTTTGCTAATTGACTGAAACCAAACCAACTTGGTATTTTTGCATACAATACCAGTCTTACCAGAATCACAAAATACAGAAGAAAAAGCAAAAAAAAAGTATATTGTTGCAAACAGAAACCACACCCGACTTCGTATTTTTGCAGATAATAAATGCTAATACTAAGAGTACCATGATGAAAATTAATCATTGCAAAATGAAGGAGCAGAAGAAGATTTTCAATTACAAGAAACAGTAAAAAGTCAATTCAGCTAATCGAGAGCAAAAATACTTGAATTGCAAAACCTAGACAATCCAAGAGAAGTATAAGAAGAAGGTCTAAAGAAACTGATTCAATGGGCCTGCTAATGGCATCAACAAAAATGTCATGGTGAGAGAAAAAGCAGCCGAAAGGATATGAACTTACCTTATTAGGGGCTGAATGGTCAAAACCTTGCAATTATAAACATCTCGAAAAGTTCGGCTGACAGAAGATCCTGCAGCATGAAATTTTAGAGGATTTGGCGATACTGAGTAAGGATAACTGAATCCTTCCACATAGAGTTTACTTTGCTTCTTTACAAATTGAGGCTACTGTATAAAACAGCACTGGAAATCGCAGAACATATTCATGTTGCCTTGTCAGCTCATGGACATGCACATTTTTTGTTCAACTATATTAAATCCCAAGAAAATGCAGACTAAAGGAATGGCCTACTGCAAGAACAATGTAAGCCACCGCACAACCTACAAGACCAGTTCATAACCAAAGCCGAACCAGCCAGAACCCTAAATAAAACCGAAAATATGCAATATGCATTACCTATTACCTGTTATGCATCGTATTGAAGCAGAAAGTACTTTCACCTCTCCGTCAACAATATTTGAAGGTATTGATAACGATGCATCTCTGAATGTTACTGTAGTTAAGGCTTTTGTGAGGCTGGCACGAATTCCCTGCAGGAAACGAGTTAGGTTAATGTTCCTAGGCTACACTTTTTAATTGGTACCATAGGTATTCATGACTAATAACAAAGGGTTCAAAGAGACAATAACATCTACGTGTATGCACTTTTTAATGTATGTAGGTACTCTTGACTAATTACGCTGGGTTCAAATTCAAATAGACAATAACATCTATGTGCATGCACTCGCAGTTTGTTTAGAGAGATGATAGAGGCCATGATATTGGAACCATACAGGCTATGCCATTGGAGGTCTAAGGTCGCAACCCTAACAGCAATAAACTCCCCTACCACAACTTATTTTACATTTCTGTATTGGATAGGATCGTAGGAATGAGAAAATGGCAAAACAGCGGCAGAAATCAACAGAAAAAATACTAATGGTTGGACATCTAAGGACTTCTCCTGATCCATGAGCACTTGAACTTCCAGATGAGAGGAGAAGCGAGATGCAAGCCTGAGAATTAACTATGCATATCTAATTCACCAATACCAATGTAGTTACTGCAGGTTTCAACACTTAGGTATGTGCCAAGTGAAACCATGACCTACTCATAGGAGGTGAATTAGCATAAGCTCTTCCAGAGTTGATGAGGTAGTGTGCGACTGATACCTCTACTAACAAAGTTAGCAAGATTAAATGATCTATTTGAAAAGTAGCCATAAAAAAAGGATGCAAGATTCATCTGAAAGAACCATGGTAAAGCTCAAATGGAATATATTGGCTGGAAAAACTCAATGGAATAAGTTAAAATGATAATCAAAAGGAAATATTCTTGTTGGGAGAATTTACAAATCTCATTAATTTAGTATTGCTATATAAAATCCAAAGACTATACATATTCAAGGTGTCACACCTCGGGGGGAAAAAAGACATTTAAGTAAGAAAAACGTCTAAAACTGTCATCAAAGACACACCTTTCTGCCAAACTCTCTACAAGCCATTCATAAGTATGTCAAGCTCTGCATCATCGAAGGACAAAATAAAACACCAAAAAAGAGAAAAGGATGTCAAAGTCACAATTAAGTAGCCGCTGCATAGGCATCATAATGAGAAGAAGTACAAACATAATGAAGATTTGAAATTAAGAGCACCAGAGCTCAAGTAGTTCATCCTTCAGATGAAATGGGAATGCGTGGAAAAACACAAGAACCTCAATGGAAGAATCTATGTTACATGCCAGTTAAAGCTGATCTCAAATGGTATAGAGGAGCAGTAGAAACTGATAAGTATAAACTACAGCAGCAGATTAAGATTGTTGGAATAGTAGCAAAGCATTTGCTATAGCTCACCAATAAACTAGGGTATGAAACAAGAGCATCCTGATCATCAAACAAGTTTTTGCATAAAAATCAGTCCTATACATATACTCACCTATTTTTTCTTTCTATTAAAACAATTTCATGTGAGAGTACTTATAAACACCATGGGATGAGTTTCTTGTGATCTACTATTTTATGTTCAGTGAAACCGCCGAGTAAGTATCTACTTATTTTTTGGGTTTTAGGTCAACTAACAAAGAAGATAGAGTTCACTCAACAATCGCATTTGGATTCTCAGCTCCATATGGAGAACAAGTGATGTCGTTTGCAAGGACTCACTTTTCATCTATTTGTGGGCAATATTGATCTATAAACTGTCCTTAAAGAATGATTGGTTGACGTTTGAGCATTATGAAATCACTTCAAGCCAACCTCTTGCAAATAAACTCTTCGGCTTCATATGATAATAGGAAACTGGAGCATTTTCTGCATTGGCGGATGGAGAATGGCAAGCATAATAATTTCTGATTTGACAACATTTCCAGGAAAAGATACTTTTGAGAAACGACGAGTACCTTACATACAAATCCAATTAATGTAGTATTTTATATCCAATGAAACCGCTGGGTAAGTTCCTTGGTATTAGCTTTTTGTTATCTCATGGGTTTTGTTCAAATTAAAGAGCCAGGTCTTTGACACTCCTATCAAATTGTTTCGATAGCAAGTAAAATAGGTGAGCACAAGGATCTAACCATATCTATACGTATATGAGTTAGGATGCACAAGATCTATCCTTCTATGGGAGTCTGGGACAAAGCAAGTCTTGCCAACTATCAGACTGATAAAGGCCAGATTTTCCAACAAATTTACTGCCTAAATTTTTTTGAACTTGAACAATTGTGATGGCATACTCAAAGAACCCAATGATTCAATCAACTCAATAACTACCTCAACTTTTAAGTTTTTTGACCTCAAAAGAATCCCCACTAGGCAAACAGTTGCCGGTCTCTTCCACACAACGAATCACTCTTCTGCTCACGGACAACACAGTACAGTTCAGAGTCCCGAACCAAACTGCCTCGCGTCTGTCTATTTCTTTGTTTCAACGATACTGATTATGCATTCACAAGTTCACTATCGATAAATCATATTTCGCTTACTTTATATGGTTGATCAATCTCGCACACAGAATCACTCGGTTCAAACAACCCATTTCACCTCTATTTCTATCACTGATCTCGCTAGTGCTTCATTGTTCAAATTATCCTTGCATTGCTTTGCTTAGAGGATTACAACTAAGTCTACGAAAGAATTAAAGTTCCGTTCTTTTTCAGTTTTTCAGGGGAAAATCAAGTCAAAAGACATAAACTTCAAATAAACTGGCATAATCAGTTTTTCGTAAGAGAAGGTAGGAGGCAACTTACGAGCACAGAGGCAGTGAGAGGTCGTGCGGTCGAGGCGGAGGCGGAGGCGGTGGTGATGAGTCGAAGCCTACTAGAGACGACGCATACGTTGAGAGAGAGAGCCAGAGAGAGAGGGTAATGAAGGGGGGAGAGAGAGAGAGAGAGAGAGAGAGAGAGAGAGAGAGAGTACTTACTGAGTGACGGCGACGGCGACGGCGACGGGTAGAGGTGGCCGGCGGTCGCAAAGAGAGCCAAGGAGAGGTTAGATGGAAATAAACTTCTCAACATATTGGATGTGTAATAATAACGGCAGTGTTGAGTGAGCCTGATTGGGCCGTTGGGCTTTAGTAAGCCAATCCGATTAAATTGGTAGAGTTGGGCCTACTATTGGACCAAAGAAATATATAAATCTATTGGCAGGTACTATTATTTGGAATTTTGGCCAATGCTCTCAGCTAAAATTTATTCTTTATATGTCTCAAAAAAAAAATGGTTGGGGATTTTACTTTTTATGCCCATTCAAGGCTATCATCGTTACTCTTTGTTTTTACTAACTATTTAAAAGACTCTCATAAGTAAGCATCATGTAATTTTAAAAGACTTTCTTTCATAGCAAGATTTCTACAATTCTATCAGTATGGTACCCTAAATTTAGAATGTACATTTTAGAATTTAGACCATATATTTAGAATTTAGACCGTACATTTAAGAATTTAGACTGTATATTTAGAATTTAGGGTACCCTAAATTTAGAATGTACATTTTAAAATTTAGATCGTATATTTTAGAATTTAGACCGTATATGTAGAATCTAGATCGTACATTTAAGAATTTAGACTGTATATTTAGAATTTAGGGTACCCTACAGTTTAGGGTATCCTAAATTTAGACTGTACATTTTAGAATTTAGACCGTATATTTAGAATTTAGACCGTACATTTAAGAATTTTGATTGTATATTTAGAATTTACTGTAAGTACCCTAAATTTAGAATGTACATTTTAGAATTTAGACCGTACATTTTAGAATTTAGACTGTATATTTAGAATTTAGACCGTACATTTAGAATTTAGACAATACATTTAGATATTAGGTATTTTCATAGGATACCCTAGGGTTTAGGTTTAGGGTGCACTTTCCTATTATAGGTTTTTTTAGTGGTTTAGATATTTTCATTTGGTACCCTAGGATTTTAGGCACTTTCATAGGGTACCCTAGGATTTAAGTTTAAGTTTAGACACTTTCATAGGATACCTTGAGGTACTTTCAGAAGAAAAAGTGTAAAACTTATATCCAAGACCTAGTGAACTATTGGGCTGGGTGTGCATCATTTGTTCCAGACCTTACAAGCTATACGACTTGTTTATAGTATCTATTTGTGAAGGGGGTATTTTCGGAGGAATAGAGAAAAAGTTAGGCGGGGTGCCTAATTTTGACCAGGACCTTATGAGCTATAAGGTATCCTAGCCTAATTTTGGCCAGGACCTTATGAACCATAAGGCAAATGAATAGGACCGGCCCACAAAAAACCCAAAGAAATATGATAGCTGAAAAGCTAGATTATCCAATGTAATGTATGAAACTGGGCCGATCATGGAACAAACAATCAACCAGGACATTTGACCTAAGACCCGGGATCCTGTAGTAGGGGGTGCACTACATGGTTGTAGTTACAACGAAACAGACACGAAAGGATTCCCGTTGATAGCCTGAGGACCGGACGTGCCGAGGTGACAGTGCAGATTCAAGAAGAGGACGAAGGGGAAGTCCAGAGGGAAGTCACAGTGGATTTTGGGGAGGTATGATTGCACTTGGGAGCACAACAGGAGCAAGAGTTTGGTGCTCAATTAATTAGAATTGTGGCTATTAAATTGTAGTTACTATGTTTTGTGGCTATTAGAATTTTTGTGGCTGTTAGAATTGTAGTTGCTATGTTTTTTTTAAGTGCTCAATTAGTATACGTGCACCGCTTAAACATTTCTTTGACCGGTTCATGTGAGATGGTGTTGACCATTATTTACTATTTGCTGCACTGCTTAATCGTTTGACTCGTGTCATGCCCATTTACTTAATCGTATCGTGCCGTGTTGACCCGGTTACTTAATCATGTCGTGTCATGCCAGCCCACTTACTTAATTGTTTCGCATCAGCAAGACACAATTAAAAAATGGCATGGCACGGCATGAACACATCTCCACTGCCACAAACAACCCTCGCACAACTGACCCGTCACGTATTTTCTACACAATATGCGTATAATGCCTGCATACTTCCCCAATCGTTTTACAGAGTATCCAATGTATAATAGAGGAGCTTTGACTAAATTTCCAATTTAGTAGGACTGTAGGAATATATTTTTGAAAACAAAGAAGTGATAAAAAAGAGTGCAATTACTAGTTAGTAGCCCAGCATTGATTATCATCCATTTTTCCCAATTGCATGTTTGCTTTCGCGTGTAATTTATGTTGCCGATCGAGATTAGTTTGAGATCCACCCTCTCATCTCTCTCTCTCTCTCTCTCTCTCTCTCTCTCTCTCTCTCTCTCTCTCTCTCTCTCGTACAATCCCTCGTAGAGGTGTCAAACCTGCCCGTCGTGTCGTGCCGTGTCATGCTGCTTTACTTCCATGCCAATCGTGCTGTGTCATGCCCGTTTACTTAATCGTGCCATGCTGTGCTGTTTTAAGTCATGTTTTGCCATTTTTTTATCGTGCCATGCCATTTTTCTTTATTCGTGGAGTGTTGTGTCGTACTGTTTTGTAATTACCGTGCTAGCCCATTTACTTAATCGTGTCATGCCGTGTCGACCATCTCGTGTCGTGCCAACCCGCTTAATCGTTTGATTCATGTCATGCCCATTTACTTAATTGTGTTGTGTCCTGCCGACCAGCTTACTTAATCGTATTATGTCGTGTCAACCTGCTTAATCATTTGACTCGTATCGTGCCCAGGCTTCACGGCACTCGACATAGCGAGTCCGGTCATTGTATCTTGGTCTGTCTTGAGCTCTTTGAGGCACAAGTTCCACCCTCCTTTGTCTGATCATTGTACCTAGGTAAGTTATCCTCTAAACACACACATGGTTGTTTCTTACTTAGGAGGAAACAAATTTAACATTATTTTGATATAGGTGCCCCAGTAAACTTATGCACACCCAAAACTTCTATTAATCTTAATTCAACATTACATTCTTAGTCACAAGATATGACCATGCAGTCTTGTTACTTGTTTAGAACTGGGGAATTTTCAAACAGAGCCTTAACCAAACTGGGTATTTACTCAATAGTCTCATCAAACTAGACATGGGTTTTTGGACTAAGGTATGCTTTGCTATTCATGATTAACTAAACATGCTCGAATCACAGCCTAGAAACAGCGGCGCCATCTCGGTTGGTCGCCAGTCGTTGAAATTCGATATAGCTATATGTTGATATATGTTGTTGAATCTACATGGCTAAAATGTTACCCAAACCCAGCTCCATGCTACTCTCTCTAGTGGACTTTGTTACGTCTCTAGACGAGCTCTGACAGCAGTATCTCGTTCTATTTTATCTCCTTGCTTTGGTCATGCTTCTAGCATTCCTTGCATGGGGAGTAAGAATATTTGCCAATACAGTTACGGTCGTGGCCACGGCCAACATTGCTTGGAGGCGGACGCGATGGTGAGGCACCCTAGATGGTGTTGAGCTCGAGGATCTCAGTCCATGGGTGTTCCAGCGCCAACCCAACAGAGAGTTAGCGAAGCGCCGCAGAGAGTTAGCAGTACAGGGACAGTACACCACCAGCACGGGTCAGGCTCTACCGCTCTAGGTCTAGGTCCAGAGACGTCAAAATAGACATGAAAGGATTCCTGCTGATAGCCTGAGGACTGGATATGCCGAGCTGATAGTGCAGATTCAAGGGGGGACAAAGGGGAGGAGGAAGGGGAAGTCGAGGGGGAAGTCATAGTGGATTTTGGGGAGGAATGATTGCACTTGGGAGCAAGACTTGGTGCTCAATTAATTAGAATTGTGGATATTAGAATTGTAGTTGCTATGTTTTTGTGGCTATTAGAATTGTAGTTGCTATGTTTTTTTGACTGCTTAATTAGTATACATGCATCGCTTAAACATTTCTTTAACCGGTTCATGCGAAATGGTGTTGACAGTTAATTTAGTATTTGTTGCACCGCTTAATTGTTTGACTCGTGTCATGCCCATCTACTATTGTGCAGTGCCGTGCCATTTTTTAATTGTGACATGTCGTGCCGACCCGCTTATTTAATCTTGTCGTGCCAGCCAACTTACTTAATTGTGTTGTGTCGACAAGACACAATTAAAAAATGGCACGATACAGCATGAACACATCTCCACTGTCACAAAACAACCCTCGCACAATTGACCCGTCGCGTATAATGCCCACATACTTCCCCAATTGTTTTACAAAGTATCCAATGTATAATAGAGAAGCTTTGACTAAATTTCCAGTTTAATAGGCTTGTAGGAATATATTTTTGAAACCGAGAAGTGATAAAAAAAAAATAGTGCAATTACTAGTTAGCAGCCCAGCATTGATTATCATCCATTTTTCCCAACTGCACATTTGATTTCGTGTGTAATTTATTTCACCGATCGAGATTAGTTTGATCCTCCTCTCTCTCTCTCTCTCTCTCTCTCTCTCTCTCTCTCTCTCTCTCTCTCTCTCTCTCTCTCTCTCTCTCTCTCTCACATAATCGCTCTTAGAGGTGTCAAACCTGCCTATCGTGCTGTGTCGCATCGTTTTACTTCCATGCCAACCGTGTTTCGTGTCGTGCCCGTTTACTTAATCATGCCATGCCATGCCGTCTTTAATCATGTTATGCCGTTTTTAATCGTGTAGTGTCATTTTTAGTCGTTCCATGCCCTGCAATTTTTTTTTATTCGTGGTGTGTCGTGTCGTGCCGTTTTGTAACTGTGCCGGCTTGTTTACTTAATCGTGTCATGCCATGCCAGCCCGCTTGTGTTGTGACGTGCCGACCTGCTTAATCGTTTGACTCATGTCGTGCCCATTTACTTAATCGTGTCGTGTCGTGTTGTGCTGGTCGCTGAAATTCGATATAGTTATATGTTGATATATGTTGTTAATTCTACAAGGCTAAAATTTCATCCAAACCCAGCTCCCTGCTACTCTCTCTAGTGGATTTTGTTGCATCTCTGGACAAGCTCCGTCAGTAGTATCCCGTTCCATTTTATCTCATTGCTTTGGTCATGCTTTTGGCATTCCTTGCAAGGGGAGTAAGAATGTTTGCCAACACAGTTACGGCGGTGGCCACGACCAACAATGCTTGGAGGCGGACGCAATGGCGAGGCACCCTAGAGGGTGTTGAGCTCAAGGACGTCAGTTCATGGGTGTTTCAGAGCCAGCCTAGTAGAGAGTTAATGGAGCACCGCAGAGAGTTAGCGGTACAAGGACATTACTACACCAGCATGGGTCAGTCTTTACCACTCCAAGTCCAGGTCCAGAGATGTTATAACAGACACGAAAGGATTCCTGTTGATAGCCAAACCCTAAACGAGTGAATCTTAGCCTCTTTGTCCAGGTCCAAGTCTCTCTCTCTCTCTCTCTCTCTCTCTCTCTCTCTCTCTCTATTGCACCATCAGTAAAATTTGTTCTTCAAGGTATCTTCCAGGGTCTCAATCTCAAAAGATGGGTACGTACCTTGCTCTCTCTTTGTCCATTTTGACTCAATCACTTTCATTCCTTGCTCTCTCTTTGTGACTATACGCAATTCGCTAAACCCCAAATGAGTGAATCTTAGCCTTGCACGAAGGCTTGAATAATTTATTTAAGAAAATAAAGGAGTGAATTTATCTATTGCATGTATGGTTTTTGATATGTACATTTTCGCACGAGAAGTGTTCTTAATGCTACAAACAGAGTTTCTTTTATAAATCTTCTTTTTAATCGAGTTTCTTCTATAAATTTTCTTTTTCCGATAAAAAAAATGCTACAAACAGAGGCTTCAATGCATTAGTCCATATTTTGATTATTATATTAGCCTTTTGGTTCAGGCATTGCATGGAACCAAGAAATAATTGGGTTTGCTTCTCAACATGGAACATGAACCCAAATGAGAAGGTTCATAAACAAACTAAAGATCCAAAGTGAAATGATTGAATTTTAAGCCTTGCTTGGAGGTTTGAATTATTCAGGCTCATAATAATTGGTCATTTGTTGGCAAAAATATTTGGTTTTCGGTAGAAAACCTTATTGTATAGGTATAGGTTTAGAATTGCACAAAAGAAAAAAAACGAAACATGACTGGCTTAAACAAGAATTGGCCTTATCGATAGGATTATCGATCCCATTGAACCTTGACTGCCTTATCGATTGGATTATACAAGTGAAATTGGCCCAAGGTCTAGAATCAATAGGATTATTTACTGGCTTTGAAGGTCTTTTTAATTAGTAGTGGCAGCAAATTTCGGCCATAAAAAGAAAGGATGCATTCATGTATTGTGGCCGGTCGCAGAAATTCGATATAGCTATATGCTTTTCTTTTTTTTTTGCACGGCAATGGAAAATTTATTGCTCCACAAAATAGATACAATAAAGATAAAGGGCAAAGCAATGTGAGGGAAACAATCCAACGAGGTTGGCACCTAACTCTCATGATAATCAAAAACCACTAAACCCCAAACGTGGTTGGCAAGAGACCAACCACACGCGAACAATCCTCAAGCTCAAAGTCTCAAACAAACCTTATCCAAAAACCTAAACAAAAATGCACTGATACATCACAAAAGAGCTAGATAATACTTCAAGCCTTCAATCTTTCCGATGAATTCATTTGATGAGGGTAGGTGTAGAGGGTAGTAAAATATCCATAAGCTATATGTTGATAAGACTTGCTTGCTAATCTTGCTAATCTTGCTAATAAGGAAAGTTGATATATGTTGTTGAATATACAGAGCTAAAATGTCACCCAAGCTACTCTCTCTTGTGGATTTTGTTGCGTCTCTGGACGAGCTCCATTTGCAGTATCCTGTTCTATGTTATATCCTTGTTTTTTGTGTGCTTCTAGTAGTCCTTGAGTGGGGAGTAAGAATATTTGCTGATGCAGTTACGGCAGTGGCCACGACGAACATTGCCTGGAGGCAGATGCAATGATGAGGCACCCTAGAGGGTGTTAAGCTCGAGGGCACCCTTCCATGGGGGTTTTAGCTCCATCCCGATAGAGAGTTAGTAGAGGGCCGTTGAGAGTTAGCGGTAAAGGGACGGTACACCACCAGTATCCAGAGATGCCGAAACAAACACAAAAGGATTCATGTTGATGATAGCCTAAGGACCGGACATGCCAAGGTGACAGTGAAGATTCAAACGGAGGACGAAGGGGAGGAGGAAAGGGAAGTGGAAGTCGATGGGTAAGTGAGAGTATGATTGGGACCTTGGGGGGTGCTGTGCAGCCATGGCACGGTGGTTCCGGCCTCATTCCGACGATCAGAGAAGTTCACTGCATCGAGTACTACAAGTGTACCAAAAATCAACTCGATCGGATATCTTTAAGTGCCTCATCGAAACACAAATAACTTAAAAAGAAATGGAACACAAATGGATATCAACACAGGATCAAAACTACTTTTTAAGTTATTTGTGTTCCGATGAGGTACTTAAAGATATTCGATCGTTTTGATTTTGCACACTTATTGTCACGCCCTCAATTTCAATAATTCGAATACAAATAGAATCCACGTAGGATCGATGAGAGTCAAAAAATTTTCCATAGAAAGTCAAAATCAAAGTACAATAAGCTTCTGCTCAAGGGTACCCGTACCCATGCAAAAATAAAAAAAATAAAAAAAAAAGGTTTCAAAGTTATTACATAAGTTGAAAATGTCAAAAGCTTGGAGAAATTAAAGTTACATGACCATCTTCCAAAAATGTACTTAGTCTACAGATGAAAAATAACTTCATGATCATAAAATCTTCATGTCATGCATTCACACTCCAAGCATCCGATCTCATGCTCCATGCCGTGTACCTGGGAAAGATAGGGTGAGCTCACTAGCTCGTAGGAAACATTTTCTACCAACGCTAAGGGTATACAAGATGAAACATGCATGTGGAGATGAGATACACATGAGTAAATAAGCTAAAATAAACTAACTTAGATCGAATTGATGAGAGAATATCCAGTATGTGTCCCAAAGATCAAATCAAACCCAAGTGTCCCAAAGATCAAATCAAACCCAAGTGTCGATTGATCAACCCTTAGATTATCACAAACATGTCAAGTGTCCACATTCAATTTTCTTTGCATTTAACTCTCATGAGTTCGTCATTTTAGGCTTGAAAGGGTGAATTACCTATATATCCCTTCGACTTTACACGAAATGTCATTTTGGTCCTTTATGTTTCAATTTCGACATAAAAATCCTTCAATTTACGATTCCGTTGCAATGTGATCCAAATCATGATCTCCGTTAGTTTTTTGGACGGAAATCTTGATCTCCATTAGTTTCTTTCTTTCCCCTGTTTCTGTACTCTTTGGCAATTTCACAAGTTCGAAAAATTCTTCGTGTTCATCGAAAACCAACATGCATGGACTCCAAACCCAATACAATTTACCCTTTATGTAAACACTTTGGCCGGTAATATCGTCTACTTGAAACCCAATTTGAAGCAAAAGAAATGAATTTATCAACGGGGCTTCAATTTCCCTCCAATCCCCTGTTTCAGACGAGAAATGATTCCCTTTCCCTTTTGCAGTTGGGCAATTTCATACACTACTATATGGCAACATTTGTGTGTGATTTATAGTGGGATTCACCACTGTATGGCAATTAGCTCTGGTCACTATTACTGTTGTTCCTCCGATAGCTGTAATCGGAGGTATCCACACCACCATATTATCAAAGCTTCCTGACATGTAGTGCATTTTCTTCTTCTGGGTTCATGAAAATCCTTGAAAATTTTCTAGGTTTGCCGCTGAAATTCCTGACATGTGCATTTTCTTCTTCTGGGTTCATGAAAATCCTTGAAAATTTTCTGGGTTTGTCGCTAATTCAAACCCATCCACTTGTGGATTTTCATCTATCTTGTTTTTGACAAACTAGAAAATGAACTTTGATTTTCTTCTTTATCCCATCTGGGTTCAATTGCAGACAATAGCTTGAATTTGAATGGTTTTGGCATTCGTTTCTGACATTTGTGCAGAATTCAAAGAGTACAGAAACAGGGGAAAGAAAAAAACTAACGGAGATCAAGATTTCCGTCCAAAAAACTAACGGAGATCATGATTTGGATCACATTGCGACGAAATCGTAAATTGAAGGATTTTTATGTCGAAATTGAAACATGAAGGACCAAAATGACATTTCATGTAAAGTCGAAGGGATATATAGGTAATTCACCCGGCTTGAAAATATTAAATTTCCCTTCAGAGTCTTGTGGGCCTCGTGGAACCCATGTCCGAGTCTTACGGGCCTCATGGAACCCTTGTCTCAAGACCCACCCAATGGTGGTCCAAGTGAACACAAACAATTTTCTAGTCATCATGTCCATTTCAACAAACTCGTGTCCCTCAAGCATGTCCAAAACATTCACATAATTCGTTATGTTCGAAAACTCGTAGTGTGTCGGTTGGCGCAAAGT
This sequence comes from Vaccinium macrocarpon, assembly GCA_022606695.1. Taxonomy (NCBI): domain Eukaryota; kingdom Viridiplantae; phylum Streptophyta; class Magnoliopsida; order Ericales; family Ericaceae; genus Vaccinium; species Vaccinium macrocarpon. The sequence goes on along the minus strand of CM040180.1, from coordinate 39,718,202 downwards.
TAACAAGTGTCCATGAACATGAGAAACCAAGACAAATCATAAAAATCTACCATGGCATGTTACCGAAGCTTTGAGGTTAATCGGAGGAGTCTTGGAAGGGTCAATGAAGGGCCGGAGCAAAGGAACATGAAAATAGAACAATGAATCCCTAGAAAATCTGACACACCATTAGGAAAAATCATATTTATCTCAAAATACAAAGGCTATGAACATGAGACCAATCGGGTTTGAAAGTAGACTCATAGAGCTTTTCAACGGTTCGAGAATCACCACAATCAGAGTTCGGACGAAGCCGGGGCGTGCCCACGAAGTTGGAAAAAAAATCTGTCCGAATAAAGAAATCTGGATCGATCCGAATGTGTTTGGATCGATCCAAAATGGTCCGAAAGCAAACAAAAGGTTTTGGATCGATCCGAACAAATTTGGATCGATCCAAAGAGGTTCAAAATACCATCAGATTGTTATGGATCAATCCAAAAGTGTTTAGATCGATCCAAACTGGTTCCGAGCGAAAATTTTACAACTTGTTCCAAATGAATGGGGCTTCAATCCAAGGCAAAAATGAGATTTCAAACAACAAATAACCATATAAGAGGGATATATCAACAACCAATTCATGGGTTTATCAACCAAATATGCAAAACCCAAACTCAATCAATTCAATCTCCACTTCCATGGAGATAATCAAGTTAAACAATAAATTTGTGAACAAGAACACAAATAATGCAATCATTCAACCAATATACACTTAAAGGAGGTAGAAAATTGTTCCCTACCTCAAGGATTTGCTCCAAGCTAACCCAAAAATGAATTCCTAGATCCCCAATTTGAGCAATCCCGTTTTTGGCCCTCCCGATGCGAAAAGATGGTACTCTAGGCTCCAAAACATGCGTAGATGATGAATATGAGGTTGAATCTTGAGTTTGAGAAGTGTGGAAGGTGGATTTGTGGTGGAACTTGAAGAGAATATGGGGAGGAAGAAGAAAGAGGGCTGCTGCCCTTTGAGAGAGGGAGAGAGGTGCATTTTTCCCAAAAAAAATCTGATTCAAATGTCTATATATACACCCATACACTTGCACTTAAGCCCCTCATGTTTCTAATGTGTTATAAAGACACCTCACAGCATATATGCATCTCATATTGACCCCGTATTGCATTTTAAAATATTTCTCACATTTTCCCAACATTATTTTCGAAAAATGATTAAAAATCATGGGTCCTTACACTTATAGTACTTGATGAGCTCTACGCAGTGAACGTCTCCGATCATCGGAAAGATGTTGGCGTAACCGCGCCATGAGGTTGCACAACACTGTGCACTCTCATAGTGCATCGATCCACTCGCATAGTGGATTGATCCACTCATCGCTTGGATTGATCCACAACCTTCTGTCTTGCTCTGGACCAAAGTGGATCGATCCACTCGCCCCTTCACTTCACCAAAACTTGTTTTCGTCGATTTCGGTCGCTTGTTCCTGTTATTACTTGGCGTAATCATCTCTTATACCTCAAAACTCGTTGAATAACTCGTCCTTAGCCTATCCTAATATAATTGGTGACTCGATTTATTTTTGTACGACACCTACATGATCATACACTTGATATATGTGAATTGAAGATTTTGACGAAATGCGTGAACTTGGGTAACGATCTGAGGTATGAGTGATATGATTGCACTTGTGCGAAACCAATGAGCGTGAATTGAAATGAGAACTTGAAACTCTTGATACGGGGCCGAAAGGTAGCCCGGAATAAGACTCAGGCTGTTCTTTGGGCATGTCGCGAGGAACTATGCCTTGGCCAAGGGGAAGATTATATGGGGTGGAAAGATAGTCCGGAATGATACTTGGACCGTCCTATGGATGTATCCTGAGGAATTTCTAAGGATCTAATTTAAATAAAATGGTTGACGTGACACATTGGACAAATTAGACACTTATGAGAGAGGACACATATCGGGCACGCTTTGGGCAAACTTGGGTTATAACTAGAGATTTATAAACTTATATGTGCCTTGTTGGACTCTTGTAAAATCTTAGTTATCTTGTTTAGCTTTCATCCTCATGTCTCATCTCGCATCTACATTTCATTATGTTTAGTTTTGGTAGATGTTTCTTTATTGGACTAGTGAACTTAACCTATCATTTTTCAGGTACCCAGTACGGAGCATGACTTGGATGTGCATGAAGTGAATGCATACATCTATTGAAAGCTTAAAGAGGAGTTACCTCATCGTCTTGAGTTTATAATTTTGAAGAGATGATTTTGTAACTCATTCATATTAAATTTTTTGACTTGGATATGTAATAACTTTAAGACTTGTGTATTTTGGTTTGGGGAATGGGTAACCATAGACTTTGTATCATTTGATGTTGACTTTAATTATTAGACAACTTGGAATTTGAGATGGCCCGTGGACTTGTTGACCGTCCACGTGGAATTTCTTATTGTATTATTTATTGTATTTCGAGGGTGTGACAACTAAAAATCTGGAATCCTAGTTATAAATTAAATGCTAAAATCAAGTTACAAGTAGAGGTGTCGAATGGGCTGGGCCAGCACGGGCACGGTACGTTTATCGTTGGCACGATACGGCACGGTATCCATGTGTAAACGTAAGTGTTTGCCATCTTTAATTCAAGTTGTATTAAGTATCAACTAGATTTCTAATTTGAAAACTAAATGAACCACAAACAAAATAGCATATTATGGTATCCATTAGTCGTAGAAAAAATTATGTGGATCGCGTATCAGTAGATATTTAATCGGATGAATAGTTTTATTAAAAAAAAAATTTGGGTCCCGATCGACAAGCTTTCTAAACTCGATCGAGAAGAAAGTTTACACAATTGATTTCATCAATATGAACAACAAAATCAACGGCTTGATTGGAAAAATATTTTTTTTATTTTGCATTTTTTGTGTTTATTTTAAGGAATGCATATGAGTGATAGTTGAGTAGATGTCAACTTAGCTGGGATGTATTCAAATTATAGTGATGCATTTCTTATTTAATCACATTTACTGTATTACAAAGTTCAATTATAAAAAAATATTTGGAGAAAATTTCGTGTGACCCTATGTGCTTGAAGAAAATTTAATGGAACCCAAAAGTTTCATAACTTATGAATAGACCCCATATTCTGGGATTCGGGGACGGGACGGGGATGGATCGGGGAACGGATTCGGAGTGGATTCAGGGCGGGGACATGCCTATCTCTACCCCCTACCCTATCTCCAAACATTTTTTTAAAAAAAATCCTCATATCCTATCCAATCTCCAAACAGATCTCCATATTGTCGATCCATTCGAATCGAGAATCGGATTGAATTCGAACGGGTCAGAGGAAATGACCAACCTTGGAAGTGAAGATCGTTTATTCAGGTGGAGTTCTGATTCATAAGACAGTTTCCATTTATCAATGTAACTTGGCAAAAACTAAGAAACAAATATGCAGTAAACCAGCAAGGCATCATATGATAGATTGTGCTACCTATTATGCCCTGCCTGTTACTAAATTAAGATTTCACTAATCAAGAAAACAAACAAAATTAAAGGGAGCAGACCCCAGTCTTTAGAACCACAACAGAACCACCGACGGGCCCCTGCACAAACATTACAGCTACAGGGACTAAGCCTGGTTCCTTACCGACTATCTTTTTAATTCTTTATTTTGTTTTTATTTAAAAAATTACCGCGCTTGTTAATTTAGCGTTGAGTATGTAGATTAGACGGTCTTTTCATAGGTTTTTTTTGGGTCTTTCTTAAAATATTTGAGTAATTTTCATAATTATTTATTTTTTTGATTTCTCATGTCGGGACGAATTAATAATTCACAAAAAATTTACACAAAATTAACAAGCGCAATTTTAAAAAAAATAAAGACAAACAAAAAATTGAAAATTCAGTTGGTGGGACAAGACCCTAGGAGAACATTTGTGCTACAACTACACCAATAGATACCTGAAACTCCTCTAGTGAAAAGCAAGTGCGGATTCAGAAATTTTGATTAAGGCCTAGTCTGCCAATTGATAAAACCTCAGATTTTTTAATGCAAAAATCATTCAAAAATCTGAGGTTTTATCAAACTTCTTCATCAATTGATAAAATCAAGTGTTGATTTTATCAATTGGCAAACGAGGCCTTATAGGGTCTAAAAAAAAAGTTATTAAAAAGTTTTGAATAGAGCCTCTATCTTAAAATTTTAGTCTTTGTTACTTTTCTAACTTGATAAGAAAAATTTATATCTTCTAATATATAAGACTTTGTATATGCAATATGAATCGTATTTGATAGATCTCAATTAGTTTTATTAAACAATTTTTTTGAGATCTTAAAAAAATTATAAATTAAAAGATGTAGACAATTGAAAAGGAAATTGAAAAAGTGGAAATGGACTAAAATTTTGAGATGGAAGGAGTAACAGAATAGAGTCAGTAGCTAACCCAGCCTACAACCAACTATTTCATGGTCTTGGGACATCTCCACGTGGTACTCCAACACTATTATCCCCCGCACATTTTTGTGATTCTCAATATGATGATAAGAGTGTGAAATTTCTATGGTTGGGGCACCGTTGCCCCACTAAATCTAAGCCGTTAAATAAAAAATAGATGAATCCGAGCCATTAGATGAAAATCAAAACAAAAAGGAGGGCAGTTTTGCTCATTTCTCACACAATTGTACTTGTCATAAATACAGTCTTTACTTACCACAACTTATGGCCTATACATGTGGTAAGTGTAAGTGTGGTCTGTTTTTGTGATAAGTGTGATATATTTTTTGTAGTTTTGTAGATCCAGTGTTTGTGATAAGTAAAACTAGGGCATCGTTGCTCCAATACTACTTTGGGGCATCACACAGGTCGGGGGACCCTGTTTTTAGCCCATTTTTTTCTCTTCGCTTTTCGCCTAAAACGACATCATGTTGCTCATTTTCTTGGAACACCTCTATAGCTTCTAATGGCTCTGTTTGTTGAGTAAATTTTCTTAAGTGCTTAGACCCTAAATCAATGCCTAAACCCTAACCTCAAATTGCCTAAACCAGAAGTGCTAAAACCAATTATACCCTACCTCAAATAGTCCAAATTCCCTAAAACTAAACTCTAAGATTAACTCTTCGTATAGGGCCCGCGAAAGTTTTTAAGGAATACCAAAAAAAAATGCCCTAAATGACATTGTATTGGGTGAGAAGTAGGAGCAAAAAGCAAGGTCTCCGAACGTGGCGGCATCAGAGGAACATGAAATTGGCCTTGTTCGGTTTGAGTTTTGAATGAGGGTTTTGAGGGTAATGAATAAAGAAAGATAGAAATAAAATTTTATTACTCTCTCCGTTCCAATTTTATAGTCCCTCATTCTATCATAACCGGATAAAAAAAGATTATATCTTCTAACTGATAATACATTTTATATGCTCTTGTTTAATAGATCTTGATTTAATCTATTAAATAAAATGTTCAAACTCACCTAAAACATTGTACATTATAAGATATAACACTTTAAAAAGTGATACAAACTCCCAAAAGAGACTATAAAATTGAGACGAAGGAAGTATTGAAAACCATACAAGGGGAATTTTGAGATCTTAACCAAACAATGTGAATTAGTCCAAGGCTACGCGAAGTTTCACAGGCCACACGAAGTTTCCGACGTGAAATTAACCTGAGGCCGTGCCTGTCTTTTACGTAATACTTTAGATAATGAAGTACTTTTGTTTGTCAGTAGCATAGCACCACGAAACTGCTCTACCCAAAACAAAAATCTTTCAATCAAGTCAATCGCACCAGCGTTCCTCCTTGGAAGGAAATAAATTTGGACCTCAAGTGTGAAACTCGGGGGACCCATCATCCGGATGTCAACACTGCCTTCTATTCTTTTATCTCTTATTAGTACTTATATTACTCTTTCCGTCCCAAATTTATTGTCTATTTACGGATATACGTGTCATTTTTCAATTACTTATATCTTTCAATCTACAATATAATGTTTTTTTACAATTTTCAAAACTTTGTTTAATAAAACCCATCGAGGGCTATCAAACAAGATCTCTATTGAATATATATAACATTATACATTTGAAAATATAAACAATTTTTTGAGGCGCTGTGAATAGTCAGGTGGTTAAAAAATTTGGGACGGAGGGAGTACTACGTATTATTAAAACAACAAGAATGACCTCGGTTTAGAGTTTTAGGGGTTGTGTTTGGTTAGATAGTTTAGTTTAGTTTAATTTTGATGATGTCAGCAAGTGTAATGAGTGGAGAGAGATAGAGAGAGAAATGAGGGAAATGATGATGTCATCGAAACTAAAACTAAAACTAAAACTAAACAAGGAAACGAACAAGGCCACGTTTAGTTTTTCTTTTGATGACATCATCATTACCCTAAATTCTTTTTCTATCTTTATCCGCTCATTACAACTTTTGACATCATCAAAATTAAACTTCTAAACGAACACAACCAATACAATCTTGTCACTCTGGTTGAATTTCTATATTCTTAAATTACAAATTGTCAAATCAATTACCGCATGTAAAGGGAATGACTCTTTGGTTTGATAATATGTAATCCAAAATTAACGATAACACTATAGTAAAAACTCAACCTCGGAGTACATTGATTGCTAAAGATATTTATTTATGTATAGATAAGAAGATATACATTAAACTTCATTGGCACACTATATTTATTTATGTATAGATAAGAAGATATACATTAAACTTCATTGACTAGTGCATTTTAAGATTCGTATTATGTGTAATTCAAACATTTTAGTACTTGTAGAGTTGGTCTGTGTAGTGTAAAAAGATGATTGACAAATTTAGTATGTTTATGAGAAAATGGAGTGAAAATCCTTTTTCTATTGTTAAATGCAACATTTGATCAAATGATTTATGCACTAGGTTTCTAAAACGCATTATCACGATTTCATTATATCTTTTTGAATTTGATTTTTTTGGTTTCTAAGAATGAAAACTATGAAAATTATAGATTTTAGATATGTGATAGTCAATCCAAGAAAGAAAATCAATGTCCCATATTCAGTAGTCTCCCTTATATTTTAATTTTATGCTTTGGTATAACATAAATTAACTTTTTGTTATTAGTAGTTAACTTTTTAAAATACATGAGTAAAACAATTAACTTTTCAAATTCTTCACAAGATGATAAACATAATTATACAAAGACCAAAACAACAAAGTTTATACAAAATTTTTTAAATTCAAATTTTTAAAGTTATTTTTGTTGCTTGACCAATTTTTAAAATTTTTATCACATAATTTAAAAAATTTCTCCAGCGAAAATGAATTTTTAATCCGAAAAAATTCAATGGAAAATTGAACAAAAAGGTTTAATTAATTAATACTCCTAGAAGAAAACAAAAGAGACATCCTTTGGCCAAACCTAACATCTTCATAAGTATACCAAAAAATCAAACACGTAATCACGAGAAAGAGAGATCCGTCCGGGACTCTCTCGTTGTGTTTTGGATTTTGGATTTTGATTTTTGTAATAATCAGATAGAAAAAAAGAGTTAATAATTAAAAAAAGTTAATGATTAAAGACAAAGAAGGAAAAATATAAATAATATTTGAAAATAAAAATAATGATTCAATAATAATTAAAAAAACTGGGTCTTGAAAACCCAAAAGGACTCTCTCTGACTGATCACGCCGTCAATGGTGTCCAATTGAAACCTTTCTTTCTCTCTCTATAAAATTCTCTCAGCATCCTCAAGCCATGTTCTTTCTCTCTCTATAAAATTCTCTCAGCATCCTCAAGCCATGTCCAACAATGCAGCAGCCGAAGAAGAGGGAGACTCTGTAACCCGACCCCTCCTCCTCCCTCTCTCCCTCCGCCAATCTTCCTCCAACGCCACCTCTCAGCTCGCTATCGTCGGGTCCAACCTCTGCCCCATCGAAAGCCTCGACTACGAGTTAGTTTCCCCCACTCTTCTCACTCAACATTTAATTACATACATATATTTATATATACACAATATGTATCAATCTAGCTGAAGAGGTCGCAGAGGTCAATGGAAAAACAGGGTTCATGTAACTACCCCGATTTTTGGGACAGAAGGCTTGGTTTGGTTTGGTATGTATCAATCTGGCTTCTCTGCCGTCCGTTTCTTGGACTGCAGACTGCCGTCCGGAGGACAACCTGTGCAATCGCAATTTGTGGTCGTCCAACAGGACTTTGTAATGCTTCAGTTTTGGTTAGAATTTGCAAATTGCAATTGCCTGTAGTCCAAAATCGGACAGAGGAGAAGCCGGGTCGTGTATATATATAATAAAAAGTAAGAAACCTCAGTTCCAAGAAATCATATCTTCTACCAAAACAATCGCGGAGGAAGCAGAAACTCTTCTGAAAGAAGCTATTCAGGAACAGGTGAAATGTTTTATATTTGAGGAAGAGGCATAAAGAAATTGATCCCTTTTTTTATCTTAAAAAGGGGAGTAATCAGCCTCTCTGATTCAAATTATTCAAAATGTTCTTTTTTGACATAGAAATCGAAACAAAAAATATAGAAAATTTGCGTCCAATAGGATTTGAACCTATACCAAAGGTCTAGAAGATCTCTGTCCTATCCATTGGACAATGGACGCTTTTCATTCATTCCCATTCTTTTTTTTTTCCAACACAAACAAGAGGCCGGAAAATGATTATATGAACGTATAAATACTGCAAATTTTTTTATCCGAAATATACTGCAATTGAGTAGCTGATTTGGTTGTTTGTATATATATGTACAATTATGTATATTTATACAAATTCGGCATTCGGCTTCTCCACCCTTTCATTTTTTTTACTGCAGAGGACAGTTCGTGTAATTGCGGTCGTCCAAAAATATTTTCCATAGTTCAGATCTTAGAACTTAGTTTTTTGATATCTTCAACTTTCACAAACCTGAATAATTGATTGCTTGAGATGGATGGCGAGATGCGACTCAGATTTCAGAGATGGGTCTTGTATGTATATATGCTGAATTTGAGAAGCTCATTTGATTGATTTGTTTGAAATGGAAGGATTATAGAGAATGATTTCTTGAAGCAAGACTGGAGGAGTAGGAGCAAGAGCCAAATATGCCAGTACATATTTATGAAATGGATGCTGTGCTTCCTTATCGGGATTGTCGTGGGTCTCATCGGGTTCACCAGTAACCTCCTCGTGGAGAACATTGCCGGCATGAAGTTCGTGGTCACATCCAACATGATGTTGGCTAGAAAGTAAGCACTACCGTGAATTTTTGTTAGTTGCAGTGCAAAATTAGTTAGGGGGATAAAAGAGCTAAATGAGACGAGCATGGGTTAAAGTTTAGTTTGAAATATCTTCAAGCTTAGCTTTTTATGAGATGAGCCGAGGTCAAAAGAGCTTTAATTGAGCCAAACACGAGCCTATTTTGAGTAGCTTGAAGTTTTTTTTATAGATCATAAGCTGAGCGAGTTGAATAGTAGCTTGTTTGAGCTTGGTTTGACAACTTAACATGCATCAAAAATAAATGTTCAAGCTTGGTTGGTATGGAACAAGTCAATCTTGGACGACCTTTTACCGAGCGAACTTGAGGTCGAACTCAAGTACCTTTGTTTATCAGTCCTAGAAATTGTATATTCTGAGATGTCTCGTATACACTTCTTTTTTTACGAACTAGTTGGACTTATAGGGTTGGTACTTGGTAGTTATAATAACATACCCCTACAGGACTTGTATCGCACCAAATGTGGCTATATCCAACGCTTGTTTAACCCAAGCTAAAAAAAATTCAGTCAAACACCGGATATGTGTTCACCTTGTTATATATATATATGTATATATATATATATATATATATATATATATATATATATATATATATATAATCTAATATGATTTCTTATATCCGTTAAACGAATGGGTCATTGTGCTTGCCTTTTATGGAGGCAGAGTCTCAGGCCCTTTGCAGATTATAGATACTAGGGTTTTTATTTATTTATTTATTAATAAGGGTTGTCCCTTTTAAGCTCAAATTTGAGTAGAAATTTACTTTTCCCCAGTTTCACTCAAATCTAAATCATATTGGGAGACCCAAAAGGTTACTCAAAGTTTTTATGGTCATTTCATGTCTTCCGAATGTACAATATTTTACTTGAGGTTATGACTAAATTTGAGGTTAAGGAAAGGCTGGAGACAGTCTTAAAAGAAGGTTGTGGAAGTTAAAGAATTTTAGTTAATTGTTATCCTCTCCCCTGTGGCTGTGGATATAGGCACATCGTCGAACCGCTTATACATTTTGTTCTCTTGCATTGTGTGATTGATTTATTCTGCTCTCTTTATTTTATGACTTTGTAGACATTCAATGCTAATTGAAGTCGTGAAACTTTTCGGTGTGCAGGTTTTGGGTGGCATTTTTTGTTTTTTCTAGTTCTAATTTTGCGCTCACCTTATTCGCAAGTTTGATCACGGTGCTTATATCACCAGAGGCTGCTGGTTCTGGTATACCAGAAGTGAAGGTGTACTTGAACGGTGTGGATGCCCCAGGGATATTTTCTCTACGTACTCTGGTTGTTAAGGTAATGTTGTGTTGTTAACAGCCATTCTGAATTGTATATCTTGTTCAGTGCAACTAGGATAACAGGTACACTATGGAAACTTGTATTGGAGAGTGAGATATGACGTGTAAAATGTAAATTTTGCTCATATTTGGAATCAAAAGGGGTTGGTTACACTGTAGAGGAAGACTTTAGTCCCAGTCTTGTTCTACTCAGGAGGCTTGTATCATAACTCATAAGGAATACCTATGGGGTGGTTTTGAATCATTTGGTCGGTTCAACCCTTCTTCCCTCAAGCTCCTTGTACCTACAAGACGAAGCAACCAGTACCAGCCCGTCTATAGTCGCTGCCTCGCTAGAGGGCACTCCGATGTTTAAGTTAGCACTTTCTCAGGGTATGAATAGACGGTTTGTACTTACTCTCCACCTCTCTCGTGCACGGCATGAGTGCCTCATGTCACCCATAACTGTTTTGGTAAGTGACGTCATGGATGACACTCGGTGGACACGTGGCCGAACCCATTTGCTCACACGTGACACTGCAATAATATCTCAGACTTTCAGGTCGGGTCCCTTCGACTAAACCAAAACCACTGAAAACAGGTACTGGGCTACATGGAACGGGTGGACCTTTGGTTGGGTCCCCGGACGTTCAGCCCAACAAGCCATTCATGAACTCTGGGCTGCCCCATATTGACAAGCCCAAGTAGAGTCCGGTTCGGCCTACTACAATGCCTAACATGACATAAGGGGAAGCAGGATGGGGAACTGAAAATAAGGGAAATGCATCCTCTTGTTGGCTAAATTTGCAGATGGGATAGGATTCCATCAGTCAGTAGACTCAGCACGGCTTGAAATTTTGGCGGAAACCACAAAAGCATAAATTTGCAGTAGGTCTACAAAAGTAGAATATTGAGGTGAAACTTTTAGGGGATCTCAGAGTGGTAGTTTGGCCTAGGTAATAGGAAGCTTAAGGAGAGTATGCAATCCATAATTATGATTTGGGGTTAGCTGCCATAGCTGTTAGCCTGTTACTGAGTTGATCCATACATCTTGACGATTCTCTCCAGTAGAATTGGTACTTGCACTCACGGTAGCAACTGCAGTGCTCAGACTAGGCTAGAAAATAAGTACAACAACTTAAATAGCTACAAATTCAAAGCTATTGGGCTGACATGCGTTCGAGCTCTTGTCTGGTGCTCCATTTCAGACGATTGTGCTCCATTCTAGAAGATCTTGCTTCAGCTCACCTGAGCTGTGCCTGACCTAACTACCTCTGCATGTGACACATGCTCAAGACCGTGTCAGGGGCCAGAAACAAGAACCCCATTTTCCTTGGTTTGGGCCTCTGAATCCTCCCACTTTGATGCTCTAGCCAGTTGGAAGCTCCGTACTGCGTTCCACGAGGAGGATTCAGTTAACCATGTGAACAAAGTACATCATCTTGGAGCAAGAATGACAAATTTAACAAATCTTTCTCACATGCAATTGTCAGGCTACAAAGGGAGAATTAGATCATCTCCCTATCACGTTGAGCAAGACCTCTCTTTCTGCATGACACGCTAACTGAAGTAAGTCATGAAATAGCAGAGCTCTATCCTTGAGAGTACCTTACTGAGTAGTTGTAGCTTATAGGATTCATTTCTTCCTTTTGTGCTGGCGATTTTTGGGGGGTTTGACGTCTTGAAAAGACAATTCTTGGTGTATTGGTTTAGCCCGTTCTAACCTCTCCTGTCACTTAGAGCTCATTTGTATATTTCAATCACCTCGGAGTTGCTTTCGGGCCATTCGGTTACTTAGAGCACATTTTTATATTTCAATCACCTCGGAGTTGCCCCCTGTGTGGCAACCGAAGTGGTTGTTCCACTTCCTCTTTTTTTCATGTACACACTAGCACAAGTCTTTACCCCATGGAAATATGATGTGATTCCTGTTTAAAGGTAGATGTCTCACGTTAACTGTTGTTGATTTTGCAGATTGTTGGTAGCATTTGCGCTGTGTCATCATCTCTTCATATTGGAAAGGCGGGGCCCATGGTGCACACTGGTGCATGTGTGGCAGCGTTATTGGGTCAGGGTGGGTCAAAGAAATATGGGTTGACATGGAGATGGTTAGGATATTTCAAGAATGACCGAGACCGTCGAGATCTTGTGACATGTGGATCAGCTGCTGGAATAGCTGCAGCTTTTCGTGCCCCAGTTGGTGGTGTGTTGTTTGCTTTTGAAGAAATGGCATCATGGTATTTCCATCAACTGCTTTTTGTTTTTCTTTTTGGAAGTACAAGTTTTCTAATACTTCTGTTTAATAATTTGTTCAGTTGGCCAACTTGTTCATCATTCACATGAATCACGTGTAGTGTTCTGCTTAGGGTAATTTTTTTTTGTTTAATATCCTGTGTCATACAAAGTTTCCTTCTGTTTATTTTATGTTGCTAAATTAAGCTAGGAAGATGTGTATTTTGAGATCATTTTATGTTGTTTGGGAAATTCATGCTGGGGCTAGATGTGAAAGCTTGAATTGCATTTGGATTCTATGTAGTAGCCTAGTAGTTTTGTGAAGAGTATATGAAATGTATCAAAATAGCTCAAAGTAGAATGAGTCAAATGACGTTTGATGAGGAATTGGTTATTAGCCAAGAAAAAGCTCTAAAATCTAGGTCATGCAAGGAAATAACTACAAGATAGGTGGTACAGTAGCTGACAACTAAAAGTGTAAGCTCGAGTGTTTATGCCTGATTGCTTCAGCTGAAAGTTCACATTCTTACCGCATAACAATAGGTCATCTGCCTAAGTTTTGTGCCACCTTGTGTGAGTTTCTTGTTTTTTTGCCTTCCCCAACTATTCTCCATATGTGTATCTTCTAATAACATATAGAACTCATGGTCCTTAAAAGTTTTGAATAGGGATAATTTACTTTTGTTGAGATAGTAGCGAAAGGGAAAGTTTTCACTTGTTAACTTATGTAGTGAAGCTAAATGGTTGCGTGATGTAAGTTGTGGGTGTAAATGTGTAATTAGATTGTATGTCTACTCATGCAATTAAGTTAATAGTTTAGAATCATAGTGTAATTTATCTTTTTCACACTTGTATAAGTTCTATGTAATGAGAACAGAACCCTACTTTTTGCCTCTCAATTGTTGTCTAATTTCACACGGTATCAGAGCTTTCGATCTAATCGCTATGCTGTCGTGTGTGAGTATACTCCGCCATTGTTGTGAGTTGAGTGAGTATTCTCCTCAACGACAAAACCCATCAGTCATCACCTATGATGCACGGACACGGACACGGGGACACGACAATTCTAAAAAAATGGGGACACGGACACGGCGGGGGACATGCCATGTGTATATTTAGTTATTTATTTACATATATATATATATATATATATATTTTAAAACATTTAAGGGACATTGAATTTTTTAAAAACTTTCAAGGGTAAAATTGAATTTTTTAAAAACTTTCAGGGGTGAAATTGAATTTTTTAAAAACTTTCAAGGGTAAAATTGAACCCCTGAAAGTTTTAAAAATTTCAATTTGACCCCTAAAAGTCTGAAAATTTTCAATTTGACCCCGCCGTGTCCCCAACAGTGTCCCCATCCAAAAAAGCACTAAAATCGAGACACGTGTCCCCGTGTCGGGACACTGCGATACGGGGTCCCGGAGAGGTGTCGGTGCTTCATAGGTCATCACTATCACCATCAATGAAACCCACGACCAGAAAACCCTAAAATTGAGTTACTGTGCACTGTTCATCGAGTTAACTGTTCACCGTGCTACTGTTAATCGCGGTTACTGTTCATCGTGCTATTGTTCATCGCGTACTGTTCATCATGATTATTGTTCATCTCAAGTTGGTGCCTTTTTATTAAAATTGACTGGACTTGCTTCGAGATTGATTGGGAGGTTGCGTTTTGCTCTCTATTGCACTAGAAGTTGACTGGTTGTTCACATTCACTGGCTCTCGGTTTGCTATTGGGTATCTGGGTGTTAATTGACACTGTTCGACACTGCTTCGAACCATTTGGGGACTATTCAATACTGTTTGGATAATATTGAGTACTATTCCACACTTCTGGAGTATTATCCGGTTATTACCTTGTGGTTTTTTAGCAGTTCGTTACCCAGGGTGATGGAGGCTTTCAAAACTGCTCAGGTTGATGTTTTTTCTCAGGGAGAGTTACAAACTCTGAGGCGCCTTCTGGCGAAGCTTGATGCTCCATCTACCGCCTCTTCTGCTTCTATTGCCACCGATTTCTGTGTTCACAAATGTATTCATGCTAATGTTTTTACTGCCTCTAGCTTCTCCCTGGATAATAGATACTGGCGCAACAGATCATATGATAGGTTGCTCATCACTCTTTGACTCTTATTCTACATGTTCTGGTAAGGATAATGTCAGAATTGCTGATGGTTCTTTATCTGCTTTTTCTGGGAAAGGTTCTATTCATTGTTCTCCAACCCTTTCCCTTTCTTCAGTTCTTCATGTTCCCAATTTTTCTGCTAACCTTTTATCTGTTAGTAGTCTTACCCAATCTTTAAATTGCTCCGTAACATTTTTTCCTACCCATCGTGTTTTTCAGGAACTGGATATAGGGAAGGTGATTGGTAGTGGTAAAGCATATGGTGGCCTCTACTTTTTAGAATCTGCACCTCACCCATCTCATTCACCCCGATCACGTGGTCTAGCTTTGCAAGCAGATATTGGTTCAACTCTCTCTATTTTACATCAATGTCACCATCGGTTAGGTCATTCTTCTTTTGGGATTTTGGGAAATTTTTTTCCTAATTTAATTAAACATTGTTCTCGGAGTCAATTTTTTTGTGAAGCATGCGAGTTTGGTTAACATAAACGTTCTTTTTATGCTCTTATCAATAGAAGGAGTGACTTTCCATTTATGGTTATCCATTCTGATGTGTGGGATCCTTCACCTGTTACTTCTTTAAAAGGTCATCGGTGGTTTGTCACTTTTATTGGTTGTTATTCTCGTGTCACTTGGGTGTATTTACTTAAATCAAAAAATGAAGTTTTTTCTTGTTTCAAATCTTTTCATGCTGATGATACGCACCCAATTTGATATGCATATCAAAATTCTCCATAGTGACAATGGTATTGAGTATATAGATAAGAGTTTTCGGGCTTTTTTGGATGAAAATGGTATTCTTTTTCAGACGACTTGTGTTGACACTCCACAACAAAATGGAGTTGTTGAACACAAAAATCGTTATCTAGCTGAGGTAGCTCACTCTCTTTTATTCACCATGAATGTTCCCAA
Source organism: Vaccinium macrocarpon (assembly GCA_022606695.1). Taxonomy (NCBI): domain Eukaryota; kingdom Viridiplantae; phylum Streptophyta; class Magnoliopsida; order Ericales; family Ericaceae; genus Vaccinium; species Vaccinium macrocarpon. The sequence continues at coordinate 39,702,401 of CM040180.1, read as the reverse complement.
ATATTTGTGGGGAGAAGCCATTTTGACTGCAACTTATCTTATTAACCGCATGCATCCAATGTTCTTAACTTTAAAACTCCCCTTGAGTGTCTTCCTAGCAGTTTTTATGCCACAACTCTTCCCCCACGTATTTTTGGTTGTGTGTGTTTTGTTCATGCTTTTCATCCCTCGGGTGGCAAGTTAGGTCATAAAGCCTATAAATGTGTTTTTATTGGATATTCTCCCGCCCAGAAGGGTTATAAATGTTATGATCCTCATTCTATGGATGTCTCATTTTGGGAAACAGAATCGTTTTTCTCTCCTTCCACTCCATCTCTTCAGGGGGAGCATAGTTAGGAGGAAAAGATGTTTAATGGTGAGGGGGAGACATTGTTTTATAATAATCATGGTAAGGGTGGGGAATGAAAAGTCTGGAGAGGAACCAATATCTATCGAACGAGATTCACATGACATTGGTAGTGATGAGGAAGAAGGTATACAGAGACTGCAAGGGTCTAACTTAAAGACCTACATTAACAGGAAAAAAGGAAAGTCCACCTGTGCAATACCACCTTGTTAATCACAATCACTTGCTCTAGTTCCGGACTCCTCAGTTGACTCATATGGTAATGACTCTTCTCCCATTGAACCTCCTCTTGTTAATTCTGATGAACCTCCTATTGTTAATTCTGATGATCTTCCTGTTGCTCTTTGGAAAAGTGTTAGATCATGTACTCAGCATCCTATCTCCCAGTTTGTCTTTTATGATCGCTTATCTCCTTTGTATTATGCCTTTGTTTTGTCTCTTTCTTCTATATTTATTCCACAGAATTGGCAGGATGCACTCATAATACCTAAGTGGAAATAAGCTATGGTAGAGGAGATGACGACTTTGAAAAAGAACGACACTTGGGAGCTAGTATCTCTTTCAGGAGGGAAAAAACCAGTGGGATGCAAATGGGTTTTCACTGTTAAACAGAATGAAGATGGTACAATTGAGTGATACAAGGCAAGACTTGTTGCTAAGGGTTTCACTCAAACCTATGGTATTGACTATGAGGAGACGTTTGCCCCCGTAGCAAAGATGAACTCTGTGCAAGCTCTACTCTCCCGTGCTGCCAATTTGAATTGGCCTCTTCACCAGTTTGGCGTGAAAAATGCATTTCTCCATGGTGAGTTAGAGGAGGAGGTGTACATGGCTATCCCGTCAGGTTTTTCTTCATCTCAGACTGAGGGAAAAGTGCGTAGATTGAAAAAGGCTCTTTATGGGTTGAAGCAGTCACCTAGAGCGTGGTTTGGAAGATTTTCAAAGGCTATATCGAGGTTTGGTTACCGACAGAGCCATGCAGATCATACTATGTTCATCAAGGGAGGTACTGGTAAGATTGTTGTCCTTATTGTTTATGTTGATGATATAATAATGACATGCAATGATGTGGAAGAGATTCTTGATATTAAGTCTAGGCTGGCTCAAGAATTCAAGATTAAGGATTTTGGTTCACTAAGATACTTCCTTGGTATGGAAGTGGTAAGGTCTGATAGAGATATTTTTATCTCCCAATGGAAGTATATTCTTGATCTTTTGGAAGAAATGGGTATGTTGGGTTGTAGACTTGCAGATTCTCCTATCGAAGGAAATCATCACCTTAGTGTTGATATGGGGGAGCGCACTAACAAGGAGAGATATCAATGGCTTGTAGGTCGATTGATCTACTTAGCTCACACTCGATTAGATGGTAGTTATGCAGTGGGCGTGGTTAGTCAGTTCAGTGTTTTAAATGGCGAGTGCCTTTGCGCTATAGTGCATGGCGATGGCGTGGTGATTGGTTTGCGCCATGGGGAGTCATGGCAAGGCACATGGACAAAAGTGCACGTATGGTGCTATGACGCACGCCACAAGTCATGGCGCTGTGGCGCCATAATGTGTTTTAGTATTTTTTTGACCAAATCAATCTCAGCTGTTGATTTAAGATGCACACAAATAGTCAATGTACTGGAATATTTCCTTAACTCTTAACCCTACACACCAGAAGAGAGATCTACCGTAAATCATTAGCAGCAGCCATCAAGCTTCTTCTCTTGCGATAAACAACAGCAGCTGAGCAGCAGCCATTGATCTGAAAATGCACACTTCTATCTGCGATCAACAACAGTAGCAGCAGCAACCATCGATCTGAAATCAACCCTTCTCTCTCTGTCCAAGTCTCTCTTCTTCTTCTTCTCTCTGCCTCTGTTTTCTTTTTCTACTTCTTGTCTCTATTTTTTCTTTTTTATCTTTACTTTAAAATCTGAAATGCTGACAACAAATATGTGTGAGGACAATTCGTTTGTGGACTGTTGCTGCCTCTGCTGTTGATCGAAAACAGTGTTTTGATTTGTTGTTGTCTTGTTGATCAAACTTCTCTTAGATATGTTTCTAAGTATATTAGAATTCTACTCGTTATAATAAAGTGCGCCACAAGTTGCTATGGCGCGCGCCGCGCCGTGCGCTATTGCTCTAGGGGACCATTGCGCCTTGGTGCGCCGTGAGCCATTTAAAACACTGAGTCAGTTTATGCATGATCCTCGTACTTCACACCTGGATGCAGTTTATCGTATTCTGAAGTATCTCAAATTAGCTCTAGGAAAAAGAATTTTGTTCTCTAATCATGGTCACTTACGATTGGAGGCATTTACTGATGCCGACTGGGCTGGTTCTGTGGATGATAGAAGCTATACTTCTGGCTATTGCACTTTTCTTGGGGGAAATTTGGTGACTTGGTGAAGTAAGAAACAATCTGTGGTTGTCAGGTCAAGCGCAGAAGCCGAGTATAGAGCTATGACTCATGGTGTTTGTGAGCTCTTGTGGCTTCAAACTTTATTACACGATTTGAGAATTTTTGATAATGGTCCTATGAAACTCTACTGTGACAATAAAGCTGCCATAAACATTGCTTACAATCCTGTTCAACATGACAGAACTAAGCATAAGAGGTTGACAGGCACTTCATCAAGGAAAAGTTGAGCAAGGGGTTAATACGTATGCCTTTTGTGCGATCCAAAGATCAATTAGCTAATATTTTCACAAAAGGGCTTGGCAGCAAGAGTTTCCACCCCATTGTGTTCAAGTTGGGCTTGATTGATATCTTCGCACCAACTTGAGGGGGAGTGTTAAGTTGTGGGTTAAATGTGTAATTAGATTGTATTTGTCTACTCATGCAATTAAGTTAATAGTTTAGGATCATAGCGTATATAAGTTCCACGTAATGAGAATAGAACCCTACTTTTTGCCTCTCAATTGTTTTGTCTAGTTTCACAGAGACGATTCGCTCTTTGGGAACTACAAGATAAACTACTCAGATCATTAAAATGGGAATGTGACGATTCCCATATTTCCTCACTTAAGGATCACATGAGCTTTCCTAAGCAAGCTCACTGTTATCAGTTGTGGGAATTAGATAAGGATCCTGGATCCAGATATATGTAGATGTGCAACATAACAAAATTGTTTGGGAGAGCTGGTATGCTTATGGTTGATGTGGTGTTTAGCGGGTGAAGGAAAACCAAAAGTTATTTTGATGGGATAAAGACCTTACTAGATCTTTGCTGTTAGCTAGCTTGCTGAGGCTTTTGCTATTCTTTGTGGTATTTCATAATTAAGGATTTTTTTGTTCTTTTTTCTCTTTTTTTTTCTGCACTAATTGCAACTCATTCATTGGCAAGTCTGATACAAATCAAAGCACACAGAGAGAGAGAGAGAGAGAGAGAGAGAGAGAGAGTGTCGGACTACCCAAAGAGACTGCATTGCATATATCAGATGTTTTGATTACAAGAAGAACCAATGCTTAAATAGAAAACCTAAAAAACCCTAATAATGCAAAAAGACTAAACTACCCTAAACATAAAAGATAAATAACAATTTAACGGAAACCCTAACAATGAAACCCTAATTATTGCTAACCCTAAATTATACTTCACACCTCCCCTCAAACTCATGATACGAAGCCGAAGAGCATCGTGAGTTTGCCAAGACAGTAACGAAGCCAAATGGTGCAATAGGGGCCAAACAATTGCAATACCAATGCCAATGCCAATCTGCGCTGAACCATTGCTAATACCAATGCCGAATGACCGCAAATTTTGGAGATTTCAGAGACATACGAGATAGGAGGGAGATGCAGATTTCAGATTTACTGATGGAGACCAGAAGGACAAACTAATTGCATAATTGATTTTAGAGACAGATGAGTCATTGCAAATGGGAGAGAGAGAACCAAACTATTGCAAAGGAGGAAGACGACTAATTGTAGAGCGGATTGCAGAAATAGAGAGTAGATGCTAAACTAATTGCAGAAAGAGCCAGATTAAGAGGTTCAGAAAGTCCAAAGGTTAGAGTTCACAAGGTTCAAAAAAGTTCAAAGTGCGAAAGGTTCAGAGTTGCAAAAGGTTTAGAAGATTCTGAGAAGAAGAAGTGCAAATCACAACCAAAATACTCAAAGAGAGAGAAAAAAAAAGAGAGCATAAAGAGAAAAGAGAGGCGATATTTAGAGTTCAGGAGAGGGTCTTCGGAGGCTTGAGAAGTGCCTAAACTCACTGGGGTTTGCAGATTGGTAAACAAAGACCCAAACAGAAGGAAAACAGAGGGTCACTGGAGTACACAGGGATCCGACGAGTCTCCGGCGTGGTCAGATGAAGTCGAAAATTGCTGCCCATTCGATTTCGGACTTGACCCAGTGGATTCGGAGCAGACCCATTGCATTTCAATCCTAAATAGAGGTTGCTGGACCTGCTACAGTTGTCGCCGGAGGGCGTTCAACAATCGCCGAACGCTGGCGAGGATCACAATTGTGCCGGCGAGGGTTGCCGAAGGCTAACGATGCTCCGGCGATGCTGCTGTTGCTGCGTGCTGTTGAATGCGTTGTTGTGCAGTTGTTACTACTGCGTGATGCTGCTGCTGCTTCTGACGTTGATGATGTTGAGTAAGAGTGAGAGGGAAAAGGCTGATTAACAGATCCGAAGGCTGATGGAGAGAGAGAGGCTGATTAACAGATCCGAACCCAAGGTTTTGGGCTCTGATACCATGATACAAATCAAAGCACAGAGAGAGAGAGAGAGAGAGAGAGAGAGAGAGAGAGAGAGAGAGAGAGAGAGAGAGAGAGAGAGAGAGAGTCGGACTACCCAAAGAGACTACATTGCATATATTAGATGTTTTGATTACAAGAAGAACCAATGCTTAAATAGAAAACCTAAAAAACCCTAATAATACAAAAAGACTTGACTACCCTAAACATAAAAGATAAATAACAATTTAACGGAAACCCTAACAATGAAACCCTAATTATTGCTAACCCTAAATTATACTTCATAGTCCATACATATGCATATTGGTATTCTTGGTAAACATTAAAAGGCCCAAAATAATGTGTTCTTCTCATGATAAACTTTCTAAAACATATTAATACTGTCTTCAGGTGGAGAAGTGCCCTTTTATGGAGAGCTTTTTTCACAACAGCTGCTGTTGCCATTGTGCTTCGGGCTTTGATTGACTTTTGCTATTCTGGGAAATGTGGGCTATTCGGAACTGGAGGTCTGATAATGTTTGATGTCACGTCAGAAAGTGTATCTTATCACCTCGGGGACGTGCCTGCTGTTATTCTTCTTGGAGTGATAGGGGGCATATTGGGAAGTCTCTATAATTTTCTTTTAGACAAGGTTCTGCGGATATACAATCTAGTGAATGGGTAAGTTTCCTCGTAAGCTTTTTTGTCTTACTTGATCTGTACTCGAGGAACAAACTTTTCTTTTGTTTCCATCAAAATAACCGAAGTGAAACATTAGCTCCATTGCAAACTTCTAAGGTTTCAGTGACACATGCCAAAAAGCACTATCGCATTTCAGGAAACATACTTAAACTTTTAGTTATTTCGCACCAATTATGAATATCCAACAATAATGTTCATACATAACCAAGCTTTTTGCCAGTTCCAATGAGTTCTGGCTACGTTTTGCAAAATGTTTCAAAATGTTTCCACAATCTCTTCTATCCCCAGTTTACCGAAGCAATATACTAAAATGAATTTTTGATCCTCATCTGAACTGCTAAAATCTTTCCTCAGAAAGCATATTCGCGAGCTTAATCTTCTTTATCAAATCATTTTTCTCAGGAAAGGCAGAATTTCCAAGATACTTATTGCATGTTCAATTTCCATTTTTACATCCTGTCTTCTATTTGGATTGCCGTGGCTTGCATCTTGCCAAGCTTGCCCAACTGATGCATCAGAACCTTGCCCGACAATTGGTCGTTCTGGTAACTACAAGAAATTCCAGTGCCCTCCTGGTCACTACAATGATCTAGCCAGCCTCATTTTCAACACGAATGACGATGCAATCAGAAACCTATTCAGCAAGGACACTGACTCTGAGTTCCACGTGTCCTCTATTCTGATATTCTTCACTGCATGTTTTTTCCTCAGTATATTTAGCTACGGGATTGCAGTTCCTTCTGGTCTCTTTGTACCTGTTATATTGACTGGTGCATCTTATGGTCGTTTTGTTGGAATGCTATTTGGTTCTCGCTCGAATCTCAACCATGGCCTTTTTGCAGTCTTGGGTTCTGCTTCACTTCTTGGTGGGTCCATGAGGATGACAGTTTCATTGTGTGTTATTATCCTAGAGTTGACCAATAACCTATTACTCCTACCCCTAATTATGCTGGTTCTTCTTATTTCAAAAACGGTTGCCGATGCATTCAATGGCAATATTTATGACATTATAATGAGATTGAAGGGTTTTCCGTACCTAGAATCTCATGTGGAGCCATACATGAGGCAACTAACAGTCAGTGACGTGGTCACGGGACCACTTCAGCTATTTCATGGCATTGAGAAGGTTAGTAACATAGTACATGTTCTCAAAACAACAAGGCACAATGGTTTTCCTGTTATAGATGAGCCTCCACTTTCTGAAACCCCAATTTTGTTCGGTTTAATTCTCCGGGCCCATCTAATCACTTTGCTGAAGAAGAAAGCTTTCTTGCCAAATCCAATGACAACAGGCATTGACGCATTTGATCAGTTCACAGCAGGGGATTTTCAAAAGAAGGGTAGTTTGGGAAATAGTGATAAAATAGAAGATGTAGATTTGAGCCAAGAAGAGATGGAGATGTTTGTTGATTTGCATCCTTTTACAAATGCTTCTCCGTATACTGTGGTGGAGACCATGTCGTTGGCAAAGGCTCTGATACTTTTCCGAGAAGTTGGTTTAAGGCATCTGTTGGTTATACCTACAATTTCTGATGTGAGTAATTTTCTCCCTTCTGTTTGTTTAGTTTCTGTAAATCTTCAATTTCTAATTGGAAAGATAGTCTGATGCATCTGGAGTACATGCAATGGAGTTGCAATTTCTGTTGACCTAAAACATGCATGACATCCGTATATGCTTGCTTGATTTATACGAACTCTTCTCCGTGCTTGCAGAGATCGCCAGTGGTGGGTATATTGACAAGGCATGACTTCATGCCAGAACACATCCTGGGTTTGCATCCTTTGTTGGTAAAGAGCAGGTGGAAAAAATTAAGAATCCGGTTTCCTCGTTGGGGCACCAGAAGTGCCTTCGAAATAAGTCCGTAAATAACTCTTATTGAGCTGTACAATATCAAGGAATCAGGCCCACGTTTAGTACGCATTCATTCTCAATTTCTTCATAAATCCAGAGCCAGAAACAATCTTTTTGGGACGAGTACATAATTTCTCTGGCTGAATTTCGTTAGTCTGATTCAATGACATGAATTAATGTCTTATGTGTAGAAAAGGCAACGAATTTTGCTGTGGTTTAATCTATTCAATGTGTAACATTTTAGTACGTAAATAGGAAGTATTTTAGCGGAATGTTGAGCAGGTTTTATATGCAGTATCGATTAAGTATGCGTTCGATCGATTTGGTCCCCAAAGTTTGAACTCGTCAATTTGTATCCCTAAAGCAGTGTAATGTAGAGAACAAAAAAACACAGGTGGATGAAGAAAAGGGAACAATTGCAAAAAAAAATCCGCCCCACAGCTTCAGTTCATATATATTTTTTGATGACTGTACGTATCGGCTGGGTTTAAAATGCTATTCTTTGCAGGAGTCTCATAGGATTAAACCATGACTTATCTGGATTTTATCACCGTCTTGCTTTTTACAAGTTGATAATGAGGAGAGGCATTTTCTTTCAAATTTAATTGGAGGAATTGTGGTTTATCCTTTAGTGCGGCACACGAGCTGTTGATCTTGGTAATCAATAGTTTGAATTTCATCTTAGCAATGGACGGCTTAGATCATGCAAGTGCCAAGAAGAAATCCGAGCCATTGATTGCGCGATCAATAGCTCAAATGCCGGACTACAACCCTACAGTGTGGCGCCGTACTGTAGGATTCCCAAATTCCGCTAAAAAGTGCCAAACCCAATGCAAATTAGTCTTTCCTCTCTCCTTATATTTATGTGTTTTGACTCAAAGAAGCTGCAATTCCTAGCATTTTGGATGCACTAATAGTTTGGTGACCGCATTTAGTGACGATGTGCTAGGATATATCTTGCATGTAAAATAGCCCGAGATTGCTGCGGCCTGGCTAGTCATGCGTAACTTTTGCCGGGCCTGGATCCATTTCAGCCAGGCTACACCAAGCCAATTTGGGACAAGGCCTCAGGCCATCATGCTGATTTTTGTGGCCCTAACTGATGCAAAGTTGCAAATTTCCTCCATTATATGGTTAAAATTCAAGTTGGGTTTCCACTACCTTATCTTGTAGGAGTATTCAGCAAATGTCTTCAAATTTACTGGAAAAATTATACTTTACAATATCCCTCGTTGGGTTACATTGCGAAAAAATAAAATTTCTACTCAAGGGAGGAACGAGAAGCCAATCTAGATGGTCAATCTCAGCCTCACAAGCAACCGTACATAAACCACAAAAGCTCGTTGCTGCATCAATAGTAAAAATGTCTGGCGAAAAATGAAATGACATGAGAAAAAAATGCAAGTCCTTCCAAGAAAAAGCACCATTGACATTGATTCTTGTCATAAACTTGCATAACACAACCATCATTGAAGTGAAATGTACTTCTATTTCCAGGTACACACTGTAATAAGCAACTCTTTAATAATGTCGCGGTGGAATGAAAATGTAAAGAAAGAAGCTAAAAAGTAAAGATTTGCCTGTAAATGGGTTTTGCTTTACACAAGAAACATAATAAATCTGGAAACACACTTTTTTCCTATGCACTTCTTACCCTCTCCTTCCACTTCGGAGATAATCCATTCTAATTGCCCACAATTGTTCTCCCACTGCTTTCATGTCCGGCCGATCGGATTTCGTGGGAGCGGCACATTGGAATGCCAACTCAAACATTTTCATAAGTATGTCTTCATCCACCACTTCCTGCATCAAAGGGTCCACTATCATCCTTACATTTCCTTCATCGTACTTCTTGAAGGCCTGCATAGTGAACCAAGAGAGAGTTGACATCAAGTCCAGTTGGGGTTACGGGGCATATTGACAAGCTATGTTACGTAGACTCGTGTAAAGACATGTGACATGCTATTTATATTCGTTAATCGACGCTTCTTACCTTGTAGGATAAACGGGTGTTTGGTAGTTGTGTAGTAGCATTTCATTCATAACATTCGAGTTACATGCACAATTAATGGTAATATCAGTTTAAATACTAATATGATTGCTAAGTGAATGTCCAACTATACATCTCAGGTGCAAATACATTCAGAATAGTTCAAAAGAATCTTGGGTTGTGAATTTGCTCGACATGCAATTGTCATGGGTTCACGAGATTCTAACATACCAAATCAAACCCAGTCTTGAGTCACAATCAACTGGGGTTGGCTTCACTGTGTTCTGTCCAGTGGCGAAGCTAAGAATATGTATTACTGGGGCACTATAGAAAATAAAAAAAAAAAAAATCCGGTGATAGACAACCTCTAATAACATCCCACCGACTCACGACTTGATGGTTGTTAGAAATTCAACAGTAGATTGCGTGTTAGTTACATCATGAGAAACAAAGGAGAGTTTTCAAGTTTATGAGTACTATTTTGTTCACCCACCTAATTAATGTGTTTAACATTACTCACTATCCATACTGGGTGAAAATTACTCACTTTTTTCCATAAAGTTGACACTGCATTTTTACTTCAATTATCAGAAATATTCGTTTTGTGGGGCTTGTTTGTGTAACAATTCAAGTCATTCTCATTTTGATAGGTATTTGACTGAACAACATGGTCTTACAGCAAAAAATTAGATAGTTTGATTAAACACTTATGGACGTCTAATTGAGATATATTTTCACAGAATGATTAAAAGGTTAAGATATTAAAAAATGGCTTCGACATTTGAAGTGGGACCTAATATGAAGTGGGACCTAGTATCGATCCTCAATAAAGTAGATAATGTACAACCTATTTTCAGTTATTTAACAAAATAACCTTGATATGTGCCTAGTTGTGCAAGCTAGGTGACTAAACTATATAAAAAGCAATAATTGTTAGATTCAAGTAAAACTAGAACTACTAATTTCAAAAAAAAAAAAAACTAAAACTAAAAAAAAGTGCAGTAGGGCATGTGCCCCAGATCCTTTCGAATAACCGTCTCTAAAGTCAATCTTGGTCTACCTCTCCCCTTAATGCTAGAACCTACCATAACCATATCACTCCTCCTAACTACCGCGTCTATCAGTCTACACTAGACACGTTCAAACTACCTCTATCTATTCTCTATCATCTTATCTTTTATCGGTGCAATCCCTACCAACACATAAAGGTTTTCTTTTTTTTTCTTATTCTCTCTCGCGAAGTCTAACCACACATCTATCTCAAAATTCTCATTTCAGCTACACTTTCACATGTTTCTTAGTAGCCCAACACTCCATGCCATATAACAAGATGGGAATGATTTAAGTTCCTTAACAAGAAATCTGATCAAGTTTCCATAAGTTCATTAGTTACTAGCAGGTCAATGTCCTCTTTTAGAACTCATTCCACATTAGATAATTATAACCTCCAAAGCTAGTATATGAGTTTGGGCGCCAATTGGTTTTGAGTTGTATGCTATAACATACTCCAATATGCAAGGTCCAATAAATTTATGATAATAGTCAAGCTTGAGTTCGCCCTGCCCAGCCAGCACAATACATGGAGCAAATCAAGGCTAGGATTCTACTCTAAGACTGTTCACATCATCGTAAACCTAAATAAACGAAGCCTAATTTCTAAATCATATGCACTGTGTTCACTTCACATTTCCTAAAAAAATTTCAAAAATATTCTTTGCCCATCTTTTATTTCTTCAATCATTAATCACATTTCTCTCTACTCATACCCCTCTCTACAATCATTATTCTCATTTCTCTTTCTAATTATTACACATCTTTCTAATTATTACTTTTTCCAAAAACTCATCCAAACACTATCTCAAAAGCATTTTTCAAAAAATTCTTTTCAAAAGTCTCAATCAAACAAAGCCATGATGTTTTCTTTTAACGTGTTGGTTGTCAAGCTACCTATTGCACTAACTCCTGATTTCTTATAGATTGGGATAAACAATCTGAAAGATAAGACTCTAATCATGACATGGACGAGAAAACTGTTGTGTTAAAAGGGAGGGTAAAGGTTAGGGGTTGAAACTTAAACTCTGGTAACAATTTCAACTTTCTCTGCAAAGTCTTTACTTCCTACCAATAGTTGTTTGGAACCTAATTTGTACAACCCCCCTTGGTGTTGGCTGACTATACATTTCAATTACTCCACAGTCCTTTCACATGTGATTTCTGACACTCAAACTATATCATTTTAAAAGCTGTTTTTATGTGGTATTCCTCCCGTCAAATATTGTTGGTTGTACACTCTACTTTTTGGGACGTACCAAAGTGTACAAGGCATTTTTGAAAAGTCCAAGAACAAAGTTTGTAAGGTTCCAAACTATTTCTAAGAGTATCTATAAATAAACTTGTTCATGCTGGAAATAATAAGTTTAAAATTACATTCTGAGGCATTAGGGGACCGGCGGAGATATGGGACAAAGAGATCTTGTTGACAAAGGGGAAGATGAACTTACCCAGCGAAGAGTTACCCTCTCGTCAGCATGTTTCTTCAACTCCACCGGGCGACGACCTGTCAATATTTCCAGTATCACGATCCCAAACGAGTATACATCGCTCTTGGGGGTCAGTTGGTAGGTCCTCATGTACTCCGGGTCAAGGTAACCAACTGTTCCTTTCACTTTGGTGGAGATATGTGTTTTATCAGAGTCCGTTGAGCCAAGTCTAGCAAATCCAAAATCGGCCACTTTGGCCCTCATGCTCTCTGTCAAGAGAATATTGGATGACTTCACATCTCTGTGTATGATTTGTTTCTCTGTGGCAACATCAACGAAAGTCTTGGGGTTCAAGTGGCTCAAATCAAGTGGCTCAAAAACATAAGATAGTGGCGTTTTGAAAAAGATAAGCCATGATGCATGAACAGTTGAACATATCAACATCTTATGTGACACAATCTGCATCTATTGTTCACTAAATAACTGCAGCAGCATGTCTATGATAACTATTTTAGCAATAGAAGGGAAAGATGGTTTTTTGCCAGATAACTCCATACGTTAGCTTTGAGCCAAATTTTCGACCACTCAGACGTAAGAAAGCCCAATAAGCTATCATAAGAAAAGGTTAAGAACATGAATTAGAATATAAGTCTATAAATTAATGAGACGCGTGTACTAAGACAAGATTGTAAGCATAGGGGACATTAGAGACTAGGTTCAGATGCATTTGGCCATGAAATACAAATAGTTTTAGATGATAATAAATTTCGTAGACGCTCAAGCACTGCAAGATGAAGCAGGTGTTAGTGCATAAAGTACGAAAGGGAAGCCAAGAAAATGCTAATCAGGTTGGAAAAACAGACGGGCTTTAAGAATCTCAAAATCTCGAGCTTTAACTAACATTACAGTATGATTCCCGGTGACAACTTAAACTTCTTACATAGTTAAGATAGTTCATTATCCTAATAACCTTATTGAACAAATTCATTTTACTATGTTCTATTTGGAACCCGTGGACCTATTAACCATGAGGTTTTGAGTCTGAATATGAGGGCAGACACTTCGAACATAAGATTACAGTTGTTAAGTTTGTACCTCATTCACCCCTCCCAGATCCTCACCTATACGTGGCAAACTGGGTATGACTTCTGTTGACGGATACTTGCTAGCACCCATTGATGAAAGGTTAAATGAAGCCAATAGGAAATATACATTCATAGATTCCCATTTGGTTGCCAAGAAGACAGGGAAATGAGAACAACACATACTATTCCAGCTTGTTCTAAGACTCCCACTGGATGTAATTTTCTAAATGTAATTGTCCACTCAAATTGACCACTAGAGCTGGATGTTTGAATGTTTTCACAATTAAACCCACACAATGACTTGACTAAATGATTTCGAAAACAACTAAATACTTTACTTCATAAGAAATGGCTCACCTGAATAGAGATGGAGATAAGTAAGGGCATGAGCAACATCAATGGAGATTTCAAGTCGCTGATTAAAGTCCAAAATTTTACCCCGCATACCTGCCACCACAAGCACCACATCATGAGCATCAAATTTAATCTCCAGATTAGCAAATTTTAGCCAATCCCTTACAGTCTGTTAACCTTACCATCTAGATGCTCTCTAAGGGTACCATTTGGCACATACTCGGTTATAATAAGACGCTCATTGCCTTTATCTAGATAACCAAGCAGCTTCACTAGATTTCTATGATCAATCTTGGTCAACAGTTGTACTTCACTGCTAAACTCGGTACTTAGAGCTTCGAAGTGTTCCTGTGCAATTTTTTCAGGGAACATCGTAAATATTTTGAAGCATAACCACTAAATAGTCAAGAGTGTGTGCACACATGTTTGTGTGTTGACATTAAGAAATTATATTGGGCAGTGAAGAAATCAACAGTGATACAGAAATAAAGACTAAAATTTTGAACCCAGTTCATCGACCAAAACTAGCAACGCAAACAAGTGAGAAATGTGGCAAGAACTCTATAAATACTAATGATATAATGGGAAGTGGAAATCCATGTCTTATTAATCAAACCCCAGAAAACCCTCTAGATATTATTTTCACTATTACAGTACTATAAACATATTCAAGTCATTCCCTTGCCCTGATCAAGGAGAACAAGAGGCTGTTGAGGTCACTCAAGAATATCAATCTACGGATAATTTACAAAGAAGCAATTCCCAGAATATGCCATTCTTCACGTACTCCGCTCTATGGCTGAGATACTAGCGAATGCGCACCTGTTTACATATAAAATTAACAAATCCAATAATTAATTGACACGTAATCAATAATGTCAAACGTTGGCAAATATGTGTCAATGAAGACGCACTGGATTACTGAAGTAAAGATGGATTAATACGATGTCGTATTAGTTCTCAATTAAAAAGTAGTTATTGGCAGTTACAAATCAAACTAACGTAATAAATTGACTTCGAAGCCCTAATTGCATGAACTCCACGTGTAAACATATGAAACGAGGTAGTTGACAGTTAAGACACGTGGAGCATATCGTGCAAAGCAGTTATTTCCTTAACACTTAATCATTTGAGTTGGTTAAGCAACTGTGCAGATTCAAATTAAAGCTTCCGAAGGAAGATTAAAGAAATTCAAGTTCAAATCTATTGGAGAGAAGAAACTGACAATTTGAAGTAGAAAGATGGAGTTCGAAGCAAGCCAAGTTCAAATTGTTTGAGCAGAAAGTTCAAATCCAAGCAGTTCCTATAAATAGAAAAGATTGAAGAGTAAAAACCCCCGGAAAAATCTTCAACAAACAACTATCAAAGAAATGATGCTTGGTTTGTTCATTGGCAAGTAGAATTAGGATTTCAACTTAGTTCGAAGTAGGTTAGGAAGTAGATTAGGAAGTAGTTTAGGAAGTAGATCTCGGTTGTTCTTGTAACAATCAATTGTTCGAAGTTCTTGTTACCTTTTATTTGAAGTTGAAGACAATTTCAAAGTAAGTCTATCTTTGATTTATCAATCAAAGTATCTTGTTTCCTTGTTGTTCTTTAATTTCCTAAGTTATTGGTTTGTATTTCTTCACTCTGAAAGAAAATCCTCTTAATTGAGGTAATTGAACTATTAAAACACAGTCGCTTGATTGAATTTGGTTTTCCAAAGTAAATCTGAGGGAGGAGATTGAAAACTCTCTCTGGCACGCTCACACAATTATTTTCCATTGCAAAGAAGTAAAAGAACCAAATAGCACCAAGTTCAACAACTCATGATGGAGGCTTTCTTGGCCTGGCAGAGTAGTTGGAATTTGCACATCATGCATCTTATTAGTGCTCTGAGGTTATTCTTCACCCTGTAAATGGGTATCCTTTGGCGGGAACCCAAGCCTGGTCCTACTTCAGCACCAGCTCGGACGCTTATTTCATTTTCCTACTTCTACTCCTTTCAGAAATCCTTCCCTTAGCTTGTGAACTCCCTTCTATTAAAATGCAGCTAGACTCCCTCGGAATAACAACTCATCATGGATCAAGGACTCAAGAAGCACATATGACTATATGAGCATCTCTCTGACAAGAATGCTCTGTACTCTTGTCTTGATCAAGGAGAACAAGAGGTTGTTGAGGTCACTTAAGAATATGATTCAATGCGTATTTCCCAAAAAAGCAATTCCCTATGTATACCACTCTTAATCAATTTCATCTGTAGCTAAGAGACTAGGAAAGGAATGAACTCCAAGCTCGACAACTCATGAATGAGGCTTTCTTGTCAGGAAGAGATGTATTTGGAGACTGCATATGTCAGAGGTCATCCCTCCACCTGTAACTGGGCATCCTTCAAAAAGAACCCTGGCCCCGGCTCCATTTGGCTCCATTTCTCACTTTGGTTTTGGTTCCATGAACATACATGACAATTGGTAATATTTCGTATCTGATCAAAAAAAAAAATATTGGTAATATTTTGTAGGATGGAATCTGGATAAGATTTAGCTATCGCATTCAATGATAGGATAAAGGAGAGTGAAGAGGCGGCTAATCTCCCAGCCCAGCCCATGGGAAAGCCTCTTCTTTCTGGTATGCATCAAGTGCATTGAGTGCTCCACAATCAGAATCAAAGAGGATGGATCAAGGGGGGTTCAGGACGAAACCAGAGTGGATCTGCAGCAAAGCAGAGCCTCTGGAAGTATGGCAGCTTGTGTTGTGCCAGCGCTGCCATTTCGGATTCCCAACTGATTTCAGCACTAGTTAAATGGCGTAAATTAGCGAGATCTTGAAAAAACTACTAGATCATCAACACATGGGCCCAATTAACTCTCCATAGAAACAACTTTAGTTATGAATCATCCTATTGTAATAGTTTATCTTTCCTACTACTATTAGAACTCCAGTTTCTTAACCTGTTAGGGTTTGTGGCCTATACATAGAAGGCTTTGGTCAAATGTTATGGCTAGAGTTTGATTGTGTGGGCCTGTGGCCTTGGTGTTTAGAGTTGTGGCCCTTTTCTTCCCTCTCTTCCATTTCCCCCACGAAGCTCTGCATCACTGCATTTTTTTTACAGACACACCGGTGACCACCCACACATGGGAAAGTAAGCTCCTTGCAAACAAACAGGGAAAAAAGGAACAAGTTTGTAGATTCCATTGTTATATCCCTATAGAAAAACTTGCACTTAAAAATTCTAGCACCATATATGCCTCGAATCAAATGTGAGCACCAGCAGTTTAGAAGGGTGAGTGTTAAAATTTCTAAATTTGAAAATATCAACTAATTGATCACGTGATTCCAATGTAAGATAATAGCTATTTCTTTCATGCATCCTGCATTGTACTTAATATACATCCTGTTTCTAATCCAATGCTCTATCAGGAAGATCGGTTAACTTTCTTGGTTTTTCAAATCAGATATGTGGTTCCTAGTAAAATGAAACCAGAATGTGAGAAATATAGTACTCGCTTAGAAAAAAGTATATTTCTACGTCATGAGAAGAATCTGTAGATTACCTTCTTAGCTCGTTTTATGGCGACTATCTGACCGCCTTGCAACTGGGCCTTATAGACAGTTCCAAAGCCGCCTTCACCGAGCATCATTGATGGTGAAAAATTTTGGGTGGCTCTAACAACCTGACTAATATTTAGATGGATTGATCCAATTCTATCAAGTTTTGGAGACATGGTGAATCTAGCAGGGCTTGGTGGGACCCGCAGTGGACTCCCCGGGACCCGCAGTGGACTCCCTGGGACCCGCAGTGGACTCCCTGGGATCTTTTCAGGAGCAGTACTCATTTCCAAAGAAGAAACTGAATCCACTGTAATAACAAGAAGATTTATTTGTCAACTCACTGCACCAAAATTTACGAGTAATTAAGTATTAGAACATGGAAAGAAAATAACAAATACAAAACCCTGTACACCATGAGGAAGTTAACCAAAAGTGAATTACATCATTTAACATATGGGATTCAACTACCTGGTGAAGATGAATCACTCTCATTATACATTATTTACACAGTTAACAAATCTAAATCACGGATAGTGGCAAATTCAGAATTTCAACGTGAATATTATTTAGCATGAGGATATTTTGACTCACTTGAGTTTAGATCCTTTGAGAGGACAGTATGGGTTGTTTGTTTCCTTCTTGCACGAAAGCATGGACATAAAAAACTGCAGCACAAAAGGAGCATTCCTGATACTGGAATGGCTATATTCTTTGGGGTTACCAAAGATTTTTGAGCATCTTTTTCTTCGTTTGGCTGAGTATTCTCAAGAAAATTATGTCGCGCAGAGTCTTCTCTAGCAAGCTTGTGCAAAAACTTCCTTCCTGGGTTTAAGGGCAACTCAGCTGTGAGGTAATATGAAAAGTACTGTTTTATGCAGTCTATGAGTCCAAGACGGTCTCTGTATTCTGATAGCATAGAAAGAGCATAAACTACTTCCTAATTTACTCCATCCATCCCATATTGCTGATCCTTCATTCCACTTTTCGGTTATTCCAAAATGTATTTACATTTTGAAAAGTCAAACCATAAAGTCTGTAAGACTTCCCTAGTTAGAAGCTATAAACATATTTGAAAGTGAGTGGGAACGCGGTTTAGTGCTGAAAATAATGTCTTTACATTGGAATGCGAAGGTATTAATTACACCTCCTCTTACACTGTCAGAACTCCCCAGTACGGACCAACAATATGGGAGGTGGGAGTAGTATTCCTTTTAGATCAATATCAACAAAAACATAAAAGCAACACTTAAAAATAGGTCACACCTAATGAAAGATCAAATCCACATAAATGATTTAGGTCATCATCTGCAACGAAACAATGGTTCGCATGAAAGGACTTGAGGGCCTTGCAGAACAAATATTTGTCTACTAATCTCCCATTGATGTAAAGGAAATCAAGACTAGAGCCATTCAAGTAGCTGATGTGATGACTACCACAAAACTTTGACTGTATTGACAACCCTGAGGCAAAGATTCTTCGTGATTGCACAACCAGAAGGAAGCTCACAACAACTAATGCCTTTCTTAATGAGATATTACCCCTCAACCCCATCTTTCATAACTAAGAAGCAATGGGACAATAGCTGAATGAGACGTCACCATTCATAATGAAAGAAGATCTGACAGGGCATCAGAAGTACATCCACATTCACCGGCACCTTACATATCAGAATGTATAGTATTCGTCCATTCACCAAACTAATAAAGGAGAAGAACCCAGTCACTATCTGTGTAGAAAATCAAGAACCTCGCTAACAATATGGGTTTTGTGGTGCTATAACAAGGCGACTCCACGTCTTCACAGATGAGTACAGTCAGAGTCTTCAAAACCCACCTCCACAAATTGAAGAGTAATCCAGATAGATTTAGCTGAAAACCAAAAGGTTGTCTTATCCATTAGTCCAAAGATTTAAAGTTAACAAATTTAACTCACAAAATTGCTTCGAAGTTTAATCGAAGTTCCCTACACACAATCAACAGGTGTATCAAATACCTGAAAATAACCAAATCCCCAGAAAACCCAAAAAAAATAGAGTGAATTCTCAAGCACGCAATTCATAAAATCCAGGAATGAGACCAACCCAGATGAGACGATGGCTAAAATCCAAACAGAACTAATGATTAACAAGTTAGGGTTTCAATTGGGGATTCATTATTGCCAACATTTCGAATTCCTACATCAAACTCTCACCGGTATCTTGGACCCACTTTAACTTAACCATGAACGAGACAACTCCAGATAAGAAAACCACTAAATCTCCAATCCTAAGAGCTCATTATAGGTAGATGTTGAACTTCGAATCTTGATCTTACCAACAGGGTAAAATTAGAGTTCCTATTGGGTATTCTTTATTTCCTAGACTGCAAAATACTATCTCAAGTTAACACCAAAATTTCTCCAACCCACTTCACCAGACCCTCAAACGCGACCAACCCAGATGAGAAAACAACTTAAACCTCAAATCCCATGACTCAACATAGGTCAGATGTTGAAGTTCAAACAGCTACAGTAATAATTTTTGTGACCGACAAATAGACTTGAGATAAAAAATCTAGGTACATTTAATGAAGCAGAAGAGAGAGAAACAAACCTGAATAAAGGCGGCTGCGTTTTGGGGATGAGAACCTCTCAGTCTATATTCACAGCTTTTAGATTGTTGGCTAGATTGTTTGGTCAAACAAGAATCAAATGATAAAGATGGGAAAGTCCGGCATAGGTATATTTGTTAAATGTTCTCTGCACGTTCCAAAAGGTTGGAAATTGGAGTATTCAATTTAAGAAAAAAAAAATGTTTGCAAATTATTGACTGCTGGAGGATAAGTCCACCCCGTGTGTGAAACCAAGCTGGCAAATGTTTTTGGTTTCGTATGGGGTGAGGTGTGAACTGTTCCAAACGTGGGTTGAATTTAGCAGTGACTTTTTGTTAGAATCATGACAGTTGTTGCACGGTTGAGATTGACTGGGATCGATGAAGTCCCGGTTCAGCTTATCTTTTGATTCGAAAAGATGAAAAGAAAGGTGAACCAGATGTAGCAAGAGAGTATAATCATCAGTGTCTTGAGAATCATCCGTAGAGTTCCAGCCAGTTCAGAGGATGTTGGATCAAAGGAGCAGTGGATAACTTGGGAATTGTGGTGATTCGTGATTGGATTATTTTGTTACCTATATTAGATACTGTCGAGAATTGTTGAATATTTCTCTTTTAGGGGAGTTCTTGAATAAATTTTATTAGATAAAATGTTAAGAGAAATGATTTTTATACTCTCCATTTTACAATTCACACTTTTTTTGTCTTTATCTTCATAAATTTACAATATTACCCCTAGATGTATGAAAAATGTGTATTGAAAAGGGCAATCTTGTAAATTCATGTAAGATAAAGACAAAGAGGGAGTGTGAATTGTAAAACGGGGGTGTGAAAATCATTTTTCAATGAGAAAGTTAATTTTAGTTGGTATTTAATGGAGGGGCGATAAAATCACTTGTTTTTTCAATAGATAAAATCTCGTGTGATAAAATGTTGTGGACCACTAGTGTGATAAAATAAACCCTCATTTTATCTATTCGTAAAAATGATGATAAAATTAAAGATGATAAAATCAAATAACTCATTCAAAAACTCCCCCTTAATTATTGAAATCGTTTAGTTCAATGGAAAACTATTACAACTATTGTTTTTATTTGATAATCAATTCATATTCCATCTATTTATACGTATCTTAACTTTCATTCCATAGAACTTGAAACGACAATCTCACAACACACTAAGTGCAACTGAGTGTCCTAGTTTATTGTGAACGTTAATCGGGTTTATATCATGTTTATCCAACATCAATACACACTTTATCATAGTAGGAACCCATTCAACACTTGAGATAGATGACATATTGAGTTTTGATTAGTTCATTTGTTAAAATGTAAATGTATTCCGAAATTATACTATTGGAGTGATTGATGGTCTTTTCAATGCTCTTAAAACGGATGATTCCAACTATCAAAGTAGATTAAAAAGAACACACCAACAAGGTCATGAATATCGTATAGTACCGTATTGTCCAGTGCATATCTGTTTTGTATAAAAATGATACCAAGGATCCCCAATTCCAGTACTTTATCTTGTCCAATATCGGGCCATACCAGTCGAGTACCATCCGTGCCGGAAAATATCGGATAGTACCGATCAAAGCCGGACTGTATCAAACTACTTTTACACGGAGTATTTATTTTTCTTTTCGATAATTAGTATTTGTGATCTTAAATTCTTTGATGTTGGGAAATAACACTAATAGTGATAACTCCGAAACAGTACTTGATATCCTATCGATACCGGTATATATGTACTGTACCAGTAAGAAAATCGCTACTCTAACCGATATGGTATTCATAACCTTGCCTGCTTATGATCTCTTCTAAAACATACCGTGAAATGATTCCCTTTTTCTCTCATCTACTATTTATTTTAGGGAGAGTCTGGAGGTCCTCAATAAGCGATAAATCTCCGGTCACACCCCAACAACACTATCCTACGATGTGACAGTGCCATATAGGCGGGCGACCCCAGTGCCTTGCTAACTAGTACTCCCTCCATCCAGATTTGTTAGTCCAATTTGGGAGTTCGTGCCATTTTTCAAATGATTATATCTTGTAATTTACAATGTTTTATGTAATTTTAAAAATATTGTCCTATAGAACTAATCGAGATCTATTAAACAAGATTCATTTTGGATATATAATTACTTACCAATTTAAAGATATCACTAATTTTTTTATCCGGTTACAATAGAACGAGGAACAAACAAATCCGGACGAAGAGAGTAAAAAAAAAAAACAAAATGAAATTCAAAAAAGACGCTTGCCTTTTCATTTTATGCTCTAGATAGAGAGGAGAGAAAGAAGAATTATAAATTAATCTATGAGAGAGAGAGAGAGAGAGAGAGAGAGATGTTGGGGTTGGTTCCAATTCCAAAGGATTTAATTTTACTTACACAGGTTTTTAACTCTCCGGGATTACTGAAGCAATAGCTGGATTAGCTGGTCATTTTTCCTATATTGCCGTGTTGGAATATGCATTAAGTTTTTAATGCATGGGTTGGTGGGTATATAATGGCATGTGGAAGAGGTTTTTTTGGTAGAGATACGGAGAGAATAAAAGTTGTTTGTGTGCAAGGGTCAAGTTCATACATACTTGGTTGAGTTCTTGTATGAGTTGGTTATAAAAGTTTGGGTGTGGGATATTCATACTCAAGTGTACTTGTACAATTTTACTTATAGTGGAAGAATGAGATCCTCTCCGTGAAGTAGGCGTGTTATTGTCGAACCACGTAAATCTTGCTAGTCTCTCTCCATTTTATTTTTCATTGTATTTCCATTTATTGCGTTGTGGTTGTATTTGAATCTAGGGGCTTGGGTGCTTCCGCGTTTTATCCCAACAAGAGAGAGATGTTTTGCCACAAGGAAAAGTTAATGATTTTTGTGCTTCGTTTTGTTTTTTTAGTTATCAAGGCACCGGGACCCACCGCTTACATGGCAATGCCATGTAGGGTGGTATAGTTGGGGTGTGACCGGTTGGGTGTGTCTGTAGACTTTAACTAATTTACTAAATGTACATTGTAGGGGAGGTCAGCGCAACACTCCCTGTTGACCAAAGTCAATGTTGACCAACCAATGAAATTATGACAAGTGTCATCTAGGTGGCGCGGCGTCCACGTGACACGTGGCACCCTCCGCGGAAGCATCATTGCTGAAGGGGGGGGCCACTGGCGCAGGGACGAGTGTCCGCGCAGGGGGGCCACTATAGCGGGACCCTTTTGCGCAGGGCGCCCAAGTGGCGCGCACCACATGCCCCGTCTAGGGCGGTGCTCGAGCAGTTATGGGTCATCCGAATAAGAGAAAAACCCATGGCTCAAGTGATTGGCGCGGCTCAGAACATGAGCAAGTACGCGGAAGGCCATCACCACTTAGCCCAGGTAATGATACCTGCTGCAGTCTCAAGGCAGGACCCCGGGGGCCCCTTGAGGCTTGGTTGCGGTATAGGCGTGACCGAACAGGTCACGACCTTGCCCCTACTGGAATAAGTGAGATCTAGTGGCTTGGTGGCTAAGAACAAGAGGATCGCTGCGCGGGGGAATGGCTCGCCGCCGTGCACGTCAGCTGCGCGGTGGTGACGTCACCCATACGGTCAGGTTGTACGGAAAGGACACGTGTTATCATATTATAAGATTACAGCCTGACACCTTATGATTGGTCCAAGGTGCCTATATATATGGGACATTCCCTTTCATACCCACAGGTTGGTGAAATCTTGGCAGAAGCATTTTGTCATCCTAGAGAGAGAAAAGGGCAGTCAGTGAGTGAAGAACATTCCCTCTGATTGATTCCAGCCCCATCTCCTAGATCACCAAGGGTTCTTTTACGGATAAGACTGAGAGCAATCCGCTACCTTAGTTCTTTCTGTGCACACCTGCTCTGTTCTTCACTCTTCCACTAGACCACTCTATTATCTTCTTTCTGTGTCTTTACTGTTAACTATCAATACCTCTCCAGCTCATCATATTAGCAAGAACTATCACCTACATACATATGACATGGTTTTAATAGAGGAATGCATTAATGTATTGCATAATATATTGATGTGGTAATATCATGTGTACATAAAATGTAGTAATAGTTTGTAAGCTACTTAGTGTCTATGACATTGCTCTTTATTTTATGGTACTACTAGTACTCTTATGCTAAGAGAGAGTTTATTTACCATGGAGTATCAAATCAGAAACCTGCTTGGCGTTTCTTCCTTCCAGAAATTGTGGTACATTTTCAAGTTTTTCTCTTAACTTCTCAACTTTTTCTTTGATTAGTTGTTCAATTTATCTCTCAGTAATCCAATTCTATCAACTGTTTACCTTGGAAATTTTTTGTGAGATTCTCAATGCTTCACACCCAACTTTCATACAATAAAATAAAATAAAATATATATATATACAAGAAACTTCCAATAAAGGTCTTTTATTTAAAAATTCCATACGGACCTGCCATTTCTTGGCTTTTCGGACTAAATTTTGACAATCTGAACTGCTCAATGTTTCTAAAATGTGTTTTCAAGGGCCTACGCGAGGAATCTTAAAAAAAAAAATACCCGGAAGGGCTTGATCCAAGCAGTTTCTGATAAAAACTATATATGTACAGTTTTTATCGGAAAATGCTTGCATCAAGCCTTTCCGGGTTTTTTTTTTTGAAGATTCCTCGCGTAAGGCCTTGGAAACACATTTTAAAAAGATTGAGCGGTTCGGATCTTCGAAATTTAGTCTAGAAAGTTGAAAAAGGGTAGGGTCCGCATGGCATTTTAATATAAGGGACCCTTATTAGAAGGGGGTCCATATATATATATTTATGGGGGCGGTTCCATGGACACAACGAATAACACAATATTTGACACAATAATAATCGGAGCTCCACACTTACAATCGGACTGGTTCAAGTTATTTATACTACGTTTTTAAGGTTACTTGTAAAAAATCAACTCATTTGGATATCAGTAAGGGCTTGATCGGTTCATTCAAATTTATCCTATAAAATCTGACGGGAATCAACTAAATGAATCGATCAAGTCCTTACCGATATTCAAATGAGTTGATTTTTTTACAGGTAATCTTAAAAACATATTTTAAATAAATTGAACAGCTCCGATCATCCACTTGTGGTTCACAAAAAAAAATTGTGTCAAATGTTGTGTTAACGGAATTGCCCCCCAAAATATACTCACTAATAGGTAAGAATTGATCTCCAGGGCAGCTCGGATTAAAACCAACTCCCTAAGCGAGGTCGGTTAGAGTATGACAAGGCAGGTCATACACCTCGAGTGATGACCTAACCTGACTTAGAGATCAGGCCGGTCCATCGTCATTTACGAATGATGTCAGTAAGCTCGGGATGACCTCATTTAGGTCGGCACTTGTCAGATAGCTCGGTCTAAGCGATCAACTCGTCACGCAGAGTCCTACGGGGACGGGGCTTTAAGGAGTCTAAACCAAACCAAACCAAGTCTTATGTCCCAATCAATTGGGGTCAGCTACACGAATCTTTTTTCTCCATTGAGCTCTGTCAAGTGCTGCTTCATCGTTTAAACCTAGTATACTCAGATCTTTGCATACTACCGCATCTAATGTCAATTTGGGTCTTCCCCTCCCGTGTGCGTTTCTACCAAAAACTATCATAACCATTCTCTTAACTACTGCATCCGATAGCCTACGGTAGACATGCCCAAACCACCTTAGCCTATTTTCTCTTAACTTCTCCTCTATAGGTGTTACACCTACCACCTCGCGAATTGTTTCATTTCTAATCCTAACTCGTCTAGTCTTACTACACATCCACCTTAACATTCTCAATTTTGCTACACTTATCTTGTTCACTTACTGCTTCTTAATAGACCAACATTCTATCCCATAAAGCATCGCTGGTCTAATGACAGTTCTATAAAATTTTCCTTTCAATTTTGTTGGTACTCTCTTGTCACACAATACACTAGTAGCGTTTCTCCACTTGAGCCACTCGACTTGGATCCTATGAGTCACATCATTTGCAATCTCTTCATCTTGACTAATAATAGAGCCTAAATACCTAAAATGGTCCCTCTTTGGTATCTTCTGATCTTGGATCATCACTCTTTCCTCATATGCACTTCTGGTATCACTAAACTTGCAGACTATATACTCAGTTTTACTCCTACTTATCCGAAAACCTTTAGACGCTAATGCTTCTCGCTAAATTTCTAATTTAGTATTAACACCACTAGTCGTTTTCATCTACAAAGACAATATCATCTGCAAACAACATACACCATGGGATATCCCCCTGAATCTGCCTAGTCAATTCATCCATAACTAACACGAAAAGGTATAGGCTCGATGCTGACCCTTGGTGCAATCCTACTGTGATGGAAAATTTACTTGTTTCTCTTGTTGGTGATCTAATGACAGTGACTGCACCTTCATACATGTCTCTGACCACGTCGATATAGCCTCTTGTCACTCCTTTTCTCTCTAGAATTCACCATATAATCTCTCTAGGCACCCTATCATAAGGCTTTTCCAGGTCTACGAAAATCATATGGAGATCATTTTTTGTTGACCTGTGTCTTTCTACCAATTTCCTTAGCAGGTAAATAGCTTCCATAGTTGATCTCTCAGGCATGGACCCAAACTGTTTCTCCGACACCGTAGTCACTAGTCACCATCCTATATTGATGCTCAATAACTCTTTCCCACAACTTCATCGTATGACTTATCAACTTAATACCTCTATAGTTGTTGCAACTTTGAATATCTCCTTTATTCTTGTAGATAAGTACTAAGGTACTCCTCCTCCATTCGTCGGGCATCCTCCTAGATAAAATAATCTTGTTGAACAATTTTGTCAGTTCTAGGATGCAATAAAGGCTAAACTCTTATCAAGGTAAGAGACCTAGCGTACCAAAAAATTGGTAAGGATACGTACAGTTAGTTGGAAGTCAAAGACTCCAAGTCCTATAATGACTCAATCACTCCAATGCCTATAAAGACACCAACGCAATCCAAATAAGGGTAAGTGATTCCAATAGCAGAATCTACAAGTTACAATTTACTAATCCATACAATTCACGGACTGACTTAGCCATCGGAGGCCGGTTGGCTACCACCACACCGGTGTCCATAGTCATTTGTTGTTTTGCAGGTCATACATCGAGCTGTGCCGGAAACTACTTCATCACTCACAACACAATCTACTTTTTGAATAATTCACAAGACACTTTAAAAAATAAAAGGGACCGTAATGACAGAGAAAAAATTATTGGGTGTAAAGAGAATGCGAAATCACTTTCCATAACAAGGACATAACTGTTAGGCAAGATCAACAAACATGTTGTTTTTTCTTATGGAAATTGGAAAGAGAATGCAAAATCACTGTCCATAACAAGGACACAACGCATTAGGCAAGGTTAACAAACATTACTATGTTTTTTCGATGCATCAATATCTCCCATCTCTAGGGAGAATTTACATATCCCTTACGGAACCAGGTGCCTGTAGTGAGCAAATTCTTTTGCCGTGATTCCTTAGCGAAATTATTTTGTGTCCAAAATTGTATACATCAGTGGGTGTTAAAATAAAATAAAATAAAATAAATCTTGTTAATTCGATTAAATAAACTAATTATTGGTCACATTATTTTTTTGCACCAATCAAAAGATAGCCTTTTGGAACTGTGAATCTGTGTGAGAGAAAAAAAAACTTACGAAGAACAAGAAGAGAGAGCACCAAGAATTGAACTATGTACCTATTAGATATGAAACTAATTTTTTCCACTAAACTAGCCAGCTCATTAATTGTATAAGTGATAGATTAAATATATATCATATACTTGGGTGTACCCATCCAAAATTAGCTTAGGGCCGACCCATTTGGGGTTGTGTGTGTGTGTGTGTGTGTGTGTGTGTGTGTGTGTGTGTGTGTGAGAGAGAGAGAGAGAGAGAGAGAGAGAGAGAGAGAGAGAGAGAGACCTGGGTTCTTTTTGGTTGAATCCTAGAGTTGGGCAAGTAGCTGTTGGTGCAGAGCTTAATTGGGCCTTGTACTAGATTTGGGTTTCTACAATTGGATCTTGGACCCTGCTATAGACGTATCGAACTATATTTGAAAACAACTTAGAGCGACAAACTGTGGAATCTCCATTTTTAAAGAACACATAATTTAGGGGTGAGCATGCACCGAATTGCTCTTATTTTATAGTAAACTAATCCCCAAATCACTACCTAGGTTAATGAATTCGGAGAACCAAATTAGCTCATAGAATTCATAGAACCAAACCACTAAACTACAATTCGGTATCGATTTCGATTGAAATTGAGATGTTTTCTTCATAACTTATTTAAATTACTTAAAATTGTATAGATAAGTTACACCATAAAACTTATATTAAAACCACTTGGTCCAGTTTTACTAAAATCACAAAGACTCACTAACATCAACCAACTATTGAAAAGTAGAATGCCAGTAAGTAATTAGTGATTAAATAGGCCAATAGAATATAGTATTAGATTAGGAATTTATTTAGCAAGTAAAAGATTAGGAAATCAATTGAGTAAGCCTAAATTGTGTATGTTTAGTGCATTGAAATTATAGGAATAAGTTATCACTCGTGGAAGTTTAAACTTGTGGAAGTTTAAGGAATTAATCTTAGAAGTGAAAAAATAAGTTAGTAGAGTGGAGCATTAGATTAGTGAAAATGTTTATTCACTTTATCTAAACAAATTCTCGAATTGATTTGGAACTACAATCATTAATGTAAATCCACAGACGTCCAACCAATTAATATGGTTTCTAATTTTTTAAAACCGAGCCAAACTAGAATTTGTATTGATTTGAATTGGATTTGCGGTTTAACAGTTATTTGCTCCCTCTTAACACAATGGGCTGGTACTCTTGATAGCATCTCGCAATGGCCTCTCCAAATCTGTATGATTAAATAAAGTGTGCAAATTTATGAAAAGTACTTTCAAATTCGTTTGTTTCAGCTTTGCTAACTTAGGGGTGTTTAGGAGACTCATTTTTCAGTTTTTCATTTTTAACTTTTTGGTCTTTCAGGTTATGGTTAGAATGGAGTATTTTGAATATAGTAAATTGTTTGAGAGAAATGTGCACAATGTATTTTGCAACAAGATTAGTGTTGGGAGATATGGGTATACATTGCGTAGGTCTTTTTGTGAACTACAATGGAAAAATTGGAACATGAGAAGTCAAAAAAATTCCTTCCACCCTATTTTTCACTTTTGCTCTCTAAATCACAAAAATTAGAATACATTTTGACATAATGAGTTTTATGTGATGCATTTTGACAAAATGAGTTTTTATGTTTTCCAACCAAACAGCCAAAACTTAAAAATATGAAAATGACAGCCGAAACTTAAAAATATGAGATGACAACATGAAAAGTAGGTTGCCAAACAGGCCGTTATAAAGACAAGTACCCCAACCGACTAGTTTGAAAATGTATTGATCTTTTTCGATAAATTCCAAAAATTAAAGTTTTTTGAATAATGTGTGGGCCCATTTTTTCTCCCTACCTGTTGGGTTGAATTTGGAAGCTCCAGGATATTCATACAAACAGGAAAAAGGCTACAATATACATCCCTTATTTGGGTGTGTATCATACACACTCTTGAAAAAGTTACGATTTTTTGCGAAAAGTTACGAATTTTTTGGAAAAGTTACGATTTTTTTGTAAAGGTTACGAATTTTTTTTGTAAAAGTTACGAGACATACCAAAATGTTACGAATCATAGAAAATGTTACGAATCATATTGCTGAAAAGTTACGAAAAACTAAAAAATGTTACAATTATCGATGAGGTGACACAATTTGAATCATACAATAGGTGCATATGGTACACCCAAGTAAAGGGTGTGTATTGTAGCCATTTCCACAAACGTGACCAATTATTGTATGTTTGGTATATTGCAAAAGTCACCTCAGTGACCACACAATTTAACAAAAAGTTAAAAAAATAAATAAAAAGATAACACATATTTATTAGATAGAGCTTATAGTAAAACACAAACAGTCATTTATTTTTTCCATTTCTGAGAATCATGTTCAATCACCCGATTATGACCTTAAATCAAAAGGTGGTCGAAAGGTTGCAGCTGTTATTTTGTTTCTATGCCTTAAAACATTTTTTAATGGATACCGCTCTGCTTCATAATATAAATTGAGTATGTTTTACCGATATATTTGGTGACATTTTCGAAATGACCTCCCTAATTTGTATTTGTCATACTTATAGGGATGGCCATCTTAGCTGATCCGTCTCTATACAACCAGTCCCCTCCCTGAATAGGTAGAAGATTCGGAGATTTTTTAGGGGATCGGGTAGGGGATGTGGATTATTTTTTTAAAAAATCGGAGATTGGGTAGGGAATGGTATTGTCAGTCTCTTACCCGATCCCCGCCCCTCCTCGTTCCCCTCCCCTCCCCGCATCTCCATTTACGCATATATACATAATAAAAGATATATGTGATTACTTTTCTCCTGTTAGCCTAAATGTTTTTTTTATTGATTTTGATGATAACAAACATATTTTGTTAAAGTGAAAAATAATTTATATTACGATATTTGATACTCATTTGAATAGATTTTTTTGTAGGATTTGATTGAGGTACACAAAGAATTATTCTACATCAAATCCTATCTCCAATAGCTAAGATTTAAATTTAATAGGGAGAAAAGATTAAGGACAAATCTTTTTCCTATATTTACTTTGGAAAGCTCTTCTCTCAATTTGAAATTGGCCAGGAAGCTTTACAAGAGAAATCGGCAAATCGAGAAATCAAGTCATTCACTGCCTTACGGGTTCAACGGCTAGAAAATGAATTCCAATCAGTGGACTTAGTTCAACGGCTAATCAACCAAAATTGGAGAATTACATTGGCTGTCTAATTGCGTTCAAACGGCTAATGCATTAAAGGAATGGGTTATTTCTATCTTATATTTGCTTCAATCAAGGCAATTAAGAATCATTTCTTGCCTAGCTTGGTCCAACGGCTACTTCAAGAAAATGGACTGACTTTTGGTTTAATTAAGGCTTGCAAACAAGAATGGCATGTTTCACTAATTAAGGAGGATTGTGGAGCTGAGGTCTAACGGCTAAAAAAATTCATTGGTCGGGTCCTTGGCTTATAAAAGCAGAGAAGATAAAGAAGCAAAGTACTCCACAAGATTTTTTTGAGAAGCTATCACTTGCAAATCAGTCATTAAACTCTACTCTACATCTTGATATCTATACACGTGTGTGAGAATTCTTATTTTGATCATAATTGTAAAAGGGATTGTACACCCTTGTGAGTATCTATCTTTTGTGAGTGATTTTTGTGTGAAGAAAAAAAATTACTCGGATAGGTGTAACTAGTACCGGAGTCGAAACTAGTTGGAGCGATTGTGGATAGATTGCTCGTTGTAAAGGTTTTCTAAAGACCGCAAAATTTAGAAAGTATTCTTATTGGAGATAGTGCAACAAATCCCGAGTTGGATCTTGGAGGTGGATTAAGCCAGTGAAGTTCTTGGGGGCCAGAGCGCGATAAATCTCTCTGTTTGATTTCTCTCTCCTTTCTACTTTTTATTTGCTGTCATACAATTATTGTTTGTGCATTTGAACTTATTTAATTTTGTTGGGTGTTGCATTTAAGTATTTAATTCCGCATTATTTTTTAGAAACACAATTCACCCCCCCTCTTGTGTTGCTATCTGGGCCAACATCTCCAATGCTCCCAAGGGCCAAGATTGGAGATGCCTTCAACTTGGCCACGATTCGTTTTATCCCTTGCCATTTATCCAGCCCAAAAGTCAACAAAACTCACGCCTAACAGCACGCTTGATACCCATGCATAATAAGCTCAATTGATCTCCTCCCGTCCTCAATTGATCTTTTCAATTTTATAAAGACAAGCATAATAAGCTCAAAGAAACCAAGATTGAATTTTGCCTATCGTGATGGATTTTTGGATCCCTAATTCCCCGTGGGGATCTCCGTTCTCTGCATCGGAATGGGGATGGAGGTTGAAATAAAATTTCCGGTGGAAATCGGGGAGGGGATGGGGATTAATATAGGTTGAGAGATCGGGAATGGAGGTAGTGGTATCCACCCCTACCCTCGCTATGCCCATCCCTACATACTTACCCTTTTATTTTTGGCTCATTTTCCCTAATTTATCCTACTTGACTGCTTTCACGTCCTAAAATATTTTTCTCCTCTTTATTTCGTTAGCCTTTTATCGTCCTTGTTGATGACGACGATTGTCCATCGTCTCTTCCCACCGTTTGTCTGTAGCTCATTATCGACCTTTTGTGAAATTTTCTTTCCGCTTGACAAAAATCTTGGCTGACACTAAGATGATTTTGGTAGAACATTTATTGCGAAGAAAAAATGTAGACTTTTTGCCTTTCTTCTTCAAATTATGATGGAAGTAGGTTTTTGTCGTGAGTCAAGTCGCGATAAGGGATCAAAAAAAAAGTCGCGATAGAATATCTGAGTATCTCACGTAATTTTTAGGGTTTATTTGGGGATTATGAAAAAGAAAGAAAAGGGGTCAGTTTCGAAAGAAAGAGGTAAGAAAACCGCAAACTAGAAAATTGAGAACAGTAAAGTTTTCCTTCCGTCCACTTCCTTTCTCGCTTACGTTCTTTTCTCTTTCTCATTTTCTTCGAGTTCCAAATGTGAAATTTATATCTATGTACAAACTCATATGCGGAAAACAAATATAAAAGGATCTTGAATTCAACACATCGAGAACGGTAAATCAAACATACCTTTGACGAAGATCGAGATAAAAGTGAACAAACCCCTTAGATTAAACTTTAATTCTTGGCTCATCTTCTTCTCTTTGTCTCTACATTTCTAGAATACCCAATAACTTTAATTGATGGGAAAATAGTATCTCAAAAGGGTGGGTATTCTATTCTTTTTATAGAGGAGAGGAGAGGAGAGGAGAGGGCCTTAGAGATAATTATAAAAGACTCCTAATCCATCAATTACTCTTTTATGTAGAGTATTTCCCAAATAAACTCTAATTGGTTTTCATGATGAATCGTATCTATTATTGGCTTATATGATATTGGAGTCCCAATTGTAACAAACATGCATAAAAATGTGAGTCTTAGTGGGACAAAAAACCATGAGTCTAACATTCTCCCACTTGGCTCACTAAGCCGATTGAGATGCAAGGTGTAATTTGTCAAAATATGCAATTTTCTTATAATGACTCGACTGGGCTCCACATTGAAAAACTTAGACATGTGATCATGAATTTAAAAAGCCAATAGGTTCAAACCAATTAGAAACTTTAATACTGTGATTAATTCAGATCACCAATATGAGTCATAGTGGTTGTATGGCACAATGCCATATTCCCTTCTATGCACCACACCATTGATAACCTTCACTAACCAAGTCCTTAATAGGAAATATATCATTATTTAGGTTGTAATACCTAAAAGTCCCAATAATTTGTCTTGTCAAGACATTCTTGTTGTACAACATCCAACGTAATATGTGCACGCATAATTGAAAATAGGAAAATAAAAAACAAACTATAATGTGCGCAGAAAATAGTGTCATACACAGTAACCACTCAATCAAGGGTTATCAAAAGACCCATCCTAATAACATGTTATATAAGTCTTTGATGACAATCCCTCCGTTAAATGATTAACAATCATAAGAGCGGTACTTAATTTAAAATTGAGACTTGTTGTTTCTGGACTCATTCTCTAATAACCAAGTACGTTACTCCCATGTGCTTGGAATTACTTAAATACTTGAAAATCTTAGAGAATAAAAATGCAGCGGAATTATTATCATAAATCTTCATTCGATTTGGCAAGTGAGTCGACAACACCAAGACCAAAGATGAAGTTCCACAATCATAAACATGACATGTGACCTCAAAACATACCATAAACTCGGTCTCTAATATGTGCGAAACAGCAAGGCAATGCTTCACACTTTTTCTTGAGATTGCTCCACCATCCAACAGAAAGAAAAATAAACAGTAATGCTAGTTCAAGATTCAGTACACCCAATAAAAATTAATCATGCTCATCACACTCTAACAAGTTTGACCTAATAAGAATTAAACATTAGACATACAAAGTACAATGAAGTGGGGATAGTTGTGAAAACAAAATTGGACAATGCTCACATTAAAACTTTGAGAATTTTAGCATTTATAATGATGAACTATTGATATCACCTAGGTCCTCCTTTGGGCGAAACCTAAGTATACCTATTGTTTACTCATAAATTAGGTGCAACATAATCACCTATATTGGTCTAAGTAATTTATGCAGTTTAGCCTATTATTCATGTTACCTTTGGGTATCCAATCATAACCCGTTAAATTGCACAAACTACATGCTGTACCTAGTTCATAACTATTTAAATGTGACTCTCCTTTGGGCTAGTCTCATTCTCCTAATTATGACTGCAATCGAGAATATCATTGACCTCAATATTAACTCCATTTAACAATTTCTTTACGTAGATTGAAATTTACAAGTTTTAATGACCTAGGTCACTTTGGCGATTACTAAATCAATAACCCCCACGAAAATCAAACTAACCAATGACATTCTCTATTTATGAAGCACGGGTACTCCAAAAATTTTGTCGCACGCGTACCGGGTACGGGTACGGCTGGGTACGGCAAAATACGTACCGGGTACTTTTGCACTGTTCGGGTACGGCTTGGGTACTCCTAGGTACTCCAATGGGTACTTCATTGGGTACATTTGGACATTTTTGAAATATTTTTAAAACTTTAAGGGGCCTAAATGTAAAGTATTGAAAGATAAGGGGTTTATGTGCACTTTTGACCCCCAATTTAACACCACAGTCGGGTTTCATCAGTGTTAGGGTTTTGAAACAGAAGCAGCAACCAAAACAGAACCTTAGCTCCTTTACTGTTCGAGCAAGGATCTCTAGTTACTCTCTCTCTCTCTCTCTTGCTGCTCCCTGTCTCTCTCTCTCTCTGTCTCCCTCTCGCTGCTCCCTCTCACTCTATCATGTTTTGCAAAGCATTTGGCACCACTCTTGCCCTCTCTCTCTCGTCCTGTCTCTTTTTCTCGCAGCTCCTCTCTCTCTCTGCCGTGCTACAAAGTAGAGGAGCTGCTCCCCTCTCTCTCTTTTCATGGCTCCACAGCCCCCTCCCTCTCTCTCTCTCTCTCTCTCTCTCTCGGTTATAGGTTACTAAATCAACTCATCTTTACAGATCTAAAGTCACGAAGTGAAGAAGGTGTTGAGCAACATTGCAACAATCATCTCCTAACTCCTGGGTATTCTCCAGCAGGTAAATATAATTTGATTTTAATTTTTTACATATTGTACTATAAATGTAAATGTGGTAGACTCACTACATACTATGTACTGTAAATGTGGTATATATAATTTTTTTTAATTTGATTTTAGGAAAATGAGTTCCAGTCACTCTTCATCAAGCAGTTTTGGTTCATTTTCTAGTTCAAGTGCCTTCTAACGATCTTTGCTTTGTGAATGTTGAAGATGATTTTAATGCTCCTCTTTGGAAATATGTCACAAAATTAGTTAGAAGGGCAGGAGGAGGGGGTGGAAACACAAAATGGCAATGCAACCTTTGCAATGTGGAGTTTCAAGGGTCATACTTTAGTGTAAAAGCCCATTTGTGGCTAATCAAAAACCAGGGTATAAGATGTTGCTCTTTTGTAAGTGGAAAGCCTGATATTCTTGATGAGATAAGAAAACTAGATAAAGAAGCTGAAAATCGACAAAAGATGTCACAGCCTAAACGCGTTCCTTTACCACCTTCCACTTCCCAATTTAATGCTACGACAAGGATGGGGAATTTAGGGGCTGAAAATGTTTCAGGATTTCGCTTAGAAGGGTATGAACCATCAAAGAAAAGAAAGTCAAGCAACACTCCCTTAGAGAAAGCAATGAATGTAGGTGCTCGAGAAACTTTGCATGCTATGATTGCTCGTATGTTTTATTCGGCTGGCTTGCCTTTTCATTTGGCTAGGAACCCATATTTTGTGGAAGCTTTTCAATTTGCTGCTGAAAATTATATTCCTGGTTATGTGCCTCCTGGTTATAACTTGTTGCGGACTACACTACTTCAAAAAGAAAGGGCAAACATTGAAAGGTTGTTGGAGCCTACTAAAAAAACATGGAATGAGAAGGGCTTGAGTATTTGTGCTGATGGATGGAGTGATGCACAAAGGAGGCCTCTCATTAATTTTATGGGAGCATCAGATTGTGGAGCTGTTTTCATGAGGGTTGTTAATTGTGAGGGTGAGACTAAGGACAAGGCCTTCATTGCCAAATTACTTGGTGAAGCAATTCATGATGTTGGACCTTCAAATGTGGTTCAAGTAATCACTGACAATGCTCCCGTGTGTAGTGCCGCTGGAGCAATCGTTGAAGGTATTTATCCAAAAATCTTTTGGACACCATGTGTTGTGCACATACTTAACCTTGCTCTTAAGAACATTTGTGCTCCAAAAGTAACGGGAGTTGCTGGCTATGCATTTGATGAATGTATTTGGATTAAACATGTGATGTTTGTGAATTTTTTTTTATCATGAATCATTCTATGAGATTAGCTATGTTCAATGAGTTTGTGCCATTGAAGTTGCTTTCTGTCGCTGACACACGGTTTGCCTCTTCGGTTATCATGCTGAAAAGGTTTAAACTTATTTCTCGGGGCCTCCAAACCATGGTGATAAGTGAGAAGTGGTCTTCCTATAGAGAAGATGATGTTGGGAAAGCGGCATCGGTGAAGGAAAAAGTGTTAAGTGACATTTGGTGGGACAAAATTGAGTACATACTCTCTTTTACATTGCCAATTTATGAGATGCTTAGATATTGTGACACCGACAAGCTATGTCTACACTTGGTATATGAAATGTGAGATTCAATGATTGAGAAGGTGAAGGCAATTATCTATAGGCATGAAGGCAAGCTAGATAATGAGGAGTCCGATTTCTACAAAGTTGTTCACCAAATTCTAGTTGAGAGGTGGTTAAAAATCACCACACCTCTTCATTGTCTCGCACATTCATTGAACCCAAGGTATATCTAGCTTTATAGTTATCTAGACTACCAATTCATTGACATATCTCACAAGTCACAAGAATAACAAATTTATTCTCTTTTTTCATCTAGGTATTATAGTGCAATGTGGCTTGTAGAAAATCGTATTGCTCCTCAAATGGATGAAGAAATTTCGGCAATGAGAATGAAATGCTTTCAAAGATACTTTCCAGACCAAGATGAGAGGAGAGCTGCTAACATTGAGTATGCTAAGTTTTCTGGTTGTCTTGAAAGTTTTGGGAGTTCGGACTCGATGGTTGATAGAGGGGCGATGGAGCCAATAGTTTGGTGGTTGGTACATGGGGCTTCCGCACCTATGCTCCAATCTTTAGCATTTAAATTGCTTAGCCAGCCATGTTCTTCTTCATGTTGCGAAAGGAATTGGAGCACTTACTCTTTCATTCACTCCATGAGAAGGAACAAGTTGACACCCCAAAGATGTGAAGATTTAGTCTTTGTGCAGTACAATATCCGTCTTCTTTCAAGGAGGACACAAAATTATACCCAGGGAGAAACTAAGATGTGGGACATTGCCGGAGATGCATTTGATTCAATGGGGGGTGCCGGTATTCTTGAAATCGCCGATCTTTCCCTTGATGAGCCAGAGTTGGAAGTGGTGGTGTTTGGAGATGAAGCTGATGATGTTCAAGTTGTTTAGTTCTTACTTCTTTAGACTATTTTCTTTCTTTCTTTCTATGCTTAAGTTGCTATGTAATATAACCAACTGTTGGCTTTTATTTTTTTTATGCTTTGCTTGCTATGAAACTTGATGGTTGAACTACTAAATGGTTGATGTAATCAACTGATGGTTTTTTATTTGTATGCTTTACTTTACTTTGTTTGCTATGTATCTATTTTGCAGAACAACAATGAAGAAAAATAATCAAGTTCTTTGGAGTTATGTCACTAAACTTGAAGGTGCACAAAGAGGGAGCCTTACCCACTTTAGGTGCCACTTTTGTGAACTTGAATTATGGGGTACATACGCTGGAGTGAAGACACATTTGCTTAAAATTCCTGGAAAAGGAATAAGACTGTGCCCAAGAGTGACTTCACAAGACATTGTTGAAATGGAAAGGAAGATTGAAGGCTCAATTGTGGAGGTGACGCCAGAAGAAGTTGAGGAGATGCCAGAAGTGTGAAAAGTCGGTAACTATTAAGTATTAAGTATTAAATCTAAAACGACATTGCACTTGTTTGACATTGCATTTGTTTCATCTATGCATTTATGAACTCTTTAACTCTTATTGATGCTTCTTTTTGTTGGTAAAATGAGGGTTTTATTTAGTTTGTGCAATGGAACATAGTAAAATAGGAGAAACAAAAT
Source organism: Vaccinium macrocarpon (assembly GCA_022606695.1). Classification (NCBI taxonomy): domain Eukaryota; kingdom Viridiplantae; phylum Streptophyta; class Magnoliopsida; order Ericales; family Ericaceae; genus Vaccinium; species Vaccinium macrocarpon. Next base: position 39,664,410 of record CM040180.1, on the reverse strand, counting down.
TAAATTTACACTTACGTACCCAACCGTACCTGTACCCTACTTTTTTAGGTTTTTGCCGTATCACGTACCCGTACCCGTACTGAGTACCGGTACCCGTGCTTCCTAGACTTTACAATTGTCATTTAAGCCAATCAACATTAACCAATTATGTGATTGGAGTTCCTGTACAATGACAATACTCTATTATTTTATTCGAGTTATGGGGGTGTCATTCATTAATTCAATCACCAATCTAATAAAATCAACAATATTAGCGTTCTTTTCATGCGATTGAATTTTTTTTTCAATGACAATTTAGCAATAACTCTTAACACATAACAACCACAACGAGCAATCAATCCAATACGCAATTAGCATAATAATAATAATTTCCAATAAGACAGACATGGAAATTAGTGTCATTCAAGTTATGCCATTGTCTTTTTTTTCTTTAATCACCTCCAATAGTAGAAAGATTTCTTTTATGTGACTGATATTCCGTTCGATGACATGTAAACCAAACACAGTGATAGAAAAAACTTTCTCAATGAAGTGCTTCAAACAATCATACATCACCGCCAAGAACATAAATTGACAAGACATTAGTTTTTTTTATAACACCTACTCTCTAAACGAAGACAACAAATACATGAATGTGTACAGTGTCTATGCTTTCCCAGAAATAGGGGAGGTGCTGCGTAGCGTGCTGTGCGGGCTTATTTCGGTCTTGCGCCGGTACCATTCTGATGATCAGAGACGTTCACCGCGTAGAGCTTGTCGAGTATTATAGGTGTCTCAAAAATCAACTCGATCGGATATCGTTAAGTGCCTCATCAGAACACAAATATGTTGAAAAAAATAGTTTCAACGGTTTTCATCAAATGTTTTAAGACATGTGTGTTCCAAATTTTTTCAACTAATTTGTGTTCCGATGAGGCATTTAACGATATCTGATCAATTTGATTTTTGGTACATTTGTAGTACTCGATGAACTTTACACGGTGGACGTCTCTACTTGTCGAAACAATACCGGTGTGACGCCGAAATGTGCCGCACAGCATGCTGCGCATCACGGGGCTACACATCACCTCCCCAGTTCCACTTTCCCGTTAGACATGATAAAAAAAAAACAGTTTCCCAAAAGCTGATGTCAAACAAATTTTTTTCCTAATCATGCATAGTAAATAATTACCAGAAGGTGTAATACACTACTTACACAAGGAGTAAAATTCCACCAAAACTATTATGGCATTAATATAGATATGGAAAAAACACAAAAGTTACGTGTCGAACTTTATAAAACAACAATAAGTGCCAATAATAACAAAATCGAGGTGTAACCAATATAAGCCACAAGCAACCAACAAGCCACAAGCCACGGCGTTACGGTGTAAAATTTTACATAAAACGAGTATATCACAAAGGTTACTGGTGTGGAAAATTCTACAATAGATACCCCTTAAAGATGTGTACAATATGCACTAATTGTGTGGTCATATTGTGCCACCTCATTGGTAATCGTAACATTTTTTAGTGTTTCGTAACTTTTTTAGAAGTATGATTCGTAACATTTTCTATGATTCATAACATTTGGTGCGTCTCGTAACTTTTGTACAAAGAATTCGTAACTTTTATTAAACTTCGTAACTTTTGTTAATCGATTCGTAACTTTTATAGGGGTGCATATGATACGCACTCAAATATGGGGTGTGTATTGTAGCCATTTCCTACTGGTGAACTCTAAAACATTATGTAAAACCCAAATCACGAAATCATGATCTCCTTTGTCATCTTCTAATTTCTAAACGTTTAGACAATTAATTAACCAAACAATTAAGTAACGTAAATTATGCTACAATATTCACTGGTTACCCCGTTAAACAATGATGGCAATAAGATGAAAAATATTAAACAGTTCTTTTCTAATCCAAATAAAAGAACATGCAGTAACCTTAAAACTTTTATCAATAACCCATAATTACCTATTGGGTTTCAACGCAAACACCAATTGTAATAATCAAGATATTGGAAGGTACATACTGTTAAATCGTAATTGTGAACTCCAAGTTATAATATTAAAAGGACAATTACAGAAACCAACATCTTCTTGGACCGGCATCAAGAAGTATGAAAATACGTAAATATTCGAGCAACACAAATATTAATGTAACGATCAGAAAAAAAAAGGGAATCTGTTTGATTTAATTCCAAGATTTATCGATTCAGGAAACCATGTTCTTATACCAACTGTAAAAATTATATCTATATTTAAACTCTTATGTGAAAAACAGATATAAAATGATCTTGAATTCAACACATCTCAAGAACGGTAAATCAAACATACCTTTGACGAAGATTGAGATAAAAGTGAACAAACCCCTTAGATTAAACTTTAATTCTTGGCTCACCTTCTTCTCTTTGTCTCTAAATTTCTAGAATACCCAATAACTTTAATTGATGAAAAAACAGTATGTCGAAGGGGTGGGTATTCTATTATTTTTATAGAGGAGAGGAGTGGACCTTAGAGATAATTATAAAAGACTTCTAATCCATCAAGGACTCTTTTATGTAGAGAATTTCCCAAATAAACTCTAATTGGTTATGAGATGAACCGTATCTTTTATTGGCTTATATAATATTGTAGTCCCAATTATAACAAACATGCATAAAAACGTGAGTCTTAGTGGGACAAAAAACCGTGAGTCTAACACCAAACACACCTTATGCTTAAAATAGGCGACGTGAAACATATAATTACCGAAAAGACGCTCCATCTCCTTTAGTTTTCGTCGAGTTATTTTTCTTGTAGTGTCGACGGTGTCGTGACTCTTGACTATGTGGCCAGATCATGTAGTGAGAGCCATATAAATTTGTGATGCCAGCAGCTCCATGGCTTGTTGATGGACCATATCATGCTACCCATCAATTCAATGGGCCTTATCACAAAAAGTTGTTCCATACAATTTACATAATGGTGAGATTTTTGGATACAAAGAAAGGCATTTAGTCCCCTGCGGAGTGGTCTTAGTCAGAGATTTAGGGATTTGCTCTCTGCCTCTCTTTTCATATTTCAGGTCAATTCTTCTTGCCAACAATTCTTAAGGCCACCTCACTCACGTGTATGCTTGTAAAGGGTTGTGGAAAAGACTGTACGAATTAGTTTGAAGTACGCTCAGGAATACCTTATGTGATCATAAAAAAAATAAGAAACAGAAGAAGCCAATTTAGCACACAAAAATCCACAGAAGAGGCACTTTTCAATTGAAGATATTATGGGCAATTCCATCTTGTGGTAGTTTTGAAGTTGGATAAGGGTGGGCTTTTTTGTGTGTAGGGCATCTAACTGGATTTTCTTGACCTCTATTCCCTCCACTAGCTCTATTACTGTCGTTTGATTTGGTTGTAAAGATTCTCTTTCGCAACACTTGCTCGGGTTTTGGCATTCGATTTCGACTTAGCGGTTTACTCCTACATGCTCGTTTATTATTGCCAGAAACTCTCAGGACAATCTCACCTCCACATGTAAACGGATGGAAAGGTTGTGGAAGGGGTTTAGAAATTAGTTCGAAGTGTGCGCAAGCTAGTCCGGGATACTTTACATTAGAAAAAAAAGAACTTTTACTCTATGGTAACATTTATGTTGGGGATTGGGATGGCTAAAATTACGTGTGCCTGCACAAATAATCAAAACTTCGATAATTTTTTTGTGCAAAATAAAGGTATAAAAAATATATGGCAAGATTGTCGATTGAGTAAAATCAGATCCCAGCTACGTGTGTCTAACTAAATTGTGAATTGATTGGGGTCTACCAACCAAACCCAACCAACGGGGCTAACTCAGTTGAATAGGGCTCTTGTATCTTTTTAGGAGATCAGGAGTTCGAATCTCCCTTCCTGCGTGCAAGGGCTTTTCTTTTATTTGTTTCTTTCTCTGTTTCTACCCTGTAACGAGCTTATTTCTTGTATTGATTAAATTGTTAGGCTTGGTTGTCTCATGGACTCTCACAGTTCATGTAGTGTCCTGGATTGATACTTTGTACTTCATAGGTGATGTCATTGATCTCTCTTCTATTGATTGACAAAAAAAAAAAAAAAAACCCACACTCATTGTTTTCAGAACCCAGTCTGTTAAGTTTAGGTAAAACCTAACGTACGGTGTTGGGTCTCATATTACTTATGGATGCTGAGACATTTTTCACTCAGTGTCTCTTTGCGTGCCCCAAATCTTGATCATCTACCTGATAAATTGTCTGGGCAGATGGATTGATCCAGTCAGTGAACGGAACAAGGATTCAGACGCGGGGTGACACTGTTTAGTGGAAATCTAGTTACATGCATGTTATGTGGGAAAAAAATGAAGAAAATTAAGTGGAAAGTCATACAACTATATTATTAGGTTTTTTTCGTGGGCTTTTTTTTGTGAAAAAGAAATAAATTCAAATTGAGACATTAAGATATAATTTTTTCTTGACCTTAACAAACCATTCTCTAAATTGAAATTTTTACAGTATTTGACAAAGTAGTATTATATTTTTTGCATACCCGTAAATACCTAGTCAAACCACTTTTGTTTCTTAAAAAGAAATACTATCTTCTGAAGTGCGGGTGTCACCTATCCCATCCCCCTCTATTTTGCTCCGCTTAGTAGGACGGATCGAGGGGTGGATGAGCTTGGATGACCGTCCTATCCACGTTTCAAATTTTTATGATAAGAATTATCATATTTAATAACGTTTTTCATATGTTACAATTTGGAATCAAAGCACGTTGAAGTTGTGTATTGTATGTCAAAGTTGCCGTCCTCCGGCCATTGTCTGATATGGCCGAACAAGATTGAAGCGGTTTTTTGTGAGAGATTTGTTCATGAAAGATCTAATTTTCGTTTTCCAGAAATTGGAGGTGTCACAAAAGCCATGTAAGCTTGTTTGGTTTTTCCGGAGAAAAAGAAAAGAAAAGAGGACCAAGTAGAACTGGGCGTGTGCCACACCTCCCCCTTCTATATTCTACCCTGGATGCAGTCTCTCCATCTTTTACTAGTTTTGGACAAGGCTTCAAGCAACTCAAGTTTTAAAGTGTTAGAGCTCGACTCTGTCAAAATTAAGTGAGCTTGTTAATGTTTGTGAAGCTTGAGCTCAAATAAATGTTGTTCGACGGACCCCCTAAGAATCCAACCGCAACCCAAGGATTATTGATGGTTATGATATTGAAGAAGTAACAAACCAATAAAAAAAAAAATTTAAAATCGAGTAGCGCCACTTGGAAAAGCGCTACCCATAAAAAAAAAAAATTAAAATCAAGTAGCGCCACTTTGAAAAGCGCTACCCATAAAAAAAAATTAAAATTAAAATAAAGTAGCGCCACTTCGAAAAGCGCTACCCATCAAAAAAAATAAAATAAAATTTTAAAAATCGAGTAGCGCCACTTGGACAAGCGCTACCCATGAGAAAAAATAAATTTTCTATTTTAAAATCAAGTAGCGCCACTTCAAAAGCGCTACCCATGAAAAAAAAATTAAAAAAATTTTAAAATCGAGTAGCGCCACTTAGAAAAGCGCTACCCACAAAAAAAATTTTTTTACAATAAAGTAGCGCTACTTTGAAAAGCGCTACTCATAAAAAAAATTTAAAAATTCAGTAGCGCCACTTGGAAAAGCGCTACCCATAAAAATTAAAAAAAATTTAAAAATGAAGTAGCGCAACTTGGAAAAGCGCTACCCAGAAAAAAAATAAAATAAAATTTAAAAATCCAGTAGCGCCACTTGGAAAAACGCTACCCATAAAAAAGATAAAAATAAAATTTAAAAATGGAGTAGCGCCACTTGGAAAAGGGCTACCCATGAAAAAAATAAAAAAAAAATTTTTAAGCCGGGTAGTGCCACTTGGAAAAGCGCTACCCATAAAAAAAAAAAATTAAAATCCAGTAGCGCCACTTTGAAAAGCGCTACCCATAAAAAAATTAAAAAAAATTTAAAAATGGAGTAGCGTCACTTGGAAAAGCGCTACCCATAAAAAAAATAAAAATAAAAATTAAAAATAGAGTAGCGCCACTTCGAAAAGCACTACCCATCAAAAAAAATTAAAAAAAATTTTAAAATCGAGTAGCGCCAATTGGAAAGGCGTTACCCATAAAAAAATAAAAATAAAATTTAAAAAAGGAGTAGCGCCACTTTGAAAAGCGCTACCCATAAAAAAAAATTTAAAAATTCAGTAGCGCCACTTGGTAAAGCGCTACCCATAAAAAATTAAAAAAAATTTAAAAATGGAGTAGCGTCACTTGGAAAAGCACTACCCATAAAAAATTAAAAAAAAATTAAAAATGGAGTAGCGTTACTTGAAAAAGCGCTACCCATAAAAAAAAAATTAAAATCCAGTAGCGCCACTTTGAAAAGCACTACCCATAAAAAAAATTTAAAAATTCAGTAGCGCCACTTGGTAAAGCGCTACCCATTAAAAAATTAAAAAAAATTTAAAAATGGAGTACCGCCACTTGGAAAAGCGCTACCCATAAAAAATTAAAAAAAATTTTAAAATGTAGTAGCGTTACTTGAAAAAGCACTACCCATAAAAAAAATAATAAATAAAATTAAAAATGGAGTAGCGCCACTTCGAAAAGCGCTACCCATGAAAAAAATTAAAAAAAATTTTAAAATCCAGTAGCACCAGTTGGAAAGGCGTTACCCATAAAAAAATAAAAATAAAATTTAAAAATGGAGTAGCGCCACTTGGAAAAGCGCTACCATGAAAAAAATAAAAAAAAAATTTTAAGTCGAGTAGCGCCACTTGGAAAAGCGCTACCCATAAAAAAATTTAAAAATGGAGTAGGGCCACTTGGAAAAGCGCTACCCAGGAAAAAAAATTAAAAAATGAAGTAGCGCCACTTGGAAAATCGATACCCTAAAAAAATAAAATAAAATTTAAAAATTCAGTAGCGCCAGTTGGAAAAACGCTACCCATAAAAAAAATAAAAATAAAATTTAAAAATGGAGTAGCGCCACTTGGAAAGGCTACCCATGAAAAAAATAAAAAAAAAAAATTTAAGTCGAGTAGAGCAACTTGGAAAAGCGCTACCCATAAAAAAATTAAAAAAAATTTAAAAATGGAGTAGCGCCATTTGGAAAAGCGCTACCCATAAAAAATTAAAAAAAATTTAAAAATGGAGTAGCGTCACTTGGAAAAGCACTACCCATAAAAAATTAAAAAAAATTTAAAAATGCAGTAGCGTTACTTGAAAAAGCGCTACCCATAAAAAAAAATATAAATAAAATTAAAAATGGAGTAGCGTCACTTGGAAACGCGTTACCGATAAAAAAATAAAAATAAAATTTAAAAAAGGAGTAGCGCCACTTGGAAAAGCGCTACCATGAAAAAAATAAAAAAAAAAAATTTAAGTCAAGTAGCGCCACTTGGAAAAGCGCTACCCAAAAAAAATTAAAATCCAGTAGCGCCACTTTGAAAAGCACTACCCATAAAAAAAAATTAAAAATTCAGTAGCGCCACTTGGTAAAGCGCTACCCATTAAAAAATTAAAAAAAATTTAAAAATGGAGTACCGCCACTTGGAAAAGCGCTACCCATAAAAAATTAAAAAAAATTTTAAAATGTAGTAGCGTTACTTGAAAAAGCACTACCCATAAATAAAATAATAAATAAAATTAAAAATGGAGTAGCGCCACTTCGAAAAGCGCTACCCATGAAAAAAATTAAAAAAAATTTTAAAATCCAGTAGCGCCAGTTGGAAAGGCGTTACCCATAAAAAAATAAAAATAAAATTTAAAAACGGAGTAGCGCCACTTGGAAAAGCGCTACCATGAAAAAAATAAAAAAATAATTTTAAGTCGAGTAGCGCCACTTGGAAAAGCGCTACCCATAAAAAAATTTAAAAATGGAGTAGGGCCACTTGGAAAAGCGCTACCCAGGAAAAAAAATTAAAAAATGAAGTAGCGCCACTTGGAAAATGGATACCCTAAAAAAATAAAATAAAATTTAAAAATCCAGTAGCGCCAGTTGGAAAAACGCTACCCATAAAAAAAATAAAAATAAAATTTAAAAATGGAGTAGCGCCACTTGGAAAGGCTACCCATGAAAAAAATAAAAAAAAAAAATTTAAGTCGAGTAGAGCCACTTGGAAAAGCGCTACCCATAAAAAAATTAAAAAAAATTTAAAAATGGAGTAGCGCCATTTGGAAAAGCGCTACCCATAAAAAATTAAAAAAAATTTAAAAATGGAGTAGCGTCACTTGGAAAAGCACTACCCATAAAAAATTAAAAAAAATTTAAAAATGCAGTAGCGTTACTTGAAAAAGCGCTATCCATAAAAAAAAAATATAAATAAAATTAAAAATGGAGTAGCGTCACTTGGAAACGCGTTACCGATAAAAAAATAAAAATAAAATTTAAAAAAGGAGTAGCGCCACTTGGAAAAGCGCTACCATGAAAAAAATAAAAAAAAAAAATTTAAGTCAAGTAGCGCCACTTGGAAAAGCGCTACCCATAAAAAAGAAATTAAAATCCAGTAGCACCACTTTGAAAAGCACTACCCATAAAAAAAAAATTTAAAAATTCAGTAGCGCCACTTGGTAAAGCGCTACCCATTAAAAAATTAAAAAAAATTTAAAAATGGAGTACCGCCACTTGGAAAAGCGCTACCCATAAAAAATTAAAAAAAATTTTAAAATGTAGTAGCGTTACTTGAAAAAGCACTACCCATAAAAAAAATAATAAATAAAATTAAAAATGGAGTAAGCCTAGAAAAAAAAAGCGCTACCCATGAAAAAAAAAAAAAATAAAAAAATTTTTAAAATCCAAAGAGCCCGGTTGGAAAAGGCGTTACCCATAAAAAATAAAAATAAAATTTAAAAATGGAGTAGCGCCACTTGGAAAAGCGCTACTAAGAAAAAAATAAAAAAAAAATTTTAAGTCGAGTAGCGCCACTTGGAAAAGCGCTACCCATAAAAAAATTTAAAAATGGAGTAGGGCCACTTGGAAAAGCGCTACCCAGGAAAAAAAATTAAAAAATGAAGTAGCGCCACTTGGAAAAGCGATACCCTAAAAAAATAAAATAAAATTTAAAAATCCAGTAGCGCCAGTTGGAAAAACGCTACCCATAAAAAAAATAAAAATAAAATTTAAAAATGGAGTAGCGCCACTTGGAAAGGCTACCCATGAAAAAAAAAAAAAAAAAAAAATTTAAGTCGAGTAGAGCCACTTGGAAAAGCGCTACCCATAAAAAAATTTAAAAAAATTTAAAAATGAAGTAGCGCCACTTGGAAAAGCGCTACCCATAAAAAAATAAAAATAAAATTTAAAAATGGAGTAGCGCCACTTGGAAAAGCGCTACCATGAAAAAAAAAAAAAAAATTTAAGTCAAGTAGCGCCACTTGGAAAAGCGCTACCCATAAAAAAAAAATTAAAATCCAGTAGCGCCACTTTGAAAAGCACTACCCATAAAAAAAAATTAAAAATTCAGTAGCGCCACTTGGTAAAGCGCTACCCATTAAAAAATTAAAAAAAATTTAAAAATGGAGTACCGCCACTTGGAAAAGCGCTACCCATAAAAAATTAAAAAAAATTTTAAAATGTAGTAGCGTTACTTGAAAAAGCACTACCCATAAATAAAATAATAAATAAAATTAAAAATGGAGTAGCGCCACTTCGAAAAGCGCTACCCATGAAAAAAATTAAAAAAAATTTTAAAATCCAGTAGCGCCAGTTGGAAAGGCGTTACCCATAAAAAAATAAAAATAAAATTTAAAAATGGAGTAGCGCCACTTGGAAAAGCGCTACCATGAAAAAAATAAAAAAATAATTTTAAGTCGAGTAGCGCCACTTGGAAAAGCGCTACCCATAAAAAAATTTAAAAATGGAGTAGGGCCACTTGGAAAAGCGCTACCCAGGAAAAAAAATTAAAAAATGAAGTAGCGCCACTTGGAAAATGGATACCCTAAAAAAATAAAATAAAATTTAAAAATCCAAAGAGCGCCCGGTTGAAAAAAACGCTACCCATAAAAAAAATAAAAATAAAATTTAAAAATGGAGTAGCGCCACTTGGAAAGGCTACCCATGAAAAAAATAAAAAAAAAAAATTTAAGTCGAGTAGAGCCACTTGGAAAAGCGCTACCCATAAAAAAATTAAAAAAAATTTAAAAATGGAGTAGCGCCATTTGGAAAAGCGCTACCCATAAAAAATTAAAAAAAATTTAAAAATGCAGTAGCGTTACTTGAAAAAGCGCTATCCATAAAAAAAAAATATAAATAAAATTAAAAATGGAGTAGCGTCACTTGGAAACGCGTTACCGATAAAAAAATAAAAATAAAATTTAAAAAAGGAGTAGCGCCACTTGGAAAAGCGCTACCATGAAAAAAATAAAAAAAAAAAATTTAAGTCAAGTAGCGCCACTTGGAAAAGCGCTACCCATAAAAAAGAAATTAAAATCCAGTAGCACCACTTTGAAAAGCACTACCCATAAAAAAAAAAATTTAAAAATTCAAGTAGCCACTTGGTAAAGCGCTACCCATTAAAAAATTAAAAAATTTAAAATGGAGTACCGCCACTTGGAAAAGCGCTACCCATAAAAAATTAAAAAAAATTTTAAAATGTAGTAGCGTTACTTGAAAAAGCACTACCCATAAAAAAAATAATAAATAAAATTAAAAATGGAGTAGCGCCACTTCGAAAAGCGCTACCCATGAAAAAAAATTAAAAAAAATTTTAAAATCCAGTAGCGCCAGTTGGAAAGGCGTTACCCATAAAAAATAAAAATAAAATTTAAAAATGGAGTAGCGCCACTTGGAAAAGCGCTACTAAGAAAAAAATAAAAAAAAAATTTTAAGTCGAGTAGCGCCACTTGGAAAAGCGCTACCCATAAAAAAATTTAAAAATGGAGTAGGGCCACTTGGAAAAGCGCTACCCAGGAAAAAAAATTAAAAAATGAAGTAGCGCCACTTGGAAAAGCGATACCCTAAAAAAATAAAATAAAATTTAAAAATCCAGTAGCGCCAGTTGGAAAAACGCTACCCATAAAAAAAAAAAAAAATAAAATTTAAAAATGGAGTAGCGCCACTTGGAAAGGCTACCCATGAAAAAAATAAAAAAAAAAAATTTAAGTCGAGTAGAGCCACTTGGAAAAGCGCTACCCATAAAAAAATTTAAAAAAATTTAAAAATGAAGTAGCGCCACTTGGAAAAGCGCTACCCATAAAAAAATAAAAATAAAATTTAAAAATGGAGTAGCGCCACTTGGAAAAGCGCTACCATGAAAAAAAATAAAAAAATTTAAAAATAGAGTAGCGCAACTTGGAAAAGCGCTACCCAGAAAAAAAATTTAAAAATTTAAAAATTCAGTAGCGCCACTTGGAAAAGCGCTACCCATAAAAAAATAAAAATAAAATTTAAAATGGAGTAGCGCCATTTCGAAAAGCGCTACCCATCAAAAAAAATAAAAAAATTTTAAAAATCGATTAGCGCCACTTGGACAAGCGGTACCCATGAGAAAAGAAATGAGGGCAAAAGTTTTAAATACCATTAAAAAAAGCTTACTAGTAAATTACTATTGTGCAAATCTGAAAATTTTCACAAAACCTTATTACTATTAAGAGACATACCAAGATTTAAGGAGAAAATCCGGCTCCCAAACAGACTCTTAAGATAACATCATTTCAAAATGGATAATTCTTACTAGTAAATTACTATTGTGCAAATCTGAAAATTTTCAAGATGCATTCAACACATGTTCGACATTGTAGTATATTAATAGCAGAAAATATTTTTTAAAATACAATTCATAGGACACGTGGATAAACTCACAAGATATGATTATCTTTTTACTATTTAAAAATAAAATTAAAATAAATACTTCCCAAGTAACAAGTCTAGTCTACCTCATATTTCACAAGTCAAGTCTACCTCATACTTCCCAAGTCAAGTCTAGTCTACCTCATATTACTATTAAGAGCCAAATGGAGAAATCAAATAACAAACAAAACAAATAAGAGACATACCAAGATTTATGTGCCTTGGCTTACGGATGTAAACCTACTTCTCGGGCGAGAAAACGAGAGTGATTCTAAAATGTGAAGTGAATAATGCTCTGAAGAGCTACAATGGCGACAAACAAATAAAGCTCTTGCAAGAGACACTCTCTCATCCCAGAAACAAGTTCTCTCACAAAAACTTAATTGGAATCTCTCACCAAAATGTCTCACCAAAATCCCTAGGGTTTTAACCAAGAGACACAGACAGAAAAGAGTTCCACAGACATGATTGGATGTCACGCAAATACAAATGATTCTCACAAAACCCTACTGTGACAACCAAAAAGATTGCCAAACAGATGATTTTCTAGATGGCCAAAGGCCTATAGAACCTATAATATAAGGGGGAACCATGAACTGTTGAAGATCTTCAAAGAATCCTAAGTTCTACCGATGAGACCCTCCTAGGGGCCTTTTAGAGGGATTCACTCAAGAAGTCCAAACCTTTGAGTGAGGTTGAAGCTTCACATCATATTAGGGTTGGTCTTGAGTTTTCTTATACTGGGCTCCATTATATTATTTGGGCTTTTAGGCCTTTTGGGGTTTTTGCTCTTCATTGTTTGATCCGGGCATTTTAGCCCCATAGGGATTACGGGCGTTTGCCCACAAATGTTGTGTGCTTTCATTGCTGTATTCATGCTTTTTGGACCATGGGGTGTTATTGGGCTCTGTCCTTTGTGGTGACCCCTTCCCTTACCCCCTAGTTGATGTACTCCTATTGAGTTCATTAATAATACTATTTTTGCCGATTAAAAAAAAAGGAAAAAAAAAAGTCAAAACCCTAATGTGAGAATAAGGCTATATTTATAGCCATAAAGTCCTTTGTAAAGCCATTACTTGCCCAAATAGAATTCCTTGCACCCAAAGTCATAAAAAATCACAAGGAAATAAATCTTTAGGAAGTCCAAGACCCAGTCTAAACAGAACAAAATCTGCTAAAATGAGCTCAATAGGAATACTTGAGCACAGACGGGATTTCTAGGGAGCAAGATATTGTGCCGAAATCAACAATAAATAATCATCGAGCTTGAGCACAAACTCAACTACTCTTAGAAAATTTAGTGAATCGGTGCAACTCACTAATACATAATTACAAAAATAGTATTCATGCTCGCGAACCTACTCAAGCCTAGCACTGGCTAATTTGAGCTCGGCTTGTTCATGAAACGAGTCTAAATACTAGCTCAATCTTATTTATTAATTGAATGAATTACGCTTGAATGAGTCCTTGTCTAACAGAGTCTTGAGTTGTTCGCCAATAACTTGGAAAACGATTACTACATATTGATCTCAGAGGTGGGCAGGTGGCCCAACCCTAGCTAGGTCGTGATCAACATTAGAGGTGGCCCAAACCTAGCTAGGTCGTGATCGACATCATAGGTGGCCCAAACCTACCTAGGCTGTGACGCTTCCTATTGAGTACACAATTAAGACTTGAAGTTCATTTACACAGTACGAGAAAGAAAATTCTAAGGAATTCAATGCATTATTAAACACGTGAATAGACTCATCTACTAAAAGAGTGTCACATGCATATTTAATGTAGTAATAATTTGCATAGTAGTTAGTGTAATTTGCATTTATGTATTCTAAAATATCAGTAGGTGTAATGTTGATATTTTGAAAAAGAGTAAGACAAATGCGTGCAAAACTACTAGGCTATTTTTATTTTTGTTTTTTGTTTGAAAATCGACTTGAGCTTTAAGATAATTAAACAAAAGGAGTACTTCATATGTGATTAGCTATATAATTTCTGATTTCAAAAATTAAAACTTCTTCTTGGTATAAACTAGTCAATGCATTTCCCCCTCTGATGATTTATAATTTTGAAATCTGCTTGAATTAGGTTAATCTTCTCGGAGAATTAACGTTGAGATACATTGAAGTCTTAGAACTTGTTTTGTTTTTTTAATTCAAGTTTTTCAATTATGCATAAAACCTAATACACACACACACAGCTTTGTTTGGTTGAGAGTTTTGAGAAGAATTTTTTGAAAAATATTTTTAAAATAGTGTTTGGATAAGTTTTTGAAAAAAGTAATAATTAGAGAGAAAGAGATAGAGAGATAGATAGACAAATGAGAATAATAATTAGAGAAAGGGATATTAATAGAGAGAAAAATGTGATTAATGATTGAAAAAATGAGAGATGGAGAAATAATTTTTTTGAAAATTTTTAGAAAATGTGAAGTGAACACGGGCATGCTGTGCACAGCCATGTTGTGCACGGTGTTGTGCATCTCTCGGCCGTAGGATCGAGTTTTGGACGGCTCGGATGCGTTCGGGTAAAAAACTTCGAGAATTAAAGAAAGTGTAACGATCAGCGCCCAAAACTCGATCCAATCCAATCCATCCGGTGCCAAGATAAGACCATCACAGACAGCCGGCGTCTTGGCGTAGACAACATGCCCCCGAGTCCCACATATATAATATCTACTACACGGTAAATTCTAAACAGCACCGAGATACACAAATCAGGACAAATATCTATTATCTTTGTAAATAAAACGATACGTTGGCTGGTATGTGACTGACAACTTTTGTTAATAAAGTCCAAACTATTCAATTGGTTTACCTTAGAATATGTTTGCTTATCGCACCAATTAAATAGTTCCATGTAGTATTTAATAATCCCATCCACATGGTAATGCTTTCGTCTAATACTATTATTTGATTCAAAATGGAACATACTACGTGTACAAATCATGCTTCACTTTGGGCCATTTAGACATTCTTTCGTTTAAAGTATAGTGTACATGTGTTAACTTCTGGTGTGGTCGGTCAATTCTCAAAACAAGATTTGGGACATTTTGGTCAATTGTGAAAGTAGTTTTCCGTTTTCTATCTTGGAGCTTTCTAAAAATCCTTCCAGCAATTATTAATAAGTGTCTTTTCTAACACCATCACCACCACGTCACGTAGTGTTTTTAGGCTCATTAGCTCTTTTACACTCTACCGCAATGTGTACGTGGCGTCGTGGCTTATAAAATAACACCCCCCACTTATTAATTTATCCTCCCTTATACCCCTGCCAATTTACCCGTATAACCCCGTTATACCCCTTGGCCTTACCCCTCCCTCCCTCTCATTGACTGTTAACAAGAAACCGAGAAACCGAATTCCATTTTTAATATTTTACGAACCTTTGCGATTTCCTTCGGATAAAAAAATGAAGTATTTTCGCGTATAATTTTTTATTTTGCACCAAATTAAACCACTAATCGAGATCTTTAATTCGATATAAAAAAGTTTGAAAAATTTTATACTGTAGAATTTGACATTGTTGGCTTGCTTTGTAATATGCTGTTGGAAAAATATGATTTTTAATCATATTTTGAGTGAATGGAAATTGTCTTCAAAATATATCATTGGATAAATAATTAATATTTTGAGTAGGTGAAAATATCTTTTAATTAGTTATTAATCCCTTTGAATTTATCTTGAATTGGATGCTTATAAACCAAGAGTTACATCTCTTATAAACCAAGAGTTGCATCACTTTATTTGATTTATTTTTCTCTCCTACCAAACAGTGTGACTGTTCACTTCCGACAAGTTGCATTTGTTCCGAATAGTCGTGCCTTTTCATTTCGTACCTTTCCGTTCGGGTGCTTATTTATTTATAAATAGGACCCTCCTCCTCTCATGCATTTTATGTTTTCATTGCATAACATTCTGCACTTACTGCATCAAAAGTTCTGAGAGTTCTGCATAGTTTCCTGGTTCGCCAACCGATCGGATTGCAGTGCTGCTTCCGACCGGTGAAAGTCGGGTATTCCTGGGAGGCAAACACTCAAGTTTTTCCATCGGCACCATAGTGGAGGGCAAATTTGCCGTAAGGAAAGAGTATCAAAATACTTGCCTCGACTCGAATCGTCTTTTGCCAATTTCCGGTGTACTGAAATTGGCCCGGTACGATTTCTATTCATTCTTAATTTCTGTTTTCGTTTTTATTTCCAGTATTTTTGAAACCGAGTTTCCAACATATGCTTCGGATAAAAACATAAAGTACTTTCACATTAAATTTTTTACTTTTTTTTGCACCAAGTTAAACTACTAATTGAGATCTTTAATTCGATACAAAAAAATTTAATTTTTTTCATACTTTAGAATTTGACATTGTTGGGGAATAACATAAACGTATAATTAGAAAGAAAAAAAAGTAATAACTAGAAAGAACGTATAATTAGAAAGGAAAAAAAAAGGAAAAAATTAGGTGGTATGCAATATTGTTAAAATAAATAATTGAAAAATTAATAACTAAATATTTAATTTTAGATATAAATAATAAAAAATAATTATTTATTGAAAAGTATAATTAATTTAATTAGTATTGTATTTATGTATTTATTTTACAATAAAATCTAATATGACTATATAAGGGCAAATAAGTCATTTGCCAAGTTTTTACATCATCCCCCCATCTTTATCTCCATTTATCACAAATTCATCCAAACTACATACTATTTAATCACCCCTTCATAAATTTCACATTAATGTGGGTCTACTCTTACTAAATACTAATATCTTTTACTATCTTATCTTCCTTATTATTTAATCCCACTAAAACTTATCCCGCATCTAATCGGGGGCCTAAAGGTACTGGGAAAGGGCCGTGAAAGATTGCGTAGTTGTGCTCCAAGAGATTAGTCCAAACAAAATATTTTGGACACCCTTAATATATAAGTAAAAAAAAAATTTCTCTATGTATTACGCAGAACATTTCATGAGTTTCATTTCAGCTAATAATGTGTATATTGTGTATGCTTGAGGAACCTGTGTGAAGGACCTTAATATTCAACGTGATTCTCGTAGCATTTGTAAATTATTACAAAATCGTCGAATAGATAAATATTAATTTCGTTCGCTATTTATGTATTTTTACTGCTTTCATCAGATGTGTTTGTAATAGTTGTGGGAATCATATTTAGAGTACAAATTTTGGATATTTATAGAATCAGATAAACTTGTCAACTATATAGCTATGAATTTGTGATCAAGCTAGAGCAAAAGTTGATAGTACTTGTGAAACGTTGTAAATAAGCTTTCAAAATACCTAAACTATAAACTTGATCTCAAATTAAATCAACCCAAGCTCAAGCTTTTAGAATCAGATTCAAGGTACTTTTTTTTCTAGGAAATCATAAAATCACAAAATTTAGGGATAAGAATTTTCGACAAATATTGACTCAAAACAACTTTTAAGAGCTAAGATTCTAAAAAACAATATCCCTAATACTTTTAAGAGTTACAATTCCAAAAAAGCCTCTGAACTTCGACCGTAATGTCCCATAAGTCTCCAAACTTAACTAAATGTTAATTAAACCTCCAAACTTTACACAATTCATCAGTTAGGCCCCTACTGTTAAGTTTGTTTCCGTTAACTTCCAAAATGGAAAACATCGACGTGCCACCTGGGCTCACCAAAATGATGATGTGGAGCACTTGGGCCCCCTCCTTGGCATCACCGAGAAACTCCTCTAAGCCAAAGACTTCAACAGATCTTGCGACTTCGCCGTCTTGGCCCAAGAACTGACCTTTTTCTCAACAACCCCGACTAGATCCTCTTTGTCGTCAACGTCCTCATCGCCTCCCAAAAATGCATCAACAGCCACCCTGACCACTATGCCCTCCTCCAAATCAACTACAAAAACAACCACATGAACCACGAGCTTATCAATAAACAATATTGCTGCCTCGCCTTCCTCCACAACCCCGACAAGAACATTGTCAGCCTTCTACCTCGTCATCGAGGCGTTGGGGGTTCTCTCCAACTTGGTTAAGTAGTTGAATTTCGATAACAAGTTGAATTTGTACTCAAAGGTCGATCTCTTCCCGACCAACCAAGATGCAGGCAAACACAAGTAATCAAACCCTACCAAGACCAGTCGCCGCCGCAAAACTAGTAGAGTCGCAGCAAGAGAATAAGTTGTCGGTGCAGTAAAGCTTGCTTTAGGCAACAGCTCGTGCAACAAAGAGAGGAAGCATTTCTTGGATCTGACCTCTTTGATACTTTTTAGCTTTGATTTGAGGGCATGATTCCGCAACAAACGTGACGGCATAAGGGGACCACTGTTTCAGTGGTATTCTATGAGCAGCCACTTTGTGCATTTATTGCTAAAGGTTGAGTCTGTCTCCAATCCATCTGTTTCAGTGGTACTCTAGGAGCAGCCACTTTGTGCATTTATTGTCAAATGTTAGGTCTGTTTCCTATCCATCTCCTGCCCATACTCCAAATTATTGGAGACTAAATGAGTTATGTTATTGTTGCTGTTGTTGGTGCCTAGGGTGCTCTCATGTTCCATTTTCCCTCCAAAAGTGTGCCAGGTGCTCCACGTCATCGTTTTGGTATGTCTAGGTGCTACGTCGACGTTTTCCATTTGCAAGTAACGGAAACAAAAGGCATGAGCCTAATTGATGAAAATGTGTACATTTTGGAGGTTTAGTTAACATTTAGTTAAGTTTAGAGGCTTATGGGAAATTGCGGTCAAAGTTTAGAGGTTTTTTTGAAATTTTATTTACTTTTTTTTTTCCGGTACATTGCCTAATAAAAAAAAACGTACATCTTTTGCAATCCTTGTGGTTATTAACACAATTCCTACTTGACTGAATTCATTCCCAAAAAACAAATACTACTGTGTGATTAAAAAAGGAAAAAATATTTATTGAAACGTACAAGTTGATTTTCGTTTTTTGGATGGGTAAGTCTTCTAGGCATGCCAACCTTTTGACCTTCTTTCCCCTTTTGAGTATTCTTGGGCTTTCTAATTCATAACACCAAAAATACCCCTGCTAAAGTGAGGCAAATTTGTCATAAGTGGTGGGGAAAAGTGTAAATGGATGCAAAGCATATACTGCGGAATAATCAAAATAATATTCCCTCCTTAATCATTTCCATGCTTAACTCATGAAAACTCCTCACCGTCAAGTCTTTTGACTCTGTGGCATCTTACCCATCCCTTTCCTCGCCAGCAAAATAGTAAAAAAGCAATTTTTTACGGTAGGATTGCCCTAGCCAGTTTGCGCGCAATATAACTTATTATAGCATGGTAAAATATACTATTTCTATTAACTTAATGGTTATTGAATTCATGATAATGTCCTACCATTACGTTATGTATGTCACGCGAAGTATTATCATACACATTTTTATTTGAATGTGTGTGGCATTCATTTGAATTGTCTTATTCATACTCAAATTTTGGATAAAAGTAAACTTTAAGTTTTTTAAATTTCGTTTTGAGTATTTGTCTCAATGCTATGTTGTTTTAAGTATTACGAATTTTTAAGCAAATGTTGTGAATTTCTATGCAAATGTACTAACAATAAACCAAATTTTGTTTTTATTCAAAAAAACATTGCTTTTATTAGTTTTGCGTCGATTTTTTTGGATCATTCTCGACGAGAGGAATTTAAATAGTAAAACATATTATAAAAATATTTTAAAAGTTAATTAAAGACAAAAATAATCTAAATTTTTGTGGATTATTAGATTATTTTTGTCTTTATTCACAAAAATTTTAGTTTAGTTGATAGTTTTTCACTCTTTACTCTTTAGATTCCTCTTGTTGAGACAAATCAATAATTCATAAAAAATCGATGCAAAAACTGACAAATGCCCAAAAAAAATTGAGTGAAGCATTTTTGCCAAAACACCCCTAAATTGTGCATGTCTTGCACCCAAAATAAATACCCTTAATTTGTTTGTTATTTCGAGCCAAGTATATTTTAAGGGTAGTGTTAATGTCAAAACTTTTTTCGATTGTACCAAAGCTCAAATGCATGAGATGTTTGTGCTCATATATAAAGTACACGCTCTTTATGCATTAGAATTCTGACACAATTAAAAAGAGTTTTGACATTATCACCTACTTTAACGAAACATTGAATATATCCTAAGAATAATATCTTATCTATAAAAAATGAAAAATATATTTTAATCAAGGCACTGATTTGATTAATAAATATTGTATGTCCTAATTGGACATTTGTCCACCTGTCCTAATCTCAGATCTGATAAAACATAAGTGGACTCACTATAGGGCGAGTATGAGGTTTTGCATACTCTAGAGAAGCGCAAAGGTAACAAGCTGACCTTTCACGGAAACAAGTTTTGAAAATTTGTGGCTTCGACCTCTTAAACTTGAGAACTTACACTTACACCCCTATATACTCCAAATCAAAGCTTGAAATTAAGAAAATTAGACAAAAGAAAAAGTTGTCTTTGGGCAGAAGGCTTGTAGTGAAATGAGTCCTTTTTTTTTTTTTTTCCCTCATTTGTATGAGAAAATAATGTTTTCTTATCAATCGAGTGCTCTGGGAGCAAAATGTTAAAACTTTAAATGTTAACAAAGCTGAGAGTGATTTTCACTTGTTTGTAGGAAGTTAAAAGTGATAAATGTAGTTATATCTGTTTCTTCAACAATTTCAGACCGCTTAGAGGTTTTAATCAAGAAGCATACAAAATTGTGAAAAATGAATGAATCAATCTCAACAAATGACTTTCTGATCACTGAAAGCTTCAGATATATTTTCCATAAATGCTAGTTCTTAAATTGTTGACATATTAACCCCAACACGACAAGTCTAAAAACTACTAATAATTTCTCCATGTAATAATGTACATTTATTAGCGTTTGACAATATTCTGACGTATACATGCATTTGATAGATTGCTTACCATTTCAATATTATTACTAAGACGGGGCAAAAACATAAGAGGAAGACTGGGGAAAAATAAAAGATGAAGAAGAACCAGTTAGAATGGATCCAATTTTATTTGATTTGGATGAAAATTTATGATTTTCATTTAATATTTATTGCAGAAATTAAGCTCCCTTTCAGACCCCATATTCTCCTTAGTTTTTCAAACTTTCCATTTGTGAGCATGTCCTAGCTCCAGATCAATTATCCAAATCAAAAAATTCTTACATCCCAATGAAGAAAGTTTGAGCAAAAAATCGTCTTGATAAAAATTTCTAAGTATGTGACTAGCTCGTATGTTTATTTTACAAAACGAGTGATTTAAGTTTGGAAGCGATCCTTGATGTGTCTAGTTTGCCGTTGAGTTAAATAAAATTCTTAATGATTGACAAAAAAAAAAATTAAATAAAAAACTCTTCAGCTAGCTAGAGCGAGAATATCAGACTAATTTGTCTCCTTTAATCGTGGTGCAAACGGTTTCTTCATTGCATTTATTGTCCTTTTCTAGATTACATCTAAAGTTCTAGGTTGTCACTATTAGTGCACTACGGGCCGTTCGATGTCTGGAGGGACGGACTAGATTTGATCGCGCTATGCGCGCCAATGAACAATACAACGCAAAGGGGCGGATATCAAATTGAGGCCGTCCATCCGGGCATCGGACCACCTGTAGTGCACTGCGCGATGCACTAGGGATGAAAAAAAAACTATAGGGACCGAAAAAAGGAAAAAAAAAAACGACTGATTGGTTCGATTTTCGATCGGGGTGAGGTCGGTTTGGTTGGCATCGGTTCGGACCGAACCAAACCAACAAATTTTTAGTTCGGTCTCAGTTTCCTGGGAATTTCTTCATACCGAATTGAACCTAAATACCCAAAAACATACCGATTTGGACTGATCGATCAAAGGCATCCATCTTAAAAATAAAAATAAAAACCCCAGCCGTCCATTTCAACCTTAACCATTCATTTCAATTTTAAAGCTGGACCGAAAAACCTGAAAAACTGACCAGACTGAACCACTCGAACTGATTTTCAGTATATTGTTTTTTTTTCTTGTCGGTATCGGTTCCTGGATAAATTACCCTAGACCGATCGGTTCAGTCCCGAACACCCCAAAAGCCGAACCGAATCAACCGAACTTCACCTCTACGATGCACGACACCTAAGTGCACAACCCCCGGATTCCTACTTAGAGCATCCTCATGTGGCTTGCTATTTTGCCAAAATGGTTATTTTGTTGAGTCCAAGTGGTAAAAACACCCCAAAATCAGCTTCAACAAACATTTGGTTAATTTGCAAAATTTATATTTTTGCTACAGTAACTCGGTATTGGGGTAAATGCACTGTTCACGGGCTAAGGTACTGTTCACGCACAGAGGAGTTAACGCACAAAGCCATCCCCGGACAAAACCTAGTGGACAATCTTATTGTTCATGCACTACACTGCCGACATGTATACGTGTCAGGTGGGGGAATCAATGGGCCTGCACTACACTGCAAAAAATGTGTATTTTATGGGGAAGTTTTTTTTTATATATAGATTTGAGGGGAATAGTTTAATATAGTGAAATTAGAATAGAGAGTCTAATTTTATGAGTTTTTTACAAAGTGACTTGCTAAATTATAAAAAGTGTTTTTAAGATTAATTTTGGTGTTTTTTTTGTTAAGTCTGATAAAGATGCTCTTGCGAATCCAAATGTGACTTTTCTCTTAACTAGCTAGTTGGCCTAAGAAGCTCCACTACTCTGAGTCTCTGACCTCCTTGCTCTCAACCATTCTACCACAGGTAGTTGATCTTTCCGGCAAATGATAGTCATAGTCATTCTTCTCTGCGGTACAAATAAAATGAACTATTTGGATCATAGGAGAATGTGGTACAAGGTGAGCTTGTCTCGGATGGAATTTACTGCGTGTTTTTTTTTAATTTTTATTTTATATATAAAGTTTCTAGCATTGATAGTGATTTTAACTCATACACTACGGGGTCAAAGTGATGACTCCTCAAATTAATATCCTTGCTTTACAATTACAATCGAAGCCCCCTGGCCCCTATATATCAGCACTCTGTCTCTCTATATTTTCGAGTCACTGTCCTTCAATACCGTCAGCGAAACTCCAATAAGTAATCCAGAAGGCACTACTATCTCAGAATCCTCTCCTCTCTCTCTCTCTCTCTCTCTCTCTCTCTCCACATATACATACACAGACGCATATCTGTACAGAATTGCTCGTAGGTGTATATAGAGGAGGAGGGGGTGGTGGTGATGGCGGGAAACGACTGGATAAACAGTTACCTGGAGGCTATACTGGATGTGGGGCCAGGGATCGACGATGCGAAGTCGTCTCTGCTTCTCAGAGAGAGAGGGAGGTTCAGTCCCACTCGATACTTCGTCGAGCAAGTCATTGGGTTCGATGAGACCGATCTCTATCGCTCCTGGGTTAAGGTATTACCTACGCATCATCCATTTCCATATCTATACATATCCATATACATATCTAGCTATATATATATATATATATATATATATATATATATATATATATATATATATATATATATATATATATATATCCATGTGTGTATGTCTGCGTGGGTTTTTTTGATTGGAAACTCGTTGGTGGACGGTTGAATTGGTGCAGAGATTTGTTAAATTGGTTTAGAGATTAGTCTAGGTGCTCGTGAGCTCTTGGGTTGCTAAAATTTGTTTGTATGTGTGTGTGTGTGTGTGTGTATGAATTGCGGCAACTGGACACCTTAGGGGTAAGATTTGAGGAGCTCGAGCCATTGATTTGCCACATCCTAAGGTTATATACTTATTCACATAATTCTCAGTCCTCACCCTGCTGCGCTCGGGCTCTTAATCCAGCTCATTATGTGACTTCGATCTGTGTGTGAGGATGTGTGTATAGGCTTTTTCTCGATGAGTAAAGTTTGTAATTACGTATCACTATGCCTATGTATATGTAAATTGTCGATTGCTTGGTGCAGGCTGCGTCAACAAGGAGCCCGCAGGAGAGGAATACGAGATTGGAGAATATGTGCTGGCGGATTTGGAATTTGGCTCGCCAGAAGAAACAGGTTTATATCTCGAGCAATGGGAGCGACACATCCAAGTTTACATCCATTCATAATCTCTCTCACAGTTGATGGTGGGACCCATAACACTATTTGTAGGGTCCCACCATTCTTGTGAGGGAGGATGTAAGAATGGATGTAAACGTGGATGAGTGACTAGCGTTTTTGTTTTTGTTTTTTTAAATTTTATTTTAATCTCTCTCTGTGCATGCATGTGTATCTGAATATGTAGATGTGTGTGTAGTTATATGGGCAGAAGATAAATACATGTAATTTGAGGGCTAGGTTGAAGGTTCTCTCAGATTGAGTGCTACCAATTAAGTGGAGGTCTTAATCTTGATTTGGAATTATGGACTCTAATTCTCTGGTTCCAGTGAATGATGCAGGTGTGATTGATCTAAAAGATCTGACCTCGGTTGTTTTTGGGGTTTGAGTATCGTTCGTGAAGACCATCGCCGGTCCTTAACTCAAATGTTCACTTGATTTGAGCTGAAGTTCTGTTTGATATAGAGTACTCAATCGGCGAACTCAAATCTTAACATAATTTTGAGAAAAAGCTGCATAAATGGCAGAGCGGATAATTTGAATGCCATGAAGTTGCCTTGAAATAATAGAGCCAAGGCACGAGTCTTCCTTGATTTGAGTAAAGAAGCGAGTGAAACTCATTGTGGTTTGACTTTTGAGTTTGATCAAATGAGTGGAGAACGTTATGGAAACTTTTTTTAGAGTAACTTTAAGTTTTTGTCAAATTTGGGGAAGGGACGGATATACCAAACGAGATTTAGTTAGAATATAGTATTTTCGCTTATCGATATACAATTGGGCTTGTAGTGGTTTCAAATTTGAAAACGTTAGTATCGTAAATGTCAACTTTGAAAATAATTTTTTTAAGTTCAAGTGAAAATGTTGAATTATTGGGCTTTATTTCTAATTATGCTATTTACCTGCTGTAATGACGACTTACTCCTGATAAATTTGTGTTAGCTTGTATATTACTTTGTCTTTCGGTATAGGACGGGGTATATTTAGAAAACCAGTACTATCATTTTTGTCGTCTTTGTCAGCATTTCTCTAAACTCATTCAATGTGTCTCTCTACTCGCTTAAAGAGATGAGTTGGCTAAAGTAACCGTTTTTGGATTTCGCTGGGATTTATTTATTTATCATTTATGTACTAGACAATAATCGTTTTCGATATGGAAATGAAGACTTTATGACGAAGCTCATTCAGGTCAAATGATGTTTGGCCCATCTTACTTTGCTTCAACTACTATCCCTCCGACCTAAAATGCATTTTCTTTCTTGGAGGCCCAAAGGAATATATTGGATGCCTTATTTTCCAATCATTATGTTTTGATGTAGGAATCTCATTCTGGTATTTGGATTATCTTGTCCTTGACATGGAAATAGCCAATTGACCTTTTGTGGCATTTGTTATTTACGCAGCTGGAGGAAAAGGAAGCTCAAAGGATGACTAAACGTCGGGTTGAACGTGAAAGAGGCCGCAGAGAAGCGACTGCCGATATGTCTGAGGACTTGTCTGAGGGGGAAAAAGGAGATACAGTTAGCGATTTGTCAGCTCATGGTGAAAGCCACAGGGGTCGATTACCTAGAATTAGCTCTGTTGAGACAATGGAGGCATGGGTTAGTCAACAGAAAGGGAAAAAGCTGTACATTGTCTTGATAAGGCATGCACTGAACTCTAGTCATCTGGGTTGCTGATAATAAATCGTTTTTGCAGTATTCCAACGTTGTTTATTTATTTACCTTTTGACAAATCGCTAGAAGTCTCCTGTGAATTAACTCGATGAGTTTGAAGATGAGATCTGTTTCTTGAATATTCAAACATGCCTTGTGTCATGCCTGCACTCTTTTCCTTAATTTGAAGTTGTAACTACAATGAAATCTCTATTGTCCGTGATGCAATAATTAACTCTTAACGGTGGATATTCTTGCAGCCTTCATGGTTTAATAAGGGGTGAAAATATGGAGCTTGGTCGTGATTCGGACACCGGTGGCCAGGTAAATTGTTTGCAAGAGCTTTTAGATTAACTAATAATGCTGTCAATAAATGTCGGTCCTTTGCAGTTGCTTGGGGAGATAACTAAAGACTTCTCCTTATTTCCCCTTACTTTGTCTGTGCAGGTTAAGTATGTTGTCGAACTAGCAAGGGCTTTGGGCTCAATGCCAGGAGTATATCGGGTTGATTTACTCACAAGACAAGTGTCTTCACCAGACGTCGATTGGAGTTACGGTGAACCCACAGAGATGTTGCCTCCAAGAAACTCTGATGGTTTGATGGATGAGATGGGGGAAAGTAGTGGGGCTTATATTGTTCGTATTCCTTTTGGGCCAAGAAATAAATATCTCCCAAAAGAAAGCCTGTGGCCTTACATCCCTGAATTTGTTGATGGTGCTCTTAACCACATATTACAGATGTCCAAAGTATTTGGCGAGCAAATTGGCAGTGGGCATCCCGTGTGGCCTGTTGCTATCCATGGACATTATGCTGATGCAGGCGATGCTGCTGCTCTTCTATCAGGTGCTCTAAATGTACCCATGCTTTTCACTGGTCACTCACTTGGTAGAGATAAGCTGGAACAGCTTTTGAGACAAGGCCGACTGTCAAAGGAAGAGATAAATATAACATACAAAATAATGCGTCGAATAGAAGCTGAGGAGTTAGCTCTTGATGCCTCTGAAATAGTTATAACTAGCACTAGACAGGAGATAGAAGAGCAATGGCGTCTTTATGATGGTTTTGATCCAGTACTGGAACGCAAGCTACGAGCCAGGATCAGGCGTAATGTGAGCTGTTATGGCAGGTTTATGCCACGGATGGTTGTAAGTATTGAGATATTAATCTTATATTGAATACATGAGCTTGAGCTACTGTTTCTTGCTTTGCTTAATTTGGTAAGACTTCATACATGCACTTCTCCTATTTTTTATACACGATGACAGCTGAAAAGTATCTGTATCGGACTTCGACAGGAGGTAGTCAACATGGAAATCTCAAGCACACCGTGCTTCATCTTTATTCATTGCACGAAATTGTTATTTGTTAACTGTTGTCCTAAAATTTATGCTGACCCAAAACTTTGGCAAACGGTGGCCTCTTCGTTTGGTTCTTTACTTTTTTTTATGACCCTGTTTTGATGTTTGGTCTCAAATCTCAATCCAAGTGTATACGTTAGCTCCCTATCATATCCAGGGGCGGAGACAGTATTGGGGGTGTTGAAGTTGAAAATTTAGAACCAGATGATTTTCTTCACACTATTTAGGTTGGTACAATTTTCCATTTTTCAATGGGACAAATCAGTTTGAAAATTTTATACTTCTAAGGTAGAATTTGAATGTGAGTGGGGTCGCTTGACCTTTCGAGGCCCTCATGTATCTGCCCCTTACCTTGTTGTGATGATTGCATGCAAGTGCTTTGCTAGGTGGAAGTGCATCTTGTAATAGTTTAGCTCTCTGTAGGTAATTCCTCCTGGGATGGAATTTCATCACATTGTTCCACAAGATGGTGACATGGATGGTGAAACGGAAGGAAATGAAGATCAACCTACTTCTCAAGATCCACCTATTTGGACTGAGGTCAGAATAATTTCTCCATTTGCTTTGTTGAGTCCCTGGAATGATGACTAATCTGCAGTGCTAGTCCTTTCAGATATAATTTTCTCAATAAATTGCGTAACCTTCTAATTTGTTGTGACATTCGTGCCATTATTTATTTAACTTTGACATAATAATATACAGATAATGCGCTTTTTTTCCAATCCACGCAAGCCGATGATACTTGCCCTAGCAAGGCCAGATCCCAAAAAGAATCTCACCACTCTGGTCAAAGCATTTGGGGAATGTCGTCCATTAAGAGAGCTGGCTAATCTGGTACATTTGGATCACCTCTAAGTTTATAGAACTTTGGACTGTGCAAAGCTGCTGTATTTACTTTGGCTTAAAGGTCGAGTGCTTCGTATTTTGCAGACCTTGATAATGGGAAACCGAGATGATGTTGATGAAATGTCAAGCACTAGTGCTTCTGTTCTCCTCTCAATACTGAAGCTTATTGACAAGTATGATCTATACGGTCAAGTGGCATACCCTAAACACCACAAGCAGTCTGATGTTCCCGACATCTACCGTCTAGCAGCAAAGACAAAGGTACTCCTTTTACAGTATATAGGGCTTAGCAAGTCAGATTGGATAAATAGTTTAGACGATATATCAATTTCGTTTAGTTATTTATAATTACCTCTACTGTCCTGTGTGGTACTCTGGGAAAAGTATTTTTTCCATGCAAGTCCGCCTTGATGGCACTAACTTCATGTGCCGTACTTTCTAGTTTCCTGCGTAGCTTGTTTTCTAGCTATGAATTTCTTAGCAATATGGGGTTAAAAGTTAGTCAATCTTCGAAGTTTCCACTTTCCAGCATAATACTCAGCTCTTGCAGACTCTATTCTAATGTTTACGGGAAAGATAGTCAAAATCACCATGGATTGCATGCGATTTCTTCTACAACTTTTCAGTATCCAATGGCGGTGCCAGTCTTTCTGCTGGTGATCTCATGTTTTTCTTGATTGGGTGCAAATATTTTTTTTCCACTGGATTCTTTTTTATTTTTGGTGTTTCCCTACCCTACTTGAAAGTTATCTGAACTACTTTTAGCATCTCGAAGGAATTTATTTCCCTGCAATTGTACAGGAACTTTTTTTTGCCCCTCTGTATTTTACTTCAGAAAGTATGAAGGTTATAATAATGCACATCTCTCCTAATCACAAGTTTAATTCATTTTAACATTTTTTTGCAGTCAGTTTCTTTTTAAATTTTTTTGATGCGCACCTAATACGAAGAATATCAGTTGTTAGTCCTCTCCTGTAATGGTCGCAATGATCGTTTAGACTGCGTTCATTTATATTTATATTTTCACTTAGTTAATTCAGTTACAAACTGCATATCCAGCAGAGGGAGTAAAATTGCTAGTTGGTTTCACTCAAGTAGACCAGTATGTGCAGTCATACATGCAAGTTTGTTTTGGTTCATTTTCTGCTTCTGTGTGTGTGTGTGTGTGACATATAATTAGACAGCTCATCAGTGTTCCATATTTTTGTAGGGAGTGTTCATTAATCCAGCTTTCATCGAGCCATTTGGGCTTACTCTAATTGAGGTACGCTTCCTATACGTGTGGTGTGAATTTCACTAAGTAGTTCACTATAAATCTATAATCCATTAGCTCCTCCATTGAACAGGCAGCAGCTTATGGTTTGCCGATTGTCGCCACCAAGAATGGAGGTCCTGTTGACATAATGCGGGTAGGTGAATCAACAGATCGGTCTCATTTGTGAGTTGGACGTTTTTTTATTTATTTAATATTTAAGTGTGACGAGTAGTGTGTCTGTTACAGGTACTTGACAATGGTGTCCTTATTGACCCCCATGATGAGAAATCTATTGCTGATGCTCTTTTAAAGCTGGTTGCAGATAAGCAGCTTTGGGCCAAATGCCGACAAAATGGGTTGAAAAATATTCACCTGTTTTCATGGCCCGAACATTGTAAAACTTATTTGTCACGGATAGCAGGCTGCAAACCGAGGCAGCCATGGTGGCAAAGAAATGATGATGGGGATGAAAACTCGGAGTCGGATTCACCTAGTGACTCCTTGAGAGATATACAGGATATATCCTTGAACTTAAGGTTTTCAATGGATGGAGAAAAGAATTCAGGCGGTGGCAATGCCGATAGTTCTTTAGACTCTGAGGATCGAAATAGTAAGTTGGAGAATGCTGTTATGGCATGGTCAAAGGGTGTTCTAAAGACCCCACAAAAGGCTGGTTTTTTAGAGAAAGGAGATCAAAATAGCAGTGCTGGTAAATTCCCAGCGTTGAGGAGGAGGAAGCATATGATTGTTATTGCTGTGGATTTTGAAAATATATCTGATATATTTTCAAGTGCTAGAAAGATATTGGATGCCGTGGAAAAAGAAAGGACTGAAGGCTCTATAGGTTTCATATTAGCAACATCCTTTACTTTGGCTGAAACACAGTCTTTTCTCATCTCAGGGGGACTGAGTCCTACTGATTTTGATGCTTTTGTATGCAATAGTGGTAGTGACCTCTACTATTCATCTCCTAATTCAGAGGATAACCCCTTTGTTGTTGACTTGTACTATCACTCACACATTGAATACCGCTGGGGTGGAGAAGGGTTGAGGAAGACTTTGGTTCGTTGGGCGTCTTCTCTGACTAATAAGAAGGGTGAAAAGGAAGAGCAGATTGTTAATGAAGATGAAACGATTGTGACCAACTATTGTTATTCTTTTAATGTGCGGAATTCAGGAAAGGCAAGTTTTCTACTCTCTCTATTCTTGGAGGACTTTCCTTATTGAATTTTTTCTCTATGCTTATGTTACTTCAACCGTAGGCATTAAATCAGACCAAGTAGAGTGAGAAGGCTCAAACTGGATTCAGCTTGAGCCTGGCTTTGATGACAAAATGAGTCGAGGTTAATCTTGAATTTGGAGCACGTTTGACGTTAATAAATGAGCTGAGCCTGAACAATGTGTTGCGCTCTTACGTCATGTTTTTGAAAAGCTAGAGCTTATTTATATCCAAAAGCAGAAGAATCCAATGGAATCATTTACTTTTTATTGAGACAACTTTTTACTAATCATTTACACACTTATGCCACCTTTAGGTGGTTTGATAAATTGCTGATATTTTAACTTTTGGTGATTCTTTTCACATGAGGCGCAGCAAAATGAGAAGAATTTTTAAAATTTTCAACTTGCACTAAAATGTCAAAGCCCCATTAACCTTTACCTATTTGACCATGATGTTCTCTCGTTGTTTTTGCTAAATTGGGCAACCGTTCACATATAGCAGTTATTGAAATCCAGCAAAATTGAGCCACTTGATCAGTCTAACGGAGGGTGAGGGAAGCTCAAACAATGCACTGATTATTTAGCTTAGGTTGAATATTATTGATACCATTTCAAGCTGAGGCTGAGTTGTCAAGAACATGTTAGGATAACCCCACAACACCTCGGCGGATCTTGGAAGCAATGAATCACAGAACAGAAAACAAGTAATCGTGCGTAATAAAAAACAAAAACAGAAAGTGAGACATAGATATATGTGGAAAACCTCAACGCGGGAAAAAATCACGGGAGCCACACCAGTCCACTGTGAAATTGAAATCAAGAGTACAAGTCTTCTCGCAATCTCTCTGAGATCTGCTTTTTCTCTCGCCTCTCTCTGTTTTCTCTGAAAACGTATTACCCTAATTATGCACTAACAGCGGAATAATTAGGTCAGGCCTATGGTCAAAATTACACATCGAGGTCCCTCAAATATTGTTTTCGTTGCAGTCCGAAATGCTCCTAAAATCGCACTCCGGATTGCGGGACACTCATGTCCTTGGGGGCTCTCAACCCCCGCCCCCATACCCCCGGTACTGCTGAAGGTTGTCTGCACCCCAACAGAACACTGCCTAGCTTGGCTCATTTTTCACGATAGGGCTTAATTCTTCTCTTAGCTTTGTGGGATATAAGGCTGGGTTGGGTTGACATTGCTGAATGTCATTCTAAGTACTCTATTTGGGTTGGAGGCTCTTTAAATTGAACTTAGAGCTACAAAGTGGGTGCAGTTATATATATTACCAACTATCCAATCCGGGATCCCGGATTAGAGGTTTTTTGATGTTTTGAAGGTTTTAAAACATGTTTTTGCAAGATCCAAACTGTCCAATGTGTTTAAAAAGTGTTTTTAAGGGTCCTAATGAGAAATCGTTCCAAAAAAAAAATACAGGGAAGGGCTTGATCCGAGCAGTTTTTCACAAAAACTGCACCTATACAGTTTTATGAAAAACTGCTTAGATCAAGCTCTTCATGGTATTTTTTTTGGATGATTTCTTGCGGGGACCCTTGAAAACACATTTTAAACACATTGAATGGTTCGGATCATGAAAATTTGATCCGGACCTAGGGATCCCGGGCTAGATCCGGACTATGTATATATATTTACATGTGCGGGTGTATGTATGATTTTTCATTTTTTAAGAGGTCTATGGGTGATTGATGCATTTTCTGATAATTCTTTTTTTGTTTGCAGGTTCCCCCCGTTAAGGAAGTTCGAAAATTTATGAGATTTCAGGCTCTACGCTGCCATGTTGTTTATTGCCAACATGGAAATAAGATTAACGTAATTCCAGTATTGGCATCTCGTTCCCAAGCCTTAAGGTATAGCTCCTATGGTTTGTTAGCTACCCTGTTACTATTATTTGTTATTCAGTAATATTGCTTTAGTTGATCTTTTAAATTATCACACAAAGTCCACAGTATTTTGTTCTTGAATTATGATAGGAAGTAATTAGGGGCTTAAGTCTTATGAAGACATTTATCCATGTTTGGACCTGTACAAGCAACTGGTTAGTCAGTAAAACTAATAGATGTTTAAACAACATAGTCACCAAACTTTTGGAGCAGGAGGTAATATGAAACCAGATGTTGTCCTATGATGTACGCCTCCATTAATGTACGGATATTATGATGCATAGTTTTCCACTCATCTTTTTGTGCGACTTGTCTTCATTATCCCTCCTCTAGAAAGAGGGTGTAATGTGACCTAGATAATTTGTTTTTCTTGTCTATTTGTGTCTTGTGTCTTTTAACTTAATTATACTAGTGTGGATAATTAGAAAGGACTCCGTACAAAACCAGGGCCAGTCCACATTTTGTTTGACGGAAGTTTGATGTTTGTGAATTTCGTTCAGAAGGTTCTCATTAGCCCTTTGAACCAACACCTCCAGTTTGAATACAGTTTGCATATGGCTTGCTCGTATGACTGTATGAGGGAACTTTTTCCAAAACTCTGCGATTGCGACTAAAAACACTCTTCTCAGGTATCTATATCTCCGGTGGGGCGTGGACTTGTCAAAAATGGTGGTCTTTGTCGGAGAAAGTGGGGACACTGATTACGAAGGATTGCTCAGTGGCATACACAAGTCTATAATCCTAAAAGGAGTTTGTACCAGTGCGATCAATCAACTTCATGCCAATAGAAACTACCCACTTTCCGATGTCCTGCCAGTCGACAGCCCCAACATTGTTCAAGCTACCGAGGAATGCAGCAGTGACGATATCCGGAGTTCATTGGAGAAAGTAGGGTTCCTCAAGGGCTAGGAATTGTCAACCGTGTAGTATTGGTAATTCTCTTTTGGGTAATGATCTATGACGTACTTGGAAAGCATTCACGTAATGTTTCATTGAACATTGTCCCCTGAAGCTGGTTTGGGTTTCCCTGAAGCTGATTTGGGTTTCTTCTTGAAAACTTGGGAAGCTGTCTATTCATTTGTTTTCGCTTCACAAAATCCATCCTTCTGTTGCTTCAGTTCATTTGGCATATGGATGCCACAGCTTGTGTTGTATAGCTATTGTATTTTCTTCTTTCTCAGTGTAATGGCTCCTTCGAACATGCAGGAATAAGCTAACTACACAGTAGATGTGAAATAAATTTGCCGATATGTATATTTTTTTCATTTACATTCCAAAGGGATCTCTCCTCTCTCTCATGAGCTCGCAAGGGCATACACAAACATCAAGGTGGTTGCATTCTTTGGAAGCTGATGCACTTTGCGAGGAATCTGTTGGAAATTAGAGTGCATGGCTTTTGGCCTTCCATCCTTCGGCT
The DNA here is from genome assembly GCA_022606695.1 of Vaccinium macrocarpon. Lineage (NCBI taxonomy): Eukaryota > Viridiplantae > Streptophyta > Magnoliopsida > Ericales > Ericaceae > Vaccinium > Vaccinium macrocarpon. The sequence goes on along the minus strand of CM040180.1, from coordinate 39,630,938 downwards.
TTCCCTTGGCGTTACTGCCCTATTCGTGACAGGAGTTCTATTGCCTCAAATTCGTTTCTGGGCTGCTTTTCAAGAGTCACGCTAATGCTGTATTAGGTGCATTTCGTATACAGGATATGCACAGAGTTTCCAGTCTACAGTCACCACAATGCTGAGTTCTTTTTTGTGAGAGAGAGACATACAAATTTCAGTTTGCCAAGGTATTCATTGGGTTGTTCCGCTGTTCGGGATGGATCGACCCCGGGAGACAGACGTCGATTAACCTCAACACCCTCCGGTAGGCAGCGGATCTGTTTTAAGGACATCGTGTGTGACATGGGTTTCGGTTCACAGCTCTGTATTCGGTTTGCATTTCTGAGTTCCTGTATTTCAAACCATCTTTAGTTTTTGTGTTCTGTAACGTGTACTCTGTTTCGTTGTAATGAAATTTGTAAAGTTGTAATATGGAATTATCCTTTGGCTTGGGTATCGAGTTGTAAAAAAGAACGATCCCACCATGGGTACACAGAACTAAAGGGGTACTGAAAATGTATAAAGGCGTACGAGGTTCACTTTTAGGTCTCACACGAATAATTCGAACCGTTCAATAATTTTAGAATAATTTTGTCTCAATTAAATGTAATCAAGTCGTTCTATTGGTTAATGTATTTCATCGGGAGTGCATGTTCATACCTAGGTAACATAATGAGGGTGCTTGAGTAGTGTGTTACTTGTGGAAATGGGGGTTCTGTGCACTCCCTTGGCCGTTGAATTGTGTTTTGGATGGTTCAGATGTGTTTTGATTTTTTACCGTAGAATAAAATCAAAATTAAAGGATAATTGCCGAACGCATCCGAACCATCCAAAACTCGATCTAATGGTCGAGGGGTGCACAGCATGGCTGTGCACAACACCTCCCCCAAGTCCGTCACCTTGTATGCACCCTTAACCTTCTTTAATCACGAAGGTGGCACAAAGGTGACAGGTGCACATTGGACTCGGGGACTTTGTAATGCACTTCTCAACTATAGGGGTGCAGTGCGCGATTTGAACCGTCCATCTATACCATCAATGGTCCAGATTTCAAATTGTTGAGTGAAGGGGTGCACTACTAGGTCCCGGTTCCAGTGGACACCTGGTACCTATTGTCAAGTGTTTCGGATCCATTATGATCGTGCATATTTGTTCTGAGATAATTGGTCCGAAATATACAATAATATCCTATTTACGCTACACAATTATACATAAATTCAGGAGCCTTTTATTGGGCAATGATGTCTGATAAAGTGTTGAAGTTTTTGCACACAAAATTGACCCCTAGAATTCAGGGCTAGAACAAAAGAAAAGAACAAGGTCAAGATCTTAATTGGTGAACATTGACTCCTTTGATGGTGTTGGATTTTTTTTCATGGTTTAGTGCCTCTGATTTCTCCTCGAAATCCACATTGAGGAATTCGAAAACGGAGATTAATGCAAATGTGACTTCAATACGGAGACTATGGAGAGCCGAAGCCATCCTATAACAAAACATGGAGTAATTGTATCGGTTGGGCCCGGAGTGTCTCATGGATTTGATTATATAATATCACTTCCAGCGATTGCTATAAAAATAGACTTGTCAGTGCAATGTCGAATACTATAAAAGACTTGATTGAAACCTTCTCTGACACTCATTGATTTTAAGGAGGGATGGTGGAATGGTCCGATAAGTGGTATCAGAGTTAAAGAGGTCATGAGTTCGAATCACAAGAGCGTCATCGTAAATGAGGGATTGTTGGGACCGGGGTGCCCCAATTCCTGGATTGGTGTGGATGCGATGTCAAAAGTCACAAAATTCTTAATGGAAATCATTCCTAATACCAATTAGTTTTAGGAGAGATGATGAAAATGCAATCTAACAAGAGTATTTCTTTGACCTAAAATTGGAAAATTAGTCATCACACTTGAACCCTATAAAACAATCACATGACGGGTTGTCTCCACTAGCCAATAGCCATGTGGGAGTTGTGAGTTTGATTCTCGGAGGTAAGCCAACTAATTGAAAGGTGAAAGTCCGATGGATAGTCTCATGGGCACGTCCAACAGTCCCCTCTTTTAACTGATTTTAGCTTTTATCTGTAAATGTTAGTTCTTTGTGTCCGGCCTTTGATAATGTAGTCTCATCTTGTTTGGAAGTGGGAATACCACCTATATTGTTAAAAAAATTCAATCACATGGACAAGGGTGCCACATGGAGCATTGAATATGGCGAAATGATACTTTGCTTTGAAAGGGAAGAGGGCACGTATGACTTAAGTCAGGTACTTTGGATTGAATTCTAGGATATAAAATGAGACAAAATAACACAAGTTTTTTTTTTTTTCATAGCTCGATACCGGATCCAATGAACAAGCTTCTTCACGGCACCAATCACGACATCCACTAAGTCGTAGAGGGGTCTATTAAAGTCATATATAAACTAATTTAATACAGAATTGATAGCACGCAGATGAAACTCAAACGTAGACTAAGGTTCCTACTTAAAATTCTTTGTTGCCATATGATTACCACTTCATTGATCTACTCATAGGGATTATTTAATTTAACTTTATCCCGCATCGATCATATTATTCAATGATGGCATGAAGAAACTTTGGATTCAATCCAAAAAAGTTTATATTATTTGGTCAAGAGGTTATATTAAGTGTAATTATACAATCTTAACAGATAGCATATTGTTATTATGTCAGATCTTGTTAAATTTACAAATTTGGGAAACCTAATGGTAATTGCTAAAATTCAAATTCTCACTGTCTTTAATTTCTTAATTAGGTCAAATTTCTACACTAACATTTTGGTATAATCTACCCTTGACATCAATTTGAGCAAAGTTCACAAATGAAACTCATAAAATTAAACCTTTGGTCATACCTATACATCAACTGATCAACTAATTAATGTGTAGTTTCCACTTGATAATTGATTTTCACACCCTTGAATTTGATTTCAACACTATTTTTTTTTTTTTGTCTTTTAGTATTTATAGGTCTGGAAATCACTCCCCTTTCACTTTTTATGTGCATTTGTTGTGTACTTGTGTGCATATACATAGTAATATTAAAGTTGATTTACCCCAAAATAATATACGCAGTAACACATACATGGGAAATGATTTTACCACTCCCTATTTATTCATTGGCACTCCAATTTTGTCTGTTATTCATGTGAAATTACTTAACTACCCTTCTTACTCTTCAATCACTTTTTCCATATAAAGGGTAATTATGTGGTACTCTGACATACATAAAAACAAAAAAAAAGAGTGTCAATAGATAAAAACGGAGGGCATGAAATCATTTCCCTACGTATGTATATATATGGTTATGTATGTATGCATATATATCATTCTTTTTCTGAATGTGTGTATCATAATTCTCTGACCTTTGTCCAAGTTTTCTCCATTTTCTTTCTCCAAAGAAGCTAAGATAGCCATGGCAGCTTGCAGTTGCACCACACCAATCTTGCTATTTCCAGCTCTTGTTCTCCTCGTTGTGCTTTACTTCTCTCCTAATTTACACCAAAACCATTTCATGAATCTTCTCTCTCTTCATACCCCTTCAAATCTCACAAGAACCAACCACAACCACCTAAAATGGCTTCTCCCAACCTCAATATTCAGATCTACAAAAGAAGATGGAACTATCGTTATCAAAGTACTTATATATATGCTGCTAATTAGTGGGGTTTTTTTTTCCTTTTTTTTTTTTTTATAAATTTTTTTATGAATGGTTCATTTTGCTTTCACATTGGATTTACAGAAGAAAATTGGACTGGAAAGAGTTGAAGATGATTTAGCTAGAGCACGAGTCGCGATTCGGGAAGCAATCCGTACAAGGAAGTATATTTCTGATAACAAAGAGAGATTCATCCCCAGAGGATCCATTTACAGGAATTCATATGCCTTCCATCAGTAAGTATGATACTTTCTCATTTACAAAATTCTTTTTCACCAAAAATAATAAAAAATTCATGCATGTTCACATTGTATTAAACTTTGGCTGGTAGATAACTACAAAGGTTGATCATACGTATTTAATTGCACACAAAGGGTTGGATTAGCCCAGACGTGCCTTAATTACCTTTGTTTCACTCAATACCATGCAAGTTGGTACGGCGTGAAGGCAACAAAAGTGCTGATATCTTAGCGAAGAATTTTAGTAGCTTAATATAGATGGTTGCTAGATGGAGAGCCGAAAGCTAGCTGGATATGGAGGAATTTTTCGCGATCATCAAGGGCAATGGCTGCTAGGCTATTACGGAAAACAGGAGTGTTCCTCTAGCTTGGAGACTGAGATCTAGGAATGGCCGACAATGGATCAATTTAGTTCGGGTTATGCAATTATTGTACCCATACCGAAATCCAAACCGATATCCGATGGATATGAATTTTAGTGCACCGTAACCAAACTATATGGATTTGGATTTTATCTAAACTGCACCAAACTCGCATTAATATTTATTCCATTAATGAACATATGAAGAAAAAAGATTATATATTAAAATGAAAAAGTAACATACCATATGATTTTTCCATTAAACATCTAAATTCCAACATAATCAAAGAAAATAACTAAATAATTAACTTTTCTTAAAATGTTCCTATAGAGACTCTTGAGATTTTTAAAGAATTTGAGAGGAATAAGGAGGGAGATAAAATAAAAAGTCATTGAAAGATATGAAATGAAAAATAAAAATTACATGTACATAAAAAATAATGTGTGTGTATATATATGTACCATATAAATAATATTATATGACTCAGTTACGGTTTGGGTTTGGGTTTGGCCGAATACTTCCTAAGACCAAACCCAAATCCAAATCCACTGGGTATCATGTTTTGAAAACCAAACCCACCCTATAGGTAAGAAAAAAAATAAAAAAATCACACAAATTGGGTTGGTTTGGTTTGGGTATCCATCGATTTTGGGTGAAAGTGCCATCCCTATTGAGATCTGGGGGATATACTGAGGCTTAACAATTATGCTCGAGAAGGGATACAACAATATTAGTATTGAATCGGACTCTTTGAATGCGGTTCAACTAATCAATGATGGCACTAATGAAGAACACGCACAGATTGATTTGATCAAGGAGGCAAAAAATTTGCTGACCCGCACATGTTAGTAGCTAAAACCATGTTTTTAGAGAACCTAACCAATGTGCTAATCATCTCACACACCTTGGAGCTGAGCAAGCTGATCTGCTGGTGATTTTAGAGGAGTCACCTCAATCTATTCACACTCTTGTGTTGGAAGACGCCCAGGGTATAGGGCAGTTTAGAGACTAGTATGTGCTAGTCTTTACTGTTAATTTGTTTTCTATTGTTGTTGTTTTTTGAACTTCTGATTGTACCGAAAATTAAGCGAATCTCCTGTTTTATTCTGAAACAATTGTCTAATCGATGACTCTGTAGGGGTTAAATACTCCAGAACTACTTATATTTAGATTTTTATAATATCTTCGGTTTACAATTTTTTTTAAAATTAAATTTATTGTGGTACTTTCAAAAAACTCTAGTACTTGCCCAAAGCCTTTCCAACAAATCTAGCGCCCGCCATCCATTTTACTAATTGGGGTTTTTTTTTTTTGCTTGGCCTAATTCACCAGAGTTGGTTGTAGTTACCGACGTTTGAACTATTTTATCCAATTTCTCTTCGTCTTTTGTTTTTTTGAACGCTTAGTAAGTATAAAATGAGTCAAATTATAACCTACATTTTTTTGTCACCCTTTTCATATAAACTTCTAGGAGTCATATAGAGATGGTGAAGAGATTCAAGGTATGGGTATACAAAGAAGGGGATCAGCCTATGGTACATGCGGGTCCACTGAAAGACATATACGCCATAGAAGGCCAGTTCATTGCAGAAATGGAGGACAGTAGTGAAATGAACCCTTTCATAGCCTCTAACCCTGAGGAAGCTCATGCATTCTTCATCCCTGTAAGTGTGGCCAACATCATTGAGTACATTTACGCACCTATCACCACATATTCACGTGATCGGCTGCAGAACTTTGTAAGAGAGTATATCAGCATCGTAGCAGATAAGTACCCGTACTGGAATCGGAGCAATGGGGCTGATCATTTCATGGTTTCCTGTCACGATTGGGTATGTTGATCTATGACTGACTATGTATCTCATACTTAGGACATGTTTGGTTTTTTTTTTTTTTGTGCGCTTATCAAGAGTGTGTGTCCGAAGCATTTTGCCTAGACTAATTCGTCAGGTGTTGGATAATTCTTTAGTACATATAGTCCGACAAAATGTACAAAACTTGCTATGCCCCGTCCCTAATGTACCAGGTAATTTCTTGACCTAATTTATTAGTACTAACTTATTTGTTTATTTAATCTTTGAACCATTCTTTATTTTGTTTGATTCACAGACACAAAATAGGGAAATGCTAAATACTCATAAAGTTTATCCAGAAAATTGCCAAAATTTAACACCAGTGAATTTGAGCCACTAATTTTAAATTCTCTTATCTGAGCCACTGATTATAAATTTTGAACAATTTTTAGATACATTTTTTAGGTATGCAGCACTGCTGCACAAAATAAGCAAGTATAACCAAAGTGGGCCTTTCCTTCAAAATAACCAATTGTGTTGACTCTGTTATGAATTTAGTGCTGCCCTTGGAAACATAAGGGGACCAAAATAGATTAATTACAAAATGAGTTAAACATTATTATCTGGTCATGGATTCTCCACAAAGCCAAAACTAGATGAATAAATTTACAAGTACTTGTTACTTGGAACAAACATTTTATTAAGGTTATCAATGTAATAACATCTCTCTTTTATTTTATTTGTTGGAAAACTCTAGGCACCAGATATTTCAAGTGCCAACCCTAGTTTCTACAACAATTTCATTCGAGTCCTCTGCAATGCCAACACCTCCGAAAGCTTCCAACCGGGGAGAGACGTGTCAATGCCGGAGGTCTACGGACCAGCCGACAGGCTTGCCGCACCGAATTACTGCCAACCTGCCCATGACCGTCCGATCCTCGCATTCTTTGCCGGCGGGGCCCATGGCAACATCAGGGAAACATTGCTCCACCATTGGAAAGGCAAGGATAATAAAGTAATTGTGCACGAGTACCTTCCCAATGGACAAAATTACACCGAGTTAATGGGTCAAAGCAAGTATTGTTTATGCCCTAGCGGGTTCGAAGTCGCGAGTGCTAGGGTTGTGGAGGCAATTTTCGCAGGGTGTGTCCCGGTAATTATTTCAAATAATTATGTTTTGCCCCTTGCCGATGTCTTCGATTGGACTCAATTTTCGGTTAGTATTCCTATGGATAGGATATCGGAAGTTAAGAAAATTTTGGAAGCGATTCCGAATTGGAGGTACTTGAGAATGCAGAAGAGAGTGAGGAGATTGCAGAGGCATTTTACGGTGAACCGGCCGGCGAAGCCATTTGACGTAATTCACATGGTGCTTCACTCTGTGTGGTTGAGGCGACTTAATTTTAGATTGTCAACTTAGATACATCAGATGTAAATGAAAAAGGGAAAAAGAAAAGAAAAAGAAATTATAGTATATGGTAAACCATATCTAAGTTGACAATCTAAAATTGAATGATTAGATAACGGTTAGTATGATCAGTGTCGTAGCCAGAAAATTAGGTAAGTGAGGGCATAATTCATAAACGTCACTACTTTTGCTATGAAAAAAAATCTTCGTAAAGAATTTCTAACATGTATTAATTTTCATTTGAAATTACTCACTTGACTTCATTTTATGGATAGATGTGCCTCATAGCCTATTTGGTTGTACTTCTTAGTTTCCAAGGGGAGGTTTGGGTTCGAGTCTATGGTGGTCTGGGGTCCATAAACATGTAGTTTCGAGGCAAAAATACCGAGTGAATTGAGACTTGTTTAGGAGTAATAAGTTATTCAGTGGCTTTGGGGCGATGGCGATGCCCTCACTCTCTTCTCCATCACTTTTTTTTATGGGCCTTCATCACATATTCGCGTAAAACTCTTAGATTCAGTCTTAAGTTCCACATAAATATGCACATAAGAATTATACTATAACACCAAATAATGAGTCCCCAAGAGTATTAATTAATTTTTTGTAAGTATAAAAAAATGATGTACCAATTTATATTTTTCTAAAAAAAAAAATCCTCTTCAAAAATCTAGTGTGTGGGCCGGCTTGTGCCCACATTGGTCCCCATGTGGCTCCGCCACTGAGTATGATAGGGATTTGCGTCTGTTTTGAAAAAGACTGGATTAGATGTACTAATTGACTAATGACTATCTCAACAAACTTTAGAAATATAACTAATCATCAAAATTGAGCCTCATTTAAAAAACATAAATTTTTTATCACCAAGGTAAAACAACAAAAGCCTTTCAACACGACTGGAACCCCAGCTACGATTTGGGTACTTCCATCTCCATCACAACTGGAACCCCATTTGACAAGGAAAATGCTAAGTATCTCGAAAATTATCTCGGAAGTGAAATTAATGGTTTAGATAAATATTCAAGTAAATTTGAACCACTGATTTCATTTCCGGGATACTATTCGTGGGTACCTAGCATTGCTGCATTTGACGATCTTCTATTATTAACTTTGATCTGATCATGTAACTCAAGCGGTTATGATAGACACGTACAAACCAGTGGAAGGAATTAGATTCAAGTTGATAAACCGATGTTAGATTCAAGTTGTTTTGCCGTATTAATCTAACTTTACTAACCTATTAACATCCTATCGTTTACCACAACAATTTTATCTAAGTTTCAAATGTTGCAAGCATATATCAATCCTATATAATTCCCACTCTATAGGTAATCTGCTCTTTATGTTGTTAATTAGTGTTTGCTTTTGAGCGGTTCCGTTAACACAACAAATAACATAACATTTGACACAATTTTTTTTTTAAAACCCATGCAAATGATCGAAGCCGTTCAATTTATTTGAAATATGTTTTTCAGATTACCTATTAAAAAATCAACTCATTGAATATTGGTAAGGGCTTGATTTCTGTCAGATTTTACAAGCTAAATTTGAATGAACCGATGTTGCAAAAAACATAAATTTAAATTTGAATGAACCAATTTCTATCGATACGCAAATGAGTTGATTTTTTATGTGTAATCTTAAAACATATTTTAAATAGCTTGAAAGGGTCAGATTATAAGCCCACAAGCTCTGATTATTGTTGTGTTCATGAAACCGCCGTGCTCACTTTATGTTGCAAAAAAATACAGTGCTAGCTTTTCAGGAAAAGTGTGCATACCAAACGAATGCCACAAATCCGATTGTTGGGGATTGGAGTGGCCGTTGAAAGGGTGCGTGCTTTGCCGCAGTTACAGGGCCCACCTAGGTCCTCCCTCTTTTTATTTTTATTTTATCCAAACTGATTATTTTGTTTGTAAAGTATGTAGCCCAGGTAAAAATTCAAGTTTATCAAATCTCGGTAACTATATTTTTAGACTACAGTTAAAGAACCAGTTGTAGGTGATTTTTTTTTCACAAAACTATAAGTTTAATGGTCACTGATCAAATTGTTACCCATGTCCAATCAACTTGAATTTTTCCATGGACTACGAGAACAAAATGAATGGTTTGGATCAAACAACGGGACACTGAGTGGGTCCCGCAATAGCCACATAGCACACTGACAAACCTGATTGAGTGAGGGTTGGGTGCCCAAACAAAATCGTGACAAAAATGGGACAAATTTAATGTATAGTCCTCCGTCGTCCAACTTTGTAAATCTAACTTATTAGGTAGACATTACAATTTACACATCAATTTTTATCTCTACTTGACAAAAGCATCCTCCACTTTACCCATTAATTTTAAAAATGTACAGTCATTAAGGAATTACCCAAAGTGAAATATTGGACTCTTATTTGAGAAGGAGGGAATAAAAGTTGCATGGGATGGGGGGCGGGGAAAATGAAATATGTCTCTGACTAGCCACATTGCCATTCCTACCCCATCTAGGGTACCCTTCATAAATTCATTTTAGGTCCATCATGTTGGCTTATATAGGTAGGGGCGTCAGCCGACCCCGTGTAAAAAAAAAATTACTATTACTATACTAAAAAAATTTTAAATTTGATATTTGAACCCCCCCTATTTTTGGGGTTGAACCCACTAGATATTTGAACCCGTAATTTTTAGTTGATCATCACAGCTAAACATGTAAGCCTCACCACCGTGAAAGACATGTCGAATCCTCATTGGATTGGACATCATCTCGTCATTAAATGGGCCCGTCGCTTCCTAGCTCTGGCCTGATTCACATGTCTCTCCCCCCTCCTCCTACATCCCTCCTCCTCCTCCTATGACACATGTTATCTTGTTTTATAAACTTCCATGAAACACAAGGCAGCCACCACATAGACCAATGCCACATGTCTACCTATCATTAAGCATGTAAATGCCACATATGCCCATGCCCATATAAACTTGACAGCTAAAACTCTCATGCAATTCTAATATTTTCATGTACTACTAGCCCCTTCAATTTTTCTTCTCTTTAATATACCACCTCAAAATCATTTAATCCTTACCAATTTGTAACTATGCACAATTCTCCGAGCACCTCACGTGCACACACTCTCACTTGATAGACAAACTAGGCATTGCATGCTTCCATATACATCCACAACTCATTTCTTTATAATATTCAACTAACTGAAAATCGGACTTCATAAAAGAAATAACCTTTTATTTAAATACTGGGTATTACATACATGTTCTCTTCTCCCAGTCTACTTCGGCACTTCCTAGAAGGCAGAGAAGCCACTTCCCAGTTCATTTTGGTGGTCAATTGAAAGCCCTAAACTACGACGGAGAGAGAGAGCCAGAGAGGTACATGTTCTCTTCTCCAAAGAGAGGTTGATTTGTCTAGCTAAGTTACATCCATTTGATTTTTCTCCTCTACAACTCATGATGCTTAATGATCAACTTGAGAACTACATTGTTAATGTGCGCTCATATGATGGAACGATTATGCAACGATTCCACCCTTCCACCCTATAAACCATGATGCAACAATTCTAGAATATGAGACCGCGTCGTGGGCAATTGTAAAAGCTTGTGTAGCATCTTTTTTTTTTTTTTTTTGGTGAAAACTGAAAACAGTGAGTAATAATATATGCCTTTTGATGATATATATCTTTTTATTTATTAGGTTGACCTTTAAATTTGATTTTTGTTGGAGCAAGATTCTTAGTTGTTATTACTGTGACCCCACTCTTCCGAATTCCTAGAGTTGCCACTGTATATAGGTATTTTTGGCAATTAAGGTCCTCTCATGTGATAATTTTTATGTGACGTCAAGTGGAATTATAATGTTCTCAACTGATAATTTTTATGGCACCGTTCCAAAATAAAAAAATAAAAAATCAGGTTTATAGGATATTATGATCCTCTTGAACAAATAATATACTCCTTATTTGATACTGTAGTTTTTTTTTTCTTGCGATTAATATTTCAATTTTTTTTTGAAAAAAATGATTTATGATTTACAAATAAAGACTTAGAAAAAGGACAATAGATGTAATCAAATAATATCACGACATATGATAAATTAAATGAGTGATTGTAATATGATATAACTCCATTCTGATTTTTTGTAATGTTCTAAAAAATGGTCACACCTAATTAGAGATGTCAAACAGGCCGTGCTGGCATGACCCATTTAGTTTCATGCCAACCATGCTTCGTGCCATGCCGGCCCTTTTACTAAACTGTGTCGTGCTGTTTTTCAATCGCACCGTGCCGTGCTGACCTGTTTACTTAATTATGCCGCGTCGTGCCGTGCTGGCACATTTCTAATTTTTGTTGAAATTTTTTCCGATTTCTGTTCAATAATGTGTTCTCTTTGAATCCCCATGTCATATGACTGGAAAATATTGGAGGATGAATTGGGTTGTAGGATCCAGTTCACAAACAAAAAATGGAAAAATAAAAAAAGAAAGAAGGGTTGTAGAATAACAGATCTTTAAGGTGCTTTGTGGTGCCTTTTTCAATGGAAGAAGAAACATTTCTAAAGTGATTTACTTTTTCCCTTTCCGTACTAATAATGGCGAGAGATTATTTTCCTGAATTTACAAAGGACACACAAGAGTTAAGTAAGCAAATTGAGGTGAGGTTTGGCCTAAAAAGTTTGTACTAGTTCTAACTTTTTACTTTTTGAGGCAAAAAGAAAAAAACAAATAGTAATATTTTTTGGGCTAAAATGTGTATTGGTCCATTGTCATCCAAATGATATCAACTTTTTTGTTCCATTTCTGGAAATGCCCTTGAACGGTTAGTGCTGCAAGTCTTAAAGTTGAGGGGTATTTTGGGGATTTCAAGTAAAAGGTAAGGTCATAATGGTCCTTTACAATTGACTAGGGCACCCTTTTTGTTGGCCGAAAAAAGTAATTTATATGTAGCTTTTAAGTCCAAAAGTTCACACTTTTTCTGAATTTTTGAAACTTCAAAAAATCAAAATCTGACTTTACTTTTTACACCAAATTTGTGATGAGTGCAAAATTCAAAGATAACAACTCTTGCCTGGTGGAGACAGGAGACTACGATCCTGAATGGTGTTGATGGTGGTGGAATCGTGATTTCACTGATTTGGAGTCGACTGTGAGGAAGGGGGGAGAGGGATGAACCTTTGGTCTTTTAGATTTTTGGGGATTTTGGTGTGAGTTTCCAGATGGTGCTGGCGAGGTGGCGGGAAAAATTATGGGGAAAAAAAATTGGGGAGATTTTTTTTTTGACTTTTTAATATGAAAAAAGTTGGGGAAAAATTTTGGGATTTTTTTTATTTTTGGGAATTTTTTTTTTATTTTTTGATTTTTGGATTTTATTAAAAATTCATTTACTTATTGAAAATGCATCCCGATGAAAGACCTTTCCATACCCGATTCAGCCAAATTTTTACGACATTGATTTAATTAATAGGCACAATAGAACCAACAGTCTTTATCATCTTGAATGTGCAGTGGTCATGTGGCCGCTGTACATTCATCTACAACACAAGATTTAATTTGTGTCCTGATCAAGGACCTTTCCAAACTCGATTCAGCTAAACTTTTACAATATTGATTTAACTAATAGGCACAACAAAATCAACGGTCTTGATTGTGTCGTGGTCACGTGACCGCTGTACATTCAACTATAACACAATATTTAGTTTGTTATCAACTACATTAAGTGTATAGATTTTAAAGGCTATTTCCAAGTCAATCTTTTACGATGGTCGATATGAACCGTTAGAATTTCATGCCTCGCTAATATCATCATTATCGCCAAAATCAGAGATTATCGAAGATCGGCGACCGCGTGATTGAATCAATTTAATGCACTCTAGGCATTAAAGTCCTATAGTGACAACTTGAGCTCCAACTAAACTTTTTTGGATGATCAGAACCGTCCATCTTTTACATATTACAGAATCCATCAGTTGTACGAAAAATTAATGGGATCACATATCCGTAGCCATTTAATCATAAGAAAAGTATCATTCATAAAAAACAAATAGGGTCTAGATCAATGAACTTACTAATTCTGATGAGTCACAATTTTTACGGGAATGATTTAATCAATAAGCGCAACAAAATGAACGGCCTTGATTTTTAAAATAGTTTGTTTTATTGAGATCCGCTTCATATTTTGTATCGAAGATTATTATGAAATACATAACATATGATTCAAAAAATACATTTTTGTCACAATAAAGCTTAACCAAGGTTAACTTGGGTTAGGAAAAAAAAAATTGTTGAGCCGTGCCATGCCATGCCAACCTATTCCCATGCCAGGCTCATCCAAGACCGTACCATACCCGTCCGGTGCCGTGCATATCTAAAACTGTGCTTGTGCTGTGCCGTGCCAGTGCCACCCGACCCTTTTGACACCTCTACACTTAATGATCGTTGATGACAGGGTGTGAGCTCCTACTTGGTCAACTAAATGCCATGGATCTAAAGTTGCAACAAAAACATATAGTAAAAAAGTTGTTTATTATTGGGTCAACATCAATATTTCAACCATTGACAAAGAACGATTGAGACGAGTTTGTTTCTGAGCGTGAGTTTATTCTCGGACATTAAGTCACTCGTCGCCACATTATTTGTCTTGAACACGAATTGTGACCCGCCTCCACACTCTCAAGCACTGCAATTGTCATCTCCTTTTCCTGGACCGCGCCTCGGTCATTAATTCAGAAATTAACTTGTGTCAGTTTTTACGTAAATACTGTATATTATGAGAGTAACCTATGTCGTAAAAATACAATAAATTTGTTTTGAGTTTAAGTCAAAAATTGAAACAAGACAAATCTCTAATGAACTCGAGAGTTTCTTTTACTGTCATTAAAAATTAAATCTATGAGTTTAGAATGTAAGCTTTTTGTTTACCATCACGTTCCTATCCTATACAGTTAATCCATTTTAAGTCCGTTTTGGTAATAATTACAAACATCAAGGGCAGGGGCAAACAAAGATGGTGCATGCAAGAGGTCCAGGTCCTTGCACATCTCCCAATTATCTCATTACTTGTAGTACTATGTTTTAGGTTTTATTTTTATATATTATTAATGAAAGTCTTCTCAAAATTGTCATATCAGCATACGATGATGCTATTTTTTTTTATATTAATTTATGAATATATATGATTCGGTCTTACGCCTGTGACCGGCACTGATCAAGGGCAACTACAATAAAACTTCAGTTTATTACGTCAAGGTTGGCTATAAACAAAACCAAAAACCAGTGTCTACTGACTTCACTTGTTTCCAATTCCTTGTTTGCTGGAGTTAAAAAATCCTCTCTCCTCCTTCCGTTGTCTCAATAATTGAGTGCTTATTGTGGAATAAACTCCACTGCAACCAAAACTACATTTCTCTAACACTAATCAAAACTACCTTTTGTTTGGCTCGGCTAATGTACAGCTTGACTAATTCCCTCTCTAAGCAGGTTATTCACGCCACATGACGTGACTAAAAGACTCACAAAAGAAATTTTTGTGGTTTGTCCCAAACACTGGTTACTCGATCTAGAAACATAACCCGTGGACAAATCGCCCCCTAACCTCTGCCTGATCCAACGGCCCACATTTGAAGCCATCGGAATCTCATAAACCATGTTGAATCGAAATTAATATGTTATGTTTTCGGAACACATTTACATCGACAAACGCGATTGCGAATTTCAATTAAAATTAAGGACTCATTTTTCAACAACATTAACATGTTCAAAAAACAAACCAACAACATAGATACAACGAACATGATTTCTTCGGTGCGACTCATGTGATTTCTATGAATTTTTCAAAAACAAGAGCCTCGATAATCGAAATAAGCCAAAAAAAAGTTCTAAAATGTTAGGATACATGAATTTTTTTTCCGAAAACGTCCCGGAAAGAGAAATAGACTTCCATAAAATTTTCCAGAACTCTATTACCCAAAAGAAAAAAGAAAAAATGTAGAAACAGCCTCAACTGGATCATCTAGTCTCGAGGTGGGACTGCAGAGGATCATTTTCAAAAAAACAGGGACAGACAGAGACAGATAAACGCACAGAGAGATCTAGAGGGAGAGGGAGAGAGAGAGAGAGAGAGAGAGAGAGAGAGAGAGAGAGAGAGAGATTCCTCTGAAGGGGGTGAGAAAATGGAGTATAAAATTTGTATCTGTCGGTGTATAATTTATATATGTGTGCGTGTTGTGTGTGCAAATACACAATGGCGACAGATATGCGCACACAATGTATATGTATATACAATATTGCGATCGACGCTGACGGCCAACCGAATCGAATTCATTTTTGGGTGCGACTTTCTTCGCCTCTCCATTATTACTCAGCCTGTCTTCTCTGTTTCTCTCCTCTCTCTCCGTCTCCCTCCTTCTCTCTCTCTACTATTTTCGGTTCGGGTGAGTTTTAATCGACATTTTTAGTTCTTGAAAGGAATGTGTGCATTTGGCATTTCATTTTGTTTTCTGTTAGATCTTTTATCATGAGCTAATTGGGGTTTGTTCAAGTTTGAACCAAGCTATGTATAGCCTAATGATGATATAGGCAAAGTCAGAAATCGGTTTAAGTCATTTTTTTGGGTTGATGTATTGTGAATGTTTAGTTTTGAGAATAAGTGAGTTTTGTCGAACAGGCTATGTTTAGAGGGCATTTTGCGATTTTAATTTTTAAAGAGTTATTATGAGTGTTCGTTAAAAATTCTTATCAAGTGATTTGGGATTCCTAGAAGCTAAAAAAGGTCTAAATTTTAGTGAAGCTGGGTATGTGTTGCCTCGAAAAAACTGATTTTCTAATTGTTAAAAATTATCATTATGAGCTTTTAATTCAGCTTGTTTGCTTTTTTTTGTCTACTGCTATTTCTGTTGTTCTTGCTTTTGACAATTCTGTGCAATTGATTATTATTATTTGTTCTTTTTGATAACTTCATCTATTATTAGCTAAGAATATTTTTGGTGTCGTATAGTTTCTCTTGTGGTATCTTTCTATAGTTGATTGTATCAGGGTCCATATTTTGACCGTCACAATTTAACAGTCAAATTCTGATTTAGTTGAAAATGTTCTGCAATTTATATGTTAATTTGTATTTAGATTCGAAATTTAGACTCTATTTTTAGCTTACAAGAATTTTCATTTGGTCTTACCGGTTAAAAGGAAAAGTATTTTTTGATATATTGTCTGTAGTTATTGAATATAGATGGCAATTTTAAGCTTACTATCACAAATGTTTTATAGTTTGCATGAAACTGCAATATGTTTGTTTGTGTTATAGTCTTAAAGGTAAAAAGTCTTTCTGTTTGTTGAAGTAGAGATTAAATAATTGATACCTGCACCCGAGCCCTAGGTCAGAATTTAGGCTTATTCTCAGTTCTTCTATTGAAATTTTGTAAGTGATCACTAAACCTTCAATCTTTTAGGAAATGATAGAAGAATGTTGTTCAACAACTCTTTTTGGATCAGAATTTTCAATCGTTTGTGCAGTTGACTTTGTTTTAAAATCGTGACTCTTTTTGCAATTCCATGATATAACTTTAGAACTTCAATGTTTGGCATAAATATCAAAATTACTTAAGTCACAATTCTACTTATCTTTGTTTGGAGAAATTCTTTGTTGTGTTAAAGATGATTGTATTTGTTCGTGAGAATTGAGATTTAGTTAATCGTATCAGCACTATTATGCAGTAGAAGCGTGAAGGATTTGTAATTGAGAGAGAATGCCGGGGGAAGGTACGCAAAAGAGGTTGAGGAAGGCCCTTGGAGCTATTAAGGACTGCACCACTGTCAATTTGGCAAAAGTAAATAGTGATTACAAGGTATGAAATTTCGGGATTCCCATGATGGTTCTTGGAATGATGTATGGTTTTTGATCTTTTATTGAATGGCTTTCGGAATTCTAGGAGCTGGATATTGCAATTGTTAGGGCCACAAATCATGTGGAGCGCCCTGCGAAAGAAAAGCACATAAAAGGTGTGTATTCTCTCGAGATGTAGATGGGTTGTTTTTTTTATAGCCAGGCTTTTTAGTTGTTCACCAATGTCCCATTTGGTGCAACTTCTTTAATATACATGTAAAAGACTAAATGGGTCATGATGGATGCATTTTACTTGTCCCATTGCAGCTATTTTTGCTGCTATTTCAGCTAATAGGCCTCGAGCTGATGTTGCCTATTGCATTCATGCTTTGGCTAGACGATTGTCAAAGACGCGCAACTGGGCGGTACGTGTTCAATCAAATTATGTGCCACTAGGGAAGCAACAATCCTGAGGTCCATTCTTCTATTTTCTAAAACAATTGCAATGTTCCAAAATATGATTTAAAAGAACTTCCAGGGTTTAACCTGAGAATATAGAGTGATCATAAGACATTTAAGAGCTCTTTGGTGTTTATGAGCCTGAAAAGGAATCCTTGTGTTTCAAGTCTAGAGTAAGATTTACCGAGTGGAGAGCAAGTAAAAAAGCACTTGATATGTTCAGTTCTCAATTCTTATATGTATTTCTCCATGTTGGAGTCAAGTATTTCAGACATGGAATGAGTGCTTCTTTTGATTTATGAATCATATTTTACGGCTGCGTAGCACTTATGCTTATGAGCTTGTGAGGCTAATCATATACTGTACTCTGTAATCATAGTCGGATGATGTAGGGATGCATTTGATTTAGGCTTAAGATACAAGGGGTATTATACCTTCCCAGGTGGCCATTTGAAAGAGTTTCCTGTCCTTTTTGGTAAAAGAGGGCAGTGCAGGAGAAAGAGTTCTGAAAGGCGAGAAGATTATTTTCATCAAGTTGAAGAGAATCTGACCCCAATTTGACATTCTTGTTTATCTCCAAGTGCCCATATCATCTGAAAACTTTTTGTATTCATGAAAGAAATGCCGTACTGTATAACTTTCTTTCTCCCTACTCCTAAGAATGGATGTCAAAGGTTTAAGCGATTGACATTTATCGAGTTCTTTCATGAAAGCCGTCCAAGGTGGTCTCTTGTCCATTAGTATTAAGTGAACTAATTAAAACAAGACCACTATGAATTACTTATAACTTAGGCTTTGGCCTATAAAAAAAGTCATTGGGTTTCATGCAATCTTAATTGTAAAAGGTTGAAAATCCTGATTATTCTTTCCTTTTCTGCCCATTTTGTCAGCCTTTGAATTTATTAGATATTCTACTAATAAGAATCAATTCTCACATGTTTTCTCCTTGCACTGAATCTTTTTATTTTGACCTGCCAAGTGCATGCATCCTTCTAGATTATTATTTTTCATTGGTAATTGAGGGTCTTCTGTTATCCTCATTATGGCTAATTGGTATTCTCCCTGGAGGCCCTATGTGAAATCAAACATCTTCTTCATTTAGTAAGACTCTGCTTTCTTCATTCAATAAGAAAAATCTCATATTGTAGGGTTGTATGTTCATCATAAAGGTCTACTCTAAGCATAAAGGTCAACTCTAAGCTTCCATTTCATTTTACTTCATTTACTGTGTACTTGGTTGCTCAAGATTTACATTTGACAGTGCTGTGATGGCAGATGTTTGAACAACAATAGTTCATATTCTTGATGGCTGTTATTTGCTTTAAAAAAAACTACTAGTTCCATGATTTGCAAGATGGTTACCGATTTTCATCAGTAACTAACAACTGCTCTATGTTTAGGTTGCATTGAAAACCTTAATTGTTATTCATCGTGCTTTGAGAGAGGTGGACCCCACTTTTCAAGAAGAGCTAATCCATTATGGAAGACAAAGAGGCCATATGCTCAATTTGGCCCATTTCAAAGATGATTCCAGTCCAAATGGTATGCTCTTTTTTTTTTAGTTTTTCCCCCTTCTTCCAGTCAGGCAATTATTAGTATCTACATTTGAACTCATTGAAAGAAACTCGTTTGTTGATTATAATTGTTGTGTGCGGTTCAGCATGGGATTACTCTGCTTGGGTCCGCACTTATGCCTTATTTTTAGAGGAGAGGCTGGAATGTTTTCGTGTACTGAAGTACGATGTTGAGATCGACCGCTCTGTAAGAAAGCTTCTCTATCCCGTTCTTCTCTATGCCTTGATCTACTTAAATTTTCTTTGTCAAGACATGATGTGAATCTGTAATAACTATCATTACTGTGCATAGTCACCTTTGCATTTTCATTTTCCACTAACTTGGTTTTTTAAGTTTTTTGGTTTTTTTGAATGTTTTAGTTTTGCAAAAAAAAAAAAACTAACTTGTTCCACTAACTAGATTTTTGATTTTTGGTTTTTAGTTTTGCAAAAAAACTAACTTGTTCCATTAAACTAGTTTTTTGTATGTTTAGTTTTGCAATAAAACTAACTTGTTCCACTAAATAGTTTTTTTGGTTTTTAGTTTTGCAAAAAAACTAAGTGGTTTTTTTGTTAGTGGAATGAGATAATTTTTGAGTTAAAATAAAACTGTTTTTTTTTTAGCAGAAAGGGGCAAGATGAAAATATGTTTTAAGGGGTTGAGTTTGTATTGCAGACAGAAAATTATGGCCCGAATGCTTGCAGTTTATCAAAATTGTCAAATTTCTGTGGGTTCATAATTTCTTTTGATTATAGCATTTTTTAATCGACAACGGTGGTGCAGTACATTTTGCAGTCTACTTGAGTTAATAGTTAATTTGGCCCACAGACCACAGTTGTAAGATTTTAGTCAAGCACCCTGACAACTTCACATACGCAAAACCTGTAGCAATGGAAATCTGTCTTTAGGTTTTTATCTTGATGTGTTTTCTTAGCTGATTCAGTACTGCTCTTATTATTTCCCTTGCAATGTAACCATGTGGAATGTAAATTGACCATGCTGTTAAAGTTCGGAGATGAGAGATTGACTAGTAGATAATTATGAAATTGTGGTGCAGAGAAGTAAGGATTTGGACACTCCAGAATTGCTTGAGCATTTACCAGCTTTGCAGCAGCTCTTATTTCGTGTTCTTGGCTGCCAGGTTACTTTTTAGGTTCAATCAACTGATATAAGTTGAGTCATACATCTAGGGTCTTTCACTATGCAAATGATGGGCCCTCTAATGAAACTCTCATGCAGCCACAAGGAGCCGCTGTTCATAACTTTGTAATTCGACTGGCACTTTCTATGGTGAGTGGAGTTCAATAAAAAAAAAAAAAAAAATCTTGTGAATCACTTCTTCTGGACATGAAAGTACTATTTTCAACAGGTTGCTTCTGAAAGCATCAAAATCTGTAATGCTATTAGCGATGCTACTATTAATTTGGTTGACAAGGTAAGCTGTGGTGTTGGCATCCTTTTTTTAATCACAATATCACATTTTGCTTTCTTGATGACTAGGTTGTTTTGAAGTAGATCATTGATATATATGACATGTCCTCTGACAGTTCTTTGAGATGCAATGCCATGATGCTCTCAAGGCTTTGGATATGTATATGAGGGCAGGGAAACAGGTATATCTAACAACTCTCTATGCTTAACAAATAAATAAACCATATACAGATCAACACGTAAGGCGTTGTGTCCTTGTTGACACGTGTGTTCAAACTCTGTCCATGTCTTCAGGCTGAGAGGCTATCAGAGTTTTATGAAATAAGTAAAAGCCTTGACATTGGGCGTGGAGAGAGATTCATTAAGATTGAGCTGGTTTGTGATTCCTCTTATGATGCTTTCTAGAAATTCAAGTCCGGTGGTTTTTGCCTTTTTTATTCCATCCACATCTTATAATTTGTGGTTGATTGATTGATAATGCAGGCACCGCCATCATTTATTCAAACAATGGAGGAGTATGTGAGAGAAGCACCACGAGGTTCAACATTTGGCAAGGATCAGGTATGGGAATCCTCTTCGGTGTACTTATTATGTTGGTAGGAGCATTATGTAGCGATATCTTCTGCTATTATCAAAAGGTAAATAGAAGAACACAAAGTATCTGCCCTTTTCAACTTTTGGCTTAGGATGCAATCACACAATCTCTGTTGTATCTGAATGTTTTCGTGGTCCCAGATGATCAAGTATCTGAGGCATTGTAATCTCCTTAGTCATTCATTAAGCATACGCTGCATACGCAGCTAAAAACTTGGCATCTTGTGGAGTCAAGACTCTTTTATCCCCTTTCTCTTGTTTTCTCTTCCCTTGAAGAAAACGAGTCATTTGTTTGACATTGTGTAGATTAGACAACTATGTACATATGGGTTTGAGCATTTGCAACACATCAATTGACACCATTTATCATTTCCATTCCGTGCCATCACCATGTAGGTAGTTGCACTAATTAATCAGCTCATTCAAATACATCACTTTAGCTTTATGAACCACAAGTGAAGCGATGTTGGTTCTTATATGTAAAGTATGTAGCCAGTTTGTGCAATGGCTATCATTTCTGAAACCTTAAGTTGAAGTTTTCATTATGTCATATTTGGAAACAAATACTTTTTTATATTCTGGCCCTAGTCTCCTCTTAATCACTCATTCTCAAAAAGCAGGGTGATAAAAATGCTTCCCCGAAGATAGTCTTAGCCCTGGAGTACAAGAAATCTCCAGAGGTGCAGAAGGAGGCACATTCACCATCCCCGGCTGAACCAGAGCCAGAACCAGAACCAGTTAAGGTGGAAGCTCCAGTTGCTGAGCCACCTGATCTGCTGGTAATTTTAGTCTCTCTCTCTCTCTCTCTCTCTCTCTCTCTCTCTCTCTCTCTCTCTCTCTCTCTCTCTCATTTTAAAAATTCTTGGTATCTACTCACCTCTTCTGAACCTTTGGATTTTCCCATTTTTCATACCTGAATCGATGGGCAGTAGTATCTAAGAATCTGCCTTCTTTTCTCCTAGGGTTTGAATGATTCTGTTCCAGCTGCTTCGGAATTATATGAAAAGAATGCTCTGGCCTTGGCTATTGTGCCTGTTTGTAAGTTTTCTGTAGGAATCACATGATGGAAAGCATTCTAACAATACTCGAGATTTTGAGATTCAATTTAACTTGTTCTGGTTTGAAACTCTGATTTATACATAAACCAGGTGGAAACTAATATATTCTCAAGATTTTGGTTCGTTTATTTTCGAGTGAAAATCACTCTCTATAATGTAAAAGCCTCTGATTTTTGGAATATGGTGTTTGAAATTGCAGCCAATCAGTCAGCTCCAGCTGGCCCAAATCTGGCAAACGGAACTACAGGCTGGGAATTGGCCCTCGTTACTGCTCCTAGCTCAAATGAGAGTGCCACAGCTGATAGCAAACTGGTAATTTTTCATATCTTTATCTGCTAAATTTCCTGAATTGTTTTAAATAAACAAAAACTAAGTTCCAATTGAACATAAAATTCTCGGATCAAAGGTAGTTCTGTTATGGTCGTCTTTATAACATCCTTTTCCTACAAACGGTTAATAAACTAAAAGGATCCCCAGCCCACAAGAATACAAATGGAACCTTGCATGTTTTTACTACAGCAAATTTATCTTTGGTAAAGTTTCTGTTTCCTGTTTTTTGTTTCCATAAAAGTTGACAAGTGAAAACTGTACATCCGAAAATGATGGGCGATTGTTCTCATTTCCAACAACTGGTAACAGTTTTCAAGTTTCCTAATCAAAAGAAGCTGATTTAACCTGAAAACCAAGTTTTTATTGTCTCCTCCCTCCACCAGATCTCATCAACCCCACCTCAGGTGCCCCTCTGGCAACTCCCCAACTTCTGCAGTGACTCCCTTCCCCTTTGACAATCCTTCGATCGACCCCAATTTCATTGCACCACATTTTTTTCTTATTTTTGATAGAAACAAAAACTGGTATACTGTTATCACAAAACAAGGCCCATAAAAGTTAATGAAAATTGAGATTAGTAAGCTACAGCTAATTTACAGTTAAAAAAATGTCTCCAACTAATTCTAATTGTGTTTGCTTGTGTATGGAAAAAGGGGGGAGGACTGGACAAGTTTACCCTGGACAGCTTATACGACGACGCAATAAGGAGAAGCAGCGAGGTTGTGAGCTATAACCCCTGGGAGCCAGTCCCAATAACTGGTCCCATGATGCCACAAACGGTACATGACCCATTCTTTGCCTCCAACACCATGGCAGCCCCTCCTTCCGTGCAAATGGCAACCATGGCCAACCAGCACCAAGCTCTCATGTTCCACCAGCAGCAGCAGCAGATGATGATGATGACTATGATGGGCCCACAGCAGCACCATCATGCAAATCCTTTCGGCAATGCATATGGTGCCGGTATTCACCCCTATGGCGTCCACACCCACAATACATACGTGGGCCTCATTTAGGCTGTGTTTGCATCTTGGATTTGTGGAATACTTTCTTCTCATCCTTTTTTTTTTTCATTTCCCATTATAAATCTCGCCACGAATCCTAGACCAAATACCTTAGAACACGGTGCCCAAAAAACACCATTCTTTGTGCTTGAAAAACAAGCAAGAATTATGATTCTTTTGTCAAGATTGGGGAGATTTGAAGTATAGTGGAGTACTGGAGTCAGATGTACCATATATTGTGCAAAGTATAGGAGATACTGCATTGTTCGTCTTGTTGATAGACCAGTGGCGGTAATAATGTTCAGTGGCTACATTTTGTGTTTTTTTTTGTATACCTGCTTTTGTACTTAATGCTGAAGCAGGATTATCATTCTTGTCAACTTTTTTTGTCCCTTCAATTCTTTTGTGTATGCAGATGTATCTTTGATTGATATGACTCATTTTGTATATTTTGTTATTATTTGTATGGATTTTTACTTTGTGGATGCAATATTTGCTTACAGATTCTTCCTTAAACATGGGTCTATTGCCATCTGTTCAACCTAAAAAAAAGGAAGAAAATTCTTTGATGGGAATCTCTTTTTCCTATTGCTAAATCTTCATGTTATTTTGGGTTTCAGATTTGCAAGGATATTTCACGAAACTTGTCTGTTCCTTTAGGGCACGGAGATGCTATAATACACACCGGAATATGTGTGTATAATATGCACTTCTTGAAATTCATTTTAAAATCAATAGTCTTAAAAATTGATGCAAATGTTATGAATTCAACATCGATGATGTTACCTTGATGCAGATCATGGTTTATCTTCCCACCTCTACGAGCGGATCAATGGGTTGCGACACCAGTGCTATTTTTGAGAGTTTCGTTGTAGTGCATGGTTTCTAGTTGGTTTGTTTCATAAAACAAACATTACTCATAACTTACACTGATTGGTTCGTGGTACGGAGGACAATGGTAAAATAATTCTCATCATGTAAGGCTTATATAGGCATGTGGGTGGCCCTACACATGGCCATTCTCTAAATTTCAAGTCCTACCTTTATTTCACTTGTCAAATAGATGTTAGAGATCAAACAACTAAAGTTTATATCACGCTAATAATTTATTTATTTGTTTTTGGGACCAACGCGTCCTTCCTAATAGTTTGTTATGGATTTCATATATGCTTATGTTTGCTAAAAATAAAAATAAAAATTTACAAATTTATGTATATCAATGTTACAAATTTATGCTGTATCAATGCATATGTTTTGCATTCACATTAATTTATGTATATCAATGTTACAAATTCATGTTCTATCAATGCATATGTTTTGCATTCACATTTATGTTCTATTTAACAGAGTCCCTTTTTTTTTTTTTTACTAACCTCGATACGCTAAAGTTAAAACTGGGTTTTATTCCTAATTTGCATTTAATTTTCATTTTCACTAACTTTAAATTGGAGACGACTAGACAAATAGTACGAAGAAGCATGCCATTAATTTGAATACAAAGCAAAAGATGAAAAACGGAGAATAAAAAGGCAGTTACGAAAATTATTCAAACCTTATTAACCATAGAAATCAATATTTAATAACATATTTACTCATTCTGTTTCACATACAAAAAAAAACGACAATCAATATTTATATCATCGGTTTTGTAACAATTTTAAATATCAATTTTTCCATCATTTGCATGCTTTTGTTTATTTTTTTCCGAAATAATTCTCATGTTAAAAAACGAAATTCCTTTCTTCAAAATATTTCTGAGTTGTTTAGAAACAAAATGCTCCTTCCGTCTCATATTGCTTTCTTTTTTGCGATAACTACACGTTTTAAAGTTTTTACAAAATTTTCAATATTACGTGATATCCCGTTTATCAAATTTCTTTCGTAGTTTATGAAAATTTGCAAATTATTTACTTTGATTGTCAAAAAAATAAATAATTTAAGACATTACAAAATTAAAAGACCATGAAAGCAATATAGACCTAAAATATATTAAGAGTATATTCCAAAATGAAATAGATTATCTCTGATTCATGTTTTGGCCCAAAAGAAACAGTCCTGATCTTAACCGCTCATTTTCTGTAATCAATAATTTGGAAGTAAACTCTTAACCGGTAAGAGTGAATGAAAAATCTGAACCATTAAATCTACCGATGCACGGTCTAAACTCGTTTTAGTCTTAAACATGGACGGGAGAGGATCCTATCAATTCCAAAAGATAGCAGATACACAGGATATCTTTTTAGAGAGAGAGAGAGAGAGAGAGAGAGAGAGAGGAGTGCAATTCATAAACTTCGACTTGAAGATGACAAGAAGAAAGGTGTCTCCCTCAATCCATCCTATAAATATCCCAATGCTTCCTCCCTCCTGAAAAATCCAATTTCACCGCCAACAACAATGTCCTCTTGGCTGTCACTCTCTCTCCCCAACCCTTTCAAACCCAACGAATCTCCAAACCCCTCCGATCAAGCCCCGTCTCCGACCGCCGGCGTTAAGAACGACCTCTCCACCCTCCGCCACTCCATCGGCCGCCAACTCCATGGCGTCGCAGCGTTCCTCGCTCCCCCGCCGGACGTCGCGGCGGCGGCGGCCGAGTCCTCATCGGTGGCGATTGAAGGTATAAAAAACGATCTGGTGGAAATCGGGGGTAGCGTAAAGTCCTCTCTCTCTGTACTCTCTTCGAGATTGGCTACGAACTTGTTGCGGTTTCGGAGCGATGGCGGTGAGGAGGATGAAGGAGATGAGGAGGAGGGAGAAGAAGAGGAAGATGAGGATGGTGGAGTGGTTGGGGTTACGGATGAAGTTGTTGATTTTGTTGAGGAGATTTCGTTAAGGCCTGAGTGTTGGACCGATTTTCCTCTCTCACTAGATGACGGTAAAAACCAAAATATGCTTGTATAGATATTCATGTTTCTTATACACATTCAGTGTCTTTTTCTCGCCTTTAATTTACCAGTTTCTTTGCTGCATTTCTAAAGTTTCTGTGATTCGCCTGTATATATTTCTGTAAATGTGGCAGTGGCGGAGCCAGTATTTCAAGTTGAAGGTGGTGCTAAAAATGTCATACAAGCGCTCTAAGTTTAACTACTTATGATACCCCAAAAAGTACACATTTTTATATGTTAATCGTCCACCAATATACTTAATACCCAAAAGAGTACACGTGTGCTAAGGATAGATATTCATGATACCAAAAAAGTGCACATTTTCATTGGTTAATCATCCATCAACATACTTAATCCCAAAAAGGAACTCGCGTTCGTTGTTTCTGTATAGGACTCTTTTTTGGACCTGGGGTGGCACTTACACTCACCCCCACTCAGTGGCTCTGCCCCTGGGCCTAAATGCATTATTTGGTTCTTTCTTTAAGAGTAGATATCGTTGTAGTCTTCGAGTAGTTCAATTTTACTGTTAATGGAAATGCTAGGAAGAGGAAAGACTACTTGAGATGGGATGTTGTGTATAAAAATATTGGATTTTGTTAAATTGAACTGTACATGTGGACCTTGAAAGTGGAATGGTGAAAATAAATAATCATCTTGTACTTCCCTTCAATTGAATCTGATTCCTGTTATTACTAGGCTGTACTACATGTTACTATGTCTTTATATGTACATTTATCTTCCAATATATGTGTCTGTATATGCACACATACTGGTCTACGGTCTACCTTTCTTACAAACATGTCTATTTTAGGTTTCTTGGGTCTCTACTTTCTAGTATTTAGTTGCATGGTTCGTTCAAGTGTTAGAAATTAGAAGAGTCTATTGAGAATTCTTAAGGGGAGTTCACGGTCTGTGTCTGTAGGGTATTCAAGCGACCTTGCTTGAAGGGATGGGAGTTTGTATGTGATGCACCTTGATGTAGTAATCTTTCTCTCATGGGTCCATCGAGCAATTTGTTCGCATCTCTTGAGCAAGCCATCAAGAAGAGACATTAGTTTGTGGTCTCAAATTAGCATCCGTATTTTGGTCCCTGCATGACATTGCAACCTTGTGTCAACAACTTTTACGCCGCAAGCAGACTATTATTCTTGATGGTTTCTCAGTTTACTCCTTGAAAAACCTGCCTTTGAGAAAATAAGGTATCTGTTAGAGCAGGAATGGGACTTAAGACTTTTGGCTCTCTTGATTCACTTCTACCTTCTCTCTACATCTTAGTTACCTGCCAGAGACACAACCTAGTAACTGCATGTGTAGGTATTTTGCAAGGAGAGACTTTGATGCACTCGGTGAGTAAGTAGATGATTCAAATAAGTACCAATTGATTGAACTTACTTGATATATATATTTTGAGAGGGGTTGGCTATTGGGTTTTGAGGGCCTTTAAGATTACATATTCAGATATTCTTAATGATGTGTTAAACTTCTACTCAAGAGTAAACAATGTTGTTTCAATCTTTGGGGGCACATTATAGTTGGACAAGGCATTGCGGGAATTGATTGGGGAAAAGACGTGTTTTTAGCCCCTTATAATTGTTTAAGCTATGGCAATGAAGAAGGCATTGTTGAATAGTTCCATCCCCTTCATATGTATCTAACCCCTTAAAAAGTTAAAACTGTCTTTATAATCTTAATCCGTTGAGATCTCGGCGATTGATTGGGTTCGAAACTTATATGGGGAGCATGAATTGAAGAGCTGTAGTGTGGGGAAAGTGGTGGTTGGCTTTTAGAATTAGTGGAGGAGGTGCATGGAGATCTCTGTTACCTTTTTTTGTTCTTTCAAGTTTCTGCATGAATGGGTCTTTGATGTTTAATGTTTATCTATAAATCCTGATGATCAGAACAGACAAGTCCAAACTAGACATGGAAAGCTCTCTATCACGCTTATACAGTGTTGGTAGGACATAGGCCTCTACTCCCTCCTTTCTCCCAAACCCATCAATTAAGCAGACACACTCTGGTCAAATATGGGACTTACCAAATCAAACCAAACCAAAGTCAGCCCTGCTTATGGTTCATTTCGAGTCAACTACATGAGTGATTTCTTCTCATTGTGCTCTGTCCAGAGTTATAAATTTAATTAAAAGTTATAAAATCAAGAGGGATGGGCTACAAAATATGGAACTTCCTTTGGAAAGCCATTTTTGAAAATGAAGGAATCCAACTTGCATTTCTTCTGAACGTAAGCATAATGCTTTTTCTGGTCAGTGCTCAAAATATGTTAATCTTGTAGCGGTCTTGGCAGCAAAAGAACTATATTTCAGTTTAAGTTATAAATTCACCATTGGGATGAGATACAAATGTGAAACTCCCTTTCAAAAGTTTCCACATTTTTGGAAATGGAGGAATTCAACTTGCATTCCTTCTGAAAAAGAAGAATGCTGTTCCCTAGACAGTCTTAAAAAATGTAAATATTGTATGGCTATCTGTAGCGAATTGTCAAGTGGTAATTGGTAAAGCTCCTGCCTTATTATGATGCTTGGTCCAAGATTATGGTCTGAGACTCTTGAGTTATATTTTTTATCTTATTTTTAGGATGTATCTACAAAGGTTATTAAGCACATCATTTGGATTCTAAGTAATGGCATGTTGCTGCAGATATCAACTTGTCAACTGCTCAGAAAGAGCATGCTTCAACTATCGAGCGTTTAGTCCCAAGTCTTGCAGATTTAAGGCATACAAGTTGCAATCATTTGAGTGAAGAAAAATTCTGGATGATATATTTTATTTTTTTGCTCCCAAGACTGCATGAGCAAGACGCAAAGCTTCTCTCAACTCCTGAGGCAAGATTGTCTTTTCATGCCTTACTCCATTTTGTGAACTCGCATTTGTGAGTCTTTAATATGACATATACTTTCCGACAACTTGCTTACGTGATGACACCTACAACCTGAATCCTTTGATGGAACTTAGGAATAAAACATACAACTTGAAACCAAGGTTCGAAAAACTCGCTAGGCGCTCCCAGGGCAGCCGGGCACCTTCTAGGTTCCAGAGCCGAGTACTCGGCGCCTAGTCGGGCAATCAGTTGGGATAGTCGGCCTAGTTGGGTTAGCTGGGCTAGTCGGCGAGGGGCCTTCTAGCCCCTAGGCAGCAAGTACTCAACATTACAGACCTTTTAGAACACTGCCTGAAACCTCATCCACTGACCACTGCCATCCCCTCATCTCTCTATGGCTGCCCTTGGTTCTTGCCTCTTCAACCTCGGGCATTCCGGAGCCGTCAGATTGCATGCCATTTTCTTGGTATGCCAGGTCATGTCCAATTCCACCATTAGACCCGCATGCTAAACACCTTGGGACCTACATGGGATCTTGCATATGTTCATTTGAAGTAATTTTGAGTCAAATTGTACTATTTCTTCAGGTGTTGATGATCTGGTTCCTTTTCACTAGGTGTTTTTTGTTTTCATCAATTTTAGGGAGGTCTTTTCATGATTGACAGATTTTATGGAGAGGGGCTATGTTGCATGCAGGTCATATTGTTCAATTTCTCATTATTTGATGGGTTTGGGAAAACCAATTTCTCAAGTTTCTGCTGTTGGATTAATGGACTACCTACTAGTTGGGGTTCGTAAAAAGCAAGTGCCTAGTAGCCTACGTAATCTCTTGAAAGTAATGGCAATTTATTTTTTGTGGGATGATGGGGCAATTTAAGAATCTATTCATACGATTGAGACCATTTGAGATTCTGCAATATCAGGAACCTATCCCCCTTCAATTCTTTGCGACGTTATTGTATCCCTCATAGGTAATTAGGCCCTCTTTTTTCCCGACATAATTAGGCCCTTACTTCTAGGTAGGAAACTTATATTTTTGGTGAATGTGTGAGCATTATAGAAACCACAGATAGTAGAATAGAAATTAGAGATGGAATCCCTATCCTGAACAACAAATCAATCAAAGAAAGAAACCAGGGACTAATTATGCCCAAGTACAAATTGAGGGGGTGTTCCAATAAGTAGTTTTTTAGTTTTTTGGTTTTTTGTAATCTTTAGTTTTTTAAAAAAACTCACTTGTTCCACTAACAAGTTTTTGGTTTTTTGGGTTTTTTAGTGGTGTTATGAAATTACAAATCTACTCTTCTACCCAAACAACTATTGCTTTCTTTTTTTTGAAGGGAGGGCAGATTCGTAATTTTACATGATTAAAGTACATGTACTTGATTGTGCAATGATTTGATTTTTTTTAAGTTAGTGGAATGAAGTGGTTTTTTTGTTAGTTTTTTGTGGGGTTTTGTTTAGTGGAATGAAGTAGTTTTTCATTTAAACTAAAACTAGTTTTTTTTTATTGGAACACCCCCTGAGAGTAGACCCCTTCTGTTCTATCACCATATTTTATTTGCCCAAAAAGAACAGAATGGGACTGCTGACCCAAAAATAATGGAGAGCTCAGCAAGTCTCTATAACTCTTGTAGTTTGTTCTCTGCCCTAGGTAGGGATACTTTTGCAGCCCAAGCAAGCTTCCTGGCAAAATTGTAGTACTTCTTTCTTGTGACGTTCCAACAAACCAGTTAATTTCCTTAAATGTGCGACGCCTCTGATAAATGAAACATAAGATGATTCATCATGCCCCCTGGACCATTACACGAACATCCCCAGTCCATCAATTACTTAGCCGCTTTAACAATTAGCCTAAATGGCCTCCTTTGGTAGCTATACAAGCCAAAAAGACAACCTTTGTTGGGCCATTGGACCACCATACTGAGTCCCATTTGTAAGAACCTCCCCTTCCGGACTTGATGGTTATTTATATCATGGTAAATGTTCAGTTCCTACTGGACTTTAGCATTCAGTGTTCAGATGAATGCCCAATAAATAGGTAAATGGTCTGCAGGATGCCAGGAAACCATAAAATGTCGTCTTCCTTACATTTCAAAGCTGTCCCTTTCCTTCCACGATTCTTATTTTGTCGGAAGAAAATTATAGTCCGTGTTCTTGTAATCTTGATGAAAGGAGACTCATATCCAAACTGGGTATTTTAAACTTGCTCAGATAATTTAGCCTTTTTTTGTCTTTTATTTTGGTCATTCTATCTTGCTGTGCATTTCGTTTTTTCTCCTTTTTATTTTTGGGGCGGGGACATTTTCTCCATGTAACCAACAAGAATTCTCAGCAGAGAGATTATGAGTGCTAGATGATAGTACTAAATTGGTCGATCTGAGGTCATGCACAGATTTCCATAAGTTTGCTGTTATATTTAGGACAGGCCACCAGTGAGATACTTGATCGACACTCTAATGTTGAAATGCTGGCGGGCTAGCTTGTCCGCTCTGTATACTCAGATGCCAAAACAGCCAAACATGACTTGATCAATAAATAGAATGGCGACTTCGGCTATGACTTTCTTACTGTGCCAGTTGCCTACTAATTTTAGTGCCCAGACCTTGTCCTATCTTGGAATTAGTTTGTATTGTTATAACTGGGTCTATATAACTTTTGTAGTTAAGATTTCTGGGTATGAGAAATTTGCGTCTTATTCCAGAGAGTTGCTCATTGCAGATAGTTGAAGCAAGAGAGATACTTCTGCAGCAGCTGCGAAGCAGGAGAAATGCACCGGTGGAGGAGTCTGAGCCTGTAACTTTGTCTCAAGAGGGTCAGAAGGACAAAAACAATCAAGGAGAAGACAGCCCATCTCGGAAGAAAGAGGTTTTGGAGGAGACGTCAAGTTCTGAACAAATGGCTGAAATTGACCGTGAGAACACCACCTCGGTAGATACCAAGAAACAGCCAGAAAATGAGGAGGAAATCTCGTTCAGCGACTTAGAGGACGATGAGAATGATGAAATTGACCTCGCAGGTAGATTATCAAGGTTAAGGCAGGCACGGGACGAAAGGGTTCCTTCACCGAATGGATCCAGCGAATGGGTCAGACTTGGTGAACATTCCGGAACTCAGGGTGCTAGTGGAGGTGGGCAGAAAGAAGTGCAGTCAGTGTCTAAGGGAAAAGATTCAGAAGGTGAGGAGTCAAATGATTGGCTCACTGTTGATGAAGGTGATTTAGAAAGTTTGTCGAATGTTTGAGTTCCGCGTCCTTTCATCTATGATTTTACTTGTGAAGAAAATAGGCTTTGTTTAAATAATCAAGAATGGGTTCAGGTTTGGAGTGAATGTCTTTGCGTCGTTTGTGATGTTTTGCTTCACAATTGTACATGCTCTGAATATATTCAGAACTGAATTGGTTGCAACGTTTCATAATGTAAATTTTAGCCGCTGTCCTTGCTCCCTCGTCCACATTTTCTCCAGGGGTAGTTTGTACATTCACCAAAACAAAATCAACATGTAACAAAATATTTTGTGTGGATTCGTTGGTGGCCTTCATTGGAGATTTTGGAAAGAATTCTGTGACCATCTCAGACGGGGAGCCATTCATGCCGGCCAACTATGGCCGAGCCATTTATCCTCCCAAATTTGGCTGAGGAAATGGCCTATTCCATTTGTGCCACGTTATACTTCTCTCCTTATTTTCATCCACCTAGACATCAAGAACAACATATACTTAGAGAGAGACACACCATTACATATATATATATAGGTCCGTGTGGAGGTCCTTATGGATTTCCCATACCAAGTCCAATTTAGATACTTATTCTGTTCTTCAAACTAGGTTTCTCTCTTCACTCCTACTTCGAGTTACTTGGTTAACTAAGCTGTTAATGACTAACTAATATCAATATAATTTATTGTTTATACATCTATGATCTCTCTTTCTTTACCATTTTTTTATTGTCTTGTTTTGATTAATTATTTATTTGAACCAAAATAATTTGTTGAAATGCATAGAAAAGAAGTTGTGGTGGAAGTTGGTTCAAAACCTTAGTTACTAAAATCATGATTAGTATGTGGTTAAACAATAGTTAAAAGTATAGAAATATTGGAAATTCAAAGTAAGTTGAGAAAATGATAGTTGAAAGGCAGTTAAGGGAGCCAAAATTTGGCATGAACACCACTGGAGCAGTTTGGCCAAATTATAGCAAAAAAACACCGTAGCAAGGCCAAATTTTGCTTTAGTACCCAAAAAATGGCTCCCACCATTGAAGATGCTCCAAGTAATTAATCCAAAATTTAGAAAAAAAAACAGCAAAAGTTTGAGGTTGTGCTTGATGATAACTTTGCCAGTTTTCAGACACTTCAAGAAAAAAATTTACGCCTGAAGAGGTTGTTTTGCTAGAAGCAGGTGCAACATGTTTGTGTACATTCATGTTTGCAAAACCACCAAAAACAGAAACAAGAAATCATGTTCGGTGAGGGGAGTTGATGGGTTGCTGGGTTACCTAAGGGGGAAGTTTCCGAAACAAGAGGAAGGATGGGTTGGTAGCTGTTAAAATATTACCAAGATCTTGCAAGACAACACCTCAGATCCACATGAATGTATTCAGTGTGTCACAATATGTATCCATAAAAGATAAGAATTCTAGGCCCATGAAAGAATCACAAATGTCAGAATCAGGCCCTCGATCACTACCGAATCCAGGAAGGAATTTGTACACTTCTGGGGACCACACAGCTCCTTTCTTCTCGAGAATCCATACTTCCCTTATGAGTGTACAAACAGCTATCTCTTGAGCACAGGTTAGGTCAGAATAAATGTTCAGATCAGAATACGAAGAAAAGCATCTGTTGGAACACTTTGCCATTTTGTATCTCTTAAACTAGATCTCCACAATAGTATCGAGCTGCAGAAATTTCACTGACTGGTGACAGCAGCAGTGACGTTATACATAGAAATTCTAAGTGACTAAATCGGTTAAACCTACAACAGTAATGGCAGCATCAACCGCCACCTAAGATTCAGAGCAGTCAGACAGCCAAAGCATATTGAAACTGCAATTAAGTTCCAGGCTATTTACAAGTTGAACTTCAATCGAGCGCGATTCTTCAAGTCTACCGAGAAGCAGAATTATCAAATTTCAGGTATTTCATATATACCGCAGATTTGGAAGCTTTTGGTCGTTTAAGACAACAAATTCTTTGTGCTCTCAACTACCGATGTCTCCTTCCTCTTTTCTCAGCTGGATAGAATGGAACTTTGGCTTCAAAGCTGGGTGGAGGCCCCAAAATCGAGTTGGAGTTGGACCCCATTGAAGAATTTGGACCCCTTTTGAGAGGCCAAGGTTGTGGTGCCTTGGGAGACAAACCTTGTGAAGAAAATGGTGGACGAGTAGCATTTTGGGATGGAGAAAAGGGTAGAGCCTGTGGAGGGCCTCGGACTGAATTTTGAAATGTTGGGTTGCAAAGATCGGATTGAAAAGTGGTCGATTGACTAGTTGTTTCTGCCAAAGATCTCTCTGGGGGGCACCATTCAGGCATGTCATCATCATCATCATCAAATATATTCTTAGGATGGGGAAATACAGTAGTACTACCTGGAGTAGTTGTAACTTTGTTTTGGACACCAGATCTGTCCCCCATATTGGGAAAAACTGGTATCCGGGGTCCATGCTCACCTATTATCTTCAATGGTGGCATTCCTTCATTGGCAGCTGAAGGAAGTCTTGAATGATCTGATCTTTGTCCGGAAACTGACATAGCCAGGAAATTAGATGTTCCTGGCAAAACTGACCTATCGGTACTCCTAATCCCTTTGGTTGGAAGTCTCCTGTCCAACAAACCAGACACCGAAGGCCTGGTCATATTGGTTTGAGAAATCCCGCATGCAGTTCTGAAGTCAAATTCAGGAAGATCGTCGTCTTCTAAAGAAGAGGTGGTTTCTTTTGGTATATCCGATGAGAAAGGCATGATAGGTTTTTGAAGCTCCAAATTTGTTTTAGGTTGTTCCGGAACTGACACAGAATTATTAGTTTCAGTCTGTTTCATGCTTTCAGAAACACTTCTATCTGCACACTCTAGAGTTGGTTGTGTAACAGTCAAATGTTTTTCTGCTTCTGCTGCTTGTCGCAATGGAGAAACAGAAGGGGGGTTCAGAGGTTTCTCTGACACAGATTTGCTCTTACTCTCCGGTTTCTTCACAACAGAATTAGAACAAGTTTGGTTTTTCCGCCACACCACACAACCGATCATTGAGTTTGGGTTGTCATCAACAGCTGTCATGCCCTTGAAGAAACCATATTTAGCAAGGATTGTGATTATGGCTTCGCTGCGAGGACAGATGTAAAGATCGATACCCGGTGAGATTGGCGCTCGGCCAACTTTCGCCCCTTTCTTGTATCCTTTGGCAACCTGAAAATTACAAAAACAATAAACAATCCACTCTTTTCCAGTTACCACATCAAGTTATCTACGATCCTGCTAACCTTCCCTCATTCATGGATGCCAAAAAAGTTTAATTCAAATATCCATTTCACGAATGTTGATACAAATTCCTTGTTCTTGTATACATTTTTCGCAGATACCTACACAATTCTGCACATTAACTATTTAGGGGAAAAAAAGATGAGCTACACCGACCTCTTTCATGCCAGTGAGACCAGTTTTGGAAGATCCTTCCTTCCAGCAGAGTGAGATTACCTATGAACAAATGGTTTTCTTTTAGCATTTCACCTTAAAAAAAAAAAAAGAGAAGAAAAGAAAAGAAAGTGCATAATATCAGTTTTCAGCTAATTCCATCTGTGAAACAGAGAATCTCTTGTTCGTATATACAAGATAAGGCAATAGCCGTATCATCAAGCATCAAAAAACATTAGCAGTAGCTGTCTAAAATTAAAATCTAAGCTTGTAAGTCATCACTAGCCAGTATACAACAAAACGTTTGGTCATAAAACTCCTGTGCATGGCTAATGGACCAGCTTATTTGTTTTTTGTGATGGTTTGCATTTTCTTTCAGTTCTTTTTTAATATCCATATAAACCAGGGCTATAAAATGTTCTATGCCATAGCATCAGTATTTTCACAAACAGAATACTTGTAACACACCTGTCAAATAAAGGTTTCTACTATAATTATAGGCCAAAATTGGTAGTCGAAACGCACAACTGTAGTCGTTGCGTTCTAATTGTAGCTTCACGACATCCAAATTTCCTGAAGTGTTCACTACCCAGTATCCTAGTGGCTAACCATAGTGAATTCTGAATTTCACCTTCCAATTTTTGAAAACACCATGGACAAACATCCTCCCCAGGTCACCTACTTCTCTCAATCACGGGGAACTTATGGTCAATGATCATTGACAAGGAAAATTATCAAATTCGTATGAGAGGGAATGGGGAATTTTGACACAGGCATTGGCTAGAGGCCCACAAATAATTCCAGAATTTCTCTTTCAAGATTGTGTTCTGTCGCATTTTATAAAAATTGAGATGACATCTGCTTATAACCTACCACAGGTAAGAGTCCACCTTATCATCTATCTGAACAAAACCAATTTCGAAGCAAAAAGGGTAAATAACTAAGTCAGCCCTGTAACACACCTGACAAATAAAGGTTTCAACGATCATTATAGGCCAAAAATTGGTAGTCGAAACCAAAATCCTTTTTTTTTTCCTGCACGTAACAACTCAACCGACAAGTCATTGCATTCTAATTATAGCTTCACTACATCCAAATTTCCTGAAGAGTACACTAACCAGTATCCAAGTGCCTTTAACCCTAGCGAATTCTGAATTTCACCTTCCATTTTTTAAAACACCATGGATAAACACTCCCCAGGTCACCTACTTCTCTTAATCATGGGGAACTTACAGTCAATGATCATTTAAAAGTCAAATTATCAAATTAGTATGAGAGGAAAGGGGTAATTTTCATGCAGGCATTCGCTAGAGGTCCCACAAACAATTTCAGAATTTCTCTTTCAAGATTGTGTTCATTGTCGCATTTTATAAAACTTGAGAGATGACATCTGTTTATAACCTACCAGAGGGGAAGAATCCACCTTATCATCTATCTGACAACCAATTTGGAAGCTTTTGGATAAATAACTCAGTTTTTCTTTTTTTGGTGAACAAAATCACCAAGTCAACTTGGTATCAGAATAATTTCAAATAGGACCTGCCCAAAGTCAACCATATGACTACAACTAGTTGTGAAGTACAGACAATAGCAACATGACTCATCAGGTCAAGACAACTCAAACATCTCCCGAGAGCATGCTCAAGTGTTCCCTATGCTTCCAGCCCCTGTAATGACCTCAATCTCCAAATCATCCACCATTAACAGCTTCTTGATAATTCATGATTAACTTAAGATCACTATTAGCTCAAACACTATCTTGCTAATCTACTTCCAGAAAGATGCTGTGAATGTAGATGTATCATGATCTTGTCGTATGTTCTATTTTAGACATACAATCATTTTGTGATAATATCGTAATCATATCTCTTTGTGATCTTCTATTTAATGCATAGATTAGGCGTAATCATATCTCCTTGTAATCTTCTATTTTTAATATAGATTTCTAGGTTTTCTCTATTTAAGCTTGAGTATTGTAACTTTCCTTTTTAATTTAGAAATACATATCTGTTCTCTCTCCCATCTGTTGTATCACATGGTATTAAAGCTATATGATCTAGGCCTGTCAGACATCCGCTCTCCGGTGGATGCCCTAAGCTTCATCGTCATCCGCTGGGTGCTCACACGCAATACAGTTTATTCATCTTTTCTTTGAAACGTGTCAAGTTATCAGGCTACTTCTAGACCAGATCTGAAAATTTTCCATGGTACTTCGAGCTCTGTATCTTTGATTTCGCATCTCTACAGTTCTGTCTCTAATTTCTGGTTCTGTTTCTCCAGTTCTGCACCTGAAATCTACATTAGAAATCTGTATGACACTCTCTCTTTCTTTTCAAACATCACCTGAATCTGCATCTTTTGAATCTGCATTTCTTCCCCTGTTCTACAACGTTTGCATATGTTTTGGCTTCTTAGCCTCCTAACTCAACATCTCTATTGTCTTCATCATCTCACCCTAGACATAGTTCGCCAGAACCCTACCATCTTTGGCAACCCTATTACAACTCCGGCAACCTCTGGTTGCACTATTTGGTTTAAAGTTGGCTCTCTTCTTTACCAAGACCCACATTATTGCTCGTTTATGCTTTCCACTTGGAAAACTCTCGATACTTTCTGCTCTAGCAACATGAGTTTGAGGGCATGGTTCTGCAGCAAAACATCCCTGTAGCTCCTCGGTTCTTGGAGGTTTGGGGGGCCACTGTTTCAATAGTATTCTAAGAGCAGCCACTTTGTGCATATTGCCAAAGGTTAGGTCTGTCTTCAATCATCCCCCAATGATTGGGGACTAAATGGGTTCTGTTATTGTTGTTGCTGGTAGTTATGTCTCTCTGATTTCTAGCTCTGGTTCTCTGGTTTGCATAAAAAATTTGCATCAAAAATCTGTACGACACACTATTTCTTCTCGATCATCATCTGAATCGGCATTTGAATCTGAATCTTCTAAAACTGCACTTGAATATGTTTTTCCTTTGTTCTACCTCAACAATTCATCATCTCACCCTAGACATTGTTCGCCGGAACCCTAGCATCTCCGATGACCCTATTATGTCTCCGACAACTTTTGTTTGCACTATTTGTTTTGAAGTTGGCAAACTTCTTTATGAAGACCCATATTGCTGCTCGTTTCCGTTTTCTAGTTGGCAAACTCTCAATGCTATCTACTCTTGCATCCGCGTGCGCAGGGGGTGGGGTGGTTGGGGTGGGGGGTAAAGGTATCGTGGTCTCATGATATCTTCTAAAAGAACTATTTCGTGATAATATCGTAATCACATCTCCTTGTAATCTCCTATTTGACGCATAGATTAGGTGTGATTATATCTCTCTATAATCTTCTATTTTTGATATATATTCCTAGGTCTTCTCTATAAGCTTGCGTATTGTAACCTTTCTTATTGATTCAGAAATACATATTATTTCTCTCTCCCATCTGTTTTGTCACAGATGCAACAATGAGTGTGTATATGATGCACGCCACATGTTTTCAAGTCACAAGGGCGGTCTCACGAGATTATGATGTTGTGTTTCATGCCGTTCTATCTTGCATTCTCATACATAAAATGCGGCCAAGTGGAATTAGTTAACATGGTAATGTGCACATAAATCAAAATGATTCTTAGGTCTGCCCTCTCTGATGCCTTTTGGCTTTGATTTGGGAGCATGATTCCGCAATAAACTTGACGGTGTAGGGGACCACTATTTTAGTGGTATTCTGTGAGCAGCCACTTTGTGCATTTATTGCCAAAGGTTAGGTTTGTCTCAAATCCATCTGTTTCAGTGGTATTCTGGGAGCAGTCACTTTGTGCATTTATTGCCAAAGGTTAGGTCTGTCTCCTATCCATCCCCCGCCCATACCCCCAATTATTGGGGACTAAATGGGTTATGTTATTGTTGTTGTTGTGAATAAGGTTCTCTACGGAAATTAAGAGGGGTTGTTTCTAGTCTGCTTGGAAGACCTAAAAAGTTTGTTGCTTGTTGGAGGTTTCTATGCAATTTGTGGTCCATGCATCTTAGTGTCATATAAAAACATGTATTTTGGTAAATAATATTAGCATTGTTTTTTTTTTTTATTTTATATGGCCCTCATTTGTTTTCAAAGGTAGATGTTGTTCATCTTGTGTATTCACCAGGTGTGTGGTGCTTATTAATCTACACAAGAAGCATGTTCTTTTGTTAAACACACAAATCATTTACCAGAAACCAAACAATTAGTCTATTCATCCTTTTATTAATTTTTCTTGCTTCCTTCTGCAACTTTGAAAAGAATGGATTTTTCGTAGCTAATCACTTTTCAGATATCTAACCCCCATATTTTCATATTCTTTCAGTGTCGATCACTGACATCACACATGCATATTTAAGACACCACATTTAACACATAATAGTTTCACTCCATGGTTTTAATTTCAATCTATCCCCACCTTATTGAAATGATAAAAAATACATCCACAAAAGGATTCTATAGTAATCCAAGGAGAAAGAGAACAGTTGAAATAACTCCAATTCGAAGTAAGTTTGGGATCTAATGTCATTGTTCTGCACTGGATTAAGCCATTTATATATTCCTGGTCAGAAAGAAATTGACAAAATTGCTCCCTTTTGTTTTCTCTCTATACAGGCATGCCGGGAAACAAAAAGTGCTCCAGCTTTCCAAAAACAAAAAAGTTTACTAAAGTTTTCATAGTATTTAGCCCTTTTAGATAAAAGCAGGTGTTTGAAAAGCGTTAAGTAGAACAATTGGAGAAAAATATCATTGCTTATGGCTGAAAATTGTGCGATATTGCCTGAGGTCCTTCAAAATTGAAACTTTTTTTGCAGAAAATCTCTCATGCAATGTAAAGTATGCAATGCAGGAGTTACACATTACAGAAATTGTTTCCTTCATAAAAAAGAAACAGTATCTCAACAGAGAGGAACGGAAGTGTATTACATAAACTTGAGAAAGAGGCCTTGTATTAGATTTTCCAATACAAGAGATCTTAGTCACCTGTTACATTGATTTTTGACTGAAAATTTCTGGAAAAGAAAAAAGACATGGCCTACTTTACTAGTACATACGCAAAAAATGATTTTTCACGTGTCCACTTCCATATTGAGTTTTGAAAATTCAGTTCTATATATTTAGCAATTTCTAAACAATAGCCAGATATTCAAGTTAAATAAAACTGCATTTGACTAGCTCATTGAGGAAAAACTTGCAGACAAAACTGCCATCATATACATTCAGTTATGTTGAGGTTCACAAAGATGAACCTCACATTTCTATCATTTTTCCCAGTGTGGTTGTGCTTTGTCCTACTTATTGCAGGCGGATGGGGAAAGGTCTCTGTGTAAGCTGTGTGCTGGAGTGTCATCCTAATGACATTTTCCAGGTTTTCAGTGTTTTCCTTTGTATCTTCATTTAAATTCTTTCTCTGTGGTGCTATTTCGCTTCTCTCTTTTGTGGTCATGCATCTCGTAGCCCAACTGTACAGTATCTTTGCTTTATCTTCATAAATGATGTTCTCTTTCTTCCAAGAAAAAATTATGTTGAGGTTGAGGCATGCATTAAGTCAGACGAATACATCCAGGTTGCATTACTGTGATGCTTTTCATTATGATATTTCCGCCAACATCATTTTACCTTACTAAAAGGATAAAAATAACAATGCAGGTGCCTTCTGAACGTATGATGGTTTATGACTTCCCTTGTCTTGGAAGATAATCCCTCATGTGAGGTGAAGGATACGGGGACATGTCGTACATCTGTTACCAAGTTGAATATTAATTTCAGTAAGGGCCAAATGGATTGATAAAGCTTCCAAAATGGTTAACTTAGTTAAATGACAAAATCAACATTTTTGAGTAATTAGGGCTAATTCTCTGGCTCTATACTGAACAATCTCCTCCTCTTGGAACCAACTGCTCTTGCAGTGAGTTATGCACCAGTGAACCACAGCATAAACAATATAGCAAAGAAGGCTAGTTGTAAGTTCAAAAGTCAAATAATTTATTGCATGGTAGTTTATGGTTTTAAGTAGATAAATGCAGAACAGATGTTTACCCTTTCTGATAACAGGAAAAGTAAAAAACATTTGTGTAGCAAGATAGGAAGGTCAAGGAGCTTATGGACCAGCTTCT
This sequence comes from Vaccinium macrocarpon, assembly GCA_022606695.1. Taxonomy (NCBI): domain Eukaryota; kingdom Viridiplantae; phylum Streptophyta; class Magnoliopsida; order Ericales; family Ericaceae; genus Vaccinium; species Vaccinium macrocarpon. Next base: position 39,588,751 of record CM040180.1, on the reverse strand, counting down.
CCTTCATTGTGAGGTTGTTTGAGATCATTGGCATTTGACCATTACCACTTTTAAAGTATAATCAATAATGGATATACCAAAATCCGTCCTCCAGTTCTAGGAGTGATCATGATGCAGAAAATAAGAAACACAGAGAGAGAGAGAAAGAGAGAGAGGTGACATTTTGGAAATTGCTTGGTCTCAAGGTAAACTCACTCAGAACTAACTGCAATTACGGATAGTTAAGCTGAATGGACAAGTAGAACTGTATTTCAAGGTTGCCTTTAATTTTATGGAGAACCTGTATCCAAAAATTTGTAAAGCTTTTCAAGCTCTTTTAATTGTGTGGAGAAATCAAGTGCGCTAGGTGCAATGGCTAATGCTTCTTGGTGCCAAGAGTGGACCCTCCCCAGAAGGTGGTGTATCCCTATCAGACAACGACACTCATTCATTGGAACTTCCAGGCATGTGACCAAAAGTGTGCTATGAGCTTTTTATTGTTTAGAACTGCACACATTTTGGACACTTGACGGACACCTATTCCTACCCACTTAGACACACAGACACAGGACAAGTTTAAGAAAAAAAATCTCTAAACCTCAATATTGTATATTGTTTATGAAACAAATTCCTTGAATAAGATGTTAGGCCATTTTGTCCTTAAATCATTTGATGTATGTGAGGCGGTTACACCAAACACTGACCTCAGAAGCTGCAGGTAGGAGGAGGCAACTCAATCCCTATAAAAATCTTAGTACTTACTGTTTCCCTGAATAGATATAAGAATGGTTAATTGTTGATGTGTCCCAGCCATGATGTGTTCAACTTTTGAAAATTCGATGTCTAGGGCGTTTCCTTGTCATGTCTTGTCCTTGTCCTGTGCCATATCTACACTGCTTCTTCTTTGAATCTTTCAACTTCCTTTTCTATAAGAGTGACTATAATTGTGACATAAAAATCTATAGCAATAACTATTTTTTCTTCTTCACTTCAACAGTAACTATCCGAGTCTCAAAGCCACTGAACTCTATAACAAGATCTGGTTAGACCCAATTAGTTTAAAGGTGCAAAACCTAAACCTTTTGAACCCTTAGAAATTCCATATCACAAGCCTCGTCCCTGTTCTCTTCAACATTTGACCCATACTTTCATAAGATCACAAAACTAGAAAGGGTATCTGTTCGCAGGTATCATCAAAGGCACCAAAAACAACCACTGAACAGGATCCAAAGTCCTTTCCCGTCATTGACGAAACAACGTCCAATTACTCCAAATGAACACTGAATCTAATAGCTTATACCCTTTCAGCCCCCAAAATATAATGAGCTTAAACTCCCTACTTTTTCTGCTATATCATATTGGTTTTGGGCTTGATACTTCTAGTTAGGAGAGTGCTGACCAATGACCATGTATGTCTTACATCACTACATCAGTAGGTGGGTGCAGTGAAGAGGGTGGAAAATTTAAGGATGGTATATAAGGGGAGGGAGAGAAATAGAATACCACGCTTTCTGTTTTCTAGGCTGAAGGGGAAGTTCTGTGAGTCTTTCCTCTCTTGGATTTTGTAGGGAATCTTAATTTTATTGATGCCCTGCTTTAAGTTTGTATCTTCCTAGCATTTCTAAAGGTTGCACTCCTTTTGGTGCCTCTACAGATATTAGCTACGAAAATGAAATGAGTAAGTATGAAATACTGGACACTGGCTGAGCCAGATTTCGAGGTTGTAGAAGAACCTGTCATTAACAAGATAGAGAATTGTCAGAACCATTTCAGTTGGTTATCATACCAAGTTATCAAGTAATTCCCTGAACACAAAATCCCAGACAACATATTATCTAGTATAACACATCCTGAGTACGTTTAGTCAAATCCCTGATCACACGTTTTAGGCTAAACTTTTTACTAGGTAATGACATAAACTGTCTCAAGTGAGGGGACTAATTGGTGGCCAGAGTACTCTAAGCATATCACTTCAGCTGTTGTCTCTTAAAGCATTTAGAATTGATATCTCATGAACTTCCCCCACAAATTACAGAGTTTCTTCTCAATAATTTCTTTCATTTTTCGGTATATCTAAAGATACATATTTCCGAAATGGAGATCTTAAACCATGACCAATTTAAAGGAAAAACAAATAAACTTAGGGGGTCATTCTTCAGATGCTCATGGAAACAACAAATAATGATCAGTGTATGGAGCTCTTTCTTTCCATCAACATAAAAGACCACCACTTACTAGTGCCATTGCTTCAAGCAGCCAAATAAATCCCCCTATAAGATCACTTCTAATTGCCTCTAGGTCATTCCATTTCCGCAAAAAAAAAGTTTGTTTGCATGAAGCCATGAAGGAGATGCTCAGATATATGAAATCATGCATTAATCATAAGTCAAGCAGCTTGTCCTAGAATCACATAAATAAATCAATTTCTTACCATCAATCCCCTATTGCGTGAGCGAGGAAGATCTTGAATATATTTTTCGAAAGCCTCTAATCTTACTTTCCCTTTAACTTCTACAGATTCAGACCAGTTGGTATCAAGCAACTTCTCACCACTACAAAGAAGTCATCATTGAAAAGGTTACCACATGAAAATTCATACTTACAGAAGACAAAACATATCCTTTTAGCCGCAGCTAATTATACTAAACTTTGTGGAGCGATATTTACAACAATACTCTATAAGACCCTTCTAAAGATTATTGAATCAGGTGTCCAACAAGCTGAATGGCCATTTATGTGCATTATTCCAATCAAGTCACGAGAACATAGCTTGAGACACGCAAAAATGACTCAAATGGATAAATATCAAGAGATAAACTGAGGCGGTACTAAGGATACGTGTAATTTTCATATTTGATTGGGATTTAAAGCTCGATTTGGTTTGGTTATATAAATAGTTTCCCAGGGAACAAATTCTGTTCAGCTACAACACATTAGGACAAGGATGCCTGCTGGAAAAGGGGAAATACAAACTTATCAAGAAGCTAAATAAATATAGCATCCAGAAGTATGTAGATAATTTATTGTCAAGATGACTATTCCATGATCCAATATATAGATAATACACAAGTAACAAGTTGAGGTAACCGGTCTAAGGAATTATCTTCTATTGTATAAGCTATTGCCTCCATGGAGCAAAACATATTAAATAGACAGATTTGTTGGTCATAAAAAAAACTAGGCTGAAAATCATTTACCTAGGAAATCTAAGAAGCTCTGACACGTCTACCAGCCTCACGTATCCAAGTCAAGCATGGCACGACACTCTCCATACATGTGTCTGTTGTGCATAAATATGTGTCTGTATTTTTTGTTACATTTTTCTTAGTAGAACAAGGTGAGGACACTTTGGAAACACATTCCACAAACAATAACGGAACCCATCTAGTCCTCAATCACCGGGGATATGGATGGGGGATGATTGGAGACTGACCTAACCTTTAGCAATATGCACAAAGAGGTTGCTCTCAGAATACCATTGAAATAATGGCCCTCATAAACGGACAGCAGGGAGGTGCTGCACAGTGTGCTGTGTGGTGACTTTCGGCGCCGTGCCGGCATTGTTTTGACGATTGGAGATGTCCACCACTTAGAGCTCATTGAGTACTATAGCTCTACCAAAAATTGACTCAATCGGATATGGTTAAGTCTCTCATCCGAACAAAAATAACTTGAAAAAAATGGGTTCAATGGTTTTCATCTAGTGTTTCAAGTATGTGTTCTGATTTCTGTTAAGTTATATGTGTTCCGATAAGGCACTTAACAATATCCAATTGAGTTGATTTTTGGTGGAGTTGTAGTATTCGACGAGCTCTACGCAGTGGACATCTCCGTTTGTCGAAACGATGCCGGGACGGTGCCGAAAGTCACCGCACAGCACGCTGCGCAGCACCTCCCCTTTGTCTCCCCTAAACCTCTAAGAACCAAGGAGCTACACGGACGTTTTGCTACAGAACCATGCCCCTAAAATCAAAGCCGAAAGACATTAGGGAGGACAAGCCTATATAAATGTGCTCTGGACCATGAATGAAGGAAGCATGGTAAAGAACACACAAATTAATTAAAATACAATTTTGATAGTTGGTCCAAATCCAAAGTCAAAATTTCCAAAGATGTGTAGCATATAGATACTGATATAGTGATTAGTGACCGTTGATTGGTATCTTCAAAAAGTGTTGATAGTTTTTTTTCGTTTTATCTACTACTTAATTTAATAAAAATAAAAGCTGTGTTTGGTTGAGAGTTTTGAGAAAAATATTTTGAGAAATCTTTATAAGATTGTGTTTGGATGGTTTTTTTGGAAAAAGTAATAATTACAGAGAGATGTAATAATTGGAGAGAGATAGAGAGAGAAATGAGAATAATGATTGGAGAGGGGTTTGAGTGGAGAGAGAAATGTGATTAATGACTAGAGAGATTGAGAAATGGGGAAAGAATCTTTTTGGAATTTTTTTTGGAAATTTGAAGTGAACACAGTGAATGTTCTTTACTTTATATAGGGATTCCTATATTATATCAATAAGATGAATATGTTTCATGTTCAACGTGTCTCTGACATGCCCGTGTCCTAATTTCTAGAGAACTAACCTGTTCGAGTGTCCATGTTGTCTCTTGTCGTGTCATGTACGTGTCTCGTGTCCGTATCCCAACCAAGAAGTGTTTGTATCCATGCTTCTTTATTTGAACATACTAACAGACTAGCCAAATAAAAGTATCTCTATTCAATTTGGGGTATCCATGATTCAGATTGTTTTCCCATCCACTATTGAGTAAGAATGAGCCACTCCATAGGCCACTTGTGGTGTTGTTTGCTACTTGCAAAAAACAAAAGCTAGACCGTACGTGAAGGTTATCAGGTTCTGTCAAGTTTAGTTGAGCATACTTAAATTAGCATGAGTACCCTTCCAATCACTGCTAGTGGTCCATGAAGTTGTCCATCATAACAGGTGTCAATACATATGCCTTCTTTAACAATTTCTTCCACTTAATATCTGTGATAAGATTTCAGGTACCATGCTTGGCGGATGTAGGTGAACTGATTTGCTGGTATGGAAGTTAACCACCTCAGATGCTTTCTCGCTTAGTTCACTGTGACAAAAGGCAATACTTGCAGTTATCTCCTACAAGGATTCAGCATAAGGAATATAGCATTCATCCCTTCCTACTAAAAGTCATTTTTACATAGGGCCTCTTATTCAAGTTCCTCAATGTTGATGATTGCATCCAGCAAGCACAACGCGATTCATTTGGCCTCGAAATGTGTTTGTTGCATAGCTTCTTGTGGTTTCATTTATTTTACTAAAGGGAGATAGCATCCTCCATTTGTCCTATTTTAGTTCCTAATGGGTGTTTCAGAATAGGTTCTTGTTCTTCATTTGAGCAATGTTTTAAACTCACTAGGCGCTAGTCGGGCAGAAGAGGGGTGCCTAGCACCTAGGCGGGGACTAGGTGCCAATAAGTCGGCCAAATGGTGCCTAGGTGGGGATTAGGCGATGATAATTTGGCAGCCTAATGTAGGCCTTGGAGCCCCACCTAGCGCCTAGGCGGGGACTAGGTGGCCGACTTTTAGAATAATGCATGTGAGGCTTCTAGCTGGTGGATGCATGATGTAGAATCTGATGCTATGAAATTCTTTGGTCAAATTATTCCTCTAATACATTGAGAAATATGGACGGGAAGGAACACAGGTAAATTTGACAATTGCAGGATCAACGTTGATTACATCATCAATAATAACTCCTATAATTTTCATCAATAGAATTTTCGATGCTTGACCATTAATCGTGTTATGTCTTTTCAAGCTCCTGATTTGTTCATGACATATCTGAAGAACAAATCTGCGTGGTTAGAACTTATCTGGATACACATCCCCCCAATGTCTATAATCACATTGTGATATGCTGGAGGAGGTGGTGGTAGATTGACATTTTCTTAATCTTGTCAATTTGGATGAGGTGTTACATGTTTGCAGAAGTTGAGTGCCTTCTTTGTGCCACCCTGACATGCTTGATTTATTTTGAGATAGAACAGGATCAAAATATTATTGCGGATGAAGTTCCTGGTATTTGTTCTGCTCCTTGATATTTGCTGTTAAATGATTTGCTCATTCAAAAACCGATACATCTAATACTACTCGTTAATTGTGTTGCAAATGCTTTAGCAGATCGGGGTTGAGCTTTTTGGAGATGCAGTGTCTAAATATTTTCAGAGCTCATTGAATCACTAGTGCTTGCATTGCTTTATTCATATTCTATGAGAGGTGATGCTTATTGTGTCCTCTCATCTCTCATTTTGCCTTGGTGATTAATAAAGTTTGTTCACGTCGTGCGGTTCTGTTTGGAAAATGATAAATGCCTATTTTTTCAGCCAACTCAAAAAACAAAGGAATCCAGTAATACTGATATTTGTTTGCTATACATGAGAAGGATTAGGATTTCTGGTTATTAATGTACTTCCTATCCGGTTGTTGCCCAAATAGAAATCATATAGACGTGGTTGCCAGTAAAAATGTAGTTTCTTTCACAATGCTAAGGAAGTTTGGGATCAGTTTTACTCACCCCTTACAATACATACTGATACAGGGATTTAGGCTCATCAAATTAATGTGCCACGGAATGAAAATCTATCATGAAAAGAGGTGGGAATTCAAAACTAAAGGCTCTGAGGCTCAGTTGAACTAAGCCTAACTGGCAGGCATTGGATTAAACAATGAGGCATTTCCTTCTGAAATTTCCCGGATTCGACAGCCAAAAGGACTTGTGTCGGGCTATAGAGATTTGTCTATGCCAGATGGAAAAGTATCATATTACTTATGAACATGAGTTATTAAGATAAGAAAATGGTCATATACTAATCTCTGCACATCTAGTGGATTCAGTGGAAGAAGATAGCAAAAGAGCCTAGATAGAACTTTTGATGCATGTGCATATGGAAATGAAAGCAAAAAGATACTAGCAGGCCTTTCCTTGCGAGCAAATTCAAGGGGAAATTTATTACATTAGTACAGGACTACAGGTATCCTAAAAACTTTGTTCTTCCATTCCCTCAATAAATTCTGTAAGGCCACACAGAAAACCCCCCACCCCTACTATGATCTAAACTAATAACTATTGCATTGTCATTCTGATTTCTTCGTCTGTCACCAATTGGTACAGATTTCTTCATCTTCCATATAAACCTCAAATAACAATAACATTTGTAGTGGAAAGTTGACATTTCATCACCATTGCATTCATTTCATAGCAATCCATGTACACGAAGAAGAATGTGATCAATAAAGTATCAGGTGGAAAAAGAAATAAAAGTAATTGAATAAACCTCTTAAAGAAAGCAACTGCAGACACGACCACACTAGAACTCAGTTGAACAGACCCATCCCAAAGCTTTTCAGCAACTGTAGAAGCTGGTTTTCCAAACTGCAATTTACTCTTTTCATCTGATATGGGAGAACCAGGAGTCTGGTCTGTCTTCTGACCACTCTCCACAGTGCTAGCGGGACAAGAAATTTTGGGAGATGACTCCAGTAAGGGATGCATCAAATTCTTCATATCTGATACTTTTTCAGTCTCCTTTATTTTGACAAAGCCATTCCCTTGAACTTGTTCTCCATTTTTAGAAATATTTCGTGAAGTAACACCTGAAGGCAAGCTAGTGCCGAGTTGTACTCCATTCTGAGAAAGTATAGGATTTTGAATTTGTGAAGATCCCAAAGAGGCTGCTCCTACAGATGGGAAATTATTAGGGCCTCCATTATTTGAAAAGCTATTACATTGTCTGAGTTCGCAAGAAACACCACACTTACTTTCTATCTCCTCATAACTAGAAGCCACTTGATCTCTTCTTATATTCCCACCATCAGATTTCAAAAGGGGCAAGAATTGATAAGATTCGCTCGGGCCCACTTGGGTTTGCCAAGTTGCTTTGACAACAGACGCCTGCATATTGAGCGAGTCAAATGATCCTTTGTATTCTGAAGGCTGAGGAGGCACATGAGAAGTGTTTATTAGATTCTCGGTTCTGTTTCCATGGAGATTCAAATTCCCATTACAGTTCAGCCAAGAACCAGGATGGACATTCTGAGTAGGAAATTGATCTTTCTCAAACTGATGCCCTAATGATGTTGGTTTTGACTTTGCTTGGTTAAAACACAAACCACGAAGTATTGTCTTCCCGTGTACTCCTGATTGGAAATGAGTATTTTGCAGGTTTGACTCCCACCGGGTGTATTGCAAATTTGATTCAGAAATGGCACCGGTTGATTTACCGTTTGTTGTTTTCCTTTTCCTTGATGATCCGCTGAGAAAATCTACATTAAAATTTCTGGAGGGAGGTCGATTTGTCCTGTTCTCCATACGATCCTCCTGAAGCTTTTACAAAAGGCATAATACTACATTCTCTAGTTTCTCGTGCCACATATTTCTGAAATAGAAACCCTTCCAAGCTTCAGCACCTACAGGCAACCACAGTGGTCTTTTTCAATAGACGGCCCAAAAACTCTTTAACAAAATATTTATTTTCTTCCAATCAGCAATGTATACACAGAATATCACTGCCAATCAATGGCAAGCAAACAAAAGATTGACCATACTACGCACATAAGAGAATTTAACAAATCCTGTGCTGGAGTTATTATCATTCTTTTATCATGACAATGAAGAGATTGGTTAATAGTTATTCTTCCCCTGAGGCAATGAAGATACGCAAAACACCAAGGGTATAACTTATAAGTTTATGATCAAGTTCATAGTAGCTCTATACTAACCAAACTTTTCAGCGGCAAAAGCGCAAGGCAAGGCGTTTCACCTCTCATGAGGCGATGCGCAAGCCTCAAGGTGTAAGCCATTTGAAATTTAATTTTCAGTTAACTAAACATTTGAAATTATTAAGAAGAGAATAATATTAATGCTAATAAATTATATAAAAACTTCTTAACCTAGCAATATAGATATCTTAATACCTGTATGTAATTAAAATTCACTCGCTCTGACAAGTTAAAGTACATGCCACCTCTATTTAGTGCAACAATTTCTATATAAAAATAGCATATCCATACTATGGGGTGGTTTGGGTAAATTGAAAAAACTAGTTTTTTGGTTTTGTCCTTATTCAATTTTTTTTTTTTTTTGTATTTGTTAGTTTTCGGTCGATTTTTTGTGGTTTCTTGGCTTGTCTCAACGAGAGGAATCTAAAAAGTATAAAATTATTAGCTAAACTTAAAATTTTGTGAATAAAGACGAAGGTTTTTTTTGTATTTGTTAGTTTTCGGTCGATTTTTTGTGGTTTCTTGGCTTGTCTCGACGAGAGAAATCTAAAAAGTATAAAATTATTAGCCAAACTTAAAATTTTGTGAATAAAGACAAAGTTGACATCCAAAAAACTGATTTTTTGGATTATTTTTTGTCTTTATTCACAAAACATTAAGTTTGGCTAATTTTATACTTTTTAGATTCCTCCCGTTGAGACAAGCCAAGAAACCACAAAAAAAATCGATTCGAAAACCAACAAATGCAAAAAAAAAAAAAGAAAGAAAAAGAATAAGGACAAAACCAAAAAAACCAAAAAACTAGTTTTTTCAATTTACCCAAACCAAGCCTATATGCTAGTGCTTTTTCAAGCCTCTGTGAACGGCGCCCCCCTAGTTTATTATTTCTACAAGGCATCAAATAGATGCTCTTTCTCATTTTGATTAAGGGATCGATAGGTTGAGAGAGAGTGAAGATCTATATGCCATGTCAAAAAAGCATATGCCTCACATGAAATCCATAAAGAGGCGCACCTTGTGTGAACGCCTATGGGACAAGGCCTAAGCCTTTGGGAGGATGAAACCTTAATGTGAAAGCCTTGAGGCATTTTTTCATAGCCTTGCCTCGAGGCAAGCCTCAACTTAGCCTTTGAAAACATTGATACTAACTAATATGGGAAGCGATAATGACCCCCTAATGTGTGGTTGATTGCCTCAACGCAAGTGCAAAAGGTGTATTAAATGTGGGAAGCATGTAGAGATGTAAAAGAGACTGGGAATAGGCCAAATAAGAATTGGTATTCTAATATTTTGGAGTTATTCTTGCCTTATGCCAATCCTATGGGCGGTTGTCTGGGGACCCATACCTAGTGACATAAACCTATCTGTTTTTCTAATTTTTATAAGTGAACAACATGGTTGACAGGGACAAATCCAAAAGGAGGGAGGGGGTTCAAAAATGCTACTCACATAAATAAATTAGACCTAATGAAGGAGCTGATGCTGCTGTTGGTTATACTTAAAAATGAAGGAACTGATCAAACCTCCATGCATAGTAGACCGGTATGAGATTATCTTCGCCCAGTTTTCAAAAACATGGCTAGAATTCCTGTCTTGGTTGGGAAAGTCATATTTTAGTATCAACTAATTGTCTTATTTTGGTACACTGATCCCCAATTCAAGACCATTTGAATCTTTGATCAAGAAAAACAACTCGATGTTACTTCTACTCATGCCACTCTTACACTGGATTCTCTTTGACCAAGAAAAACAGCTCGATGTTACTTCCACTCATGCCACTGTTACACTGGATTCTCTAATTTTCTCACCCTTTATATCCCAGCAAACTATTCCTTTAGTATTTGTAACACTCGAAGTATTCTTCTCCAGTTGCTTTTTAAGAACCCTAGAACAACCTCATAATCTACTAAAACAGGGACTAGTCAGTCCCAAAATATTTTCCTTCTGCTTTCTTTTTGAATTAATAACTAAAACCCCTGCAGGTACATGTCCATCTCCAAATACATATATAACTACATCATCTCAACATCAAACCTCCCATATGGACCATCAGCGCCATGGAAAAGCCTAGTGAGGCAACACCAAGCCATGATGAGCCAAAATACATTCACCGAGCCTAACCAAACTACTAAGTCAAGCAAGGGCTGACTGGTCTGCATTCAGGTGCTCGCACCTTGCAAATGTCCATTTGGGAGGTCACTCTTCCCCAATATCCATTCAGGTGAGTAATGATCCCCGTCCTCTTCTCACCTGTCACTAAGGGGTCCTTTGGCAAAATAAACCAATTAGTTTTTTTTTTGGTTAGTTTTACGTCGATTTTTTGTGGAATATTGATGTCTCGACGAGAGGAATCTAGAAAGTAAAAAATTATTATCAAAATAGAAAAAAAGTTAACTAAAGACAAAAATAATCCAAATTTTTGTGGATTATTGGATTATTGCCTTTATTAAGAAAAAAATTAGTTTGGTTGATAATTTTTTACTTTTTTTATTTTCTCTCGTCGAGACAAATCAATAATCCACAAAAAATCGACGCTAAACTAACAAATGGGAAACATGCTTTACTGGCAGATGCATGAGTCAGAGCATCCATAACTGCATAGCATCAGAATCAAAATTTGAATAAAGAACCCCCAACCAAAAAAAAAAAAAAATCCTAGTTTATTTATTTTGCCAAAGGAAACCTAAGAATGGAACCATTTCGATCCTATAATCATATGTGTGCATCATGTGGACGTGAATAGAGGAGTGAAGGCATATGTTGTACCATTAACATAGCAGGCTTGCTTGTTTCATTTCCAATTCTTTATATCTCATTGTCTTCTCTGGCTCCAGCCAGCAATTCTAGGTTTGATAGTTTTTGCCTTCTAGAATTGTTTGCTACTTGCAAGTGAATAAACCTCCTACGGCTAAAGCTGTTAGAATATGTGTTTTGTCCCACATCGGTTAATTACAACTTGTAAAAGGCTTATGCCTAATATAAATAAAACTTATGCGTGTTAGGGTTTGTTAACACCTTAACACTTCTCTTCTCTTTCTCTCTCTCCCAAACAACATGGTATCAGAGCCAAACCCTAATCCTCCTTAGATACACCTAAACCCATTACTTAACAGCTTCCGTCATCCATCGTAAGCACCATTCAACAACAGTCTTCATCCTCTTTTCTCACCCAAGCCTTCATCAACCTTCGTCCAGCCACCAATAGACCACCAAAACTCCAATCGACCACCAACACTACAATCGATCACCAATTGACCACCAATAGACCATTACCCAACAAAACGAGTGTCAATCGAAACCCTATATCTCTCAATCACCCAACAAAAACCCAAATCGACTTCCATAGACTGCCATTCACCCAACGAAACCCCAAATCGACTGCCATTCACCCAACGAAACCCTAAAACGAGATCTCTACAAACCAAATCGACCCTTGTTCACCCATATCTTGTACTCGAGACCCAGCCTAGTACTCAAAAACCAGACCCAGTTCCCGAAACCTTGAATACAACGTTTGACACTCATCTCCAGTGCTCGAAAATTCTCTAATTGATGTTGTCTGTACTCGACATTCTCAGGCAACCCTTGCTGACTGCCGTTTTGTCTCCGGCAACTCTTGCTTGCTAACATTTTGTCAGTCTTGGTCAATTATTCTGGTTGCAAGTAATGTTGGTCTTTGTTCGTGACTTTGCTTCTCTCTTTGGGGCTTTGCTTATCTGTCCTTGGTAACTGTTTTCTATGTTATTCTCCTTGGGTTGCTATATCATGTGGTTTAATGGCTATTGTTGTGGATCTACTATGTTGGGTTTGATTGTTGGTGATGTTACTGTTGGTTGCAAGCCATTTTGATTGATGCTACTGTTGGCTACTGTTGGTTGATTCTGGTGACTATCATATCTGTTTATAATTCTCCTTTGTGCTCCTCCATTACTCTTTAAAAAAAAAAAATGACTACGAGTTCTGCCTCCAGTACTTCTAGTTCTAGTTCTATCTCTAGTGATGTTTCTACCCATGTTTCTATTGATGTTTCTCACCACTGGTCTCCTAACATGTTGTCCATCACTGCTATTCGTTTGAATGGAAAGAACTACGCTACTTGGGCTAAATCAGTTGAGACGTATTTTTTTGGCTCCAGGCAACATGATTTTCTCATTGCTGATCCTCTTACTCATTCTTCTACACTTGCCAATTGGAATATTACAAATGCCCAAATTCGCCTTAAGTTGTGGAATAGTATGTAGCCAGATATTAGTGGTCCCCTGATTTTTTTGGACACTGCTAAACAGGTTTGGCGGCGCACTCAAGAGTCATATTTTGGGGTTAATAATCTGCGTCGAACTTTTGATTTGTATCAGGAATATTTTTCTCTGGGCCTTGGTGACTCTTCTTTGGAGACATATTATACTAAGTTCAGCCGTGTTTGTGAGGAGCTCAATATTTGTCAATCTCTTTCTATCGATACTCAGGTTATGCGTCAACAACGCGAGTCTCTTAATGTGACTCGTTTCTTGAATGGTTTACCTATGTCTTATGATCCGATTCGTTCTCAGTTGCTCGGAGGTCGGGAGTTACCTTCTCTTAGTGAGGTGTTTAGCCGCATTCGTCAGGCTTCTATATCTGATACTGTTTCTGCTTCTTCACTGCCTTCTGATTAGTCTGCTTTAGCTGCTTCGGTTACTAGTGGCCCTTCTTCCCTTGGTTTTGGTCGTGGTGGTCGCGAGTCCAGAGGAGGGACACGTGGTAGTTTTGGATGTGACTCTAGCCAAGGTGGCCGTGTTTCTGATGGTGCAGGTCGTGATTCCGGGCATACAGGTCAGCAGTCAGGGGCTGTTGGACGTGGTCGAGGTCGAGGTCGTGTCCCTCGACATTTTACTTATTGCAAGGGGAATAATCATACAGTTGATCGTTGTTGGAAACTTCATGGCCGCTCTTCTGCACATCAGGCTATTGTATCTGAGCATGATGGGGTTCCATTCACCGCGGCACCTAGCTCTACTCCACGTGTGGTTACTATTTCAAAGGATGAATACCACGTCTCACATCTATGCAGACATCTTATATGCCATCTTCCTCCACTACTACATTTGCTCAGACAGGTTCTTCCTTTGCTGGCCTTGCTTCTCATTCTCCATGGATCATTGATTCTGGTGCTAATGATCATATGACTGGTACTTCTGCTATTTTATCTGGCTCTCGTCCTATTGGCCAGTCTTCTCATGTTACCTTAGCTAATGGCTCCACTTCTCACATAGCTAGTTTGGGTTCCGTTACTTTAAATTCATCACTTTCTTTGGACTATGTTTTTCATGTTCCTCATTTTCCATATAGTCTCATGTCTGTCAGTAAGCTTACTAAATCCTTAAATTGTTCCGTCACATTCTTTACTGGCTATTGTGCTTTTCAGTATCTTAAGACGGGGAGGAAGATCGGTGGGGGTACTGAGCTTGGTGGTCTCTATTACTTTACTGATGACTAGCTACCACCTCCTGTTGCACTCTAGTCCTCTGTTTCTCCATACCAGCATCATTGCCGTCTTGGTCATCCTTCTCTCCAGAATCTTAAACGCTTAGTTCCGTCTTGTAGTCATGTCAATAATTTACCATGTGAAGTCTGTCAATTTAGTAAGCATCATCGTGTTTCTTTTTCTCCTAGAGTAGAGAGTCGTGTGTCCCGTCCTTTTCATTTAGTTCATTCGGATATTTGGGGTCCTATACATGTTTTGTCACGCTAAGGATTTCAGTATTTTGTCATTTTTGTGGATGATTATTCTAGACTTACTTATGTTTATCTTATGAAAGCATGATCTGAGGTGTATACCATTTTCAAATATTTTTATCAAGAAATCAAAATTCAGTTTGATGTTCCTATTCAGATTCTTCGTACTGATAATGTTGCAGAATATTTTCGTATCATTTTATCTATTTTTCTTGATGATCATGGTATTATTCATCAATCTTCTTGTTCTCGCACACCCCAACAGAATGGTGTTGCTGAATGAAAGTTGCATCATATGTTAGATGTGGCCTGTGCACTTTTATTTCAGCACCAAGTTCCTAAATCTTTTTGGAGCGATGCTATTCTTACTGCAGGGTATCTTATTAATCGCATGCCATCAATAGTCTTAGGGGGTCAAATTCCATATGAAGTTTTGTTCTTTGGTCATCCCCTGCATTCTCTACCTCTTAAGGTTTTTGGTTGTATATGTTAAGTCCATGCGCTTGGTCCTGGGCGGGATAAACTGGATCCCCGATCCATCAAGTGTGTATTTCTTGGGTACTCTCGGACCCAAAAAGGATATAAGTGTTACTCTCCGGTGTGAATTTGTGTGCGCTGATGTCACCTTCAATGAGTCTTTGCCTTTTTTCCCAACTTCTACCGCCATGGATCCGTCTCATTATATACTTACATTGGTTCCATCTCCACCTCCCCACCCCTATCAATCTGCCCCTCCACCCCCGTTGCAGGTATATACTCGTTGGTTGCAAGTTCCATCAGCTTCGCCCCTGCCCATCTCGGCCGCCTCGTCGCGAGACCCTGAGCCGTCGCCTGATTCGGAGCCAGGGCCATCATCTTCTCTTGATTCCATTCCTATTGCTCTTCACAAAGGTACTCGTGCTTGCACTTCTCATCCAATTGCTCGTTATGTTTGTTATGCACACTTATCTCCTTCTCTTCGTGCCTTTGCAACTTCTGTTTCCTCCATTTTTGTTCCTACTACCGTCTAGGAAGCCTTATCTATTTCTGAGTGGAGGAAGGCTATGGAAGATGAGATGTCTGCCCTTCACCACAATTGCACGTGGGACTTGGTATCTCTTCCGTCTGGAAAAACTACCGTTGAGTGTCGCTGGGTGTTTACTGTGAAATACCATCCCGATGGGTCTGTTGAGCGCTACAAAGCCCGACTTTTTGCTAAGGGTTATACTCAAACTTATGGTGTTGATTATGCTGAGACATTCTCTCTTGTTGCTAAGCATGGGTCTGTCCGTATTCTCCTCTCTCTTACTGCTACTCTTGGCTGACCTTTATTCCAATTAGATGTCAAAATGCTTTTTTGCACGGTTATCTTCATGAAGAAGTCTACATGGAGCAACCACCAGGGTTTGTTGCTCAGGGGGAGTGTAATCGGGTATGTAGCCTCCGTAAAGCATTGTATGGCCTTAAGCAATCTCCTAGAGCTAGGTTTGGCTAGTTTAGATATGTTGTTTTGAGGTTTGGCATGCGTCGAAGTGAGTCGGATCATTCTGTTTTTTCTCTCACATCGGCATGGGGAAAAGTATTGTTGATTGTCTGTGGGGATGACATTATTATAACTGATGATGATCATAAAGGTATCAATGAGTTGAAAACCTTCCTACAACAACAGTTTTATACCAAGCATTTGGAAAAATTATGATATTTCTTAGGCGTTGAGGTGGCACACTCTAAAGATGGTATTAACTTGTCTCAGAGGAAGCGTGTGTTGGATATTTTGCAACAGACTGGACTATTGGGAATTAAACCTGTTGAGACCCCCATGGATCCTAACGTGAAACTATGCATTGACCAGGGGGAGTTGCTCCCTAATCTAGATCAATAACATCGCTTGGTTGGTAAGTTGAACTATGTTACCATCACATGTCCTGATATTTCCTTTGCAGTTAGTGTGGTGAGTCAGTTTATGTTTGCACCTTGTCTTCCACATTGGGAAGTAGTTCTTAGAATTGTTAAGTATCTTAAGGCTCATCCAGGGCGTGGTCTATTTTATCGAGCAAGTGGACACTTGCGTGTTGAGGCATTCACGGATTCTGATTGGGCAGGGTCTCCATCTGATAGGCGATCGACCACAGGATATTGTGTCTTTGTAGGTGGAAATCTTGTCAATTGGAAGAGTAAGAAATAGACTGTTGTTGCTCGATCTAGTGCAGAAGCCGAATATCGAGCCATGGCTCATACTACATGTGAGATTGTGTAAGTGCGCTCTTTTCTTGAGGAGATAGGATTTATGTGCAGTTGCCTATGAATCTATTTTGTGAAAATCAAGCAACCATCCACATAGCATCTAATCCAGTTTTTCATGAGCTGACTAAGCATATTGAGGTCGATTGTCATTTGGTTCGCGAGAAGCTGACAGTTGGTGTGATTGCTATTCCCTTTGTATCTACCGGTTCTTAGTTAGCTGATATGTTTACCAAACCATTATTTAAGCCACGGTTAGAATTATTGTGTAACAAGCTAAGACTAATTGATATTTATTCTCCAACTTGAGGGGGAGTGTTAGAATATGTGTTTTGTCCCACATCGGTTAATTATAACTTGTAAAAGGCTTATGCCTAATATAAATAAAACTTAAGCGTGTTAGGGTTTTTTTAACACCTTAACACTTCTCTCTCTCTCTCTCTCTCTCTCTCTCTCTCTCTCTCTCTCTCTCAAACAACACTAATTACCACTAGCAAAAATCACATAAACAAACCATAGTAGTCCGAACATTTAAAAAAGTTGTACCAACCTCTGTTGACCATAATCTTCTATCTTTACTCGTAGAGTAATGGCGTGCCTAAGATGTTTCTAAAATTCCCTACACAACCATTGAAGGTGGTAAAATAGTTATACTCTCCATGCTTTTACAACCAATATGTGGTTGTTTTTCCTTATTTCACTTTCATGAATAGTTGGTATGTTTTTACTCTTTTAGCTAATTTCTCCTCTGTTCCCTTGGAAATAGATGAGTTAAGCTTATACAGGATTAGTAATCAAAGTTATAGATTTACAATATATCAAATACAAAATACTCAACAAGAGAGTACTTTTTATCAATGCTGACTCTTAAAAGCATTTCTTTCCTTCCAAATTTATTCAGATGAGAAATAAAGCTCCCAAGCAGGAAGAATTTTGCTAATCAAGCTTCCAATTCTTTAACTTCGTTCTTTTTTGTCCTCCCTGTTGTTGGTCTGTAATTGGTTTCCTGTTTCAGAAAAAGATGAAAACAGCTTTGTTGTTACTTCAAATGTACCAATGGTAAGTGGGAAGACTCTGATCAATTGTTCCGTTCCAAACTTTAGGTTTTCCTTATCATTAAATCATCAAACTTCCGAGTATCATTCATTTCGAAAATGTCCTCTCTTTCTGGTCCTATAGAGCAAATGAACATATTTGAAAACCCCTGTAATTGAACAGTCCGACCAAATTTGCTACTCTACTGATGTAGTTTGGTTAGTTTAGGCAATTCCATTCCATTTAAGATTAAGTTCAACAACACTACTTACTAGGCAACGGTCCTATTACTTTTATTTGCTGTCAACTACACTAAATCCAATGTCAGTAAAATCCTTTTTGCTGTATTGTACCATGGACATACTACATTATCCTCAAGTAATATGAGCTTTTGAACAGTTTAATTAATCCATAAAGAAACCTTCACAATTTAAGCGGCATCAATGTTTAAATTGCTAAGCTCAAGGAAGCCATACAAAAATTGAAGTTCAGATGACAAGCTATTGAGAATGGACTCAAGATTGGTATGCGGCTCTAAACCATCCTTAGATGGCTCAATCTAAGTTCTTAAATACATAGAAAACAATCAGCTCAAGTTGTTCCTTTCCTTTTAACAGCACTATTAACTTATGTAATGTCTCAAAAGATCACCCCTGTGGTAAAATGTAGCGTTAAGTTTTTGAAACTGTCCTTACCATTGCAGAATATCTGCTCGATATATATATATATATATATATATATATATATATATATATATATATATATATATATATATATATATATATATATATATATATATTCAAATATTTTCCTTTCCTCATTTTTACTGTTCTTAGATTAATCTGGGAAAAAGACCACTGACACAAACCATTTTAATTTCACCGACTAAATAACAATCTATGTCGACTCTGGTTAAAAATAAAATAAAATAAATGTATTGGGGGCTTTATTTAACACAAAGGTCATAATGATAAGTTCTCTATCTTCCAGATTTGGCTAATTTCCCGAAAACTTCACATTGAGTTTGATTGTTAACAACTTTTGTTATTGGCCCAAAGTGTTACAGGCTGTGTTCGGTTGGGAGGTTTAGTTTAGTTTAGTTTAGTTTAGTTTAGATTATGTAAGCAGGTGTAATAAGTGGAGAGAGATAGAGAGAAAAGTGAGAAAAATGATGATGTCAGCAAAACAGAAATGGGACAAAACCGGAGCTAAACTCCTAAATGAACATGCCCACAATCACTTCAGTATGGAAATATGGGATGCCATGTAAAAATAAGAGAACTACTACATCTACAGCCATAATAAATAACCAACATTTTTCTTTCATTTTCATATACTGGTCTACACGTAAGGAATGAAGGAAGATTTTGGACCAACTTTAGTAATTGGAACGGCTGCTGACGATTATCTGTGGAATCCAATATAGTTGGCTGTATGATATGGTACTGAGGAATCATGTTCTCTTATTCATTTACAATCCATGATGAACTTTGGTCATAGAATTTCCCCCTTTGGCCTTTAGCCAATCTGTTGCACACAAATAGTACACAATTAATCCCTAATTATTTCCACTTCGATTCTTTTTCCATTCACCCATAGCATCTGCTAAATGTTTCCTAAGGAGTCAAATGTGTAGTCATGATAGTCATCAGTGGGCATTATAGCTGTGCATGGGGTTTTTCACTAGCTAAGTATCTAAACTGAACAATATTAGTTCAAGTTGATCTTTGAGCAAAATCTTCGGCATGAATCGTTAGCAGGTTGGTTGCATAAGCATAATTTGCATACCCTGTTTTTTCAGACGAAATACCAATGTCTGAGCTCCTTTCCAAAATCAAACACCAACAAATGAAGTTTTCCATATCTTTTACTGGCACCGGCAAATTTGTGTCTTCGCAACCTTTGTTGGCCAGTTATCCAAATGTATCCAAGCATTTTAGCTTTAGAACTAGACGCGCTTAGAATAATTTCAGCATATTCATGAAATAAATTGCAAATTTGTAAAACACACTTGAGTCCAATGAACAAAAACTAGTCATAGTATTTATATCCAGGGCAAACTTCACTTTGAGCCCTATGGTTTGTGTTGGGAGTCCGATTTGCCTAGGGAATTTCACGTGTGCACATAGCGGCCCAATCCGTTTGGGAGTAACCACAAAGTCCACACCACATCGCTTGGACCCAATATAAATTGAATGAAAGTGGATAAGGGCGACCCAATATACATTGAATGTTATCCAAGCGATGTTGTGTAGACTCCATGGATACTCCCCAACAGATTGGACCTAATTCCTATGTACACACGGGAAGAACCTCAGGTGGATCGAAGACCATGGGCAAACTCTCCTGGAAGCATTGGTGGTTGTGGGCTCGCACGGAGACTCTTGGAGTATGATGCTCTCAATGGTGTGGATGCGGTAAATAAGCTCGGGTTCAGCCATGGTGTTGGAGAGATAGATAAAGAATTAAGGAGGGTAAAGTGGATCAGATCGAGGGGGAGCTAGGCCTAATGCATGGCACCACACATGAGAGGGAGATTATTCGGACATGTGTGAATGATTGAGTCCTACATCGGATAAATAGAAAAAGGATTGGACCTTAGTATACAATTGGGTGACTTACCAGTTACAAGGTTTACCCTTTTAAGTGGATATGACATTCACTATATATTGGTTCCAGGTAATGCGGCGTGGACTCCGTGGATACCCCTAACGGTTGCAACCCCAGGACTCCCAATAGTTTTTAGCAACTATCTTCTATCTTAGGTTTTTAACAACTACGCCTCTACCTAACAGATCAGACTCCTGTATTGCACACGTGGATACTCCCTAACGGATATGTATCATGTATTCTAGGTTTTTGACAACTATGCCTCTACCTACCCAAAGCACACCACTTTTAGGGCTGTTTTGACTTAACTAATTTTTTGGTTAAAGTTAAAAATTTTAAAAAAATTACTTAGAGTTAATCTGTTTTAACAAATGTTTACACCTTTAGATCAAACAACATATCTGGTATTTAACCAAAAAATTTAATAATACAATAAGTTTAGACAAGCCAAATCCACTCGTATTAGTGGACTCTACCTCGCATAAATTGAAATTTAGTCAGATTTGAGTAAGATTAGATCCATTCTTTTGGTATTAAGCAGAAAAATATGTGGCATGTCACACCACCTCAAGATTCCTCATGGAATTTAACAAACAATTTGAGCATCAGGGAAAATTAAAACTCCGTGTAGCCGAGTTTTTGCCAATAAATCACATTCAAACTCATAAATTCAAGAAAAACAACGATGGTCGTGGGAGTATATATGAATAGCTGCTCCATATATATACTATATAAAAATAGGTGTTCGTATATATGCAAGAAAGATATAAACTGCAATCGGACTGAAACAAACCTCATTCCATAGATTCTCGATCATAGGGTTCCGATTGCCCCCTCGCTCTCCCGCGATTTCTCAATTCAGGAAACTAGGGCGTTAGAGGTATGTCAGGAACTTGTGGGCCTTAAGGCTGTTTCAGTATCGGCCGATCCAAGTTTTGTCAACCGATAGGATCTGTTTGGGTTATTGTAATTGTTGCAGGGGTGAGCATAAACCCGTTGAACCCGCCCGACCCGACCCGAATGGATTCGGTAGGTTCTAAACCCAGTAATCGGTCGGTTACGGGGTTGAAGTTTCTCAAAAATCTGATTTTCAGGTCAGGTGTCTGGTGAGGCTTTGGCGAAACAGACAAACCCGATCCGATCCGATCCGACAGAACAATATATAGAATGTTATACAGTAGTGTAATAAATTTACTCCTAGGTAAATAGAACAAAAAACGTGAAGGGTCATGTCTCATGTACAGAATCTGCATACTCTTTTGACTTTCTCTTTCTTTTCCTTTTTCCAAGGCTTTCCCTTTCCTTTTTTCAAGAGCAATAAAATTTATTTGTTGTGTCCCACCACTATATGTACTATTGTACTCTATCCAATAATCTCTCTTCCTTTCTCTCTCTTACTAGAGTTATACGGTGCCTTTTATTTTTTCTGTTCAAAAAATGGAGTACTCTCCCCTCTCCTTCCAAACTCTTCCTTCTCTCTTTTTTCACTCATACTCATCAGAAACTAGGCTCCTCCTCTCCTCTCTCTCCCTCTCTCTCAATTTCAGGAGTAGCTTGGAGAGGGATGAAAAAAGATTTGTTTGATCTCCTATTTATTTGAATTTTTTTGCCTTAGATATGAAATTTGTGGAGAAAGGAACATCAAAAATCCAGATCGGTTTGGAGACGAACATCAGAACCAAGAGTGACTTGGAGACGAACATCAAAACCAGGCACTCGCACTCTTAATATCTGCCATTTTCTGTCTTAGATCTGATTTTTTATTATGTTTTGATTGAAACCCAACGACCCCGACCGATCCGACCCGCCAAAACCGGTGAGATTGTTCGGTTGGTTAATCTATGCCCATCGGTCAGTGTTGGGCCTGTAAATTTTCAACCCGACTAGTTCGGGTCGGGTAGCGAGTCGGCACCAAACCCGCCCCGCCCCGTGCACACCCCTAGGCATCCTCGTGGAACCCAATAAGCTCCGGAAATGTTGAGTAGAGAGCACCGAACACAATTGATCACATACCCATGAGTCTCACGTAATATATGTGTGTGGTGTGGGAGCTACATATATGTGAGGGTTATGTTCGTTGATGTGACTGGATGGTTGTGTTCCTATTTTTTTTGAATAAGTTCGGATATTCTGGCATATTTCATGGATATCAATATATTTCCATGAATATTAATACACATTTTTTTTTAACCAAGTGTTTGAAGCCTAACGGTTATTTCCGGGTTTTCCCACAAGGGAGACTAGGGTTGGAGCCTCAGCAAATGTGTTTGAGATTTAGGGTTACAGATAGCTTCTAAACCTCTCTAGACTAATCACTAACTCTCCCGCTAACGCCCTACTTATGTATATCAAATGGCAAAAAAAATTACAATTTTTTTAGATATTTATGCACGTTTTACGTATTATAAACTATAAAGGATGGAAGTTAGCATTTTCTGTTACTATTTCTCGGATCTATTTTTCCTCGGGTCATTCACTGTGCAGTCGAGGACCAGTGGAAACTCAAGGTGCAGAAGGATTTTCTTAAGGCAAAAACTAATGGAGTAAGTTTTTGGCTTAAGAAATTCGTTCCATGCTCAGAGTTTCCATTGATCTGTGTCATCAGCTAATCCAACTGCATAATGGATGATGCGTTTGAATATGAGAGAGAGAGAGAGAGAGGAGAGTGTGAAATTAAGTAGACTGAGTCGGAGGTTGTTTAAGAGCCTCATTTTCAGTTTTTTATTTTTAATTTTTTGGCTTTTTAGATTATGGTTAGAATGTATTTTGAATTTAGTTAAAGTGTTTGAGAGAAATGTACAGAATGCATTTTGTAACAGGAGTAGGGTTTGAGATATATGTCCAAAATACAGTGGGTATTTTTTGTTAATTTGAAAATGAGAAAAGTGAAAAATGAGAAATGGAAAAGCTCCTCACCACCTCTTTTTCGTTTCTCCTCTCTAAAGTCTAAGATGGAAAACTCGTTTTAGGAGAAGTTATTTTGGCCCAAGTCTTCCAAACATCCAAAACTCAAAAATGTGAAAATGAAAAGTGAAAAAATAGCTCCCAAACACCCTCTCAATTGAAATTACGAGTTTGGAGTTTATTTCTCTCGGAGTAACTATTTTCCTTTATTGAAACTTTTGTAATCAATAATGCTACATGCATGTAGAGTTTTCATATCTAATTCATTGACCGAGATCGAGTAATCGCCCCAGTACCCCTCGACTGGGCTCATAATTCGCGAGATGTCTCAATTTCGAGCCGAATCTACTTTCTCTGTCCCGAAAAGTTAGTCCCCTATTAAATTACTTGCAATTCTCAAACTTAAATTAACACTATTTTTTTTGTTCAATATCAATAGAGGTGTCAAATGGACCAGGCTGACACGGGCACAACATTAGCATAGTTTTGGACGGACACGGGACGAAAGTGGGCACGACATGACATGGGGAATGAGTTCGTATCCGTGTGCCCTTCCCCAGCCTATAAATTAGAGATAGAGATCCACGACCTGGAAGGCCGATTACTCACTCCCTAGGTGCTAGAAAGCTGCTCACCCACTAGCCCAACTTGCATGACTAAACGCCGAGCACTCGACTTGGAAGCTAGAAGGTGCCTAGCTACCTTGAGAGCACCTAGCGAATTTTAAAACCTCGCTTAGACGGGCATGGCACAAGCTAGTCTTATGTCAAAAGCATATTTTGCAACAAAGAACCAAGGGAGTACGTATGCAAAACAATCTCTGCCAGGAACGCTAATGATTGGGAAACATTTTACACAGAAAGTGTTTTCAAAAAACGTTTTCCACCCGAAACAAACAGAGTATTATTTGATATTAAGTTGAATTTGATTTATACTGGTGTGAAATGTACTCCATCACAATTATGATTAACACTTCTCAAATTTATCTATCCATGGGAAAGGAAAGAAATACCATTACCTAAAATTACAAAATCTAACTACTTTCCGTTTTCATGAATCGATATTCCATGTACTCATTTGAGCATCATTTTTTCCCCTGCTCTTTGGACATTTTGAAAAACAAATAGAAATAAAAATAAAGAAAATTAACACAAGAATTTAACAAACATAAGCTATGTTAGTAATTGGATCATATTGAGACCCTCGAGCCAAGAAACG
The DNA here is from genome assembly GCA_022606695.1 of Vaccinium macrocarpon. Lineage (NCBI taxonomy): Eukaryota > Viridiplantae > Streptophyta > Magnoliopsida > Ericales > Ericaceae > Vaccinium > Vaccinium macrocarpon. The sequence continues at coordinate 39,564,309 of CM040180.1, read as the reverse complement.
AGTCCGGAATTTCCCAAAAATAAAAATGAAAAACGCTTTGCTGCGCGCTATGTGTTATATAACCTGGTCGAGTTCAAAAACCACTTTTACTTCAAGCAGGACCGGAGAAATGGACCATCACAAAGAAACGCAATCAGAACATAAACGATTACTACAAGAATTGATAGCAGTGTGAACCTGCAAAACCAGAAGCATCCAAATTAGCATCTATGTGCTTGGAGAAAAACTTATATGCCGGACATGTATCGCCACATGATCCCCATCGGGAGTAAATTTGCTGTTAAGACATGTTTTTTTCTCGATTATCATTATATGTACAAGAAGTTTGATTGAGCTTACGTACGTGAGCTTGACATTTCTCCACCACATGGCATTCCTGAGTTTCCGAGATTGCCTTCTAAACCGAAACGTATTTCCTTGCAACGTTGCAGTTTTATCAACTAGAATCGCCAACCGGTCGCCCCTCTCTAGAACTTTATTGATATTGTCTATCATCGCGACCCGCACCTATCATCACACACCACATAAAAGGGACATAATTAGTCCTTTGATTCATTTCGATTCACAATTTGACAAATAAGTACTGAAATTTCACAGTTCATGGAAAGACAGAAAAGAAAGACGAGGCAAATTACAAAATCGATAGAAATCCAGCTTTCGAACTTGAATGGGAAGAGGAAAAACAGGACCAGAAATGCTAAGTGTCAATAGAAACCACCCAGAAAGTATCCAAATTCTTGAAGATATCCATCAACGATTTGAGTGAATCTGAGCCACTCATTGAGTAAATTTGAGCCGCCCATTTTCAATTCTGGGTACTTTCTAGTTAGTTTTTCTGTGCATGTAGCACTCTTAAAAAAGTACTGGACTGCTGAAGGCTCGAAGGACTAACCTGACTCATTTCACCTTTCAATCTGTTTATCCTATCTGCATTTGGATCATTGTTGTAATGGTCAATTTGCTGGCTCAAAATTCTCGAAAATTCATCGTTCATGGCATAGGCAGGAGCAGAAAGAATAGCGCGTCCATACGTTCTCACAAATCGTTGATGAATATCTTCGAGAAATGCAAAAGGGATTCTTCCTGCGAGAAAATAGACGAACAAGCGTTACATGCCATCATCTTTTTGTAACACATAATCATGCCTTGCCTTGGAGCATTGTCGGTTGCATTAACGATAAAACTATCTATTAAAAAAAAAAAAACATTGTTGAGGAAAATAGACGTCGTGTCATAGCGTTAGACTTGCGCGTGTGATGCCAACAATGCGACAGTGCCATTTGGGGTAGCAAAGAAAGTCTAAGCAGAACATGACAGCATCCAACGTTGTTCGAGTTAATTTGAGGTTTTCAGCTTATTTGCTTTTTCAACCCATGACAATGAAGAAAACAGACCACCTAATGCTCCGAAGTCGATCATTACTTCGAGTAAGTTTAGGTCAACTTAGATTTTCCCTAATCTATTTCATCAATAGGTCTGATAAATGAATCAAACTATTCAAGGTCGTGCTCGTGTTGACTGGCTAGCTAAAACCTCGTTTGAGATTGGTTTGGAACCTAAACAACCCAAGCTTGAACATTTTTTTAAAGCTCATTAAATTTTCAAACTAAACTTGAACAAGCTATTAGTCGGCTCATTTAGCTTTTTGATTGTGCAAAAAACTCAAGTTACTTGTAATCGGCTCGATTAAATATGCCAGGCAAACAAAATTTTGAAGCTCATTAAGATTTCAAACTATGTTTAAATGATTCATTGCTCGACTCCTTCAGCTCTTTTATCAATCCATAATTCGCAAGGATTAAAACATATCTATATAAATTAATGCCAGCAATTCAAAATAGATTCCACAATTGCATGATCTTGTTCGCCTGTTTAGTTCTAATATTAATTTTGATGACATTATCATTTTCCTCATTTCTCTCTCTATCTCTCTTTACTCATTACACTTGCTGACATCATCAAAATTAAAATAAACTATCTAACTAAATACAGCCATAGTAATGATTTGAATCGTTCATTTTCTAATATTTCTTCATACTTCATCACAATTGATGTTAACATCATATTTCATGCATCAGAAAATTGATCGCAATAATTAACTACGCACATGATAATACAACAACAACAACATAAACCATGATAATCAGATCGTAAAACAAAACAGAAAAAGTCGAACACAATATAAAAATACACATAACCATTACATGTACATATTTAGAGAGAGAGAGAGAGAGAGAGAGAGAGAGTTGTTACGTCCGGCAGAGTCTTCGGCCATGCAAACAACGGTGAGGCCATCGGTCTTTTTCACGTGAAAGATATACCGGTCGTGAGAATACGACGCATTGCTGTCGTTATTATTGTTTCCAATTCCCCCAGCTTTCCTCTCCAACAACTGACGTGCCGTAGCGTTAGCATTCGTCGTGGTGGCGCTGAACTCCGCCAGCACCACCGATCCCCGCGCCACCATCGAATACAAGATCGACATCTCCACCTCTCTCTTACTATACTATGTGCATCAATATGAACATAATATATGTAATGCCTATACAGGAGATGCGATCATGTATTCGCTTATGTATGGATTTGAGATTCGAATGGCTGTTTTATACTTTTATTTGAAACGAGGAGAGAGAGAGAGAGAGAGAGAGAGAGAGAATGGAGGAGGAGAAGTAGAGAGGACGTAGATCGTACGGACATTTGACGGAAATATAGGGGGAATGAGCTGAGCCCAGTCTGGATGGGTCGGGGCCTCCAGATAATTTGGATAATATAGCTGCTTATGGTTGGGCCAGGGCCCCTGAAACATACGAAGTGGACAGCTTCGGGTTTGGGCTCACACATGAGTTTAGGGAGCCGTTAATGGGACTACAGTTGTTTTGGTAAAATAATTGACTCAGATTATTTTTTTATGTCTTTATTTAAATTTTTATTTTAGTCCCTCCGTCCCATTAAGTTGATCTCCCTATGAAACTACATGCAAATTTTAAAACTTAAAAAAAAAATATTTACTAAATTAATATTTCAACTTTTTTTTTTGCATCGTTCAAAAATCTCATCGAAAACTATTAACTAGGATTCATATTGTAAAAAAAAAATATTACTCTACAATGTGGGATAGTAATTATTGATCTAATCGAATGAGAGCGTAACACCAAGGTTTGACCTTAAAAAATACATAAGGAAACTAATTAAGGGCTAAAACCAGGCTTTCAAACAATGAAATACATATGGAGATTTATTTTCACTCTACCAATTTTTTAAATTACCACTCTCAGTTTTTGGTCCATTATATTTTATCTTTGTGGTCGGGGCGCACTGCATCATCGGAAAATGAAAATTTAGCTAAAATAATTTGTATCGCTGAAGTGTTGAAAGAGATGTAGGCATGTAAAGGGAAAAAACAATAATTAAATACTTCATCTGTCCCTTTTTCAGTGTCGACTATTTCATTTTGGACTGTCCTTAATAAGGCATGTTTTGAAAAGTTATTGAGTAAAAATTTGTGCAATTATTATTTTGCCCATTTGAAAAGTTAGTGGGTAAAGAATTAATGAATAAGACTGAAGGATAATTTTGGAAAATGAAGGTAAAAATTGATGTGTAAAGTGGAGATAAAAGTCAATGTGAAATGTATAATGATGACGTTTCTTTAATAAGTTAGATTTACGAAGCAATACACTTAAAAAAAGGACGGAGGGAGTAGAAAATAGATAAAGCAGATAGTGCTAAAGTGTTGAAAGAGATGTGGGTAGGTAAAGTGAAAAATGCACACTTTCACTAGCATTTTTTATTTTCCAAGGTATTCCAATAATTTAAAAAAGATGTGTTACGTTAACATTGCAGGAGCTAAAACAAGATAAGGTGCATACTAGAGGTGTCAAATGGGCCGGGTCAACACGGGCATGACACATTTGGCGTTGGCACGGCACGAACACTAAGGAGGTGTTCCACTAAGTTTTTTTTTAATAAACTGGTTTTTCACGGTTTTTTATGTGATGTATTGTGAGAGAATAACCTCTCTCGGTTTTAGAAAAAAAACAATCTTTTGTTAGTGGAACACCCTCTAAGTTGGACCGGCCTGGGCCATGGTTTTTGGAGCCCACAACACTTGCATGAGCATGGTTAGGCACGGGACACGATAGGGGCACGACACGGCACAAACATGTACAAGGGCACAATAAAATTATAAAAATACTTGTAAGAAACATTGAAAAACAAAACAAAACTTTCAATGTATTACAAAAGTTCTTATTACTAATAAAATGTTTTATATTTTTGAATTAAATGTGCTACAGTACTAATTTTTAGTTGTAATTATTAATTTAAAAATAGTTAGGGCAATTTTTTAGTTCTTTTTAAGACAAAGCTTGATTGTGCACGGGCATAGGAATTTGCTCGGGCACGGGACGGATTGTGGTGGGCCGGGTCTGGGCTAAGGAATTTATAGAAAAGCATGACACGGCATGCCACTGTTATTAAATGGGCCCAGCACGAAACACCCTACATATGGAAATAAATATGTTGGACCAGCACAACACTGCCCATTCGACACCTCTAGTGCATACACATTGCAGGAGCGGCGGTGAACGCTGTGATTTGAATCCCATTCCAATGCCAGATAGAAGCCAAAGTAGCAAATTAACTGTGTTTTCTCCACAAAAAAGATGAATTTTAATCCGACGATGGATAGCCATTTTGGTACATGGTATGTACCAAATGTGTGAAACTGATAATCGCAAATGGGTACATTAGGTACATACCAAATGTGGCAAACTGTGTTTTCCCCACAAAAGATGAATTTTAATCACAGGATGAACAACCATTTTGGTACATGGCATGTACCAAATGTGTGAAACCGATAATCTCATATGGGTACACTAGGTACATAACATTTGGTACATCCCGAATGTGGCTTGATTGCAAATAAATGCTGGTGGAAGGAACATGGCCGCCCCAACTCCAAGATTCAAGAGGCCTCGGTTTAGGGTATTCAAATAATCCAAATAAGAGCAACCCCATAATTTTTACTACGAGTTTTTCTATTGTTAGCCCATTACACACATAAAGGCAAAAAACACACATATCCCTACACACCTTTCATATATTTCTATACACTCTTTCACACTTTTGTATGCACTTTTCACATATTTCAATATATTTTTTAAATCCTAATGTCAGCCCAATGGGCTGACTTTAGAATTTGTCTCTTACTATTAGGCTTAAGTAATGGTCTTTATAGTCCAATATGAAAAACAAAAAGGCCTGATCTGATTTAAAAAGGCCTATAAAAACCACATGAGTATCACTTAAATATTACCCACTTTTTCCAGCCACGTTATCGATTGAAAATGACTCGGTTGAAGAGGTGGATAATACAAGTCTAATTGAAACTTTTACTTCTAGAAATGCGACACAAGTAATATTCAAATGATACTAGCTCATGCATTCTTGAGATGTTATGTTTTCTAAGATTTTGTATTTTGTGTTCTTATATAATGATTAGTATAATTTTATATTGTTTTGACTTTCTGTTGTAATTGTTGCTGTAAAATTTGTTGAAGTGTTTACTCTTTAGGGCACAAATTTTAAATTAGACATTGGACACCAAAAATCCTCGGGGCCAGCCTTGGAAGAAACTTCCGTTTGACAAATATAAGCTCTTATGTTGTTTTTTTTCTTCTTTTTTTTTCAGTTGAAGAGTTTGTGTACAGATGGTTTGTGGGGCCCGCTCGAGGTCTCATAAAAATAATGATCCGCTATATTCACTAATTTTAAGATATTGTTTTTAGTGATCTCTAGAAAATAACTCAATTGAATAACTGTAATTGTTTGATATAATCTTCAAGCTTTTTATTCATATTTAACGATCTGAATTTTGAATGAAAAGTTGAAAGATTGGACGAAGCACTCAAAGTTATATTGATTTAATTTTTTGAAAGGCCACTTGAAATAACAATGTAACATAATACCGAGACTATTTATGTGATCCCAAAATGGTGTGTACACATAATCTGAACTTTAAAAATGAAGTACTCCTGATCTGGTCCAGGATCCTGGAAAATGAGTAAAATCCAGGAGTTCAATCGGGGCCGTTGGATGTGATCCAACGGCTGGGGAAAAAAGGGCTAACTCACGGGTCATATCCGGGTAAAAATAGAACCGGGTCATATTACTAACACTCACGGGTTACCCAAATCCTCATTTCACGCTGGTTTCAAAATACAGATAGAGAGAGAGAGAGAGAGAGAGAGAGAGAGAGAGAGGGAGAAGAGACAGGCGACGCACCACGAACAAGGGAACAAATCGATCGCGATCGAAGCAAGAATATCCCTCCATCGATCGAACCAAGGTAGTTTCTCTTCCTCCCTCCCTCTCTTTCTGTACACCGTACGAAATCATACGAAAACCCTAACTTTTGAAAACTGTAACTCATCTCGCTTGTTTCTTTTTCAAACCAAACGGAGGTCAATCGAACGACTACTCTCTCTCTCTCTCTGGTCGATTTCAAAAGGATTCTGGAACAGTAGCATCACAAAAATGGATGTGTTCAGATTTTAGAGTTTTGAGGTTTAGCCGTTTACGGTTGTTGAGTTTGACTACGGAAAATTCATTTTTAAAATGAATGGATGATGGTAGTCATAGTATTCATTGGGGGATGGGTATTGTTTTAATTGTTAAGGTCGTTATTTGATTACTATATTCAGATTTTTTCTCCTGTTACATTGTTTTTCTTCTAGTTGTGATCCTCTGTGGTAATGGTTTGGGTTGTATTGAGGTAAGTCTTTTCAATGGCACTTAAAAATTGCTCACTTAATAGCTGATTATTTCACGTTTTAAGCATAGCCTTCTGCAGTTGATTGCATATTGTGGTCCAACTTGAAATTGAGTGCTTTGGATGCTCCAAATATTAATCTAGTAGCTGCTGCCTTTGGTGGAGTGCTTGAAGATTACAGAGGATTATGGATTTTAAGATTTTTTGGGAAGCTAGATGTTGAACTCCCGCAAGTCAGCACATCCTGGGACAAGATCAAGTAGAGACAGAGATGGGTTAGCTAGAGGGGGTGAATCTGATCAAATAAAATCCAGGAGGTTTGATTGAGGATTGTTTAGTTTGTTCGCCTACAAGCTATTTTGGAAAAGTGGGAAGACTCAAATTTGCTGAAACTCTTTCCACAATAAGTTTTGTGCATTCCATTTTGTTTGTACAGTTTTAGATAGTTTGTTCCTGAATTTGTCTTTTTTATTTTCTTTTCAAAGCAAGATGACAGTAGCATTGGATCAAACTGGTAGATATAGAATTTTTATCAAGTCAATAGCATTTTGCTATTTTCTTTACCTTTTAAGCCTTGCACCATCACAAGTGCATCTATAGATCTACTGATGGATTGTTTAGTGTGTTCAATTGGACATCAATGAGTGATAAGAACGTGGAAACATGGGGTGTTGAATGGGAAATGTTGTTTGATCCAAATTTAAAAAATGGGAAAGGTTGAGTATGTCACCCATAATGCCAACCTTTTTAGCCTTTAAACATGGTTTCCTATTTTTTAACTGGAAAGGAATCCTTTACTGGAGCAACAAGAAATGTCTTCACCGGGGTTTCTCCTTATGCTGTCAATTGGCTTTTTTTTTAAGCATCCTTAGATACATCAAACACAATCCAACCCATCTAATTTGGTACTGGCGGAGTGGTGACACACCAAGTTTGACATTGAACAAGTAAACAACTATTTTTTCCAAACAACTCTGGAAATTCACTTTGTTCACTTCAGAACCAAGAATGAGCCAGAGTATAGCAACCATCCTTGTTTCAATTGCTCTGGAAATTCATAAAAATCAACAAGTAAACAACGCAGTTTTCCAAACAGTTCTGGAAATTCAAAAACCTCAAAACCAGTAATCATAAACATCTCTGGAAATTCAATTGCTCAAAACCAGTAATCATCAACCAGAGCAATCAGTAACAAGGCCATTCCAAACCATACATACACAGTTTTGCCAAACCATAAGTTACACTTCCTAATGTTTTAGTTACACAATTTTTCCAAACCATACATAGTTTCAAAATAACTTTAGCAAGCTACTCAAAAATAAATGCAGACACTCCAGGTTGTTCATCTCCATCTTCATCCCCGCATGTCTCCATCTTCGGTACTGGTAGTCGTCCCATCCTAAAACACGAAAATGTCATAATATGAACAAAAAACAAAAAAGAACATACTTATAAGATCTACGAACACTTACAATCCTCATCAGAGTCAATGTCATTGTTCGAATCATCATGCAAGCTAACATCTTGAGAACAACTAAGAAAAAAAGACAACAATAAACCTTTAAACAATAAATCATCTCATAAATGGCAGAACATATAATAAAATGGCATATACGTACCTGTTGAGAAGTTTTGGACAATTCCTTTTGTCGTGGGATTGCCCGATTAATCCACAACCATTACAACGCCTCCCCTTCTTTAACGACTTCTCTTTTCCTCCCTTCGATCGCTTACCACAACCCTTGTATCTAACCGGAAACGGTTCTTTAAAATTATGTTCGCTGCCAAGCGAAATAGGCACTTCATGGCTGCTGCCAATTTCATCTTCCCTTGCACGCTTTCTTGCTGGGAACTTCTTTTGAGCCGATAACAAAGATTCTTCTAGAAGTTTGCTGTCATCTTCGTCAACCACGGCTTCGTCAATTACATTGCAAGCAAGTTGTAAGAGCCTTTGCCGCCTCCCCAACAAAGGAGTGTCACATATTTCTTTCACGCGCCCACCCAAGTCATCCACAACCCTACTAGTTTTTGCCGACTTTGTCCACCTCCGCAAGATGTACTCACTTGGAACCTCCACAATTTGCTTTTTCATGAAATATGCCAACATGTGACGACAAGGAATTCCTTCACATTCAAACATCTTGCAGCTACAACTAACATAGTTTGATGACTTCTCCACCAAAACCTCGCGACCCTTTGATCCACTCTCCTTTTCCCTCTTGACATTGTACAAACCGCGATGTTCATCTTTAAATGTCCTTGTTACCACATATGCACCACCTTGAAAGAGTTCCTCTTGGAACTTGTAAAAAATAGATTGTGTGTACAATTCACTCGCTTTCGACTCCATTAACTTTGATGTTCTGAATAGTGGCCTCTCATTTACATCTTTGTGATCCATGTCCAATTCATTATGTCGTACGCGTGCAAGTGCCCTTCCAAACCTCGTCACAAAATCCATCATAGAATTATGTGGATTGACATACTTTTTGTAGAATGAATGAGAAATCTCCGCTCTTTGACTACTACTCATTCCGGCAGAAAAAATGTGTCTCACATATGCCGGAATCCATCTATCGCGAATTTTGTACATGTCATTTAACCATTCGTTGGTGGACAAGTTAGCTTTTTTGACAACCTCTACCCATCTTTCTTCGAAATCCTCACGGCTCTCGGATTTCCAAATGCATTTTGAGAACTCATCATAATGCTCTTTATAGGATAATGCACCTATTTTTTCTGAAAATTTATTGATAATATGCCAAATGCAAAACCTATGAAGGGTATTTGGAAGAAAAGTGGCAATTGCTTTTGCCATAGCCGGATCTTGGTCGGTTATGATCATTTTGGGTGGGCCGCCTGGCATCGAATTCAACTATACTTTGAAAAACCAATTAAAGGCATCACTCTTCTCGCCACTTAAGAATGCACAACCAAGAAGAGTAGTCTGAAAATGGTGATTAACCCCAAATATAGGTGCGAAGATCAAACCATATCGATTTGTGTTGTACGTTGTATCAAATACCACCACATCCCCAAAATACTCGTATGATTTTCTAGAGGTCGTGATCGCCCAAAAACAATGAATCATCCTCCCCGTCATCATTTGGCTCCCATGAAAACATAAAAGATGGATTCATTTGTTTTTCATTCTCAAAATACTGTTATAACATATTGGCATCATGTCCCTCTAAAATTTTCCGCCTATCCCTTTCGGCATTCCTAAGATCCCGTTCCAAAAATCCAATATTTTCCAAACCTCCGGATTGCACATCAAGAACACTCATTTGTTGGTTCATTGCCACATTTGCGGCAAACTAATTGTGGGTTAAAGCTTTTTTGGCAGCAGACACGTTGCGATGAGATCGCAACAAATGCACCTTCCCCGGTGTCATAAGAGGGTGGTTGTGACCCTCGAAAAATTGGATGACTTCATACCCCTCACCACTCGATTTGTCTCTCACAACCGACATTTTTGCACAACAACCCTCTCTCGTTAGCCCCCGTTTCCGTACAGTCTTTTCAGAAATGAGTTGCGTATTCTTTTCGGACCTCACCCCTTCTTTATAACACACGTACTCTTTTCTAATGATTTGACCTTCCTTACCTAACTTGCTGGAATTTATTCGGATACTAAATCCAGATTCTTTTGCATAATTGTTGTAAAACTTGTGCGCATCATCTAAACTGGCAAACTTTTGTTTCAGTTTTGGTACCAAGTCATTTTTCACCTGAGGATTGTAAAGTGTCGTGGAAGAATTAGCAGATGATCCTCCCGGTTGAGATGGTGACGACGATACCACTTCCACTCCCGTATCTTCCGAACACTGCATTCTGAAAATCAAAAAACCAATATAAGTGAGTCAGGTAGTGAACTGAATACATCCATTAATGTACCATAAAAATAGAGAAATAAACAGGAAAGTAAACAGTTACAACACCAACACAAATCAAGGAAAACAATTAATCAGGGTTATCTCCAAACCTCTGCGAAATGAGATAAGATCTTGCAACCACACAGTTAAATGGCTCTTTTGAAACCTGCACCAACAAACAAAAGAAGTGAAAAAACAAAAAAAATCAGAACTTCAAACTTGTGCCCCTCAATGGAAGCATTACATTTTAGCATCCGAACAATTGACAAATAAATTTTCTGTAGTCAAACTCAATGACCCTAAACGGCTAATATTTGGATTAATATTTGGAGCATCCGAACAATTAACATTTTAGCAGCTGCTGGATTAATATTTGGAGCATCCAAAGCACTCAATTTCAAGTTGGACCACAGTATGCAATCAACTGCAGAAGGCTATGCTTAAAACGTGAAATATTCAGCTATTAAGTGAGCAATTTTTAAGTGCCATTGAAAAGACTTACCTCAATACAACCCAAACCATTACCACATAGGATCACAACTAGAAGAAAAACAATGTAACAGGAGAAAAAATCTGAATATAGTAATCAAATAACGACCTTAACAATTAAAACAATACCCATCCCCCAATGAATACTATGACTACCATCATCCATCCATTTTAAAAATGAATTTTCCGTAGTCAAACTCAACGACCGTAAACGGCTAAACCTCAAAACTCTAAAATCTGAACACATCCATTTTTGTGATGCTACTGTTCCAGAATCCTTTTGAAATCGACCAGAGAGAGAGAGAGAGAGAGAGAGAGTAGTCGTTCGATTGACCTCCGTTTGGTTTGAAAAAGAAATAAGCGAGATGAGTTACGGTTTTCAAAAGTTAGGGTTTTCGTATGATTTCGTACGGTGTACAGAAAGAGAGGGAGGGAGGAAGAGAAACTACCTTGGTTCGATCGATGGAGGGATATTCTTGCTTCGATCGCGATCGATTTGTTCCCTTGTTCGTGGTGCGTCGCCTGTCTCTTCTCCCTCTCTCTCTCTCTCTCTCTCTCTATCTGTATTTTGAAACCAGCGTGAAATGAGGATTTGGGTAACCCGTGAGTGTTGGTAATATGACCCGGTTCTATTTTTACCCGGATATGACCCGCGAGTTAGCCTTTTTTTACCCAGCCGTTGGATCACATCCAACGGCCCCGATTGAACTCCCGGATTTTACTCATTTTCCAGGATCCTGAACCAAATCAGGAGTGTGTATATATATATATATATATATATATATAGGGTAAACTTCTAATCCGGACTTTTAATTTCCGGACTTTTTATACAAATTTTTTTTTGACGATCCGATCCGTCCAATGTGTTCAGAAGGTGTTTTCAAGGGCCTTCGCGGAAAATTTTCAAAAAAACGGGAAAAGAGCTTGATCCAAGCGGTTTTGCAAAAAATATATAAATACTGTTTTTGCGAAAACTGCTTGGATCAAGCCCTTCCCGGTATTTTTTTTTTTGAAGATTTCTCGCGTGGGCCCTAGAAAACATCTTCTGAACACATCGGACGGATCGGATTTTCCAAAAAAAAAAATTTGCAACACAAAAACCCCATTTTTCCTTAAATCCGGGAGTGTGGACTAGAAAATCCACCTATATATATATATATATATTATTATCTCTTTTGAACAAATTTGAAGATATCAACCGAAGTAGTTCTTTAAATTGAAGCAACTGAAGCCCAAAAAAAAATGTGGAAATAAAATAACAGAACACATAATCTATTATAAAGATAGTTTCTCAGGAACTATCTAAGCAAATGTTAGTCTTCTAGACTAACAACCTTTTATTGTAACTAGGTGCGTCGACACGTGCATCGCACGAATTATTTGCCCGTTAATGCCAGTGAGAGGTTTATTCAGCACACGAAGCAACGTATTGCTATTCTACAAACTAGGTAATATTTGTTGCTCCCAGCAATGCAAGTAAGAATTGTGTGGCCTATTTAATTAAAACCACACAATTGCATCAACTATATGATCCGAGAGTATAATTCTTACCTGCAATGCTGGAAGCTAGAACATGTATGCAAGTATAGGCCAACAGGTACAGGAAAAAAGCAAATGGTAATTGACCTAATTTCTCTCTCTATCTCTCTCCACTCATTACACCTGCTGATATCACCAAAACTAAACTAAATTATCTATCCAAACACAACCATTATCATTCGCAGTTTACTACTGCCAAAAGCCCTATGGAAACTGCAGTATATTTTTGGTACGGTAATAGGCGAATGGATCCCTTTCTGAAAGAAACAAAACTAATAATCGTGAGAAAGTTACATCCTTTAGGCTCTCAGTGAAGAATTTAAAATTGTTGATAACAATTTCTTACTCGTAAGCCCTCTCTCACTGAGATGATCCACAATCTAACATCAATCAAAACAATACTAATAATTTGGACCAAGAATTCAAAAGCACAGGGAAAAACCAAAAACTAATAACCCCGGAAAAAAATCTATCCTTTGGCTTTTAGCAAAGTCGATAACAATCTCTTTACTCTAAGCCCTCTCTCAGCGAGATGAATCCACAATTCACCATCAATCAACACAAGAGTAATCACCCAAACCAAAAATTAAATAAACACGGGAAAAAAACCCCAGCAAGCTACCTTCACCAAAACTAACCTAATGTTTAATTCTAACCTGCCCTAATAAAAAGCAGAATTTTTTTTAAGAACTGACTAATAAAAAGCGAATTGATGATGCTATCCTGATGAAGCCCAAGCAGTTCCAATTTAATGTGTTCAATAACATTCAATTTAAATAGACCAAAAACTTTTACCACATGTAAACACAACAAAGAAATACAAAGAGAGCCAAAACTGTGAGAGGAGGAAATCTTCATTTTCCATATTGGTGTACAAGCTGTTCACAAATACCGTGCACCCCAAAGCTAATTAAATCTTTGATTTGCCAAGGGCTCTACAACAATCTCAAGGCCTAGATTAAACACAAGGCAACCCAATTGATTGAACCCATCAAGTTCTTTCCCCGAGGCAAGCCCAATCAAACTTTACCTAAAAAATTCTCTTGATAAAACCAAATGTCTCAAGAACTCCAAGAAACAAAAATACAAGAAACCATTGAACACAGTTCTAGGACTTCAGATTCAGAGATCACCGTAAGCTCAGCTCAATCAGGGTAACGCAGAGCTTCGAAAGCAAAGCACGCAGGCTATGCCCATTGCTCAAAGATGACTAAATTTGTTGGCATGCATTATGGTGGGAAACAATAACTAAGGCAATAGTTTTGAATTGTGTAGACAAAAATTGATGCTACTCATATTTACTTAAGTTTGTTTTGGAGTTGTAAACCATAATATTACAAACCAGTAGTTCAAAGCTGAAAAAGACTTGCAAAGAAGCAAACTAGAGGTACCAAAAGAACCAAGTGCTGAAACACAAGCTCATCAGGTAAGAGGAGTGTAATGAAATCTTACCATTAGGCTTGTTTCTACCCCACATGTTCATAAACAACTCCAGTCCCATATTGTTTGGTTTCCTGCAATTTTCAGCAATATAAACGGAAGCTTGCCTTGGAAAGAACTATGAACAGAAACTTGAACAAAAATTATACTTGGATTATTCATAATTCATGATCAGATACCATGAACATCAAATGTCCTGCACAATGGCTTTTCTCAGATATCATGGAACAATCAAACACGTCATTTTCACCTGAACTATGATACAAATAATTTCTCTAATAAGCTGGGACACAGCCAATGTAAAACCCATCAAAACCTGAAGGACACATGAGGAATCATTAATCGAAGCTTCAGCCACAAGATGGAGTGATATATACTCACCTACTGTTGATTGCTATCTGTTAAGCTGAGACAAAAGACCCTGCTGTACAGCTTAACATTTGCAAATGTGGGCAAAAGAGCACCATCATGTTCTTTCTTCTAAATAACCATATCCATTCAACTTGTGAAAGAATTTTAAATTCAAAATGCAAGTAACATTATTGTGATGTAGCAATAATCAACTTGAACACGAAACCATTTCAAGCAATCATTTGACTAATTTCAATCAATACAACAGGTATACTTTGGTTTTACAATGAGGGATATGATATGCATTCAAACAACAATGGATATTGAGAGCATCATAACAACCATAGTGATATCAATTTGTTGTGTGTAGCCGTCATGTTGGTGGACAACAATATCGCGTTCAAATGAATCTATTCCATTAGTATTGTCTGTCCAAAGAGCAGCTACTTGGCTGACAATAGGTGCAGAGTAAGTAGAGTCACCCATCCGAGGATTGGCCTTCAACTCAATCGCAAAAGTATCAAGGTTAGGCACTGTCCTTAGGCTGCGAAAGAAAATCGAATATGGATTCAAATCTGGTGCTCCAATCACTTTCTTTATAGTATTTGGCTGCAATTTTGTAGCAAAAGCTCTTCTGTTATTCACTTCTGCCTCGGTGTCATAAAAATATAGCTGCAAGTACGACGGGGGTGTGGATCCAGATGGATAAAGGTTATGGATATAGTGGCACATCTGTCCTTTCACGCGGTATGTGAAAACACCATTAGTTCTAGTTGCGTACTTCTTATCAAGGATTACTTTCAACGACATGAAAGCAAACGCATCGTTAAATGGCCTAAAATGTGCTGATTCTGGAGTTGAACCTGTGAACAATTCTCTTAGTTCATAAGAAACAGCCACTGGATACAAAGATACGTCTCCCTTGGCGCAACAAAAGCCCAAAGGTTCATAAGGAAATCTTTTGGCCTCGCAAAGATGGCATGGAGGTACTTCAGGCAACACATATGCCTCACATGGCACACTCCCCATGCCAAACTTTGGAAGAGGCATTAGAGTACCAGACATTATTCCTGCAATTTAATTGTGTGGAAATACATGAGTGATTAGGTGCAGGAAAGTGCTATTTATCAAACTTAGGTTTCATTCGTACCTACTGAAATGTCATAGAGCAAACCTACATGATAAACAGGGAATGAGTTATAAACTGAATTATCTCTGATGGCATTAAAAAAAATGGTTAAGAGATGAATTAAATAATTAATGTAATACATGGTTCGTCCCGAAGCACGCTTGATTGAGTTGAACTCAAACCTATATAAGAAGGGTACAAATGATATATTATGACAAATTATAGTATGAACAAAATAGGATATGCTATAAATTTGCTTGCAAGCCTTTGAAATATTGTGAATATAAACATGCTTACCCATGGAAACCAAATTCGTTACCAAGGCCGTGTCTGAGAAGTTTATATTGACCCCATGTTGATCAGATCCAGCTTGTTGATGTGTGTTGAATGCAGAAAGCCTCTCGGAGCCGTCGAGTTGCTGAACCAAAACTGGCACTAACGCTTCCTCAGCTTTTTTTTTAAGAGCAGCTTCTCTCCGTTTTGCTTTTTTCCTATCCTTCTCTTCCTGTGACCATTTGGAGTATGGCGGCCGTTTGTTTTGCGACATTATACAGAAATCCTGCATACTGTGAAATGTCAAGCATTTCTGTTGACTCTAGTGGTTGCAAAGTAGTGAATTGAGGAAAGTCTGGGACATTTCTATGATGGACTTGCACAACGATACTACCAATAATGCTAAAGGCTTGGCTACACTTTTAGAGTAAGATTGGCTGCATTTTCTGAAAGGGCATGCAGCAACTAACATATATGCGCAAAATCCAAATCTAGGTAAAATAAGAAAGCTGCAGGTCTTAGTAAGTTCTGAAGAAGAGACAACAATAGCTAGTCCTTTTACAATAGGAACTGAAAAACAAAAAACGGCAACTATATATTTCAACGGTTTTTTCGTTCATTAGGTAAATTTTTTGGGGTGCATCCTAGAAGTTGGCTATTCGCAAGTTTGCTCTTTTCACTTGATTTTATAGTTTAGATTTAGAGCGAACCTATATATGAACCCTTCTTCTTTTCATGCTGTTGTCTGTTGTTAACCAATTCTCTTTCCCCTTTGCTTGTTCTGTAACATAGAACAAAGTGACAAAGAGCAACGTGTATATTGTGTATTACCTTTGCCGACATTGTTCAACCTTCAGAGATGCTGACCAAGTTATAATCCGGCATTTTTATTGGAAAAAGTAAAGATTCTACTAACTTGAATGAGGATTGAGGAATTGGCGATGAAGGGTAGAAAAGTTGGGAACTCACTCTCATGAGATCCAATTGCCATAATTGATGCTCTGCTTGCCTGATATTCCATGATTCAATGGGAGTTGTAAAATGACCAAGTTGGGTGTTTATATGAAGGCAAAATCTACCCTGATGGGGATGTTTTCCTAATGTCCTTTACCCTTTTTTTTTTGGCAGTAGCAGTCGCACTGAGCTGGAGATGGATTGAACAAAGTACACTGTTGATGTCGGTACTTATGCAACCAGAGCCAACCAAACGAAGTAGCTGAGAAGACTTCTTCTTAGTATAAATAAATCTCTATGGATACAGAAAAGATATGCTCTTGTCCCTCATAAGTGAATCTCTGAGTAAGCCTAACTACATGGCACCAAAGCCAAAACCGCTTCACTTCATTTGGTATTTTTGTTTAACTCTTAACAGCCTCTTGCAGTACTATATGAATCACTCATTTGTTTGCTTAGCTAACTTTGATAGTATTAAGGTTTCTCTTTTTCTACTACTAACATAGGTAAATTAGTTTCTGACATTCTGTTGCTAAACATAACACAATGAGCAACATGCACGTAGGTGACTGTCATTGAACGCCAAGCATAACGATCGCAGACAAAAACTCAAAGCAGTGCATAGATTCTACAGTTTGCTTGAAAGTCAACCGATGGTTGATCAATGATCATGCCTTTGTTCTGTTCTTGCAGGAGCAAGATAGTCTAACCCAAGAAGTTTGTCATTTGCAAAATTCTACCAGAAATAATATGCATAAGTATTTGTTATTGAAAGACAAAGATGACATATAGACTCAAATCATGCCCAGGATTCTAAATCTCGCCAGAGAACTTACTGGATAGCTGATCAGCAAATTACTTGTGGACGAACCTAAGTGTGCATGTGCTGTTGTGGAACAAAGTTTGGGTTGAAGCAGGAGTAATCTGCCAAGGCTGAACCATTAATGCTGGCTTTATTAAATGTCTAACCACTTAGCCAACAGATCTGCTAATGACTTGATGTAGTTGTGGATTTGACATGGAAGGCTGGCACCAACTAATGTTTCTTAGGCCACGAAATTTGGCCTGTAAAGAGCCCAGCCAAGGTGGGAGAGAAATTAATATCAAGTCCTTGTGCTGCTGTACCTTACTTTTTGTTGCTGTGTGATGATGTGCCTCGCAGAAGGTAAAGCAAAAAGCAATGAAGTGTGGATTTGATAGCTCTCAGTTGCCTAACCAAATATAGATGCTGGTTTCAATTGGTTTGATTTTATTAATTTATGGGTTGGTTTGTTTTTCAAAACTATAATTCATTGTTTCATGGCTTGGTTCTTGGTTTCCATAAAACAATACCAGTTTGTTCCATGCTTTTTCCTAATCTACAGAGAAAAATGAAATTTATGAAATGCTTGTTAAATCACCTAAACAGTATCTACACTAAGATTGTGTCATTTCAAGCCAAGTTCTATATATTTAATAAAACCTAACACTCGATTTTATAAAATGAAAAAGGCATGCGGTTAAATTTTAACACCTCGTGTACTAATTTTCTTTTCCCATCCCTCTTAATCTAAACAAAAGAAGGAAATCCTCAACTTTCCTCTCCTACCTTCGCAAACTTTTTTTTTGCAGAAATGGATCACCCTAAGGAGTGATAGACCACCGAGTTCAACCAAGCAACCACATCCTTCCCAAAATCCCACCTAAAAACATTCCCTAGCGGTAAAATACCCCTGTAGTAGGCCACAAAGGTTGAAGACGCCCTAAAATACATGTGATTTACCCCATTGTCGACCGCAGTTGCAACAATGACCCTATCCCCCCCGGCCTGTTTCCATATAAAAGAAGCCACCATTTCGACAAAACTTGAGAGGATGCTTCACAAACAACCAACGAATGAAGGGTTCTTGGACAGCCATAACTTCAGCGAGCACACAAAAAATCTAAGTTACGCAATATCTATAAGACAAAAATCAAAATCATAGTCAACACCACTAACCAGATGCATTCTCTAGAATACAAACCCCGTTTCAAAATATAATCCCCTATTTTTTTAAACATCCATAGTACACAATATTCGAAATGGACGATTGTATATCACCTTGCCTCAAACACAGAACGGAGAAGGAACGAATGACGACATACAAGCAACTTTCCTTCCAGTGGACCAACGACGACGGAGCAACAACGGCCTATCCGAATCGACCGATGATCTGAGCAGCTGAAGGAATGCTGAAAAAGCAGGAGAGAGATGGTGAAAAAATGTAGAGAGAGGAAGAGAGACGTTGCAGAGGAGGGGGCGTACGGGAAGAGAGAGAAGAAGAGAGAAGCCCGCACTTGTAAAATGGCCGGATGCACAAGGACCTCTACGCTGCTGAACGCGAAATAACCCAAACACCCTCGCAGAAACAAACAAAATTGCATGGAAAAAGGGGACACGGACGGAAATTTGCATACGGCCAGAAACCCCATGAAAAGTAAATTTGAAATTGGCAAAAATCTGGCTGAAAGACACATTTACCCACTCTAGAAACTCAGAACCACAACAAAACCAACAACCAAATTTCCAATCGAGGGTTAAATTTGTCCAAATTGGACAAAAAGGGTGAACGTCTCAATTTCAGACTAGCCTCTATATGGGGCCTCAAGGGCCTGGATATCAAAGAATATGTTGAGCCATATATTTATACGTTTGGATAACAAAGGTATAGTGTTATGGTAATTATCTAATGCCTAAATCAATAAGAATCTTCTCTTAATGATGCAGTACAATTTAAGGGTACTATTGTCATTTATAGTGTCTTTAGGGTTAGTAGGGTCTTGAGTCTATAAATAGGGGTGTGAGTCTTTTATTTGGGAGCTTTTATCATTTTTAAGAACATAATTATCAAGAGTTTATCTCTTTGTATCCCATTTTGGGAGTTTCTCTCTCTAATTTATCTTAATGGAATATTCCGGTTGTACCACGCATTAGCATCTGCACTTTAACCCTTAATTAGCTTCTTCAGCAATATCTTCCTTGAAGTTTATGGCATCAAATACTTCTTTTTACAGAGGTCTTTCGTGAAAAAAACCCTGACAGAGTGCAGACATAGAAATGCACCTGAAGAATTACCTTGATGAGATATCTTCATCAACCATGTCTTCAGAAGTCTGTAACGGAACAGAAGCATTGGGCTCTTCCTCACCAAGGAATTCTACAAATACGTAATCAAAACATTAGTTCTATTGGTTGGGCTAAAATTTTACTCAGATAAAGAGTCACTCCAAAAGCAAATAATGCCAGGAATTTGAAAATAACAATAAGTTATCACTAATTCTAAGCATGCTACGAGTTCAAAATTCCTCCAACATAAACCAAATCCATTACAAGCTTGCACTGTCAAAGGGGAGTAGGCATGAACAATAATGATGAGAGAGGGGAAAACAGTGACAACGAAAATTAGAGAAGAGGAAATAGGTACTTGGACCATCTACGGGTCAGTAGAAACTGTGTCCTGAAAGTTTACTAGATAATTAGGAAGACGAGATCAAGATGACTAAAATATAGATGGTGAGCACATTATTCTCACAAAACACTCATGAACGGAGATTCTTGAAAGCGACTTCAACCGGAAGTCTACTTCAATTAGCCAGCTAACAAGTAGATGAGTCTTTTTTTTTTAAGGTGAAAAATAAGTAGATGAGTTATTCAGTCACTCTAATCTCTGCAAAGCTAATCAGGCAAAAGTAACTATTCTTGAAAGTATTGCAACTCTGTCAACAGTGAAAATGAAAAGGCGTAGCATAGACTTTGCTACAACTGCAACTAAACCAAAATGTACAACCTAAACAAATGCAAGCGCAAGCACACAAGAAAAACAGGTGTTGACCTATGAAAAACTAATAATTCAGATAGGTAGAAGGGTAAACAAGAATCTATGTAGCTGTTTTTAGATATGCCAAGATAAGGTGTCAGAATGAGGTGAAATGCAAATTTGAGTCAAAATACCAGCTGAATTTCATATACCTAAAGGCCTGTTGATGTAGAAGTTGACTGAGTCACATAACTGTGAATCACCTTCAGGGTTTGGCTCCTGAAACGCAATTCAAATAATAATGGCCATCTCTCAGGCTCAGTACATGTTATCTAGTGCATAAAAAGATGGGGAAGCAAATTGAGAAGTAGACCGGACCTGCATCCAAAAGAAGAACTTCCTATCATCGGTATTGAACTTTAAGATGTAAACCCTTCCAGATGCTTGTGCAACCTGAGTCCAAAGATTTATACGACAAATTATCATAGAGCAATACTAAAAAGATATCAGCCAAACGGCTAAAATAATCAATACTCAATTACATACCTTCTCAAAAACTGCCTCCTCGGGAAAACAATTTGACCCTATTCACTTTGTGTCAAAGAAAACCACAAAGGTAGCCACGGGAGAGATGAGAAACTAAGATGACACACAAAATCACAAGAACATGCTCATTTTTGCTTTCAGGATTTGAACAGTCTATAGATAATAAGCCTTACTTCTCTCATTTGATGGGAGGAAAAGATGTGGGAATCTTCAGACTTGAGAGCTGCCACTCCAACCATGTATCCTTCCTCCTCTCCCATTTCTATTCTTCTCCTTGTGGATTCAAGCTGATTCCCATCAAGCTAAACAAAACTCTATAACAAAAATATAAAGAGCAGCTGATTTCTATTTTTCCTTTTATGCAGGAAAACAAATCAGACCAGCTGACAAGGATCTCATAAATTCAAACCCAACAGAACAAATGAATTTTTTTGAAATTTATTCCATCACACAAAAATTAATACTAACTAAAGATAAGAGAGGTTATTACCATCTTCAAATTCATCAAATACGAGGTCTTCATCTTCATCGTCAATTTCCACTTCGTCGACGATAGTCGGCTTCAAAACTGCTTCAGAAAGTGGGTTTCTCTTCTTTGAGTGGACAACAGAAGACGTGGTTGGGATTTGACGAAATGGGTACGGCCAAATTGGAGACGAGGGTTTATGGTTTTGTGTGGAGAACAACAAGGGAAAGCAATACTTGTAACTCAACGCTACGAGCCCAAATTCTTCTCTCCAGCTCAAAGCTGTTGATGTTAAATCCATTTCTTTGAGCTCCCTCTCTCTCTCTCGAATCTCCTCTCCGCGTCGAGGGAAAGTGTTGTCTTCTAATCTAACCTATAATCATGCATTGAGTGATTGGTGCTGATCTAACTTATAGAATCACCGCCCGCGAAGCTCCAGTCGATCGATCGCCAGTCCATCGTTCAGCGTTCAATCGCCACTCTCTCTCTCTCTCTCTCTCTCTCTCTCTCTCTCTCTCTCTCTCTCTCTCTCTCGCGCGCGCGCGCGCGCCTAGAACCTCCCTCTCTGTCTCGGGCCAAAAAATGACCAGGGACACGGAGGGAATTACCGGAAAAGTTCGGAAGTGGTATTAGCAAATGCAAAAGCACGATTGAGGACAACGAAATCTGGCAAAACAACGAAAATACCAACAGTCGAATTTCCAATCGAGGGGCAAATTCGTCCAGATCGGACAAAAGTGGCGAGCGTTCCAAATTCAAACTAGCCTCTATATAGGGCCCTCAGGGCCTGGATACATAAAAAAGAGCGGGAGAGAGGCCTAGCTGGTATTTCTAGGAAAAATAGATCTGGATTCTGGAAACGGTCCCACAAACTCCCCCATTTTAATTCCTTTACCCTTTATTCCCGTAGGTTCAGTAAAGAGCCAGAAAAGCAAACCACCCCATATTCTAGGAGCATCTCTCAAATTGTTATGCATAGTGTCTTCATTTTTTTAGATCATTGCCAACATAATGCATCTATAACAAGCAGAGATCGAAAAATCAAAGATATACTTTTAAATCCATCGTAACATGTACAATAACTAAAGAAAAAAGAAAAAAAAAAAGTCAATCAGCCAGATGGATTAAGTAGTAAAACTCTAACGTACATCACGTCGTGCAAGATCAAGCCGATTCCATATGACCATCAGAACAAGTTCAGTTAGTTCTCCCCTCTCGCCAGCTTCCTCAATTACCAGTGAAACAATAATCATAAGTTATAACCATCAAATTTTGACCCTTGCAGAGCAGCAGAGATGACAAGAAAGACAACACCATGGGATATTGCAACTGTTCATGATGAAGATGGGCATAAGCGCTGCATTCCAAAGGTACTCCTTGTGGTGGGAGCTTTATTTTAGCTATGAATTTGCAGTAACTCTGCTTACATTCAAGATAAGTTACAGAAACTTAAAGGAAAAGGATGCAAAATTTCTGGAGAAGCACATTTCATATAAGCTAGATATTACTGTTGATACGAACCCAATATAACTTCAACGAGAATTAAATGTACTAGCATATAAGCTAGATATACAATTGATTCAAACCTAATGATCTACCCAATTCTACGACTGCAATATATTTACTAGGATTAGTGGGGATCAATAATCAGACTATGGCACTTCAAAAACTGTTTTGGTTGGAAAAATGAAAATATGAGGCCACTCACACAAAACAATTTATTGCCTGTATTCAATGATTACCTCTTCCACTTCTTCAGCAGATTTGAGAAGGCTTGAAACCAATGGCTTTGTCTTTCGAAGTTCATCTTCTGGATAGTCTTTCAACCGCATACCAATTTCACGAGACTCCTGAACCTTTCTTTCCTCCTCCTTGTCTTCCTCTTAATGTTGTCGATGCAACTTTTTCGTTTTTTCACGTTGATGGGCTTGCCATTCCGAAGCTTACAAGTTACAAGGATTAGAGCATGAGAAACAACTGATGTCTTTCTATTAATGTGAGCATTGCCTTTGTTTTCGTAATTTAAGGTTAACCGTCCGTATAACAGCTGGAAAAAAATGCAGTATTGACCAATGAGAAGGTCAAATGAGCACAAGAAATGTGCTCAGTCGGACAAACAATACAGAAGGTTAGCATAAAGAGAGAATTGGAAAATGACCTCGTAGCTCACATTAATGAAACTAAATTGATCATTTGCACATGGTTTGGGTGGTTGTGCTTGAAGATTATAAGTTCACTCTTTGAGCCCAAAGTCCAAAACACTGCAGAGTGAAAGAATATCCAAAATAAACGCCCCGAGAACTCAATACTCAAGTGCAAAGAAAAGTACAAAAAGCCTCCTCTTGATTGCAATCTTTCTTCTTAAGCCAAAACAACGGTCGAAGTCAAGAATTCGAGAATGCATAACTATCACCCAATCCAAGAACAGAACAAAATAAGAAGAGTGAAAAATCACGTGTAGAGAAAAGGAGGTCAATTCCTGCTCTTTGTATACTGAATTTGATTTAGATTAGCTCTTGAATTGGCTCAACCCTATCAGAAATTTGCTGATATTTAATTCCAACAAGTCTTCTTCTTTTTTAGTTTGGCTCCATCAATTCCAACTGGTATGTTCCTATGTTTTTGCATACAAAATCTTGGAGAATAATAGCAATAATAGGCTTCCGCATACTAACTGGGTTCAACTTCACCCCCTCTCTGTAACCAATTTTATACAGTATATGCATAATTCTGTAACAAATAAACTTGTTTACCAAAGTGTGAACTTTTATGAAGCTACTGTAGCTACATACATCATCGTAGAATTCTTTTGGAAGGCCGTCGAGGTCTTGTTCTTGTATCTTCTTGGTCCTACACAAAGCTGCTCCCAAACCCACAAAGAATTGTTTGAGAAAACCCAGTTTAGCTGACACCAAAAAAAAAAAATAGGAGCGGAAATTATGGGTATTCGTTTACTAATCTGCGGTGGGCCGAGAACTGGTCTTGAAAAGAGAAGGGGTTGTTAGAGCTACTGAAATTCTCGAAAGGGTCGAGAAATTGAGCGGTGCCGGCGGCAGAGGCGGAGCTAGCTGGAATGCCGTTGCCTCCATTTTAACGGGTGTAAAAACTATGTACCGAAGACACGGATAGGAATGGGCGATTTCAAAATGTAGGGTTCGAATACATACCTTAGACGAGTGGTGAATCAAATGAAGTGGTGAGGAGTTGTGGAGTTCTACGATTTCGTGGTGGTGATGGCGATTCCGTGGTGGCAATGGTAGTGACGATGAACGAACAAAGGGAAGGAGAGAGAGAGAGAGAGAGAGAGAGAGAGAGAGAGAGACGAAGAGATGGAGAAGACAAAGGAAGGAGACGATTTTTGCGGTGGTGATGGCTCAGGGGGGCTCGCCGATTTCATGGAGGTTATGGCGCTTGCTTCCATTTTCTTCCTGGTGAAGGAGATGATGGGGAGGGAGAGAGAGAGACGAAGGCATGGGGAGCAAGCGTGCTTCCATATCCCAGACAGGTAGCGCCTTGCGAGAAAACGTTACTCACTCCCCTAGCGTCAATTCACACGGCGTTAGCAAAGCAGTGCCTTCCCTAGCGTCAATTCATATGGCGTTAGCAAAGTATACTCGCGGAACTTCAGATGTCCCAGCAAGGTGGCATCGTACCAGAAAACGTTACTCCCTCTCAATGTCAATTCATATGGCATTAGCACAGTAGCGACTTCCGAGAGGACGTTGCTTGCTTTCTAAGGGGTGTTCTACTAACAAAAAATAATTTAAAAAAATAATTGAGACAGGTTATTCTCTTACAATATATCACATAAAAAATCGTGAAAAACTAATTTTTTTCAAAAAACCATCTTAGTGGAACACCCCCTAAGCGTTCTTCCATGTAGTTTTAGCTACGAAGACGTTACTCGCAGGGACGGAGCCAGGAATTTCACTACGCAGGGTGAATTTATTTTCTAAAATACTTTGCAGGGACGAGCATATATAATTCATAGGAAAATTCTTATTTTCGCTATATAATAGTAAAGGTTTTTTCTTTTTTGCAGGGGCCCCCTCTGGCTCTATCCCTGATTCCTCGCCTCAATAGCGTTATTCCTTATTGCTTTCTTCCAGAACGTGATTGTGTTTTAGGCTCCATTCTCCACCTATGGTCTTTTTGTCCTTCCAATTTTTTTGTTTTTTAGATTCGCATAATATTTTTTTGGGTTAATCATCCGTTTCAACAAAAAATTCTAAAAGTAAAAAAATTATTACGAAAATAAATAAATAATCTCCAAAGATGAAAACACTAAAAAATAACTGTCTTTTTAACTAAACTGTTGTCTGATATGAACTTTTTTCAACTTTGGTTCACATTTTTATACTTTTCTGACTAGTCGATACAAATGATTAATTAAAAAAATTACGGACTAAAAGCTAAACAAAAATTACAAAAAGTAAAAAAAAAAGAAGTAATTTTGAAACAGTTTCTTTTGTCATTCTCCTTTGATCCAATCTTGATGATACCAAATCCTACGTGGATTTTTTATTATCTGATTTTGCTAGATTCACGTTATATTTTTTGGTTTAATCATCCGTTTCAGCGAGAGAAGTTTAAAGTAAAAAAATCATGATCAAAAGTAAAACAAAAATCATTAAAGACGAAGAGAGTACCATGCAATTGTCTTTTTATCTAAAATTTCGTCAGGTATGAATTTTTTTCAACTTCCGTCCACATATTTATACTTTACTGATTCCCCTCGTCGATACAAATGATTAATCCAAAAAATTACGATGAAAAGCTAAATAAAAAACTACAAAAAGTAAAAGAAAAAATCATTTAGAAATAGTTACTTTTGTCATTCTCTTTTGAACCAATCTTGATGATACCAATCCTACGTGGTTTTTTTATTATTTGATTTTGTTCAATTCGCTTTATATTTTTTGAATTTAATCATCCGTTTTAATGAGAGGAGTTTAAAAGTAAAAAAAAATTATGATCAAAAGTAAAAAGAAAAAGAAACACTAAAGACGAAAAAGTACCAAACGGTTGTATTTTTGTCTAAAGTGTCGTCTTATGAACTTTTTTCAATTTCGGCCTACATTTTTATCTTTTTTCTAATTGCCTCACATACAAATTATTAATCCAAAAAAAAGTCATTTAGGGACGGTAACTTTTTGTCATTCTCATTTGATCCAATCTTGATGATACCAAATCCTAATGGATTCTTTTTATCCGATTCTAATTGGATAAGGCTCAACGCTATTTTTCGTAATTTGACTCTTGGCTTTTTGAAATTCAAAAGTTAAGTGTTTGCCTAGTTTCCCAAAAGATAAAATCTACAGTTGATTTTATCAAATAGGGAAGACATGTGATTAAATTAAAGCAAAATCAAGTGTCTTTTTGCTTTAATATAATCATTATCGTTTTTTCTTCTCATTTGATAAAATAAAGAGTTAGATTTTATCAAATGCAGATTTTATCTTTTGGGAAACTTTAGTGATGTATTTTGAAATTTGACATCAAGTTTGGAGACGGCGATTTGTTGGTGTCAAATTTGAAAGTGTCACATTGACACAACAGCCTTCAAAAAAAAAATTTTTACAGCCTTGAATTTGACCTTAAAGGTTGGAGATGCTCTTTTAGAGTTTCTACCTTAGTCACATTATCCGCCTTCACACCCGTTCTCACTCTCTCACTCTTGTAGTCGCGACTCACAATCTTTACACTCATAAATTCCAATGGTTTGGAGGTCACGGCGATCTAACCGCTTATCATTACGATAGTTGTCAAGTGGAAGGTAATAGTGATATACTCAACTAAGGCACTCTAGAAATGTTTTTGAAAGTCACTTTCAAGCTCGCTCCTGCATGACCGCAATTATGTGCCTTGGGATTCTTCCTTTTCGTTTATGTTAATTTAAGAAGTATTGTGCACATGTATTAGCATAATTTTGAACACAAATGTGCCCAAAACTATTTAATGCAAGCAGATTCATAGCATAATGAGGGCTTTACGCATTCATATCTAAAAATTTCAAACACATTTACATATGCATAATGTTTTAAAGCACTGTAAAACTGATCTATAAGTGAATTTTGCATGAGTTTTTTTTTTTTTGAAATGAAATTTTGCACGAAGTTAGTGGTTTGAATGTAATCGAATAGTAAGAACACAACAGAGAAAAGAGAGTCGAGAGTTGGAGAACTTTAGGTTTTCCCCTTTTTCTTCCCCTTCTTCTCTCTCTCTCTCTCTCTCTCTCTCTCTCTCTCTCTCTCTCTCTCTCTCCCTCCCTAAGATCTGTACCCCTCTCTTCTTTTTGCTCTCTCCATCTCTTTGTGCTTTTGGGTTGAGATCCATTCTCCCCTTTATTTTTGTGATGCACATCACCTTTCTCGAGGCCCGGCTTCCGATGGCTTCCATTGAAGGTGGCGGTTGATGTGTTCGGATACTTGGCGATGGCGGCAAAGCAGTAAGACCCGCCGATGGTGGAAGTTTGATGCAGATATTTCTTCTTTGAACCCGGTCTTGAGTAAACTTGGGTTGATCGTTGTGTTGCTGTTCTTTGACTTTAGTTGTATATTGTATTTGTTCTTTATATTTTCAATGTACCAAAAAAGAAAAAGGAATGCAATCGAGTGATCAAAAGAGGCACTATTAGCTTGTTTTCTAGAACACCATTGCACCTACCCTTCCATGAGGTAAGCTCAAGAAATTAATGAACCGATAATGTGTCCAAACTTGCTCATTTTTACATAATGAACGAGCTTTTCCAAAATCAAGCTCAAGTAACTCTGTGCAGTTCAATTTTCGGAAAAATAAACAAAAATAATTGATGACGCCTACACGCTATGAGTTTATAGAACAAAAGCCCAACACAAAAACAGAAAGCAAAGATTACTTCAAATGGCTACAAATTAAAGAAAGGAAACCTAGAATAGACATCTCCATTTGTATGTCAAAAAAAAAAAAATCAACTTCTATACCACCAAAAACAAACACTCCAAATACAGAACCCAAATCCTTTGGCAGTTTGGCCATCATAGTTTTACACAACGAGAGAGAGAGAGAGAGAGAGAGAGAGAGAGAGGAGAGAGAAAGCCGATCCCAAGAACAAAAGTCAAGAATCGCAAGGAAGTTGCAGAAGCAATTGGTAAAATGGTACTACTCTAATGTGAACGCAAATTAAAAACAATGCGCGCAACTTGTTCCCATATGTGTATGCCAGAAGCATCTAGTCATGAGGAAGACCCTTCATTGGTATGGCTAGGCAAGCCTATAAAGATCACCTGAATACCTCCCAAATCAGCAAGTATTATTATGATCACAGGCCGAAAACATTCATTTCCGGGGCAATTCACAAGTATTGTTTATGTACCCTGGCTCGATTCTCTTCCCACCACAGTCTAGCATGCATCTCCCCAAACTTTTCTCGATTGCACGTTCACCACAGGCATCATAGACAACAAATAGAGAAACTCAATTCAGGTCAAGACAAGATAATAAGAAACAATTGACTGTATTCAAGCATAGAGTAAGGTGCGAATTCTCCATTATAATCTTCTAAAGTTATGATAATGTTGTGGTAAAGCCCACACACAAAAGGTGCAAAATGATGCATTATGAATCAATGTAAAATGTGTCTGCTTGTAGAAAAAAGCTTATTACATCAAGCACCATTCCGAATCAATGAGCTCTCATATACCAGAAGAAGAGTTTAATACTTTCAATTAAGCTATATTTGTAGTCCTATCTGTGAGTGTTGATGTGATAGGGTGATGACGTCTATCCGTTAGTATAAGTGTGATATGAACACATAGTTATCGATTGATCTCATCAGACAAAGGCTAATAAATTCAACACAGATTTAGACAATTACAGTACTTATTTTCCTTGCCATTGACATAGCAAGCTGAAAAAATTGCTACAGGGAGATCAACATAGAATTTGACTAGAACCCTACAAAACATGTCGTGAAGAAA
The DNA here is from genome assembly GCA_022606695.1 of Vaccinium macrocarpon. Classification (NCBI taxonomy): domain Eukaryota; kingdom Viridiplantae; phylum Streptophyta; class Magnoliopsida; order Ericales; family Ericaceae; genus Vaccinium; species Vaccinium macrocarpon. The sequence continues at coordinate 39,534,741 of CM040180.1, read as the reverse complement.
CCTGAACAAGATTGCCCGCACTACATCTTTCGATTAATTGAGCAGAAACTTGGTGCTAAAAGAAAACATACGTGAGCTACAAAACCAAAGTGGCAAACATAACTTTGGTTTTCGGTTGATGGCCATGTTGCTATCATTTTCGGTTTAGGTTCATGGTTGTGCTACCAGTCGACCTAAGAATATGTTCGTCTAAAAGCAGATTGCCGAATAGTAATGGATTGTAGTTGGGTCCTACCATAGAGTCGATCAAGACAAGAACTGACCTGAATCAGACACGTCTGAGTTCCCTTTTCCGGCCAGGCAATGCTCTGATAGTAATGTAAACCCTTGGTTCATCCTCTTCAACCCATTCAGTCTCTTGATAACAAGTGGATGTTGAATTCAATAAAGCTCAAACATAACCATGAAATGTGCCCAGACAGAGCTCGATATCTCAAGTAGGTTTTGTTGTTTGAACCCAGTTGAGGGGTGATGTGTTAAAAAATGTATCCCATTTTCCAAAAAAAATCGACAAAGTTCCCTTTGTTTTTGGTCTTACCCGACGTCACAACATCTCAATCAGCAATCACAGCACCGCAAACAACTATTCAATAATAATTTAGACTCACACTGAGTCAAAATTGCAAATGAAACGAAAGTTTTTCAAATCAGAACAAGTTAGAATAAAAAATACGGCATCCACTAATTTGGCCAACATGAATACATAATGATTTACAAAAGAAGCATGAGCCGAATATAATCATGATCGTCAACCTTAAGCTCTATATACAAGCAAAATGAAAAAGAAAAAAGAAAAAAAGAAAATGTACAAGAGAGAATTTATCAAAGCTAAATGCACAAGAGCAAAAGAAACACTGGAATAGCCAAACCCAAGCATCACATTTGGTAAGGAGAGCCTCAAATCAACTTAAATGCACAAAACCAAATAAGCCATCCAGAACAAAAAAACTTGAACTTCAAGCTCTATTAAAAAAGAAAATTAATCATATCTTGCCAATAAAAGCATCAATGCCAACTTCAGCTTCACAACTTTAACAAAGGAAACTGAACAAGAAAATGAAATAGAATGTGACAACAGTCTTAGTAACAACGGAGGCCTAATCTACTCTTAAAAGATCAAATCTTTGTCCATTGAACAGTTCTAAAGCTCTATGTACTCCCTCCTAATATAATCAATCACTTTTTCTATTACCTAACAAATGCTTTTACTTTCAATTACCTATTCTAGGTAACACTCATTCAGGAGTTCAACGAGAAAACCTAGGACTGTAACATGAAGGAATTTTTTTAATCCCCCAAATATTGTATTTGGAATTTTGAAGAATATTGAACCAAATCTTTTGAAGAATGCTTTTATAGCCCTAATATCAGCCCTAATGCTTTTGACAAATGAGCCCAAATCTTGTAACAGTCCTAATATTGAAGCTAATCTTGGAGGAACGAGCCCTAATGTTTTTACTTTTAATTACCAATTCTTGTAACTAATATTCTTCAATAACCACAACAACAAGAAGGAACTTTTTTTCACAAGCCCTAAATCAGATTTGGAGGTTTAAAAAAATGAGAACAAACTGGCTAGGTTTTTCTCATCGGAGCTCTGGTAGTAACGGTGGGACGGCAAGAGAAAGGCATAGCCGGTGGGATAGCGTCAACGGCGAGAGAGAGGCAGCGAAGGCGAAACGGTCAGATAACAGCGGTGTTTGTGGGACGGCGACAATGTTTGCTTCGACCGGTGTCGGTTTTGCAGGTGAAGGGGTCGATTGTTGTGTGGGTGGGTCTGGGCGTAGGCTGGTGGTTACGGAGATGAGAGAGAGAGAGAGAGAGAGAGAGAGAGAGAGAGAGATGTTTTGGGTTCCAACTGGGTTTATTGTTGAGGAGAGAGAAGATGTCTTGGTTCCCTAGCGTCAATTCATAGGGCGTTAGCGAAGTGGCGCCTTCCGAGAAGACGTTACTCGCTCCCTGAGCATTTCATGTCCTAGCAAGGTGGCATCGTACCAGAAAACGTTATTCCCTCTCTATGTCAATTCATATGGCATTAGCACAGTAGCGACTTCCGAGAGGACGTTGCTCGCTTCGCACTGGCTCCATCCCTGACTGTCGGGGTGCTTTCTTTCAGAACATGATTGTGTTTTAGGCTCCATTCTCCACCTACGGTCTTTTTGTCCTTCCAATTTTTTTGTTTTTTTAGATTCGCATAATATTTTTTTGGGTTAATCATCCGTTTCAACAAAAAAATTCTAAAAGTAAAATATTATTACCAAAATAAATAAATAATCTACAAAGATGAAACAACTACCAAATAACTGTCTTTTTAACTAAACTGTTGTCTGATATGAATTTTTTTTAACTTCAGTTCACATTTTATGATTTTAATACTTTTCTGACTCTTCGATACAAATGATTAATTTAAAAAATTACGGACTAAAAGCTAAATTACAAAAAGTAAAAAAAAAAAAAAGTCATTTAGAACAGTTACTTTTGTCATGGTCCTTTGATCCAATCTTGATGATACCAAATCCTACGTGGATTTTTTATTATCTGATTTTGCTAGATTCACGTTATATTTTTTGGTTTAATCATCCGTTTCAGCGAGAGAAGTTTAAAGTAAAAAAATCATGATCAAAAGTAAAACAAAAATCATTAAAGACGAAGAGAGTACCATGCAATTGTCTTTTTATCTAAAATTTCGTCAGGTATGAATTTTTTTCAACTTCCGTCCACATATTTATACTTTACTAATTCCTCTCGTTGATACAAATGATTAATCCAAAAAATTACGATGAAAAGCTAAATAAAAAACTACAAAAAGTAAAAGAAAAAATCATTTAGAAATAGTTACTTTTGTCATTCTCTTTTGAACCAATCTTGATGATACCAATCCTACGTGGTTTTTTTAATTATTTGATTTTGTTCAATTCGCTTTATATTTTTTGAATTTAATCATCCGTTTCAATTAGAGGAGTTTAAAAGTAAAAAAAATTATGATCAAAAGTAAAAAAAAAGAAAAAGAAACACTAAAGACGAAAAAGTAGCAAACGGTTGTATTTGTGTCTAAAGTGTCGTCTTATGAACTTTTTTCAATTTCGGCCTACATTTTTATACTTTTCTAATTCGTCTCGCCGATACAAATTATTAATCCAAAAAAAAAAAATTCATTTAGGAACGGAAACTTTTGTCATTCTCATTTGATCCAATCTTGATGATACCAAATCCTACGTGGATTCTTTTATCTGCTTCTAATTGGATATGGCTCAATGCTATTTTTCGTAATTTGACTCTTGGCTTTTTGAAATTCAAAAGTTAAGTGTTTGCCAAATTTCCCAAAAGATAAAATCTACACTTGATTTTATCAAATAGGGAAGACATGTGATTAAATTAAAGCAAAATCAAGTGTCTTTTTGCTTTGATATAATCACACGTCTTCCTCTCATTTGATAAAATCAAGAGTTAGATTTTATCAAATGTAGATTTTATCTTTTGGGAAACTTTAGTGATGTATTTTGAAATTTGACATCAAGTTTGGAGACGGCGATTTGTTGGTGTCAAATTTGAAAGTGTCACATTGACATAACACCCTTCAAAATTTTTTTTTACAGCTTCTAATTTGAAGCAAAGGTTGGAGGTGCTCTTAGAGTTTCTACCTTAGTCACATTATCCGGCCTTCACACCCGTTCTCACTCTCACTCTTGTAGTCGCACTCACAATCTTTACACTCATAAATTCCAATGGTTTGGAGGTCACGGCGTGACGAACCGTTTATCATTACGATAGTTGTCAAGTGGAAGGTAATAGTGATATATGCAACTAAGGCACTCTAGAAATGTTTTTGAAAGTCACTTTCAAGCTCGCTCCTGCATGACCGCAATTATGTGCCTTGGGATTCTTCCTATTCGTTTATGTTAATTTAAAAAGTATCGTGCACATGTATTAGCATAATTTTGAACACAAATGTGCCCAAAACTATTCAATGCAAGCAGGTTCATAGCATAATGAGGGCTTTACGCATTCATATCTAACAATTTCAAACACATTTACATATGCATAATGTTTTAAAGCACTGTAAAACTGATCTATAAGTGAATTTTGCATGAGGTTTTTTTTTTTTTTTTTTGAAATGAAATTTCGCACGAAGTTAGTGGTTTGAATATAATCGAATAGTAAGAACACAACAGAGAAAAGAGAGTCGAGAGTTGGAGAACTTTAGGGTTTTCTTGCCCCCACCCCCCAAGATCTGTACCCCCTCTCTCTTCTCTGCTCTCTCCATCTCTTGTGCTTTTGAGTTGAGATCCATTCTCCCTTCATTTTTGTGATGCACATCACCTTTCTCGAGGCCCGGCTTCTGATGGCTTCCATTGAAGGTGGCAAAGACGGGTTCGAGAAGCAAATGTGTTTATGGCGGCAAAGTAAGACCACTCGGGCGGTGGTGGAAGTTTGATGCAGATATTTCTTCTTTGAACCCGATCTTTAGTAAACTTGGGTTGATCATTGCGTTGTTGTTCTTTGACTTTAGTTGTATATTGTATTTGTTCTTTATATTTTCAATGTACCCAAAAAAAAAAAAAGGAATGCAATCGAGTGATCAAAAGTGGCTCTATTAGCTTGTTTTCTAGAACACCATTGCACCTACCCTTCCATGAGATAAGCTCAAGAAATTAATGAACCGATAATGTGTCCAAACTTGCTCATTTTTACATAATGAACGAGCTTTTCCAAAATCAAGCTCAAGTAACTCTGTGCAGTTCAATTTTCGGAAAAATAAACAAAAATAATCTAAGACGCCTACCCGCTATGAGTTTATAGAACAAAAGCCCAACACAAAACAGAAAGCAAAGATTACTTCAAATAGCTACAAATTAAAGAAAGGAAACCTAGAATAGACATCTCCATTTGTATGTCAAAAAAAAAAATTCAACTTCTATACCACCAAAAACAAACACTCCAAATACAGAACCCAAATCCTTTGGCGGTTTGGCCATCATAGTTTTACATAACGAGAGAGAGAGAGAGAGAGAGAGAGAGAGAGAGAGAGAGAGAGGCCGCAAAGCTGGTCCGCAAACTGCAAGGAAGTTGCAGAAGCAATTGGGAAGCTGGTCCGCAACTGCAAGGAAGTTGCAGAAGCAATTGGGAAAATGGTACTACTCTAATGTGAACGCAAATTAAAAACAATGCGCGCAGCTTGTTCCCATATGTGTATGCCAGAAGCATCTAGTCATGAGGAAGACCCTTCATTGGTATGGCTAGGCAAGCCTATAAAGATCACCTGAATACCTCCCAAATCAGCAAGTATTATTATGATCACAGGCCGAAAACATTCATTTCCGGGGCAATTCACAAGTATTGTTTATGTACCCTGGCTCGATTCTCTTCCCACCACAGTCTAGCATGCATTTCCCCAAACTTTTCTCGACTGCACGTTCACCACAGGCATCATAGACAACAAATAGAGAAACTCAATTCAGGTCAAGACAAGATAATAAGAAACAATTGACTGTATTCAAGCATAGAGTAAGGTGCGAATTCTCCATTATAATCTTCTAAAGTTATGATAATGTTGTGGTAAAGCCCACACACAAAAGGTGCAAAATGATGCATTATGAATCAATGTAAAATGTGTTTGCTTGTAGAAAAAAGCTTATTACATCAAGCACCATTCCAAATCAATGAGCTCTCATATACCAGAAGAAGAGTTTAATACTTTCAATTAAGCTATATCTGTTGTCCTATCTGTGAGTGTTTATGTGATAGGGTGATGACGTCTATCCATTAGTATAAGTGTGATATGAACACATAGTTATCGATTGATCTCATCAGACAAAGGCTAACAAATTCAACACAGCTTTAGACAATTACAGTACTTATTTTCCTTGCCATTGACATAGCAAGCTGAAAAAATTGCTACAGGGAGATCAATTGACATAGCAAGCTGAAAAAATTGCTACAGGGTGCTTGATCCTCGACAACGTATAGCCAGAAATGCTTGCGACCTTGGATTGTGTCGTAGAAAGTGTCGCCCCAAGCGTAGGGCTAGGTCGGAGGTAGCATAATAACCGGTAAGACCGGGTCGAATCCACAGGGACCGAACGCACCCGCGCGTGAGAGTTTAACTTGCAATGAGAGTTTTGGCGTTAAGACGGCCAACTTACGAGGTGGTTTTGTTTGGTGGTTCTCTTCCTACTTCTAGAATGACTCGGAAGATTTAAAAGACTAATTAAAGGAAGGCAAGGCTTAGGAGTCCTCAACACCCATGCCTTAGGCCAATTCACTCTCCTCTAAAATGACCGGCTCGGGGCGTCGTTAAACGACCCCGAACGGAAGATTTGGTACTTAAAACTCATTCAACTAGAAACGGCGTCTCTTAAAAAGTAGGATTCTTGTGCCATTTATACAAACATTTTGATTGCCATAGCCCGAAGCATCACACGTGCCAAGTGGTCAAGCCCTTGGCGACGCGAGATCAACGGGATTAACAAATCGCAATTTTGATACATAAAAATCAATCCGTACTTTTTAATTAACAAGCAATGTGTGCATTAAGGCGAGGAGAGTGAATCACCTAAGCCACGGGGTGCTAATCACCCCATAGCCGAGCCTAAACCGACTACTCGTTCATCACTAAGGAAAACATGGCTATTTTTATAAGGAAAATAAAGAACATAACAAGCAACTAAATAAACTTGATTTAAATGAAGATACTACCTAGGCCTATCACTTTATACTTGGAAAAATCAAAAAACAACCAACCAAACAAGTATTAACTAAGGAAATAGCAAGAAGAACAAGTAAACCAAATACTAAATGAAAATGAAAATAAACTTGATTTCTAGGAAGGTCTAACCAAGAGCTATAACATTAATAAACATGAAACTTGCATAAGTCCAACACTTACTTGGGAAAACTAGAGAGAGGAAGCTTGAAAAACCATGGAAATGAAAAACTTAAAATACCTAAAGCTAACTAATGGGGGAGATAAGAGAGAGGGAGAGAGAGAGATGATTATATACACCACACTTTCTCTCTCACAAAAATATCATAAAAACAACAAAAGTAGTAAGTTTCCATAAGTGAAAAGTGCAAAAAGTCCACAAAAAATGGTTCGGAGCACTTTTGGACCGGTCCAGAATTATTCCGGACCGGTTCGGAATCGTTTGGAAATTTTCGGGCAATTCTGGATCGGTCCGGATTTATTTGGATTGGTCCGGAATAATTTGGATCGGTCCAGAATAATTTGGATCGGTCCAAATTGGTCTGGAACTTTCTGGGAAAATCTGGATCGGTCCAGATTGGTCTTGACTTAGTTTTTGTCCCCTTGATCACTTTCATTGGTTTGCGTGCCTCCGGACTTCCTCCAAAGCTCCTAAATGAGTCGTGCGACCCTCGGGGGGGTGCTCCTCGGTCTTGTGGGTGCTTGTCCAATCCCAGACTTCACCGGGAGTTTTGCTTGAGCGAAACGCGTGGCCTCAAAGCCCTCGGCCACTTGGGATGTTTCGGCTTGCCGGGTCTCAACCAAATCGTTGTTTCGTGGCTCGTGGGGCCCGGCGTTGGCATGCCATGGGGCATGTGGCCCTTGTGATTTCGGCACGTTTTCCAAAGCGCACAAAACGCGCTAAGTTACCATGTTTGACCTGTAACTCAACAAAAACACTTCTGCACGCATATCAACCAATTTAAGCGCGAATTCGCGTGTGTGTGTGAACAAAAGGAGCAAGATAAACCCCGGTTATCTACAATATTAGGGGCTTATCACAGGGAGATCAACATAGAATTTGACTAGAACCCTACAAAACATGTCGTGAAGAAACCTGAACAAGATTGCCCGCACTACATCTTTCGATTAATTGAGCAGGAAACTGGTGCTAAAAGAAAACATACGTGAGCTACAAAACCAAAGTGGCAAACATAACTTTGGTTTTCGGTTGATGGCCATGTTGCTATCATTTTCGGTTTAGGTTCATGGTCGTGCTACCAGTCAACCTAAGAATATGTTCGTCTAAAAGCAGATTGCCAAATAGTAATGGATTGTAGTTGGGTCCTACCATAGAATCGATCAAGACAAGAACTAACCTGAATCGGACACGTCTGAGTTCCCTTTTCCGGCCAGGCAATGCTCTGATAGTAATGTAAACGCCAGGTTCATCCTCTTCAACCCATTCAGTCTCTTGGTCACTACCATTACTGACGGATATCTCCCCAGAGCGATCTGCCTCCCTTGATGAGCTAGTCCACATGGAGGCATCTACCGATGATGTTTCAGTCTTAGCTCCACTAATGCTTGAGATTTCTGGGGTTGAGGTGAGACCCGAGTCATAGTTATACCGTTGCACTGGGTGGTGTTCTTTAGCCAGTGGTGGCGTAGAAGGGGTTTCTTCAGCAGGCCCGGTTTTTACACTCTGCAATAAGCAAGAAAATGACATTACTAGCACGACACTACAAGCCAAAAAACACTCCCACATTCACGGTAGCAGTGAACCCGTTTGACAAAATCTTCTTTTTACAGATACATAATTACAACGGAACTTCAATATGGTGTTGGGGATGTGACTCACCTCGGCTTCAGATCTGGGAGGGGTTGGAGGGAGTGGAGATCTGGGAGGGGTTGGAGGAAGTGGAAAAGCTTGGCGATTTAACCTCTGGACGTTATAGAGCTCCATTACCCGGTCATAATTCTCTGTCCACCACTTTTGAGCTTGCCATTTGTTGTACTTTTCTCGGCTAATTAATAGACCATAAAAAAACTTTCTATCAGAATTCTTGATAAGTTGGTTATAGTCATGCACAAGAAGTGGTAAACAACAACAGGAATGCAGCATGGCCTCTCCCATGCATTTGGAAAAACCGGAGTTTCTCACGATTTTATTGTGTATTTTTAGGACTGGTCTCTCTCCCATTCATTTGGAAAACTGGTGAAGCACCAAAAGGTTGGCATCATGGCATGGAGGCCAGTCCTAAAAAATACACAATAAAATCATGAAAAAACTTGATTTTTTTGGTTTTAACATTATAACCAATGATCTTTCGGGTTGAAACATGAGAGATCACATTGATCCTATGGTGTGAACTCTATATTAATGTAATCTTGGGCACCACACTAAATAGATAAATTAAACCTTTTTAAAAAGCAAGTGTTTTTCATCATTAATTCCACCTGGGTGGTATCCAAGATAATGTTTCACTCCGTGTAAAAGCAAATAGTTCACACTAGTTTGTGTATTTCAAAACTTGAGTACGTTGCAAATTGCCAAATTTAGACAATTAAATACACTTTCAGACGGATTGAATTAGGGGGTGAGCACGTGTTAGGTTTGCATCGGATCAAATTTGGTGATCAGGCTGTAAAAATAACACCCGAACCCAAACCAAACACCCTTGGAAACCGATCAGTTCGGGTCGGTTGGGTGTCCGATCGGTCTAGTTGGGTTACACGGATTGTGCACAACAGGATCTCTGTTCCTGAGCAAGTGGGAGGAGGTGGGAATGGGCTACTCTACAAAAAAAAAAAAATCATAGCTTCGTTGTCCACCCCCAAAAGCCCCAACTTATTAGTGATGATGGGTAATCCTAAGCATCATACTAGGTAATCTTTCATGAACTGTTATAGTAAGTTTGTCTCCACTAAATTGGCCCTACCAAAAATTTATTGACAAAAGGGCCGCCGCCCTAATTTGAGGTTAGTCAAAACCTAAAACTTCCTTGGCGTATTGACTATTGGATATCATAGATTAATTCCTATGTGTTCTAGGTATAGTGGGTCTCTAATTGAATGACAAACTAATAATTGAAGCAACCAAAATAAATTAATCTCATTCCTAAAGCAAGGAACCAAATCATATAAGGGCCAATTTTTGGGAGGTCCATTATATGATTTTACTAAAGTCTCGGGTCCACTACGTACTTTCATAAGGTCTGCAATCCACTACGCGCTCAAATTACAAAATTGGCCCTCGATCAGCAAAAACGAAGAACTGCGCTCGGGATTACACAGCGACTACCAACTATGCGAAGAACTGGGCCGCGGCAGATTCAGCGTCGTCTTCTCTGCCGCCTCCAACTCCTCCTCCGCCAAGAAATCCATAGACAAGCGCCTTCTCTCTGACGACGCCCCAACTGCCTCCAACTCTTCTCTTTTGTTCTCACTTCTCGTTCACTTCCATGGAAAAGCCAGACCTTTGTTCTCTCTCTCTCTCTCTCTCTCTCTCTCTCTCTCTCTCTCTCTCACTCACTCCTCCGCCACCCACACTTTCGTCTACCAAAAACATCCATGCCCTCTGGCAACCCAACAATCCACTCACCACCATTGACGTATCATTGGTTATATGGAACAACAATGGAGCTTTCTTTGTCTATTTTTTTATATTGATTTTATGTAATATTTGATTGTTAATTTTGAGGCTTTTCTCTTGTTGGCTTCTTGGTAGAATAATTAATTCCTCTATGTTTGTGGCTGATTCATGTGAGGATTCGAAATTATGTTAGAGCTCGAATTTCATTTGGGAATGGAGTCTAATTTTGCACACAATTACTCATTCAACTTCAAATCGCTAGTCTTGCTTGACGATGAGGTCTTTGATGGATTTGTACTGGGTATTCAAATTGAAACAAGAATATGTATCTAATGCGCACAATTTGTTCGACAAAATGCCAAGGTGAACTCGTGATTTCCCAAATTTTAGCTCTCTTACCTAATATATGAAGTTGTGTGTCTCTGGAACAAACTAGAAGTTAACAAAACAAGTCTATTTTTTGTGTCCACCTTTGGACTGAGGATTACCTGAGTTGCACAAATGCTATTGATCATTATTATTCGAACTCGATATCCTAAGTTTATCTGTTAGTTGTAGTGGACATATATGGTGAAAAAATTCAGATGAATTTATAATAGGTTGGAGTTTGTAGTGGACATATCTATTAGTTGTAGTCGACATATCTGTTAAGAGTACCAGATTAACATTAATGTGCTTGGAGTTTGTAGGAACACGACATAGCCTCAAACAACACCTAATGTAGAAGTATTTGCCAGACAAAAAGTGTTTGCCATATGAACATATAAGTTTATATGTTGAAAAATAGGACTAATTCAGGCTTTGAATACAAACAGATAGTTCATATGTAGAAAATTAAAACCAATTCAGGACATGAATACAAACAGATAAGTTCATATGTAGAAAATTAAGACCAATCCAAGACATGGATATGAAAGATAAATTCATATGTTCAAAATTATGACCAAATTCAAGCCATGGATATGCATAAATACAAACAGATAAATTCATATGTTGAAAATTAAGACCAGTTCAGGACATGAATATGAACAAATAAGTTCATGTGTTAAAAAGTAGGACCAAATTCAGGCCATGCATATGTATAAATACTAACAGATAAGTTCATATGTTGAAAATTAAGACCAATTCAGGTCATGAATATGAATAGATAGGTTTGTAGGCGAAAAATTAAGACCAATTCAGGTCATGAATATGAACAGATAAGTTCGTATGTGAAAAATTAAGACCAATTCTGGACATGAATGTGAACATATAATTTCATATGTTAAAAACTAAGACCAAGTTCAAGCCATGGATATGAATAAACATAACAGATAAGTTCATACGTTGTCCAACTTCAATGCAAATTTTTAAATCTCTATCTAGTAAGGTAAAATACAAGATGGAATTGAAATATAGATAAGTTCATATGTTGAAATTTGCTACTAATTCAGATAAAATCATAAGAACATATAAGTTTATTTGTTGTACAAATAAGTTCATTTGTTGTACAAAAAAAAAAAGAAAAAAAAGAAAAGTTAATATGTCGAAATCTAAGACTAAACATTTATTTCTGTCTCCATCAAAAAATAATAAATAGATAAACTTATTTCTTCAATTTTTTCACTATATTCGTCTACTATAGCTAAAGATAAATTTACCTCTGTAAAATTATTTTTCTTTCTAAAATAACGAACACAGATTACTTTATCTGTTCAAAAAAATTCACTATATATTTCCATTACGAATAATAGATAATCTTATCTCTTCAAATATGTTCACTTTATATGCCTACAACGTCTAACAGATTAACTTATAAACTTATCTCTGTTAGATCCTAAAAAGATAAGTCAATCTATTTAACTTTTTGAAAAATGCACAATACAAATTTGAAAAAGATAAGCTAATCTGTTTAACTTTTTGAGTAACACATAGTATAAATGCAAAAGATTCAAGGAAAAATGCAGAACAAGTATACACCATTTACGCAAATTAATAAAAGAGCCATCATTAAATTCCTTTCCATGATAAGCAAAGTGCATTAAAACGAAGAATTAAGAGTTTACATCTCTTGGGTATTTGGCCCCTTTTAAATTGCTATCTAGTAAGGTAAAATACAAGATGGAATTGAAATATAGATAAGTTCATATGTTGAAATTTGCTGCTAATTCAAATAAAATCACAAGAACATATAAGTTTATCTGTTTTACAAATAAGTTCATTTGTTGTACCAAAAAAAAAAAAGAGGATAAGTTAATCTGTCAAATCTACGACTAATTAACACTGTAAATAATAACAGATAAGTTCATCTCTTGTATAAATAAGAAAATAGATAAGTTTATCTATTTGAGAAATGCAAAAATTGAGCTTTATACATACCAATAGAAAAATCAGTACACAAGTCAGTACGGGATTCAGAACCTTTATCCAGAGTATAAATATGAGCAGATAAATTCATTTGTTGAAGTTGTGAATATTTTCATAGCATAAACGTGAAAAGAAAAAAAATCATATGTTGCGAAATTTAAGGCTAATTCACAGCATAAATAAGAACTCCTTACAACATAGAAGTAAAAAACTTTCAAAAAAATACACTTGAGAAACTAGTTAACCAAGATGTCTGACATTTTACAAGCTTAATACAAAGATCAGTAAGTGTAAGTCAGCAAAGATCCATCACGCCTCAAGAAGCGGATGTCGAATGTTATTTGGATGGATCTGCCACACATTTAGGCTCCATATTCCTCTAAGCATTGTTTCAACTGGGCTTGCTGTATCCCTGACCAGAACACATCCAATTCAAACAATCAGAGACTACAAGATCCCATATAAGTATATGTCAAAAAATAGTGAAACCATTGGCAATTTTTCCCTTTGATAGTGCATTCCAATTGGAAAGACAAGTACCATTTTCATTGGGACATAAATCAGGGTATGCTACTGATAAAAGTTAACGAAAGAAAAAGGAAAGGCACTGACAAATGCATATCTGAACTGAAGTTATAAAAGGTTGCAGATAAAATGACACGAACATACCTCTCTCGATGAAGAAACACCGCGTATAAGCCTCCAAACGGCGTATTTCAAAGAAACTACTCAAGTTGCATATCTTTGCAGTTTTATTTAGCTTGGCTTGGGGTACAACCCCATATGGTCCACAACTTTTTTATTAATACAATCTGTTGTGGGCTACGGGACTGCTGCTCCTTCTATTGAGTATTGAGGTCCCCTGGGCAATGAGGAATTTCTGAGCATTGCCCTGCCCATCTGAAGGTCCACAACCTGAACATATGTGAAGGGGTAAAAAGAGAAGTCAATGACCAACTACAAAACCCAATGACTTCGCACTAATTTGTTTTTGGTTTTGTATCTTGCTTAAACGGAAGTTCTATTGACAATCAAGGTACCAAGGTTCAAGCATCAGAAACTAGTTATGCAAGTGTTGGTCAAAAGCTTGAGTATTTTTTGATGCTATGCATTCCGTTCCTTGATACTTTTTTGCGTTCGACTGTAACATGTACTGATTTCTTCCTGCCTTTGCCAAAATAGTCATCTATAACCACAAACCTTGTCTTAAAAAAACATTTCAAAAACAGGAAAGAGATCCCAAAATAGTTCGACAATCTTTCGTTAAAACTTTGAAGCATTCTATTTTGCTTCTAAACATTCCTTTTGCCCGACTGTGCCTTTGTTTTGTCATTTTTCATATAGATGGACAACAGTCCCACGACCGGTAGTGTTAGGACTACTTTGGCTGAGAAGCACCGACTAGCTAAGTCTAGTCTTGCTTTCCAATCTAAGAAGTAAGCAAGCAGTATTCTATGTTTTTGCGTACTTGTTGAATCCTTTTTATGCATGTCAGTCATGCTTTGTGTTTTTTATATGTGATGGATCTTTTCCATAAATTGAATTTGGTGGTTCACAACCTGAGCATCATTGTCCCTTACTCATTAGTATCTTTTTGACTTTATGCATTATATAAGGTACCCTGGTACCCACCTTTATTTGTTCCAGAGTACAAGCATGAAGGATATTGATCATGATAATAGGGTTGGCTTTTGCTGACACTTAAATCTTCGTGCTGATTCAAGAATGCAAATTCTGTGCTCATGAAAAAATAGTAGTAAAAAATATATTCTTGGAAAAAATAAATTAAAAATTTACTCTTAAAAATTGAAAAGATTTTTACTCACAAATTTACTCAGTTTCTCTAGTCATTTCGTCGAACAGTTGTTGTGCATCATTCATATGGCCGCATCAGAGTGAACACACCCACTTTCAGAAAAATGAGGTGGAGTGGTGAGGGTGAGAACCAAATGGGACCAATTAGAAGTTAAGTAACAGACAAAACAACGATTCAAATTCCTGCCCTCATACATTTACATGAACATGAAATTAGGAAGAAACAAAAGTACCAATCATGCAATTGAGAGTGGACTCGAGTCCATTAACTCTAGAATTTGGGTGAAACTCAAAGGACGCATTATGAACGGTTCTTGTTCCAAAGCACCAACACCTTCATCACCGCTCATGGTGTTTCGACTCCCGGTCCTTTTGTACAGCGAAATAGGTTAATGGGACGGCGACGACGATGGCGTTGTAGGGAGCAGATTGACGATGACGGTGCTGCAGATCGACGGAGAAAGAGATGCCATAACGCCATCAAGGGAGAAATAGGGAGAAATCGTCTGGGTTTCGCGATCGAGGGAGAAAGCGCCAAGTTTCTCTCATAGGGGCATTTTTGTCCCGGAAAAAATTAGGAGTGGACCTTAGGATTTACAAAATTCACAACGGGGGACACAAGAATTTTTGAAAAGGTGAGGTGGATTGAGTACAGTACAAACATGTATAATGGACTTTACACTAATTATTTAATCATATAAAACGGTACAAATTTTGCCAAGGCGAAGCCGGCAAAAAGCGGTCCATAACCTAACTTAATTGCTCTTGATTAAATGTGATCGAGAGTCGTTTATTAGTCTCATGTTTCATTTCCGCGTAACAAAAAACAAAATACTCCGAGAATGAGGTACAAGCATCCCGATAAAAAAGGGACAGAGGCACAAACATCTTTTCACACTGAAGATTTGAAGTCTTGTCCAATTTGTAGCCAAGATCAGGCTCACTCTTTGGCATCACCGTGCAAAGTGACGATTCCAAACAAAGGAAGTAGGCGTGATGAAGATTGAAAAAGAAAGCCCCCCGACAATGTTGCAACACTTTTAGTTAAAAGTTTCTCAAGGGGGACCCACTAATAGGAAGTTGTAATGAGTTCTGCTTTTGGACTTTCAAAAGACACAACTTTCCTTTTCCATAATGTCTGCAACACTTTTGAAATTAACAGTGAGAGAAGGGTTTTCTATTTTATGAGTGTGAAGGGTTTGTGGTGGAATCCGTATATGGTGTACCACGGTGATATTGGCCTCTTTGGGTGAAAATCTTAATCTGGATTATTGGTTTTTTGCACCCAAAAAACCAGGGTGTTTGGATTAAAATTAAGTATTTCAAATGCTTCAATAAGTATTTCAGGATGTTGTGACAAAACAGCAGAACAACAGGTGAGTACATACCCAGGGGTTTGGGTAAATGTCAGACTTTGGGAGTACTTCGCAAGGTTTGGGGTTCGCTTCCCCGTTAGGTGAATACCCTGATTTAAGTGGGGAGCCGAGACGTAGTGTTGCTAACAACAGGAAAATACGGTAAAACACAAAACAATCTTGTTTTGTGCGAACATCTTCCGTCTTTTGTGCTCGGTTTTCATCATATGGAATGTTTACCACTGCATATGGAATACTTACCACAACATCGACAATACTTAACAAGGCATTTGGAATAATTACTTTTGGGATATCATGCACCAAAACCATTTTGGTGGACAGTGGAAAAATTATTTGTCGTTGTGGTGCTCCTAAAATTGCTCTTCCGGTGGGACGTTCAATTGTGTAAATTGGAAGGGAAATGATTTTGAGTTTTGGAACTTGAAGACGGAAATTATTTCACTGGAATTCAATTGGATATTCTCCAAACAATTTTGTTATCAAAATTATGAGCAATTAAGAGGCTGTTTGTATTGAATAGCTAAATTACGGGAACGGTTTTTATTTTTATTTTTTTTTAACTCTTGTAAGTTTTGCATCTATCTTTGTTAATGAAGAGAGAAAACAATTCAAGAAAGGTAGTTTTTGATCTCATTGTTTGTCTTTTTTGAAATTTTTATCAACCTCTGATCTACTAGATTTTATACTATTATGATATATTTCTCATCAAACGAATGCTTAACATGAACTCACGAAAAGATAAAATAACCAAAAAATGGTGACTATTTTAAAGAATAATTTATTTATTTCAAGCAGAACCTATGATTGCTTTTTGGATGAAGATTGATGGAGGATTTTACCGTTTGTAAACCAAAATATAATGGGGAATCAAACAAATACTTGAAACTGCTCCCTTCATTAAAAACCTACTAGTTATTTTTCTTCACAAAACAATTAACCAAATAAAGCTTCGTAGTAATAGTTAGGGGTGTCCACGGATTGGTTCGGTTCTTGATCTGATCCGCTCGTGACGGATTGTCACTTTTAAGATGTGCAACCATTCGTGGGTGACATACAGATAGATCAGTTTTGTCGCAGATTGAGTGAATCGGGCGGATCAAAGAAAGATTATTAGGCGGATTAGGCAGATCGAACCCGAACTGAACCAAACTGTATCCGTCAAAATAAAAATATTAGGATCTTTATCCATTTGTAACACACCTCAGGTGAGTAAGCGGACAAATCGGTTTGGTGGATCGAACGGATCGGGCAATCCGCTGGACAGCCCTAATAACAGTTATGTTGTATGTTGACAGCTCACTCTGCCCAATAAGGGGAAAATTTTAGGGGCGGTGCGGGTACCACGTGTTACCTTATGGCCAATCAAAACCCGTCACGTGGTATTGAACTAGGCTCATGTAATCCATGTGGCACGCACTATGCAGTACCAAACAGAGGCCCCCACATTAAGCGACGCATTTGATTGGCCGCAGCATACTACGGGTTGGTTTGGGTGAATTGAAAAAAACTAGTTTTTGGTTGTCCTTATTCAATTTTTTTTTGCATTTGTTAGTTTTCGGTCGATTTTTTGTGGTTTTTTTTGCTTGTCTCGATGGTGTTTTGGATTATTTTTCATCTTTATTCACAAAACTTTAAATTTGGCTAATAATTTTATGCTTTTTAGATTCCTCTCGTCGAAATAAGCCAAGAAACTACAAAAAAATCGATCGAAAAAAAAATTTGAATAAAGACCAAATCAAAAACTTAATTTTTTTAATTTACCCAAACCACCCCTATGTCAGACGCCACATGGTACCTGCTCCGCACTAAAAACCAAAAGTAAGGCAATAATACCCTAAAAATACAAAACTTATCAATGCGTGTTTTAACACTTTTCCAAATGCTTTAATGGAGTAGACAACGGCAATTTTTATTTTTTATTTTTGGTCAATTTCATGAGCTGTAATTAGCATTTTTTTTTAACTAGGTGCTGCGACATAATGCGTTGTAACGCGTTGCCCACCCGCTAATAACAATATATTGATATGAGAAGTTGAGGCAATTCGACTAGTAGTTGAACCAGCTATTCCTTAGTTTAGGAAATAATTTGAAGCTCATCGACTGAGTTCCAATTATATGTTCTTAAGCTGGAGATCAAAAATATTTTACCTCTCAGATCCATAACGTTGTACATCAAAAAAGCCAAGTAAAATTTTCCTCACACCTTACGTACAAGTCAACAGCACAGAGACTTCAACTAAACTAAAGTTTATTGGCTAATCCACTCAGCCAAAAATTTATTTGTTAAGACTGAAACAAAGAAATAAGATAATCAGACATAACAATCCAGCCACCAGGGAACTTTACTTGTACGTACCCTTTCTTAAGTGATGTGTTCCCTTTGTTAACCGTGAAAGCACAAGGAAGAAACATAATCCAACTGGAGAACTGTGAAACACAAGAGAATACATTCGAAGCATCGGAAACAGAACAAGAAATATGCAGAAAACGAGGAGAGACAGAGACGGGGGATATAGCTAAGACGATTACTGAAAAGCAACCACTTCCTACACAAGGAAGTGGGAATATAGTAAGTTTCAAAACTTTTTGCTTCCTTTCTGGTGTCTCTTTTCATCTTAGCAACTAGATTCCCTACTATCTTCTTCTTTGCCTTGTAAACCATCATGCTGACCAGAATATGTCCTCATTGGTGCAGCTGTTGATCCTAATTATTAGATTTACCAATGACATATTTTCAAATTATTTTTGTTCATCCTCTGTTATTTTCGAACTCTATCACCTTACTTAATCCATAGGACTAATTGGAGTGCATTTTGTAAGCAAAATCTCTGCAATTTCGGAATTTTCTACAAACAATAGGCTTGAAATGTATGGGATACTCTCAAGCCCAAAAAAAAAAAAAAACAGCAGGGTGGGGGTCGAGGTAATAAGGTTATTCTAGATATTTGACCAAGAAGGACTACAAGGATACACTTCACAGATATAAAAACGCGAAAAACTTCTACAAAGGAAAAAGAAAATTGTACACCCTCTACCCTTCACACAGAAAAAAGCTTACTAAAACAAGGATCAATGGGAACACAAAACTTGAAAGAACCAGGCATTGATTATAAACCAACAGAAGTATTAGATAGTTTTCAGCATTTCCAGTAAAAACTTGATTTATGAAACAAAGATTCAGAATTTTTAGTGAGGAACTATTTTCTGCTCAAGTTTCAACTGCCGAGTGCCGAGGCATACCTTCTCATTATCAGAAACCTTCACCAAAAGTTGGGCTACATTTGCTGTTGGGCTGCTCACCTTTCCCACCTTTACTCGCACTGGATCAGTCATGTATTCCTGATAAATCACATAATAAAGGAAGGTTGAATGTGAAAAGGTTCCTCGTCAGAACATTATAACAGAAACATTATTTATTGATGTGTTCTCAATATGATTCCTAAAGTTGCATGACCAGAAATCAAATGAATACACTTTGATGGTTCTTATCACAGAGGTTGTATTGTACCCAGTGGACAAGGCTCCCAACAGCTTCTGGGAGAGGCCATAAGTAGGCAGCCTTAGCCCGACCATTTCCTTTTCTTCTTTTTTGGTGGGTAGTCTGATTCCCGCGACACAAATTCAGGTAACAACATGGTGGCAGATGGGACTTGCGATCGCAACCGGTAAAGACACTCTTTAGAAGGGATTTTTCATTCTAATACTAAATGTATCCAACCAATGCACTTCACAAATCCGTAGGTAATATACAACAAAAAATTCATGGTTCAAGGGACTCCACCTGTGCAAGTGATTCAATCTCCACTGGCATGGTCGCACTAAACAACAAAGTTTGATGCTTTTCTGGAAGATTACGCATAACCTGAAACACATAGAAAAAGAATTATAAATTTCTTCCAAAATGTCCACAACCCAAGTCAAGGTAATGGGATGGGGACAAGTTGCCACTGAATATGAATCCACTCATTGGTCACTGTTTCTTGCCGTAAATATGGCAAAGGGGTCAGGAGCCTCCAAAACACCATGAGAATATCCAAGAAAGGTGACCAGTGAAATCTATGATCACGTTGAAGAAAACAGTTTAGTAAAGCAATTGAGCTACCACCTACCTCTTTTATTTGTGGTTCAAACCCCATATCCAGCATTCTATCAGCCTCATCCAAAACAACTTATGAAACTCAAGATAGAGAAGTGTTCCCTTGCTGTAAGTGGTCAATAAATCTTGCGGGCGTAGCAACCACTACACTCACTCCTGCGCGTAGCTTAGACCTCTATCCACGTATACGAAAACAGTAGTCAAAAAGAAGAAGATTGGGAGAAATTCAATTATGAGAAGAATAAGCAGTACTTGCATTAGGGACATAAATATAGTCGACAAAGCACAGTCAATGCAAGTGGTGCCTGGGAAAATCCCAGATAAGCAGGCCTCACTTGGGAAGTTGCATTCCAATTAGGCATTTCTATAGGTTACTACACTATCTTCCCGCTTTACGGCTCGAATGTAAGAGTAAATGCGTTATTTCATTGATTTCATGTTATGATTTCCGTAATTAAGTACTTCTTCAGTTCTTATATGCAACATTCGCAATATAAATTTAAACAGTTCTTATGTATTGACCCAACATCAAAAAATCAGTGCATGTTCCTTCCAGTGTCTGTTGATTTCTTAAGAACAAGAGAAAACATGGCAATCTTACTAAATAGATAACTCCAAATGATAGTGAATACATATTTAGTTGGCTTGGTAATGGATTGCCTGGGCACCTTTAACAACATATGAACCAATTAAGAAAGGGAAGAAAAAAAAAAAAGCCATCCACTAATGTCCTTACAGCTATATGCCTAGAGCATTCTTTTCCAGATACAGAAACAAAAGTTTGTTGCAACCATAACAATACGAGCAAAGAATTTCAACTTTTATAGTATACAAACCATGAACTCCTTGTGTCTAGAGATTTAAACACCTAATAAAACAAAATTATTACCAAATCAGCACCTGCTCAGCAATGTTGGTTCCACCCACAACTATTGCAGTTTTAAAGGACTCCAGAGATCTGCTAAAAGCTTTAACCTGCAATAGAAGAGTTTATTCAAATAAAATTCATGTCATTCTTAACCTGTGAAACAGCAAACAAATGTCCATAAAGGTCGTAAGGGAAAGGATTATCAGAAAGTTGAATGTCCACATAACATTTTTAGAAAATAAAATATACAATCCAGAGAAAATCACAAATGGAAGCACCTAAATTTCTTTTACTGCGTTGCATCACTGAGATTTCCTTCTCAAATAAATAATATATGTTTGATGCAAGAATGTTTCTTAGGAGCTGATCAAAAAACACTGAATATTTCTTTGGAACAAAAAAATCTAGAACAAATAAAGATCATACTAAATTGACATAATCATCATATCAAAAATGAAACCAGGAAAAAAAAATTGCACAATCCAATGATAACAGATACCCAGATTCTGATGAGATCGTATTCTCTACATGTCCAATATTAGGGCATTACTTTCATGCTCTTAACAAAGTTCAGCTAAACTTAGACAGCTAAAACGGTTATCCAAGACAAACACTCCTAAAAATGAAAAGGAAAAGAAGAAAATTCAGAAAATAAGGTTTTGAAAGTACACTAAAACAATAGGATATGTCAACCCCTCAAGACACCATCCTACCGAAGGCTGAAGCCACTGAACAACTTTTCACTAGTCATCAACAAGAAGAAAACTGGTAGAATTAAAATATGCATAGTCCATACAACAAGAACAAAAATTCAATTATCTTTAGTTGTTGCATGCTCTACTCGGTAAATCAGGTAATCAGGTAAGTGATACAGTCCAAAGCCAAGGCTTGAATAGACATGATGAACCTGTTCAATCCTCAAAACTAAAGAAATAACTAACATACCTCTTTCTCTATTTGTTGGGCAAGCTCTCTAGTTGGAGCCAACACCAATGCCAAAGGCCCATCACCACGGCAAACAGGTGGCTGAGCCAAGCAAAAAGACAAGGGAACAATTTTCCAAGGAGTTAAGCAATAAATTCAAGCATAATCTAGAGAAAACTATACTAAACAAGAGTCCTGCCTTTGACTTGGTGATTTTCTCCATAGCTAGCGTACTCTTCCGGAACCGAGACTAGTGCAGCACTTATGCATGAATTCAATCCTGGAAGTACAGTCTTGATGTGTTGGACTAGAATCTGCATTAGATAGGAAAAAGTATTGAATGAAACCTATAGCTTTCTCAAATTACTTGACAGCTTTAAAGGTTCTAAAGAAAAAAAAATACCTAATTGATACAGAGGCATTCAAAGAAGAAAATACAGTATGTACAAACTGCATGAGATGTGCATGTGTGTAGAAATGAGTCAGATGTAAAGGACGGGCAAATTTGGTTGCCTCTATGCCACATGGCTTCAAACTGGAACAATGAAGGCCCAACTTCAGGGCTTCAGGGTTAAATAAAGTAAACCTGACACGGTTACCGGTATTAGGAGGAGAGATTAACCCTGCCCAACCGACCCTTGTTGATACATCAACATACTTAATCCTTCCCCCTTCGTTGACTCAAGTTATATTCAAGGACATCTCCTTGAATATGTAACCGAACCCCGGGCAGTAGCAGGTAGAATGATGAAACACCCATTTTCAAACAACACTCAATCGCTATGATGGAAGCTAAACAAGTTGAGGTTATGCTTAAAATGAAACACCCATTTTCAGAAAGCGTGAGAATGTTGCATGAGAAACCATAAGCAACTAAGTATCTGATGGTTGTACCTGGTTCAACTTCTTTGCCAACTGGGGGACGCCACAGCGATCAGCAAGATCACTATACACCTGTGTAACAGAAAAGGCTATAGATAACAAATGTTGGCCAGAAACTGTGTCAAAAAGTAGAGAAGAGTTGAAACAGTAGGGTCATACTGGACGACTACGAAAGAACTTCTCCTCAGCCACAAGTGCATCCTTGATACTCCGGTTGAGCATAATGTCCTGTTTAACGAGATACCAACTGGTCAGATCAGAGGCCAACCACCTAACAAAATCAACATACTTGCTAATAAAAAGATAATAAGTCCCTTGCAGATTTGATGATTCTACAGAATTTCACAATTTGCAAACAATATGTACGTGTTGTGCACACCAATCGGGAAGTTTTGTTATCCAGTCCACAGGTAAGGAATCAAGAACCATGTCACCAATCGAAACCTACTTTTGTGAATCGATGTGAATCAATATCATAGGATTTGACATATACCATTAAAATTGAAGATCAATTATTCAAACATAAGATAATAGTCAAATTGATTTTGAGTGGTCACAAAAGCAATAGATAAGTCACAATAAAGTACAATTTACATTTTTTCTCAGAAAACATAAATAAGAAACTTTTAAGCCTGACTCGATCCTATCAAACCATCCAATCAACAAACGTTTAGAAATCATGTGTCAGCATTGGTTATTTTTGCACTGAACAATGTTTGTGGATCTCCTCTGGCTTTGCCAAACAAAAAATTGCAAAATAAAAGGAGATTACCTCTTGACTACGGTTCACAACGCCAACATAGCCAAGGCGAAGAGGAACTACTTTTTCCCAAAAAAAAAATTGCGGGCATCTGTACCTCTGTCCATTATATCCAACTGATGCAACAACATAAGTTATTGTCAGACTTCATCAACCAATGACATAATTCACACAAATGAAATTTTTATTTCACTTATTTGCACCTTTGTGATCACAACAATGGTTCGATAACCTGCCAAAAGAAAGTACCATGCATAAGCAACAGTGTTCAATGGCAATACCATCCTGCAATAGTTAACCGTTCAACTAGTTTACCTTAGTTGATAAGGCAAAACAGAGACAGAAGGCAGAAATTACCATCAGGATCGGCATTTCCAGCTATCTGGAGAGCATCTGAATTCGCTAAGTCAGCATTTGCTGGTGTAACAGCTAGTATTAAACAGCTTAGGGCAGACAGAAAACGTGTAACAAAGAAACACAGCTTACTCCATAGCTTTGCAGCTCCACGCAGGAAGACGAAAGGGAACGAGTAAAACCCTAGGTCTGGCCAGCAAAGACGCAACGATGTGGCAAATCGGTGGACAGATGCTGAACCCGATGAAACCCTAATCAGACTGGAAGAAAAAAGACAAGGAACGAGAAGATCCGACTTACAGAACCCCGTACGCGAACCTCCAGTCGATCGATCGCGAGCTTCGTACGGCCTTCAATCGCGACTCTCTCTCTCTCTCTCTCTCTCTCTCTCTCTCTCTATCGCCTGGAACGTCCCTCTCTGTCTCGGGCCAAAAAATGACCAGGGACACGGAGGGAATTACCGGAAAAGTTCGGAAGTGGTATTAGCAAATGCAAAAGGACCATTGAGGACAACGAAATCCGGCAAAACCACGAAAATACCAACACGCGAATTTCCAATCGAGGGGCAAATTCGTCCAAATTGGACAAAAGTGGCGAGCGTCCGAAATTGGGACTACGCTCTATATAGGCCTGAAGGGCCAGGATATTTCTCAGCATCTTGCCATCCTTTTCTTACAATAGTATTATTCTCAACTTTTTGAATAATTCAAACTGGAAACTTAGGCTTTATTCGGTATGGGTTTTGAGGTAAGTTTTTGGGGGTAATGAGTAGAAAGAGATAGAAATTTTTTTTATGGGGAACCCTGCAGGGTGGATTTTGAAATCGAAACTAAACAAAATGTTTAGGGCCCTATTTATAGAGGAGGTTCAGGGGCTGATACTGTAATATATATATATATATATATATATATATATCATAATTACAGGGTCTTAAAGTGTAATTTGGTACGCCATTCCACCACCTTAGGCTTCTTGAGTGATGTCATGCTGCTGATGTCACCATGATCATTTATCCAATCATTTTTATTTTATGAAAGTTCTTCTAGTAATTAATACTAATAAAAAAAACTAATTTTAAGAAGGAAAATGCTAACGTGTGCTTAATAGGCACACGTTAAGGTTGGAAAAGTGTATTGAAATGTGTGAAAAGTGTATCAATAGGCACACGTTAAGGTTGAAAAAGTGTATTGAAATATGTGAAAAGTGTATAGAGATATGTGAAAGTGTATTGAAAAGTGTAAAAGGTGTGTTGGAGTGTGTGTTACTTTTGTTTATTTGTGTGCTTATTGTGTGTCTATTGGACACACGTTAGCAAGACCCTTTTAAGAAAGAACAAAAAATGAAGGACAAATTTTGATTTGATGGTCGAACATGAGCCCTAGCTTGGCGCCGACTTTTTTTATTTCTACGAAGGTTTTTGAAGGTTTTTTTTCCCTTCTAAAAACTCTATGACGCCAAGGTTAACTAATCCGGTTTTTTGACTTTGTTCTTATTAATGTTTTTTTTTTGTATTTGTTAGTTTTGTGTTAAGATTTTGTGGTTTCTAAATTTATCTCGACGAGATGAATCTAACAAATATACATTTATGGTTAGACCAAATATTTTTTAAATAAAAGGGTCGTACTTCATGAGTATGATATCATGCCAAAATTGACGAACATTATAAAACCAAAGAAGGGGTTGATATAAGAATGAGAGGTGTGTGTAATTATTATTCAAACCATTATTCTTGCAGTAGTAGTGGTGGCACGAGGCATATTGAGAGGCATCTTAAGAAGAAACATAAAGAGGAAATTGGCGTAGTTGGTAGTGATAGTAGTGGCATTGTTGTTTGTAATTTCGTATACACAAAACCTAAAATGAGACATGGATTGACCTTTTATGTAGCTGCAGCGGAGCATCCATTCACTTTTGGTGATGATATTAGATTTGAACATTTTCATGCAAACTAGTGTAAATCCTACTTTTTCTAAAGTTTCTAGAAATACTACTAGAGCTGATTGTTTGAAGGCTTTTATTGAAGTCCTTAAAAATTTGAATACTGAAATTAGTCAAATTGGTAGTACAATCTCTTTTACTTCTGATTTGTGGAGTGGTAGCAAAAATCTTGGTTATATTGCTCTGACTGCTAATTATATAGATACTAGTTGGATTTTGCATAAAAAAATCATTATTTTCCGTTTGATGGAGTATCCTCATAATGCTAATAAGATTTTTCAATGTATAAATGGTGTTTTTAGGGAGTATGATACTGTTGATAAAGTTTTTAGTATTACATTTGATAACAATACTGTTAATACGGCTGTTATTAATTTATTCCAACGAAATTTGTCTACTCCTCATGCTGGTACATTTTTTCATATGCAATGTGTATGTCATATCATTAATTTAGTTGTGCAAAATGGTTTGAAACATATAGGAGCACAAATAGATAAAATTAGAGATGTGATTCATTTTATATCTACTTCCAACAAAGGACCCAAGAATTTGAAGGGTTGTGTGCTAGTTTCAATGTGAAACCAAGGAAAATGAAAACTGATGTGAAAACTTGTTGGAATTCGACATATCTTATGTTAAAATCTTGTGTGAAACATGTTGATGCTATTACTTCTAATGTCAATGCGAAGTATGGTGATTGTACTTTAATTCAAGCTGATTGGAACATTGCATTCGAGTATATGAAGTTTTTAAAGGTTTTTTATGCTGCTACTTGTGCTTGTTCTGGTTCTTATTATCCTACTTCTTGTCTTGTGCTCCATAACTTGTATAATATTAGTCTCAACTTTTTCAATACAAATATAGAGCACATTTTGCAGATGCAATTTTAGATATGGAAACAAAATTCAAAAAATATTTTGAGGACATGCCTAAAATATTTATTATAACTGCAGTAATGGACCCAAGGATTAAGATAGAAGTATCACATATGAAAAGGATAATCAACCCTTAACTACGAGAGATCAAAAAGATTAACAAATCTAGACTTTGGTACATAAAATCGATCCTAACTCTTTGAACCAGAAATGGTGTTCGATAAAGTTTAGGGTTCTTAAGCAAATTAAACAAACTTTTAGATTGACATCGCTCAAAGCGTCACCCGTACCTAGGTGAATTAAACATCGGCCACGAGAGATCAATGAGATTAACAAATCCAAATTTTGATACATAAAGATGAACCCGTGACTTTATTAAACAATAAGTGTTTGTAATTTGGCGAGAAGAACGAATTAAACCTAAGTCATGGAGTGCTAATCACCCTATGACCAAGCCTATTTAGACTACTTAAACATAAGAATGAAAGACATAACTTGAAACGTAAAAGAAATGAAGAACATGATTTTACAGAAATAAACTTGATATATATGAAGATCGAAGGATTACAAGAACTATTAAAGCACGAGAAATTAAAGGAAAATGAAGACTTTCTTGATTAATCTAGAGAGAGAAAGCTTAAACTCTCTCCAATGGAGGAGAGAGGGGAGAACAAATACTAGTAAGAAAATAAAAGAGAAAGTGTGGTAGAAAGAGAGAGGAGAGAGCTTATATTCTTTCAATTTCTCTCTCCCAAAATATCCTAAAAAATCCCAAAAAGTTAGACTTTCCATAAGTGGAAAGTCTAAAAAGCAAGTTAAAAAAAATCAGAATTTTGGCTTGGTATGGATACCTCTGAACAGAGGTATGGATACCAGTGATTTTGTTTGTCTGCGACCAAAGGTATGGATACCTCCCATCAGAGGTATCCATACCAAACTGTCTGTTTTTTTGTGCAAAATGTATGGATACCCTCCATCAGAGGTATGAATACTAATCTGAATTTTCTTGTTTTCAAGCCTTGATCCCTCCTTGGTCAAATGTGATGCTTCCGAACTTCTTCCAAAGCACTTCTAATCAATTTTCGGCCTTCGAGAGAGATGGTACTTGGTCTTGTGGATGCTTGATCACTCCCGGATTCACCGAGAGTCCTTGTGAGCTTGAGACATGACTTTGGCCCACCGGCTTGACTTGTGACTTTTTCATTTCCCGACCCTTAGCCGAGTCTTTATTTCTTGACTCTTGAGGCCCGATGTTGGCGTGCCAAGGGGCACTTGGCCCCCGGTTACTTGCGATGATTCCCAATGCGCTCCAAAATGTGCTTATTTGCTTGTTTAACCTGTAGCTATAAAAAAATAACACTACGCGCATATCAAACATATAAGGTGCGAAATCACGTGCATGTGTGTGAGCAAAATGAGCTAAATAAGCCCCGGATATCTACAACATTTGAGGCTTATCAATAGATAGTCCTTAGGGACTGTTTATATCTGACTTCTCAAAAGATTTTGAGGAAGTTAATACTACTGCAACTTTATGTTGCATTCCAAGTGCTATCTTACTCTTGCTCTGTAACCAAATGCCCAGAAAATTGTAACCAAGTGGTGTGTGTAAAGTTGTTGGTGTGCAAGTTTGCAACTTATGAAGGCTTTAATGGCAACATAAAGTTGCACTTGCATACTTGCATTGTGTTATTATTTATGGGCTATGAGGATAATAAGTTAAAACAAACTTAAGTGATTGTGTGACAACTTATGAAGGTCTTAATGGCAACTTAATGTTGCATTCATGTGCATTTCTAAATAGATCTGAGCCCAATTGTGTTGTGATATTGTGACATGTTCTATAGTTGTTGGTGTTCTGTCTATTGCAAGATATGGTTAAAGTTTTCCGGGAATTTGGTTACTAAATTATAGATCTGTGTGTGTGTGTGTGTGTGTGTGTGTGTGTGGCTGGTGAATAGTGATTTAAGGTTATCAATTGGGGTTGTGGTGACTAGTTTCTTAGGGCAGTATGAATTGAGCCCATTACTTATTTACTTGTGATTTTCTGGGTTGTGATGTTACTTTGTTTATTCGCTTATGATTCCTGGCAGGGCAACTAAGTTGTAGCCAGTTTATTCGCTTATGATTCCGTGATAATGACTGAGCCCATGTATTCCCTTGTTCAAAGTACTGAGCCTACCCAGATTGCACACTCAAACTGCCCAGATTACAATTTAGTATTGGGCAATGATAATTTTGTTAAGCCTAAGTTATTGTTTTCATTGCACTTGTGTATTAGTTTTTAATTAACCAAATTCAGTTTCGGGCAATGATGAATTGAGAAACCTGAGCCCTGTGAGATCTGTGCAATCTGGGTAGTTTATGTGCAATCTAGGCAGTTTTGTGTGAATTCTGGGTAGTTTGTGTGAATTTTGGGTAGTTTTGTGCAATCTGGACAGGTTTGTGTGCAATCTGAGCAGTTGTCTGAATTTTGGGCAATTTTGTGTAAATCTTTGGGTAGGTTTGTGCAATCTGGGCAGATTTGTGTGCAATCTAGGCAGTTTGTGTAAGTTCTGGGCAGGTTTGTGCAATCTGGGCAGGTTTGTGTGTAATTTGGGCAATTTTGTGAATTCTAAGTAGTTTTGTGCAGTTTGTGTGGATTCTGGATAGTTTTGTGCAAAATCTGGGCATGTTTGCGCAATCTGGGCGGTTTTACGTGCAATCTAAGCAGTTTATGTGTGCAATTTGGGAGTTTTATGTGAAATCTAGGCATTTGTGTGAAACTTAGGCAGTTTGTTATGCTAAATTGTGCATGTGTGTTGTTGCCATACGTGTGCGCGCGCTAGACTCATTTTGGCAACTTATGTTGCACCCTATTTATGCTGTTATGCATGTTTTATTGGCTATGATGATACACGTTGATTGTTGTTTTGGAATAAGTTATAGGCGAGACAACATTAGAAGGTCAATTTGGTAACTAATGTTGAAACCCTATTTATGTTGTTATGCATGGTTTATTGGCTATGATGATACACGTTGATTGTTGTTTTCGAATAAGTTATAGGCGTGGCAACATTAGAAGGTCAATTTGGCAACTAATGTTGCAACCCTACAGAGTATCTGAGCTATTCTTTCATTATTGCATATTTATTTTTATTTTTTTTTACTTTTTCAGTTGATTGTTGTTTTGGAATACGTTATTGAATAACAAGTTTGAAGATTCAAAAAATCACGAAAGGCCCAAAGATTCAAGAAACTAGTGTGCAAGGCCAATTTCAACATTTTTATACTTAATTGTAATTGTTGTTTTAGGTTTGTAGGTTGTATTTTTTTGGTACTTTTTTTATTCAGAATAAAGTTGTAAGATTTAATGTTTCAGACTTGCATTTTTTGTTTGAATGAAAAAATGCAACCTAGTTTTGCATATCTCTCACTCTCTCTCTCTCTCTCTCACGCGCGCGCGTGTAAGAAATTAATTTTCATTACAATTCGGCCAATTAATTAAAAAGAGTAAGTTAATTAAAATTTATTTTGTTTTTTTTTCCTTATTTACATAAAAAACAAAATAAGGAATTAAGCGGGCCAATAAGACACAATTAAGTAAACGGGCCGTCACGACACAATTAAGTAAACGGGGACGACACGACACGACATGTCTCAAAGGATTAAGCAACCCGACACGGCACGACACAATTAAGTAAGAGAGTCGGCACGACCCGATATGATTTTAAAAAGCGGCCCCCGGCACAACCGCGACCGCGATTAAGTAAATGGAGCGCGACACAAAGTCAAACAATTGCTTGTCAAAGACAAAGCGCCAGCGCACCATTACCTATTACCTACGGCCATTAAGTAAGTGGATCGGCACGGCACGACACGACACGATTAAGCAAATGGGCCGGCACGACACGGCACGGTTACAAAACGGCATGGCACGCGGCGCAAGACGCATTAACCGGTTACAAAGCGGCATGACCGCGGCGAATGAAGAAAAATGGCACAAAGACGGCACGATTTGGCACGCATTACCTATTACGACACCGCGATTAAGTAAACGAGCATGGTACCTATTACGGCATGGGCACGGTTGGCATGGAAGAAAAGCGGCACAGCACGGCACGACGGACCTGTTTGACACCTATAGATGCACCTAATTTATTAGTATATATTTTGTTAAGTGTGGGCTGAGTGCTATCTAGTTAATTTTAACCCATAATTGGTTGGGCCATTTTATAAGCACAAGATGAGGTCCTACTCCCATCCTTAATATTTGGGTTATATTACGGGACAATCCAAAAAATAAATATTTATTACCCGTCAGTCATTCTTTTTAATTACCATTAAGGCCACTCACTCTTTTTGAAGGTTTAGGCACTTAGTATGCACTTTTACTATTACAGGATTTTTAGTGGTTTAAGCAATTTCATAGGGTACCATAGGATTTAGATTTAGACACTTTCATAGGGTACCCTAGGGTTTAGATTTAGACACTTTCAGAGGGTACCCAAGGGCTTAGGTTTATGGTACACTTTCATATTATAAAGTTTTAGTGATTTAAACGCTTTCATAGGGTACCCTAGGATTTTAGGCACTTTCATCTGATACCCTAGGACTAAGGTGGGTGAGTAGAGAGAGAGAGAGAGAGAGAGAGGCAGAGATGGACGGAGCTTTTCTAGAAAAAATGGAGAGGGATGCAATGGCGGAGCCACATGGGAACCAGTGTGGGCCTGCCCACACTGGATTTTTAAGGAGGAATTTTTTTTTTTGGAAAAATATAAATTGGTATATCATTTTTTTTTCCAAAAAATTGGTCTAAAGACCAAGTTTGAGACTTTAAATGGTGTTTAGTCCAGCTTAACTTATTTTAATGCTTTCAATACATTGATGTGAAATTGTTGAGGGTTCAAGGACAACAATAGACAAAATTGCCTTAATGAAAAAAAATACAAAAGACAGCCAACACGCGTTGGCCAACCATGGAATTTGATGGGATCGGAGGGAGATGTGATGACCCATCACTGTCATCCCAATAGTTGTCCCTATTTGTTTAAACAAAAAGTGAGCACTTTTCAATTGATTGCCAGTTGTCCCTGACATATTTTCATCCGTGTAGGACAAATTGATCGCCCCTCTCTCTCTCATATCCGTGTGGGACAAATTGATGAGTGAGACAAAATTATTTTCTCTCTCCTCAATTTTAGAAGATTTAGGCTCTTTAGGGATATGGTATAGTGGGTTTAGGAATTTTGGGTTTAGGCATTTAGGGTGCACTTTCCAATTATAGAGTTTTAGTTGTTTAGGTACTTTCATAGGGTACCTTAGGGTTTAGGTTTAGGATGCACTTTCTAATTGTAGGATTTTAGTTGTTTAGACACTTTCATAAGGTACGCTAGTGTTTTAGGCACTTTCATAGGGTACCCTAGGGTTTAGGTTTAGGGTGCACTTTCCAATTTTAAGGTTTTAGTGGTTTAGGCATTTTTTTAGGGTACCCTAGGGTTTTAGACACTTTCATAGGATAACCTAAGGTTTAGGTTTAGACACTTTCATTAGGTTTGGGGGTTTAGACACTTTCATTGGCTAGTGGGGGCATTTTTGGAATGTGTAGGTGATTTGTCCTCCTGACATTAAGGAAAAAAATTGATGTTTTTATTGCAATAAAGACCCCTTTACTATGTCCTCCCTAAAAACGGACCCCATTTTTTTAGACTTACAAAAAACTAATTAGTGCTCTTGGGGAGTCATTACTTGGTGTTATAATTTAATTCTTCTACGCATATTTATGTGGAACTCAAAACTAAATATATGCGTTTTACCTAGATATATATGTGATGAAGGCCTATAAAAAGTTTATTGAGTGCTCTTGGGGCGCGACCATATGGTGTTAGGATGTCATTCTCCTACACATATTTATGTGAGACTCAAGACTAAATATATGAGTTTCTCCAAAATATGTGATGATGAAGTCCGATTATAAAGATACTAATGAAAATAGGTGTTAGGGCATCACATAGTTATGCCTCAGGATCACTAAATAAGTAATTACTCACAAGTAAGACTCAATTCACTTAATTTTTGCTTAGAAACTTATTACATCGTATAATTATTAAATTACCAAAAAATGTAAGTCCAGTGATACTCCTTTTACATTCTTCCTTATTTATCTCTCTTTTTAAATAATATAGTGATAGTATAGCATAATTCAAATAGGAATATATTTTAAAGAAAAGTTCAAATGAAAATCAAGACATGTTAGATTCTTAAGGAAAATAATATTTTATTTATTTGTAAAATAGAAGTAATGGCGTTTTTTATTATACTGTGCCCTCACTGGTATAGTTCTCTGGCTACGCTACTGGCAGGATGTGCATTTCCTCTAAAACATGGAGCGGCTAGTACTTACCCCTAATATTTGTGTGTCTAACCTATTAAGACACACGGTTAGTAACGAAAAGAATGAAAGGGAGTAGCTACTTCTCTCTCTCCACAAAGGGAGAAAACGTGTTCCAAGAGAGCATAATTTAGAAGACTTAAAGCATGTGCACGATCATAGCTAAATTGGTCCCCCCCAGACCAAATCCAGGTTGATTATATGTCACTGTAAACCCAAACTAAAAGCAGCAAAGTTGCCAAAAACTTACTGAATGTGGAAATATACATAATTTTTGAGGTGAGAAATGAATCTTATATATATGTACGTACTTTTTAGATGCTCATATATAAACATATATATACACATATTTATGACGCAGGGATGGATTAATTGTTGGGGAAAATTTATGAAATAGAAAGTTCTGACAGAAGAATAATTTTAAATGAAATTCGTGAAACAAATTCAAGAAATTAAACAGATAAAGAAAGGAATACAAAACTGGTGGAGTGGGTTGAGGCATGCAAATCCGTGCTCTCCTTAGAAACAATATATCTCTTCCTACACGGGATTGAATGGTACGTACTCTTACCCCCAAGATACCACAAACTTGAAGCTTGCTTTTGTGCAGTGCACGAACCGTGTGTTGTCTAGCACTCAAATTACATAAAATACAACAACAACAATAATAACATAACCCATTTAGTCCCCATAATTGGGGAATATGAGCGGGGGATGGATAGGAGACAAACCTAACCTTTGACAATAAATGCACAAAATGGTTGCTCCCAAAATCATTTATTAAATTAAACTGAAAGAGGGTTAATCTGATTCTGTGTATGTATGAAGAGGAAGAAAATAGAGGGGTTTTTTTTAGTCTTTTCTAAAGTGAAATTGCAGTACATTCCCATGTAGACGTGTGTGTGTTTACATCTAAAATTAACTAATCCAATGATTAATTGACACGTAATCAAGAGTGCCAAACGTTGGCAATCACTCGTCGATACAGACACATTGGATTAAAAGAACATATTTGTGTAAATAAGATGTCGTATCGTGTTCAAATATAAAAACGGTTATTAGCATTTACGAATCATCGTTATTGGAAAGAATTGACCTCAAAGCTAGGGGATTAACTGTTAAATATATAAATTCCACGTGTGAACTTGGGAAACAAGGCAAATTGGCAGTTATAACACGTGGAACACTTATAGAAAGGCAGTTATTCATCTTAACGCTTAATCATTTGAGTTTGTTTAAACAAATGTACAGATTCAAAATCAAAGCTTTTAGAGGAAGATTTAGAAGAATTCAAATTCAAACGTGGAGGAAGGAGCAACTGCCAACTCGAGGAGTGGAAGTTAGAGTTCGAAGCAAGCCGATGTTCAAATTCATTGAGCGGGAAGTTCGAATCGCAAGCAACATTTATAAATAGAAGAAATCAAAGAGTGAAAGCCCCCGGACAAATCTTCAACAAACAGCTATCAAAAAACTGATGCTTGGTTTGTTCATTGGCAAAGTAGTTTAGGATTTCGAACTCAGTTCGAAGTAGATTAGGAAGTAGTTAGGATTAATTTCGATTGTTCCTTTAACAATCACCCCTATCTCGATTGTTCCTGTAGCAATCAACCGTTCAAAGTTCTTGTATTTGAAGTGGAAGACAATTTCGAAGTAAGTTATCTTTGATTCATTAATCGAAGTGTCTTGTTTCTTTTTTGTTCTTCGATTTCCTAAGTTTGTTGGTTTACATTTCTTCACTTGTTGAGAAAATCCTCTTAATTGAGGTAATTGAACCAATAAAACACAATCGCCTGATTAGATTTGGTTTTTCCAAAGTTAATCTGAGGGAGGAGATTCAAACTCTCTCAGGCACGCTCGCACATAATTATTTTCCATTGCAAAGAAGTAAAAGAACCAAACACATTTTTTGGCACGCCCGGTGGGACACCTGAAAGTGTTGAATGGCTCCAAAGCTTAGGAAGCAAGCAGATGATTCTCAGATTGGCCAAACGCCAGAAGATGAGAACAATGTTAATTCTAGAGAAAATGAACAAGTCGAAGGCCTTCAAATAGGACCAGAGACTCGTACTGGTCAAGACTTAAATATGGGGATTGGCCAAACTTCTCGAATGAATACTAGGAATAATAGAACTGTACAAGTTGATGACCTAAAAAATCCAGAGATTGGAGGAGGGGTGTCATCTAGTCAGTTTGCTGAAATGATTGCTACATTTAAAGAACTGGCTCAAACCCAGAAACTTGTATTACAAAAATTAGAAGAGCAATCAGGACTTAAGCATGAGCCTTTGCCTTCATTTGAGAAGGATAAAGGAGAGGCTAGCACAAGTAGACCTAAATCAAGGCTTGGAAAAGAGCCTATAATTTTAGATGACATACCAGAATCTCGGTATGAACCTGCAAAGGCTTATGATTACCAAATTTCTAAACCTAAGAGAGTGTTCAAACAAAACACTAATGTCCCGTTCGAACCAAATTTTGATGGTTTAAATGAGGAGAAGGGTTTCAGAAACATGGATTATGGGTTTGATGAGTATGTTTATACTCCTGGAAATCATTTTAATGAGAAGGATAGAACTAGTGCAAAAAGGCCTAACCTGAAAATTGGAATTCCTAAGTATGCAGGATACGAGGAGATGGGTAGAGTGCATTCGAACCACTTGTATGAACCTTTTACAAAGCAAGAAGGAGGTTTCAAGCAAAAGATATGTCTTTTGAGGATCCTTTTCGAGAGGTTTCGTAAGATCACATGCCTAGAAATGTTACTTGGGAACCACCTGTTAATCCAAGGGTACCTCTAGGGGAACGTCCAGCCCTTCGAGATGAAATATTAGGTCTCATGCAAGAAGTATATGGACCTCTAAACAGAGGAATACAAACCCAAATTTATAGAAAACCCTATCTAGAATGGATAGATAAGCAGTTCGAAGTCCCTAGGGGGTTTAAAATTCCATATTTTACTTTATTCCATGGGGATGGAAAACAATCAACAACTGAACACATTGCCGATGCGGCTCAATGTAAAGAATTGGGCAATAATGGGTTTATTAAGTTGAAATTGTTTTCTAGTTCTTTGACGTAAAACGTTGACCTTCGAATGGTACTCTAACTTAACGAGTGAGACCGGGCCCAAATTGGCAAAGAATGGAAGAATTATTCCATGCTAATTTTATCAAACCGAACCGGTTACCATGGCCGATTTAGCAAGAATAAAGCAAAAGCCCGATGAAAAGGTCGCACAATTTATTGCTAGATTTTAAAAGGGCTAGAAACAAGTGTAAACTTCAACTTCCAGAAGTTGAATTTGTGAGAATAGCACAAGATGGGCTAAGTAGAGAACTTAGGAAGAAGTTCGATTCTACAGAGTTCAGAGATTTGGTTGATCTGACTTACAAAGCTTCTAGATATGAATCTTTGTTAGAAGAAGATGTCGATAGGAATAATTCATCTTATTCAACCTATTATAAGGAGCCCACTTATGAAATTGATGTTCTTTGAAATTGTTGAACATGACCCCTTGTGTGTGTGAATGTTTAGTTCAAAAGGATTCTTCTATAGCACCAAGAACTAACAAGAAAGCATTTAGTAAAGTGTATTCATTTGATGTTTCTAAAGCAGATGAAATTTTTGATTACCTTTTGAAAAAAAAAGTTTATCAAACTTCCTCGAAAATTTCAAACTTCCAACTTTGGAAGAAACAAAAAGGAAAGAAGTATTGTAAATGACATTCTTGGACTTATTCAACTAAGAATTATAATGTTTTTCCGTGATGAGGGTTCAAGAACAAATCAAGAAAAGGAAGGATCATGTTTTAAAAAGACTATGGGAATAGATACAGATCCATTTCCTCGAATTGAAGAAGTAATCTGCTAATACCAATGTGCCAACAACTTTGGCCAAAAAAAGGCAGGTGAGGTATGGTTAGTAACAAAGAAGTTCAGTTGAGATGAACTCTATGCAATGTGAAAGAGGAAAGCCAAAGCTTGGCCAACTCTCAAGTGAAGCTAGAAAGACATATGGGCGTAAGTATGAAATAGGAAGTTCTTTTCAAAAAAGGCTTTAAGCAATTCATCTTCCCATGCTTGAAGCATCCTTCTTGGAATGCTTATGCATGGAGTGCAGGGCTAATTACTTAATCTTCAAAGATTTAGATCGACAGGGGGTTGATTTCTTTCCAAAGAGGATGGAAAGAAAGGCTTTGGATCGTAATAACGAAAAGAAAACCTTGGATAAGCCCAAAACAAGGAAAGAAATGAGAAGCCTTGGCGGGCCAAGAGAAATGTATCTTCTAGTCCGGGGTTCCATCACCAAGAGAGAGTATCCTCCTTTGAAGAAGGTTAACACCGAAAAGCCTTAATAGGCCGAAAACGGAAGAAGAGGGGAACAATTCACCTTGGTAAAAGGAGTTCCCATTGGTTTTCAAGAAGGTTAAACCGTAACTCTTTCAGGAATATAAAACCCCTCCTAAATTAGGAAACAAGATGGTTAAACCTCCAAATTCACTTACTGGTCAATGGGTTGTGATTAGAGATCCAAAGACCAAGTCACCTCAAATGATTCCTATGCCGACCTAAACTCGTAAGAGGAAATTGCAAAAGGAGGTATACTAGTTTCCAAATGGAGGAATATGCTTCTAAAGAAAATCATAATGGGGGTGACAAGTTTAACCCAAGGTTTAACAGACTTTAAGAGAAGATTTCAAGAATCTCTTCAAAAGGGTTTACTCAATCGAAAAAGAGAGACCGGAAAGTCCTAAACGCAAGGATGGACAAAGATGAAGTACCTCGAAACAGTCCAGCGTCACCAAATTCCTTGGCAAGCTATCAGTCTGGCTTATTAGAAGCCATGGTAGTGGAACAGGAAGAAGGGGGAGGAATGAATTCATCTCCTATTGAAACATTGTCCCCTATGGAAACTTCTGCAGTGGAGTTTCCTGAAAAAATGGACACAATAGAGGATGGATCAGAATTACCAGTGCAGGAAAAGAGGACCATTCAGTTTGGGACTTTGCCTGAAGTTCAAATTAACATGGTTTCTCCGGCTATTCGGGATTTTGGACCGGATTGTTCACCGGTTCGAATAGGCGTTAAACCAAACAGATTACTCCTATGGAAATCATTGATGTGTCAAGTGAAGAGGAGTATAACCTTACATATGATAATGGTTGGAATGATGGTTGGGGAGCTTTAGTATCTAAAATTCAAAAGGAAGAAGAAGAAGAAGAGCTTATGATCATGGTTAATGCTATGGAGGAGCCAGAAGTAACGTCTGCAGAAAGAGCAGTGTTTGTTCTAGAGACAGAGATTGATTCGAAGTATCCTTTGGTTGTTGATTTGAATTGCGCTGATCTTTCTTATCCTTTCAAATCACCTTCGAATGATATGAGACACCATTTGAAGCCTCTATACATATCGGCTTTGTTTGATGGGATTTTGTTAAACAGAGTGTTAGTTGACAATGGTGCAGCAGTGAATATCTTGCCTTCTAGGACCTTAAAGAAGTTGGGGAAGGAAAAGGTTCGATTGATCCCAACAAGTACATCCATTGCTGGGTTTACTAGTGAAAGTAAAAATCCCAAAGGAATCGTTTCTATCCGCCTGAAAGTTGGCCAAGTGGAAATTGATACAGCTTTCTTTGTGGTGGATACTTTTACAAGTAAGTATAATGCTTTACTTGGTAGAGACTAGATTCATGTTAATGGCTGTATTCCATCTTCGATGCATCAAGCCTTGATGATTGTGAAGTATGAAAAAGGGAAAGAGGTGGGAATCGAAGAAGTGAAAGCAGATCCACATCCCTTCAGTACTTTAGCAAATTGTGCAGAGGCTAAAATGTATAAGCCTGAAATCATTCCTTTGAGTGAGATAGCACAATCTGCCACCCTTCCATCCAGTAAATTGGAAATGGGAGAAATGGCAGAGTTAAAATCTAAGCTTAAACAAGCAAATTGATTATGAATCGCACAATCTAATAGATGAGGTCGCTTTGGATGTGAATCCAAGGCGAGGAGAGGTCGAAGAGGCCAATTCATTGGCCTTAGTCAAATTTATGGCTCTAGAAATAGAGCAGAAATTACAAGAAACAAATGATTGGGAAGAATTATTGGCCAAAAAACCTGATCGGGGTTGAAGCCAATTAAGTTTGAAGAAGCTTTCATAGGCCATGTCGACTCTCAAGACCCTCTAGAAGAAGTGGAATTGGGAGAAGGAATTGTTCCAAACACTGTACAAATCAACAAGGAGCTTGATGTTGCTTCGAAGTCCAAGTTGATCTCAGTGCTTAATGAGAACAAAGAGTGCTTTGCTTGGAGTTACAAGGAATTACTTGTGTTTGAGTAGGGATTTAGTTGAGCATAGATTGCCTATCAAAACTAATTGCAAACCTTTCAAAACAAAATTTCCAAGAAAAATGTCTCCTAAAACCATATCATTGGTTAAAAAGGAAATTGAATCTTCTAAATGCCGGTTTTATTAGAACAAAGAAGATAATGAGAATGGCTATCAAATATTGTTCCCATTTATTAAGAAGAATGGGAAAAATTAGGGTTTGTATTGATTTCGTAAACTTGAATAATCGAACCCCTAAAGATGAATACCCAATGCCTATAGTAGATATGCTTGTGGATATTCCGCGAGGTCATAAAATTTTGTCTATTATGAATGGACATTCAGGGTATAATCAAATTTGCATAGCTGAAGAAGATGTTCATAAAACTGCATTTAGAGCCCCAAGCAACCTTGGGACCTTCGAATGGGTCAAAATGCCTTTTGGGCTAAAAAATGCTGGTGCTACTTATCAAAGAGCTATGAACACTATCTTCCATGAGATAATTGGGGGTTTCTAGAATGCTACATAGGACGACATTATTGTCAAATCAAAATCTATTGATGATCATGTAGAACACTTGAAAACCGCCTTTTCAAAAATGAAGCATTATCAACTAAAGTTGAATCTCGCTAAATGTGCTTTTGGAGTGATAGTGTAACTTTTTAGGATATTTAGTTCACAGTAAAGGTATTCAAGTTGATAACAATAAAGCTAAAGCTATTATTGAAGCAAGACCTCCTTCGAATAAGAAGGAGCTTCAAAGATTTCTTGGTCAGTTGAATTTTCTTCGAAGGTTTATATCTAATACTGCAGGGAAAACTAAAGTCTTTTCCTCCTTGTTGAAATTGAAGGATGGAGAGGACTTCGAATGGACTAAGGAGCATGATGATGCTTTCAAGACCATCAATGAGTACTTGATCAATCCACCGTTCTTGTTCCACCCAAAAAGGAGAGCCTATTAAATTGTATTTGGCAAAAGAAACCATGACTCAATTGGAGTTCTATTGGCTCAAGATAATGAAGAAGGAAAGGAGCAAGCTATTTATTATCTAAGTAGATTTCTTAATGATTGTGAAAGTAGGTATTTCTTGTTAGAAAAGTTATGTTTAACTTTGTTTTTGCTTCAAAGAAACTTCGGGTACTATATGATGCCTAGAGTAACTTATGTAATTTCCTGCAGATGTTATGAAGTATATGTTGTCTCAAACCACGTACTTAGTGGTAAGTGGGAAATGGATTGTATCTTTAATTGAATTCAATCTAGAATATGTTCCTCAAAAATCACTTAAGGGACAAGCTTTGGCTAATTTTTTAGCTGATCATCCAAATGAAATTGAGACTCCTGAGATAGCTGATGTTGATATCGTAACAATTAAACCATGGAAGATGTGGTTCGATGATTCGAAAACATTTCAAATGGCTGGAATTGGAGTTGTTTTAGAATCCTCTCAAGGTTTGAAAACTAAATTTGGATTTCAGATAAATGAAGGGGAATGCACCAACAATCAAGTAGAGTATGAAGCCTTAGTTATGGGGCTAGAGCTGTTGCTTATTTTAAAGATTGACATAGTTGAAGTGTTTGGAGACTCTCAGTTGGTGATAAACCAGGTGAAAGGAGATTTTGGTTGCCATAGTGTTGGTTTAAAGCCTTATCATCAATATGTGAAGTTGTTAGTAAAGCAGTTTCATATGATTACTTTCACCTATGTGCCAAGATTCTTTAATGAAGATGCAGATGCAGTGGCACAAAGAGCATCAGGATTTAAATTTATCACTGATGACAACAAAGAGTTTTATCAGTTAACTCTAAGGAAATCCTTAACAATGCTCAAAGATAGATATACTGATTTCGAAGTATGTGAAATCACCATTCCTCCTAGTTCGAACGATTGGAGACAATCATTGATTGATTATCTAACAAAGCCTGATGCTAAAACAGATAGAACAACAAGGTTGAGATCTGTTAATTACATTATGTACAATGGAGAACTGTTCAAGAGAGGAGCAGATGGTTTGTTGCTTAAATGTCTAAGCAAGGTTGATGCCTTTAAAGTCATGGCAGAAGTCCATGAAGGTATTTGTGGAGCTCATCAAGCAGGAGTCAAGATGAGATGGTTAATTCGAAGGTATGAATATTATTGGCC
This sequence comes from Vaccinium macrocarpon, assembly GCA_022606695.1. Classification (NCBI taxonomy): domain Eukaryota; kingdom Viridiplantae; phylum Streptophyta; class Magnoliopsida; order Ericales; family Ericaceae; genus Vaccinium; species Vaccinium macrocarpon. The sequence continues at coordinate 39,493,392 of CM040180.1, read as the reverse complement.
TACCATCTTTAAAGATTGTATTGATTATGCAAAGGGATGCCAAGCTTGTCAAAAGACAGGACCTCTCAAGTTTACTCACATTCTTGAATATCAATTACAAAAGATGTAGTTAAGCCTTGGCCATTTAGAGGATGGGTCATGGATATGATTGGCATGATCTACCCTGCTTCTAGAAGTGGTGATAAGTTCATTTTAGTTGCCACTGATTACTTTACTAAATGGGTGGAGGCTCAAGCTTTTGAGAATGTATCTCAAGAACAAGTAATTGGATTCATTAAGAATATTGTATACAGATTTGGATCTCCAGAAACCATAACAGTGGATAATGGTTCCATCTTCGAAGGCAGAGCAGTAAAAGCTTTTGCAGCTTCTCATGGGGTTTCTTTGATCAACTCTACTCCTTATTATGCTCAGTCAAATGGTCAGGCAGAATCAACTAATAAGATTATCAAAAGAGGTATTCAAAGAATGGTTGATAGAAATCCAGAAGAATGACCAAGTTTACTCTTAAATGTACTATGGGCATATCGGACCTCTAGAAGAACCAGTACAGGTACTACTCCTTTTGCTCTAACTTATGGGCATGATGCTGTTTTACCAATGGAAATTGTAGTGAGATCACAAAGAGTTGCTTCTCAAAATAACTTAAATATTGGGGCATACCATCAAGCAATGCATATGGAGCTAGAAGGGATGGATGAGGAAAGAATTAAGGCTCTAAATCAAATACTGCTACAAAAGTCAAGAGTAGCTAGAAGTTACAACAAGAAAGTGGTCATTCAAGCTTTGATATAGGTGATTTAGTATGGAAAGTGGTGTTACCTATCAAAGAAAGAAAGCAAGAACTTGGAAAGTGGGCCCCAAATTGGGAAGGGCCTTTTCAAATTCATAGAGTTCTTAAAAGAGGGGCATATCATTTGAAAGACTTAAATGGTTATGTTCATAGAAGAAAGATCAATGGAAGATATCTGAAGGCCTATTTCCCAACCATTTGGGAGTCCTTTAATAGAAGATGAAATAAAAATAATTTGTCTTCTGTTTTGCTTGTGCTGTTCAAGATCATTTGTAAGGAACAAGCAGATAAAATGGTTCGAAGCTTGAATGTTAAATAATGAGATCAACATTCCAAGCAGTCACAAAATAATGAATTGAGAGGAAAATAAACATTTCATTCATTACTTAGAAACTGTGCAATTGTATCTTTTAGGTCACTCCATACATGAGCACCTCTGGTACAAACAAAGTCATAAAATTCCTTTTGATCAGAGCTTTGTTGCAGTTGAGACTTAAGGTCTTTGATGATTGCAACTGTTGAAGAAGCTTGGTTCATAGAAGACTGTATATTAGAAGAGGTCTGGTCAATTTCTCTTCTAACTTGAAGCAAAGCTTCTTCTAGTCGACCTTCTTCTTCTTTCAGATAATGAAGTTTTTTAACATCTTGATCATAAGAAGAAACCACACTTCGAGCTTCCTCATCCTGCATTAGATAAAAAGGTATTTGCCAAGCTCTCTCGTGAGATGCCTCTCTTGAACCTCACAAAGTTGTTGAGCCTTCACTTGAAACTCGCCAGCCCCTTATTCAAAAGTGTTTTTTTGAAGCTCTTAAGAAGCAGTGTTTCAAGATTACCATCCGTGTAGCTTGATGTGAGACATCCAAATGCACCTTTAAATCCCCCTCAGCCAGGTTTTCGAAGTCCAACTTTGAAAGCTGCTGGAAGATCTCCTTCGATTCTTGAACCTCATCTGGAGAGAAAGTTGGTTTTACCAACTCAGAAGGGGATAAACTGTATTGAACTTTGAGTTGGTTGATGGAAGATTCAGGAGAAGAAATTGGAACCTTGGGATTGGTGATTCTTTGGCAGAAATCACTCACTTTTGATTTGAACTGCTCCAGTGAAGAAGTGTCACCAACAGATATGCTAGTAGAAGCACCAATTTCCTGTTGAGAGAAATGGATAAGCATGATTAGGCTTAAGTCTTCGAAGTAAGGTATGATTAATGCAGGCATAAACATAATGAACCAAATTACCTCAACTGGATGAGATGGTCCTGGTGGAGTTTGTTCAGTAGGCATATTAGTTTCTGAAAGCTGATCAGGAACAGTTTGCCCAACTATAGCCTCAGCTTGCTCAGTAGTGTCCCTTGCAATAGAGCTTGTCTCTGTGGGTGTTTCAATGGGCTCGCTTTGAATGCCTTCCGAGGCCAAAGCTCTTGCTACAATTCTGATGGCAGGAAGGGACATATCCTGCACTAAAGTGTGTGCCATTTCAGCAGATGTTCCAACAACATCAAGAACAGTTTTCCTTGTGATAACTGAAGAAGGCTTGGAAACTTCAGTGGCTTCAGTAGTAGAAGGACCAGTTATTTTTGAGCTTCGACAGGAATGTCTTGAGCTGACTTTGAAAAAGCCTTTGAAGTTTTAACAGGTTTGGTTGTGGCTGTTTTCTCTAAAAGATATTACTCAAAGATAAGAACACATGAATTTGAGGATAGAAGAGGAATAATGAAGGTGATGTTATAAAAGTTTACCTTTGAGGATCTGACTTATCGTGACATCTTCTCTCTCTTCTTCCTCTGGTTCCTCAGCCAAAACATATTTTCTCTTCTTTGAAACTTCATGAGTTTTGACAAGTTTTGCTCTTTTAGGAGTAACTTCTTGCTCTGAGATGTTTCTCTTTCTTTTGCCTGTTCAAAGAACAAAAGGGGGTAAGACACCTAACAAGAAGAAATTCGAATGTCAGTATAAGTATTTGACGTTTAAAGATCTACTTGGCTTCGAAATTGGAGGAACAGGAGATGGAGTAGATTCTTTCCTAGTCTTCTTCTTCAAGATGGACTCTGTAGATTGGATCATAAGGTAAGAAAAAAAAAGACTCGGGTTAGGGTAGTTACACAAGTCATCAAAAGATTACCCGATGGAGAAGGAGGAATGTGCAAAAGACTTTGTGTCAAGGGATCTAGTCACCATATATGGCAAACACTGCAGGGGTCCGACATCCAAAGCAATAGGCTTGACCGGGCAGGCAGGACTGTAATTTCCGGTGTTTCTTCTTCTTCTTGAGTTGATTGAGATGTGCTTTACCGGTCTACCCTAAAACCATCATCCGATATCGAATCAGAAAGAGTTACATTTTCAATCTCTATACCAATTTCTCTGGCAAAAGCTTTGACAGGTGTAGTCTTGAGATATAACTCTGTAGCATTGTGCCACCACCTAGAGAATTTTGGATGAGGGGGCTCATAAAATATTGCAAAACAATACGGCTGAAACTTCCTTCTTGATTCCATAAATTCGGCATTAAGACGTGCAATATGGTTTCTATCAATCTTGTTTCTGCGTAAAGAGTAATGTTGAGTTCACGGTGGTGCGGCATGAGATAGCTTGTACCATGCCAAATTGTCCGCAAACCGAAAGCAGGTGGTAAAGAGATCTCAAAGATGGGCTTGTTTACAACCACCCACATAGGCACCAATGATAATTTCCCTGGGTAGGAGAATACTTGCCCATGCTTCATGATAAGCAGGAGTACCGCGTTGTGTCATCAGCTTGTATAACCACTTTGGCCCAACATCCCAGTTGTGAAAAGGCAAGAGTTCATCTGCTTCTTTGTCTTCCTTCAGTTGATAAAAATATTGAAGATAACCTACTAAAGTAAGGGGAGTCGAATCTAATATGATGAACCTATCCCCATATCTGAGAAGAGTGTATCTCTTTTTGCAACCTTATGGTCCGGAAAGTAAGCTAATGTACCATAATTGTAGGAACCGTAGGGGACCTCCTAAATTTTAATAAAGTGGCTTGGCATGATTATCGACCCTATTTTGTAAACATAGCCTAAGAAATAAGAAGCCAAATCAATGGTTTCCCCTTGTGAAAGAGCATAGGCGGAGGTGCTTAACTCAAGTACCATCTTCTTACCTCCATGATGTGAAGACCATTTTGCATAAAGTATACCAAATATATGCAAACAACTCTTTGTTAGAAACCTCATATCGAAAGTATTTCCTTTTCAAGATCTAGAAATTTGCTATAAGAAGCATTTTTTCCAAAGATACTCGATTTCTCTCTAAATGGAACTTCCGTGTGTGAGGCAATATCAAGAAGTAAAGTACCGTATGGAGGAAGTCCAATGAGGAAAGATATATCTAGAATGGGGAGCCATCATACCACAATTGAACTCAAACAATTGTATGATGGATCCCAAAAGGCTAAAGCAAAGATGTATGAGTGAAGGGTTTTGCAAGATACCATTTCGAAGCAAAGATATCACGTGTGACAACCCAGCAGTTTCTAACTCTCTACCTTTAGCTTTAACCATTCGGATGGACCATTCTTCCCATTCTTTATCATAGTTCGGCCAGTAGATGAAATTCTTCTTGGCCCAATTGGAGAAATCCAAGGGCCCGTCTTTCACAAGGTCACTCCCTTCGAGAAAAGGATAACATGTTGTGAATGCCAAGGGGAGATCAAGAAATGCTGGTCCAAGAATTTGGAGGTTACTCGCAGCTGGATGTTCAACGAAACTACGATTTTGTAGCTGACCAAAACCTGACCTAGATTTCAGAATTTCTTTGGTAACCAAACTCCTAAGCACGAAGGAGGGAGTACCTTTTGACAACTCACTTTCAGAAGCCATGGATGCAGTGGTGAGAAAGAGAGAAAGGGAGAGCAAAGTGTTTGAAAGTTTGAACGCGTAATGAAAACGTTCCAAGCCCTAGATTTTATACGTTATGAGGAAGCAGTGCAGCGTTTCGGGCCAAGTATCCGTTTTAAAGTTAATGGGCCTATGATTATTTTTCGGCCCACGTTTAGTTCCAGCGTTTGGTTGATAATTATTTTTAGATTTTTAAATCATTTTATGCTTCGAACCATTTTTTTGGTTTATTCTCATGAAATGTATTTTATCAATTTTTGCTTAAAAGTTCGAGCTGGTTTAAAGCATAATTAGGTGCTTCGAAAAGCATTTAAGAGTGTACAACAAACCATAGAAAGAACTGATATTTCATAAAACTTCAGATAAAAAGAAAGTACATGCTATAAAATCCTATTACACAGAGGGGATTAAGCATCTACTGGTAGCGAAGCAACTGTTGGAGTAGGAATGACTTGGAAATAATGAGGAAATCTCCAAGTCACTAAGGCATGGAATCGTGCCCAAGTGAAGCTAAAAAATTCCTTTTCCATCATTCTAACTTTCTTTCATCAAATTTGAGCTTCTTCTCAATCAATGGCCTGATTTTCAAAACCAGAGTCTTGGCTTTGACTTCGAACTTGGCCAATTTGAGAGCATTTCTTTTCACGTGACTTTTAAATCTCCTTCGAAGCCTTTGTTAGTAGGCATGTCGAAGAAACGCCCTTTAAGGTTCTCCACCTTTTTATGAAGTTTGGAGATCTGATCATGAAGCACTTCGTAATCACTAAGGTCTTGATTAAACCCAAATGACGCAGCGTTGTTCTTCATCCACATTCGAAGCAGAGGAAGCTAACTTCGGGAAAAAAAAGAGTGAAGGAAAGGGGCTAATTTGGATGTTAAATTGAAGAGTTTCACAAGCCCATAAAAAGTTCTTAAAAGGAACATCCTCTTCAAGAATACTTACATCCAAAAACGCAAAAGCAGCCAATAATTCTTTGGCTTTGAGGGAATCAGAATGGGGATAAAAAGAATAAGAAAGGTTAGCATGATAAGGAGTAGGATCGAACTTGATGTTCTTTAGTTCTTCGAACCAATCCGTATTCTCGGGAAGGTCTCGAAGGGAAAGATTGACAGGATCAATGAAGTTTCCTTCGAAATAAGGCCTTCGAACCTCATGCAGCCAGTATATAAATTGAGTACTAGCCCTTTGCTTAAGTTCTCCATACCCAGCAAAGCCTGACCTTTCATCTTCATGAACTTTAAAGAAGCGAGGGGGTTAAACAAGTGGCTATGAGGCACATCCAAGCAAACATTATGTTGGGATCTCGTCGATGAAAGGGGATAAGTATTTGCTCATAGCCAATGAACGATAATGGCTCCAGCCTTTATAGCCAGCAGGATCATCCATTCTTACCACCACTATCTCAGATGGTAAACCCCATAGAAAGGGTTTATGAGTAGGAGGATATAGAGGATTCCATGGGTCAATGGGCTCAGAAGTCTCTACTTGAGCCACTGTATAAGATCGATCCCTTCGAATCTCACCAACAATTGGCGTCACAATGTTTCTAGTATCAGTAGAAGTTGAATCATTTAGAACCAAATTTTGAAGGCTTTTTGAGTGCGTAAATATCAGCCATGGTTAAATTAAGATGAAGACGGTTTACAAAGGAGATTGGTGATTGATTTTGCCGTTGATTAAGTCCTTTTATAAACAGAGTTGTTAGTTTAAACGATTCAAATTCTAGCAAAATGGAGAACGTGGGTTTTAACTGCCCACTATCCATGAATCTCTCATGAGAATGAAGAGATTTATTGTTAACTGCATTGTGGAATGTGATTAGAACTGCCAATAACTTCTGCTTCGGAAGCTTACGGGAATTCGAAGCGGCAAAGGGCACATTAACACCTATTCAAATCCTTTGAACAAAGATGTTAATGTGGGGGGTATGTTTACATCTAAAATTAACCAATCCAATGATTAATTGACACGTAATCAAGAGTGCCAAACGTTGGCAATCACTTCGTAAATCTGCACACATTGGATTAAAAGAACATATTTGAGTAAATACGATGTCGTATCGTGTTCAAATATAAAAACGGTTATTAGCATTTACGAATCATCGTTATTGGAAAGAATTGACCTCAAAGCTAGGGGATTAACTGTTAAATATATAAATTCCACGTGTGAACTTGGGAAACAAGGCAAATTGGCAGTTATAACACGTGGAACACTTATAGAAAGGCAGTTATTCATCTTAACGCTTAATCATTTGAGTTTGTTTAAACAAATGTACAGATTCAAAATCAAAGCTTTTAGAGGAAGATTTAGAAGAATTCAAATTCAGACGTGGAGGAAGGAGCAACTGCCAACTCGAGGAGTGGAAGTTAGAGTTCGAAGCAAGCCAATGTTCAAATTCATTGAGCGGGAAGTTCGAATCGCAAGCAACATTTATAAATAGAAGAAATCAAAGAGTGAAAGCCCCCGGACAAATCTTCAACAAACAACTATCAAAAAACTAATGCTTGGTTTGTTCATTGGCAAAGTAGTTTAGGATTTCGAACTCAGTTCGAAGTAGATTAGGAAGTAGTTAGGATTAATTTCGATTGTTCCTTTAACAATCACCCCTATCTCGATTGTTCCTGTAGCAATCAACCGTTCAAAGTTCTTGTATTTGAAGTGGAAGACAATTTCGAAGTAAGTTAATCTTTGATTCATTAATCGAAGTGTCTTGTTTCTTTTTTGTTCTTCGATTTCCTAAGTTTGTTGGTTTACATTTCTTCACTTGTTGAGAAAATCCTCTTAATTGAGGTAATTGAACCAATAAAACACAATCGCCTGATTAGATTTGGTTTTTCCAAAGTTAATCTGAGGGAGTAGATTCAAACTCTCTCTGGCACGCTCGCACATAATTATTTTTCATTGCAAAGAAGTAAAAGAACCAAACAGTGTGTGCATGGTTTGTGATGCACATAGTCTTCTAACTCAAATTTCATCCCATATATTTGGTATCAGCACTGTTACATATCCAAAAAACACACTCAAAATTTACCCAAAATTTAAAAATCAGTAATCCAGATTCTAGGTGAGTTCTGGGTGTCCGTTGCTTTTCACTTTCTGGGAGGGCACCTAACTTTCTGTATTTGGTACAACTGCATTAGTACTGATGTATCGATCTATTCTCTCTCTCTCTCTCTCTCTTGATCAACAGGTTTAATTTCCAATTGCCATGTATGGATGACACTACTTACTACTCCCATAATCTGGGTTTCTTCTCTCACGATTACTCCTCACTGTCCAATCAACAAATCCACACCCCTCCTGCTCGTCATTTCACAACCGCAAAGCTTCCCATTAATTTTGGTGGTGAGAGATGAATCTTTTTTATTACTAGAACCATGCTATAGGTACAAAGGGGTCGTACAACAAAAATGTACAACGCGAATCTCAACCATTTATTTAAGCAATCTATTGTCCGGATTTTTAAATACTCTTTGACCGGAAAGAATTAAAATCTGGAACATTGAAAAACACTTTTTGACGGCAAGCGATGCGTTGTACATCTATGTTGTTTAACGTCGTTGTCAAGAGGTCAGATCAATACCATTCATCCGAGTCTGATCACATGTAGCACTGCTTCAGTGATGATGCTGGGCAAAAATGATAGAGACAGTGAAATACAACCATCTAGACACAACTTCTTACAACCTCTCACATACATGTAGGTCTCACTCACATGTAGTGTTATGCAAAACCCACATGTATGTGATGGATTGGGTTTGGTATCATGACAAGATGATTGTTTTCCTAACATCTTTTGTGTCTGAGTATCGCATTTTTAGTACTCTGATGTGTCGTGGTCACCGCTGTACTGGTAGCATAAGTTTTAGCACATTCTACCAATTCAATGATAACACCTCTATCTTTGAGAATCCAAAATTAATATTGTGTGTGTGTGGGCCTTTAATTTGAATTACTAAGCTTTACAGAATCGTCTCAAGACATCTGCCTATTGAGGATTGTATTTTCGGGCTCCAGGGATACACATCTGATCAGTCTCTCACAAGGTAAAAGCGAATATTGTGAAAAGAATAAACAGAAAATAAAAAATAACAAGTAATTAAAAAAATTAATTATTCTCTTTATCTTAAGGAAAAAATAAAGGGAAGAAAGAAAAATGATCAAGGTTTCATCCATTCATCCAATTTCACCGGATGCATTTTTTTTGGTTTGTGGAGTTTTATTAAATTTATTTATTTTTTCTGAGAAAAAAAGATAAGAAAACGATGGTAAAAGATTTTTTTTTTTTTTTGGAACGGAAAAAATATTTAATGTATAAGAATTTCGACAACGGGTACATCGAGATGCAGCAATTGAGGGGATAAAATTGCAAACCTCTTTTAGGAGATAAAATTGCATGGAATCAAATAGTTGAGGGATAAAATTAGCATTTACATAGTTTAGGGACGAAGTAGACAAATAATTTAAAATTTAATAGACAAAAACAAAAAAAAATTCAAGAGAATCCAACCAAAAGTTGAACACAAAGCTGGGAATCCAAATTTCCAAGCTGAAGCACAGCTGACTCAGGTTGCTTCGAATAACAATTAATTAGTCAAATTTGTGGATTATATTATTGTTAAAGTTATGGTTTGCACGTGCGTTTGCCTTCCAATTATCTGTTGGAATATCCAAATGAGTATGATACCGATGCATGCACATTTACAGATTCTATGTACTTCATATAATATTTTCATGCATTTTTACCGTTAGTTATTATTAGGGGTGAAAACGAGTCGAGCTTTCTTGTATTTGAGCTCAGCTTAGTCACAAACAAACGGAACCCTTAACGACCGAACCAGGATAATTTATTTAATGAGTCTCCTTAAACAAGCCGAGCCTATACAATCGAGCCGAGTTTTGGCAAGCTCGTTAACTAAACGAGCTTGAAAATCGGGCTCGAGCTCGGCTCAATTACTTAACGAGCCGAGCATTAATGAGCTGAATCATGAGTTACTCGCGAGCATCTCGGTTTATTTGCAGCCCTAGTTGTTATACACATTAATTTTACATAATTTAGCTTCCTTTTAATAGTATAATTAGGTGTCATTTAACCTAAAAATGTACCATCATTAGTACTAAGTTTTGATTTTGTGGTTCGGATGATCTTTTAAAAACTGAGGTATTAGCATTATTTAAAATAATTCAGTATCATACCAATATCCAGCAATACGTTGATGGACACAGTCCAGGGTGCAACATTTTATTGAATAGACTGGTCAAGAGGAAATCATATATGTGCATACAAATGAATAATTATCTTTCTGTATGGTATTGTTTCGTATTGTTTGTTCTTTTTTTCTTTTATAATTGTGTCATTTTTCAAATTTTAAAAAGTTATTGAGTTTAAAAAAAAAAAATTAGTGCTTGAAAATGTCAGACCCTAATGTGTGAAATTACGGACTGAGGGGGTGTTGTGCAGTCCTGTGGCGCCGGCATTTTTTCGACGATCTGAGACATTCACCTCGTACGCCTCGTCATGTACTACAAGTATGCACAAAATTAACTTGATCGGATATCTTTAAGTAAGTTATCGGAACACAAATATTTTGAAAACAAATGGAACACAAATGGACACAAACACTAGATAAAAATCACTTTTTCATGATATTTGTGTTCCGATGAGGCACTAAAAGATATTCGATTAAGTTGATATTTGGCACACTTGTAGTATTCAATGAGGTCTACACGGTGAACATCTCCGATCGTCGAAAAAATGCCGGCGCGGTAGCGCCACAGGGATGCACAGCACCTCCCAGGTTTCGTGAAATTACTCTGTTTTTTTTTTTTTTGGTCTAAATTTGCGTGAAATTACTAATATAGATGTGGATGGAGATGTCCATCCTTAGCATGACCTTAGTTAATTGCATCCATTGATATAGTATTGGATCAATCTCTCCATTTTATAGCCTCGGTGAATTTTTCATAAGTATCCTAAATTCTGCAGTTGGAAGTTGATCACCCAGTTACCATATTTCAAGGATTCAGGCCGAACGAAAGAACAATTGATGGTGAAGAGCTTTCTTAACCTTTTTGATATTATTGCATCATCTTCTTTTTTTTTGTTGGTATTTTTCCTTTTTTGGTTTTATCGCAGTAGGGATTGTAGAGGGAGTTTTTGCCATCTATTGTGAGCCCCACCGTGCGTTTTCTGCAAATGTATAGGGAAATAATGTTCCAATTCATTGATTATCTGTTCTATGAATGTGTACATAGGGCAGAGAGCTTAAAAATTGCTGTTCAAAAGTATCTCTGTGTTCAACCAAAAAAACATAACAGTATCTAACTATCTATGGCAGGAAACCCATAGACCAAGCCTCAAATATACCCCACACGTGCGCAGGCCATGTTATCTAGGCTAGCCACCCAAGATGTAGTTGTTAATGTTAATTATGGAAAGAGAGATGCAATTTCAGATTAAAAAAAATACAATATATTATTTGAAAAATTAAAGCTAATTAAGAGTTTTTCCATGAACTGTCTTTTTTATTGTCTGTCTTTTTTTTTTTCTTAATTTTTTTTATTGACATATAGTGAGAGAATGACATGTCTTGTAAAGCGTGAAAAAAAAAACAGTTTGCAAAATATATATATATAGGGTAAACTTCTAATCCTGGACTTTTAATTTCGGACTTTTTATACAAAATTTTTTTGACGCTCCGATCCGTCCAATGTGTTCAGAAGGTGTTTTCAAGGGTCTTCAAGAAAAAATTTCAAAAAAAAAACACCGGGAAGGGCTTGATTCAAGCAGTTTTTGCAAAAATATATAAATACAATTTTTGCGAAAACTGCTTGGATTAAGCCCTTCCCGGTATTTTTGTTTGAAGATTTCTCGCATGAACCCTAGAAAACACCTTCTGAACACATTGGACGGATCGGATTTTCCAAAAAAAATTGCAACACAAAAAAACCCATTTTTTCCTTAAATCCGGGAGTGTGGACTAGAAAATCCACCTATATATATATATATATGTATATATATATGGTAAACTTCTAATCCGGACTTTTAATTTCTGGACTTTTTATACAAATTTTTTTTTGACGATCCGATCCGTCTAATGTGTTCAGAAGGTGTTTTCAAGGGCCCTAGCAAAAAATCTTCAAAAAAAAAACACTGGAAAGGGCTTGATCCAGGCAGTTTTTGCAAAAATATATAAATACAGTTTTTGCAAAAACTGTTTGGATCAAGCCCTTCCCGGTTTTTTTTTTGAAGATTTCTCGCGTGAACCTTAGAAAACACCTTCTGAACACATTGGACGGATCGGATTTTCCAAAAAAATTTTGCAACACAAAAAAACCCCATTTTTTCGTTAAATCCGGGAGTGTGGACTAGAAAATCCACGTATATATATATATATTATATATATATATATATATATATATATAGCTTTCAGGAACAAATGAGTTAATTGAGATACTCATTTATTTGGTTTAAACATCTTTAATTTAAAAATTAAAAGTTTTCTCAAAATGGCCTAAGTATTTTTCTTCTCAAAGTCTTGATAATTAAAGTAGGCTAGAAAACTCACTTGAGTTGACTATTTGGTACAGGAAAAGTGGAGGCATATGGCAACCCGAGTTGAGTCTGCTGACCATCAAAAGGATCCCGATATGAGTCCTCCTACATACCCAACCCATCTACCCGGAAATTACCCAACCCACACACACAACCCCGAAATTACTCAACCCACACACTTGTGTGTGTGGGTTGGGTAATTTCGGGGTAGATGGGTTGGGTACCTATCATTTCTCATCCCGATATGAGGGACCTTTATATTTGGGGCAAGAATGTTAACAAGCTGGTCGACAAAAAAAAATGAATGGACCCAGGGCCTCGGAGGGTGGCTCTTGGACGGTTGGACTGTTGATTTCGACAATCAACGGCTTGGATTTCATCTCGGCAATGAATGACTCGGATCTACAAGGACTCGGATGAAATTCAAACTGTTGATTGTCGAAATCAATGACTCGGAGCCACCCTACTGGGGCACCCTCCAATGAACTAAGCAGAGAAATGGGCTCTCAAGAAAGAAGCTTCAAGGTGTTACCAACTGTTAGAATATTGTAAATATTGTGATGGAGTATTTGATTCTGTATATATTGTGTAGATTTGATTCTGTTTCTGCTGCTTAGGATTTGATTATGTATCGATAATTTAGCGCTCCACTCTTATGTAAATACAAGACCCTATGTACATATTATTTCAATTGAATGTGCAGTACATTTCTTGTCACAAAATTTCACACCAACTATTGCAGCTCCTTTGTTTTTTTAATTTCTGCTTTCTAGCTAGTTCAAGCTATATTCCTCATAACCATGATTTCTCTTAGCGAGCGGTCCAGCTTTTGTCAAGCTAGCCCACGATTTTGCAACTTTTTCAATTAAGTATCCACTCCAAAGCAAATACAATAATGCTATCTGGTAGGGAGGTGGTTGTGTCTTCGGGCTTTCTGGGGTCTTTTTTTGTTTTTTGGGTTTTGTTGGGAGGTGGGTGATGATTTTGTTGCGCTTGTTGGGTTTATTTTCTCTGAGTTTTGTGTCGTTTTGGTATAGTCCATTAGGAGCGTCCTCTGCTGCATGGGAGTTTTTGTTTTTGGAGTGTCTTTTGTCCCTGCTTTTGTGTTTGGGTAGTGTCTCAGTTTGGGTTTGTGTCTGGTTTGTTTCTCTGTGTGATATCTCCCTTTCTAGGGGTCTTGCTACTTTAATCTAAAGTGCACTTTACTGTGATCACTGACGCAAAAAGGTAAACTTGAGCAAGTGAAGCAAGTGCATACAAGAAGCCTATGACAAACACACGGGCTACTGTTCAAAAATCAAGCTGCTGAAGACTTTTGTGTACTTCCGTAATATCCGTAATATGTTTTTTGATTTGCATTATAAATAGTTTATCTCGTATTTGTTTTTCTCCCCTTGTTATGCCATAAATAGACTTGTAATCTGCTAGTTTTATATCAAGTGTGGAGTAAGAGAAATATCAATAAAATTGTGAGTGTTTTGTTCAATTCTCTTGTGAGTTTCATACATCGAAAGTGTGTGATCTATATTTCTCCACTCAAAAATCACTTTTCATACTTGGGGATTAATGCTTGCTGCTGCTGCTGCAAAAGGTGACTCCATAAATGAGGATCAATTGGGGGATTAGTTGTGCATCAAGTTTTGACAATTCTAGCAGAAACTGTGCTGCATCAAATGATTCTCTCTGCTACTTTTGGGATAATGCCACTGCTACTGCTGTTTTGCTCTGGCAAAACTGCTGTTTCTAACTTATTAATTTCCACATTTTGGATTGGGTGGCATAGCCACTCTTTATTGCTATGGACCAGTTTAAAGGGAGATGCAGCTAGTGCTTTGTCCATGACTGGTTGGGAGTGCTTGGGTAACAATGGTTGAAATTTTTTCCTGCTAGAGCTTCTGTGGACTCTTGATTTTCTGTTTATCTGGACTTATTTTTCTGTTTTGTTCTTTGTAATTGATTTCTTATCAAGTTGTAAATTTGGGTCGGATGTGGCATATAATTGTTGAGGGGCTAAGGTGCCAACCTAGTTGGGATGTTAGTCTCTCTTTGTGATGCTATTTTCCATTTGTTTTCTTTGTAAACTTTTGTATTGATTAATAAAATTCTTGTTGCCTTTCAAAAAAAAAAAAAAAAAACCTCCCATTATCCAAACTTTAAATTCAATGCATATTTTACTTCATTTCATTAACAAATTTAAAAATTGCACAATAAACGCAATATAGATTGGGATAGATATTAATTAGCCAATATAAAAGAAGTTATAAGGGAGCATGTAATCATGGAGAAAGAGGCTAATGAACATAACTTTTTTTATTTTTGACAACTAGGTGGTCCGGGCCAGTTTACGCACACCTCGACTAATGAACATAACTTGATGAAATATATGTTATAAGGAGCATATAATCATGGAGGATCCGTGTTGGAGGAATCTAATAACGTCATGATCATATCACCTCTCTCTTTCTCCTTCACTTCTTTCTCACTTTGTCTCATTTCCTTCAGAGCTCGTTTGGATGCAGCAATAAGAGGAGGGATGAAGGAATCCGGCCAGATGAGGGGGTGATGGGACGTTTAGCCCATGGTTTGGGAAAACAAAACCCGCCCCAACTAAATAGCCACCGGCTAAATAATCCGAGAGAACCCGGACTAAATACAAGCAGGGGTAGGGGTGCTTGTATTTAATCAAGGGGGATGAGGGAGGCCAAATTACTTGGGTACCCCAGATCAACCAACAAAGATCAAAATTTTCAGATCTAGCAATTTCTAAAATTACAAACAATCAGGAATAAAAAAACCATCTGGGTGAGGGATTTGCCGGACCATCACCGTCTTTCGTTTTTATTGGACCATCGTCGTTGATTTCGTTGGATTTCCGCCGGTCGGATAGTTCGGGTGGGTTCAAGAACACGAAGAAGAAGAACAAAGAAAGAAAAAGAAAAAGACTGTGGACGACTCTCTCTCTCTCTCTCTCCGAAGTAGGTTTTTAAGTGTAAAAATTACACTTCACCACCCTATATTTAATTGGGTAATTTACTCAAGCCCTCAACTATGACCCCATATGATAAAACTAGTATTTCATTACATTATTATCTTCTTTAAAAATAGGGTCAATTACCTATATATCCCTTCGACTTTCATTCAAGTTTCACTTTAGTCCTTTTGGTTTCAATTTGGACAATAAAAACCTTCGACTTTCACTCCAGTTTCACTTTAGTCCTTCTAGTTTCAATTTGGACAATAAAAACCTTCGACTTTCACTCAAGTTTCACTTTAGTCCTTCTAGTTTCAATTTGGACGGATTTTAAAAAAAAGCAAAAATAAAAATAAAAAATGGGTTTCAATCCAAGCCGTCCGTTGCATTTTTGGACGGAAAAAGCCATGTGTCATCCACGTGACAATGCTACAAGGGTATTTTGAACTTTTTCATTCCACCCTCTTCCCCCGGAAAACGCAGCCCTTAAATCCCTAAATATCTCCTCCCAGAAAAAAATTTGGGTGCGTGTAGGGCAGGGTATACGTGGTGCCCGTGCACTGCATCTGATGCATTTTTCGGGGGAAGAGGGTGGAATGAAAAAGTACAAAATACCCTTGTAGCATTGTCACGTGGATGACACATGACTTTTTCTGTCCAAAAATGCAACGGACGGCTCGAATTGAAACCTATTTTTTATTTTTATTTTTGCTTTTTTTTAAAATCCATCCAAATTGAAACTAGAAGGACTAAAGTGAAACTTGAGTGAAAGTCGAAGGTTTTTATTGTCCAAATTGAAACCAAAAGGACAAAAGTGAAACTGGAGTGAAAGTCGAAGGTTTTTATTGTCCAAATTGAAACCAAAAGGACTAAAGTGAAACTTGAATGAAAGTCAAAGGGATATATAGGTAATTAACCCTTAAAAATATATATACTTCAAAAAAAATTGATGATTTTAAAAATTACATGTTTTGAATATTTAATGATTTTATTTTGGCTGGTATTAATGCCAAAACCGTTTTTGTTCATGCCAAAACCGTTTTTGTTTGTGCCAAAATTGCAGTGTTTAAAAACATTGTACCATGTGCAAGGTATAAGCCTTTTATGCACTACAGTTTTTGCACAAACAAAAATGATTTTGGCATTATCATTTCCCTCTAATTTATATAAAAAAATTATTAGAAGGACTTATTATAGATTAATTTTTGTTAAGTATAAAAAATTAATTATGTTTGAAATTATATGATTGATTTAACAAATAATCTAATACAGGCATATGAAAGGGCAAATTTGTCTTTTGACATGATTTTACATCATCCACCCTTCTTAGCCCTCTTTTTTTTATCCCTCATCCAAACCATGTACTATTTAATTCTCCTTTCTTAACTCTCACATCAATATGGATCCACCCTTCTTATTTAATCACCCATACTATTTTATCCCCCTACGATTTAGGCTTGGTTTGGCTAAATTGAAAAAACTAGATTATTGGTTTTTTTGGTTTTGTCCTTATTCAAAAAAAAAATGTATTCGTTAGTTTTCGGTCGATTTTTTGAGGTTTCTTGGCTTATCTCGGCGAGAGGAATCTAAAAAGTATAAAATTATTAGCCAAATTTTAAGTTTTGTGAATAAAGACGAAAAATAATCCAATTTTAACCAAGAAACCTCAAAAAATCGACCGAAAACCAACAAATGCAAATTTTTTTTGAATAATGACAAAACCAATAATCCAAAAAACTAGTTTTTTCAATTTAGCCAAACAAAGCCTTAATCCCTCTCAAACTAATAACTCATCCAAACGGGCCGTCAGCTCTGACAATAGTCAAACTTTTCTTTCTTACAACTCATTCTCCTTCGTTGCAACATCGCATGATTGCTTATAAATTCTTCCATCAATTCACAAATGTGAGATGGAATCTATCCTCAATGGACAACCCTCGTTCAGACGGTTCGAACGATTTCTCAAAGTCAAGGAGCAAAAGAGTCAACTATTTACAAGGATGCAAGAGGCCTATCAAAAGGATGTAGAATTGATGGCACTTGGTTCGCTGCAAGAACGCTTTGCCATTAGACAAAGCTCATCTCCTTTATGGTTTCAGGAAGTTCTTAACCATATCATGATGGCCTTATTTTGCACCAACCTGATTATTTCTGTGACCCAAGCATAAGCCCATTCGAGGCGCAAAAAGTGATGCAATTAGTTCATTTTTGGGGGCTGGCCGAGTCTATCACATTTGAAGAAGATCACGGTATCGAAAACGACATGAACGAAACACATTTTTCTTCACAAAATTTAACAGATAATATGAACTTGGCACAAAATTTCAAGACGAACATGGTCTCAATTAGTAACCATATCATTGCAATAGTGTGATATTTGTACGCTCATTAAACTTGACAAGCCAATCAAAATAAACGGTTCACATCACTTATTTGAATTGAGATGAGCTTTATATTAAAAACACAATAGTATTTTACCGTATAACAATCTCATCCGCTCAAAAATAATAAATAAATTAATTAATTAATAAATTAGGGGGTTGGAATGGTAAATATATGCATTGCAGTTTATTTAATTTTGGACGAATTCTAGTTGGATTTTCTATGTTGACCGAGAGTAAA
The DNA here is from genome assembly GCA_022606695.1 of Vaccinium macrocarpon. Lineage (NCBI taxonomy): Eukaryota > Viridiplantae > Streptophyta > Magnoliopsida > Ericales > Ericaceae > Vaccinium > Vaccinium macrocarpon. The sequence continues at coordinate 39,475,588 of CM040180.1, read as the reverse complement.
TTTTGTTGAAATGCACTCTCCTCTTAATTAATTAGTAAAAACACTTATCAAATTACATTTTATTCCTTTCTTATAATCTTCCACCTCCCATGCTCCCACCACAACAAACCGATCACACCAATCTCTTGAAATGGGGGAGTGCCAAATTGTTTGAATCAAAATGCATTTATTTTAGTTTTCGTTTTACGAAATGGATAACTTTTTCTTGAAATTGGGGAGTATTTAATATTCAAGAAGCATGTGTTCAAAGATTAATTATACGCAATACCCCAAAAAATACATATATTAGTCGGAGGTTGGGACCCGGGAATGGCCCGTGCCACTAGGCCCTCAGGATCCCGGGGGTTGTTGTTCTGTAAGTGTATTGCGTTGTGTTGTGCGGCACACCTCTGAAGCTTCCAATGGCCTTGTTTGGAGGAAGAAAAAATCACTACAAAATCCCTGAACCCAAAGTGTATAAACTCGAAGTGCCTAAACCCACTATATCTTAACTCAAAGAACCTAAATCCCTTAAATTAAACCTAAAATTAACTCTTCAAACAGGGCCCTTGGAAGCTTTGGTGGTGTACCAAGAAAATGAGCAAAATGACATAACTTTGCCACACAACACGTCCCATAACACTGACCGCACAATACCCCGGATTCGGGCAGTTAATAGTTCAACTCCTTTGTATAGGTACATGAAATGAGAAGCTCCCCCATAGTAATTTGTGTACCTATGGTGTGCATGAGAATTTGGAGGGAAATTTCTAAAGTGCCCCCAGCCCCCGCTACTGTATGGCGGAATCCACATCAGTATGCGCTGGAGAAAGGCGTCGGTAGAGAGGGAAGTCAGAAATGAGTCAGAAAATTGACAGATCGCATGAGAGCCCTGTAATCTGAATGAAAAATAGGTACATCGGATCAACTAATTTTAGGTATCATTTTGAGCTGATTTCTTGCAGGGCTACTGGAAAAAATGTTTTACTTTTTGAATGGTTTAGATCATTTTTATGAGCCCCAATTAGAGGGTGATACCACACCTTTGAAATTTTTCGAGGGAATTGATTTAAGCCCAGTCTGGTCCAGATTACTAGTGTTGGTTGGGCTTGTGCCCGTAGATTCTATAGTGTACAGATTCGAGCTTACATGTAAAACCCAAAAGCCTGCTTGTTAGTGGACTGGTAGTCAAGAAAAGTACCAATTTTATAACATCATTCTCCCTCTGTCCCTGTTTTTGGTCTGAATTGCCACTTTTTGGTTGTGTTTGGTTTGGTTTTGGGTTTTGGTTTTTATAATGATTAGAGGGAGAAATAGGGGTAATAATTAAAAAATAGGTATTAATGATTAGAGAGAGATAGAGAGAAAAATAAAAATAAAAATTAAAAATAGGGGTAATAATTGAATAATGATGTTGGAAATCGGTTCTTGAGAACCTTTCCAAACAAGGCCTTGGTCCTAAAATTATTGTCTCAGTTCTAAAGTAATGGACAAAAAGTGGTGAATTTACATTTTTACCCTTGCTTTTTGCAACTAAGTACATGCAATAATGATACAATATGACAATTGTAATGATGATATTCTCTTAATAAGTTGGATTCTCCAAATGGGATAAAAAAAAAAAAAGGGACTAGGGGAGTAGTTTCATGGTATTGTGTACTCAATAAATTGGAGCTAGCTCACTTAACCAGAGCTCGTACATCTCACTAAGAGTCAAGGAGTTTGAATCTCCTCATCTGCGTGTATGTAGTATTTGCCTTGTATTTGTTGGGATTCTTTCTCCACTTATTGAGGCTATTAATTGGCTTTGTAAACTCGTTTCTAGAATGATTTAATTCAGATAGTTGTATTCTCCTACCGCTTGTAACAAAAAATTGTTGTGTACTCTATTTTTTGTTTGATTCAAGTACGATAAAGAAGCAGGAAGCAGGATTGTAACAATTTAAAGAAAATACAAGATATGTGGTCCACTTAAATATATGCTCTAATCTGATGTTCATATCTAAACAAATGTGCAGTATTATCTTTTCCTTGTTCCAAGAAAGGGTCCCGAGTGATAACAGGAAGAAAAGCCCAAATTTGCCGATCCAAAAAAAGAGCTCAGATTTAGGGAAACCGGAGGTGAGGGGACTTACTACAGGGTGTAGTGAATATCTGAGCTGTTCATTGCGGCAATTAACAGTTCATATATGTTTTTATATTTTTGACCAGTAAGAATATATTTTGACTAGTAAGAATTCTTAAAGAATTTGAATCATCGATTGTGAAGATCAATGGTCTCAACTACTTATTACACACCTATAATGAGAAATGCTTATAGGATCAAGGGTTGGTTGGGCGCTTCTTTACCACACGTGATACACAAGTGAGAATTCTATCACTTTGCGTTGCTTTCTTGCCTTATTTTGAGGGCTTGTTTTATCATCCAACAAAGATGATTCAAACCATTCATTATTTTAAAAATATTCTGGGGAATATAAAAAATAATCCAAATTTTTGTAGAATATTGTATTTGATCAAACATCAGGAGCAACATGAAGGAAACACATTTTGCTTTGTGAAATTTATTTGTTTGATTGTTGAGGAAAGAAATGGAATGGAAGGGAAAATTAAAACAATTTCCCTTTCCTTGTTTGGTTGTTGATGTAGGCAGAGAGGGAAAATAAAAGGAAAAAGGGGAGGGAAAAGAGAGAAAATGAGAAGGAAAAGAGAGAGGAAATTTCAAGATCTGGAGAAGAAAAAAAAAGCTTGCTGACATACCTTTTCTGCCATTAAGATGCCTATTTTTGGGGTGACTAATAGATTTCTGCTCTCTAGTGTGTGTATAAGCAGTAAAATTTAAGTTTAAAAGTTAATTAAAATAATGTTTAATGCTATTTTCTTTTCATTTTCCTTTGGAAACCAAACAAGAGAAAATTCATTTCAATAACTTTCCTTTCATTTTCTTTAAACAACCAAACAAAGGAAAATCCTCAACTTTGCTCTTTATTTTCCTCCCAATTATTTTCTCTTCTTTTCCACTTCTTTCCCCAACTTCGAAACAAAGCTTAAAGGACAGTATAAACTTGAGACAATATTTCAACACAAAAGTGTTTCATCATGTCATCTATTCCATATCGCTGTGATAGTGTGAGTTTTGTGTGCTCGATAAACTCTCAAATATTCACTCACTTTTTTTGAACTGGGAAGTGAGATTGGTAAGCTTTGTACATTTTCCGTTCAACGACAGGAAAACAATATGTACATTTAAAGTGTTCTTTAAACACGTTTATCTTTATTAAAAAAAAAAAAGTTTAGGGACCGGAAAGAATCCACGTCCAATATTAAAGGATAACGAGTAGGCAGTAGGCACGCATTTGAATGAATTTTTTTAGCCATGCAACTTGTACACAAGTTTGCCCAAATTCCCGTCCTCCTCTCTCTTTCACTTGTGGTCCTTGTGCCATTGCAGATTACTTGTACTACAGTATAAAATTCCAACCCTTGAAAATTCTGTGGGCGACATTGTACTTAATCTGAATAGGCAAATTCTGGAGGAGTTGTTAGAACCACCAGATTACTACCCAAACAGATCTCCTTCTTTTAATTCAGGATGGAGGAAACACCGGTATTGCTACATACCTAGAAAAGATGTCTAGAAATTACTCAAAAAAGCGCGATGAGTGGCTCAGATTTACTCTATGCCCATGAAGTATCCAGAAAAGTGCAATGAATGGCTCAGATTCACTCATTGTACTTTTCTGGGTACTTTATGGACATATTTTCTAGATACTTGGCATTTTCCGAGGAAACACTCATGACCGTTCACTTTGTTGACGATGACTTATTTTGGCCTAAAATGTTAAGCATACTTTTTTGCCTTTTTGAGCTTCAAAATGTCATTTGTTTTGAGCTAAGGCCTCGTTTGTTTGACCAGAGATAAATGGGCGAGATACGAGTGGGATATGAAATCCTTGGGATATTGCTCAAGATATCAACGGATGAAAAGAATCTATATCCGGTGTTTGTGTTCAATGGGATATAACCCTTGGAAAATACTTTTTTGTTATAGAACAAGACCAATAGGGAAAAATTCCATCCAAATCCCACCTCCCTCATGGGATTTTATATCCCGTGCGGATTGGGATAAAAATTGTTGTGGAATTTCAAATCCCATCCCCAACAAGGATAACAAATATGAGATTTTGGGTCAAACTCCATCTCACCTCCAAATCCCACCAAACAAATGAGGTCTAAAGGATTATTTTAGACTAAAATGTTAAACATACTTTTTGCTTTTTTGAATTTTAATAAGTCAAAAAGTAAATTAATAAAATGCTAAACTTTTTAAGCCAAAAGAAGCGAAATCTGGGCAATTAGATTTCACTGCCAAAGATCAGGCAGCTCGCCCAACTGGTATCGTGTGGAGACATCACAGACGACAAAAACCATTACTGTCCTCTCACACTCGAAAGTTTAGGTGGATTGGAACCGGTGTGTTTTGACCTACAAAGTTAGTTGGTTTATTTTTTTTTATCTTTATTTGATTTTTTTTTCACATTTACTAGTTTTGCATCAATTTTTGTGTATTATTGATTTGTTTGAGCGAATGGAATAAAAAAAGTAAAAATTATGATCGAAGCTTAATTTTTTTTAATAAAGATAAAAATACGTCAAAGAAAAGATTTTTATACTTTTTTTCAATCTTATTCAAAAAATTGAGAGTTCTAATTATAATCTTTTGCTTTTTTAGATTCTTCTCATCGAGACGAACCAATAATACACAAAAAAATCGATGCAAAAAAAATCAAATAAAGACCAAAAAATAAGCCAAACGTACTTTTTAAGCCATAACATTATGTGCACAGTTTTCTTAGGCACGGTCACGCAGTGCTCCGGAATCCTTTTCTATCACATTTTGTGTAGATCATAACTTCCGCTTAGAACATGCCATAATGTGTGGTGGAGAATGGGTCCGGCGGTGCAACAAATAATATTCTCTCATAATGAGAGTTTAGCAAATTCTTAATTTTCCCTATATTGAATGAAAATAATTTTTTTCACCCTCCTCTTAGGACTAACACTTATCAAATTTACCTTTTTAACCCTTTTATAAATCCACCCCTCTTCCCACCACTGCAAAGTACAAATCGATATAGCTATCGTTATTGAAACACCGACTAAGAGCATCCCCAACAGGATGTCTAAAATGTAATTTGGGCAAAAATAGACAAGAAACCCCCAAAACCCTCCTCCAGCAGCTTGTGTAAAACACTGTTCAACATCCATATATGAACAGTACTTGGGTAAAAATACAGTGACACTGTTCCTCAGCCATCTAATATTTTATTGTTTATCTCTCTCTCTTCCTCACCGCCTGAAGCAATTGCTTTCGGCTGAAGAGGGAGGCGATGAAGCAAACGGCGAGGGACGGCGATGAGCGATGGTGAGGGGCGGCGGCGGTAGGATGAACAAGCGGCGGCGACCATCGACAGAGATCGGCGAAAAAGCTTTCAATGTCTAGCCGATGAGGCTTTTCGTCGGCGGCGGCGATGGAACTTCGTCGCGGCGATGGAGCTTTCAATCGACAGCGATGGAGCTTTCAATCGACGGTGATGGGATTGAGCGAACGACGGTGGGACGACGACGATCTACGGCGATGGGTATTGGCGGNCGCTGGGTATCGACGGCGACGGTTATGGAGGTGGGAGATGGGTATCGGCGGCAATGGGTATGGTGGTGATTGTTAAAAGGGAAAATGATATTTTAATAAAAAGATGGGTAAAATGGGTTGTGTTGTTGGAGTGTTGAGAGTGACAGACTAGCTATATACACTATAGATTAGGTTTTTTGGCAAAAATTTTACCCAAGCTGATGCACTTGCTCTAATACGTAATGAATGTTGGATAAGGACAAGGGGTGGCGGTATGAAAATGCTACTCCTACAAGAAAATTTTATCCGAAAATATTCAAGGAAGAGAAATAAAAAGGTCCATTCTGAAAATAAAAAAAAATCTCGTACCCTACTACTCCTCTTTTGTTAATGAGAATGGTGGACCAGAGCATTCACTACTTCATACATTTTACAAAGCCAAAATGATTTGGGTACATTAAATGTACCCAGTATGTACACCAAATTCCGATCATCGAAACGCTTTTTTCGACGTTCCAGATTTAAAGTGCACTGGTACTAGTAAAATAAAACATCAAAAAAAGCGTTTAAATGGTCAGGATTTGGTGGGGGTAAATATGAGTAACTATATGTGGTGTACCCAGATAGCATTGGTACTTTACACCTCCCATAATGGGAATTTTTTTTTTAATTGAATACTATTCGACTGAGCATTGTACTTGTGTGTTTCAAATTAAAATACTGCTACCAGCGAAGAACAAAACAATGTGCGGAACTTCTCCTTTCCAAGGTGCTGTCAATCATGGTAGTATTAAGCTTTTGTGATACAAAATCATGGTTTCAATTTAGAGATGACACCCAAAATTATTAATGAATTGTCACAAAAAATATTTGATCCGTCAAATTGAGAAAATATAAAAGAACTTATTTTATTTGAATAAGTGCAAACTCGTTTTGAAATTTTTTTTAAAAAAATCGTTGATATTTACTATCTTTTTTTTTTTAATTGACAACAAAGATTTTATTTAAAACTTGACATAGGATACATCAAAAAAAAAAAGAGAAGCGAGGCTGAAGAAAAAAACAATACTACAAAAAGAAAAAAAAAGAAGGAAAAGGAAAGAAAAACAAGACATCCAATGGAGAATTGGGTGGGAAAACATATACAGGTGTAAACTGTAAAAAACCAAAAGCTGCCAAGCTGGGGCCTTCACACAAAAGATCCATCAGGTGAATGTACGCTCCACCTTTTAGTTTTAATTAAGCAAAAAAGGGGAGACCTTTTACTTACAAAAATAATAGGTACACATCTTTTGTGTCATTTTCTATTACACCTTCACTCATATGGGGTGTGGTCTCCACATGTGGGCCCTATGTAGATCCCACACTCTATGTTAATGAGAGTGTGGTGGGTAGTGGAACAAAGAGTGTGTACCTATCATTGTTCTTTCAGTTATTAGGGAAAATCCAGTCGATTTTGAGATAAACTTGATAATGAACTTCTTCAATTCAAAAAGAGATTTCCTGAAATTTTCCAAATCAATCCATTCAAAAACTTCAAAATCTTTGAACTCATCTCCAAATCGGATCCGGGGACTTTGTCATACCTTAGGGATGGCAAGACTGATCTCGGCAGTGCAAATGTGTTTTGGACTGCTGAAATCGGTCGGCAGGCTCTGCCATCTCTAAGGGACGGCAAAGTCCCCAAGTTCCTCTAAATCTAAGATGAGTAAGAAATTGTCTGAATCAATATGCATTTTTTAGTACTCATTATATGAACTGGATAACTTTTCTTAAAATGAGAGAGTATTTAATACCCAATAAACATAAGTGTACGTTGTTCGAAGATTAATCATACACAATAACCCAAATAATACATATATAGTATATTGAGAAATTGGAGGGAAACTTCCTAAATGCCCTTGGCACTCACTACCATATGGCAGAGGCCACGTTAATATGTGATCGCTACCATATGGCAGAGGCCACGTTCATATGTGATGGAGAAAGGTGGTGGTGGCACTCGATACCATATGGCAAAGTCCACGTTAATATGTGATGGAGAAAAGCGGTGGTGGCACTCGATAGCATATGGCAAAGTCCACGTCAATATGTGATGGAGAAGGGCGTCGGTGGCAGTGAGATGGGTCGGGAAACCGACAGATCGCATCAGGATTGGGAAGGCAGGATCACGGATATCCACAACACTACAAATTTACTAGCCCCCAGCCCAGCCTCATAATAACATGCGGCCATTCACGGACAGGACTATACAATACAAAAAAAAGGCATCCCCAGCCCAACCTTTTTGAGTTGTGACCATCCATCGTCTCTCTATCAATTTTTTTTATTTTTTTTATTTTTTCAAAGTTTAGGGTGTTGAGCAAGTTTTTGCACACATCAACTAGTTCACACCGTGGTCCGGTCAAACGCAAGTCATTTATGCCAGCACCATGGGAAAAAGGGGGATGGTGCAGTGCACTAAATGCATTGCACCATGCGGTGCATAGTTGAACCATCTAAAAGTGTTTTCAATGGTCCATATTTTAAAAAAATCTTCCAAAAAAGAAAAAAAATTCTCAAAGAGTTTTATTTAAACTCGGATCGTTGAAAACACTTTTGGATAGCTAAAATGTTGCGTTGCACAATGCAACGCATGTAGTGCAGTACTATAGGATCCCAGGTCCAGCACCATGTAATCAAAAGAAATTACTTTTTTCGCGGCCGGACACCAAAAATAGAAATCTGATTAATAGGTAGATACAGACCAATCTCTCTCGCAAATCTGATCTAATCATTATCCACATTATGCCCTTGCTTTACTGCCTTCCTAAAAATCTGTCTCTCAAATAGGACCGGGAACATGTTGATTGTTGGGTGATCTGATCCTTTTCGAGACTTGTTATTTTCTTACTATTTTTTAGTCAAATTGGTGGTATCTGTAGGACAAAAAGCTACAAGGGACTCCTCCCAAAATTGGATGCGATTGACCTGTTCATAGCTGTATTGGGCCCGTCCGTCGGCACGGCCTTCAAAATTGTAAAATTATGCAATTTTCACATATAAAATTAAGTGTGATTTTGTGTATTGTTTTTTGAACTTCTTTACACCAACTTGAAATATTTCATGACTTCTCTAATACGGTGTAAAGAAGTTCAAAAAATTACGCACGAAAGTACATTATTTTTAAATATAAAGATATTGCACGATTTTTTTAAGGGGGAGGCAATATTTTAGGATAGAGAGAGTATGAAATTTGTATGGATTTCCATGTACATGTAGTTACACTAAAAGATTTATGATTTAATTAGTAAATTTATCTCTATTGAAATCAATTTAAAGCAATTTTTAACTTTCATGGAAAACTTATCTTAATATCTTTGAGTGTTCTAGTTATCAAATAAATCGAACAAAAATTAAATCCAATGCATTACATAAGGTAGTAAGGAACGGAGTCCGGGGGTGCTGTGCACCCCAATGCATAGCATCGTGTTGTCTTGGCCTTATGGTAGGTCCTTGCCGGCAAGATCTTTTTAAACGATTGGAGATGTTATGTATGTAGAACTTTGTTGAAGACTACAAAGATCAAAAAAATCAACTCAATCAAATATCTTTAAGTGCCTCATAGGAACACAAATAACTTGAAAAAATGGTTGTGATCCAGTGTTTGTGCCCATTTGTGTTCTATTTCTTTTCAAGTTATTTGTGTTCCGATGAAGTACTTAAAGATATCCAATCGAGTTGATTTTTGGTACACGTGTAGTAGTCGATGAACTATACACGGTGAACTTCTCTGATTGTCTAAACGAGGCCAGCGCAGCCACGCAATGGCTGCACAGCACGGTGATGTGCATCCCATGCACAGCACTCCCAAGGTCCGGAAGGAACATATAAAACTGATTAGTGCAATCGGTTGAAAAAATTTCACCTCTCAAATTTTGATGCACATCTATCGGCCTTGATGATGTGATAAATTTAGCGAAGTCAAAATTGCGCCAAATTTGCCACCAAATTATGATGACTTTCGCATTTCCTCGCATCAAGTTTCGCGGATTGAACATCATTTTACCATATATTTTACTGCCAAAATTGGCTTTTATAGTCCTTGTTCTCCAAAAAATTATAGGTACATAAAATCTCCAAAAATAATAGGTAAACACCCTCTTAACCAATTCTACTGCTACTTTATTGTGGTGGGGCTCCTTTGGGACCCAGGGTGAGCCCCACCACACGTGTGAGAGAGGAATAACAAAAGTGGTTGAAAAGTACACAGACAGATTATCATTTCTTAAAATCTCACATTTTATGACACTCCAATCTTAACACATAAAATGTAAAAGTGATTTTATGAAATTATCATAAAATCCTCCTAAAATCTATAGAAAACCCACTACATTTTATCAATTGAAAAAACAACTTAATTTTATCACCTCTCCATAAAATATTCATTTTATAAGATTTTCATAAAACCTACCTAAAAGCTATTGGAGAACAGGGCCATACTCTAAATGGCTCATGGGTAAACTTGCTCCTATGTTGATTGATCGATAATAATTAGCATATATACTACCACAATTACATCTGGTGGACTCCATTTCATTTTTCACTTAACATTTCCCCAATACAAACAAAGTGGAGTGACCAACACATTTTCATTGTGGAAAATTTTTCCTTATATAAGAACAAAACTAGTCGAAGAACACCAAAATATATTAAAAGTTTCCTTTGTTGTAGTAATTCGTTAAATGCTTTTTGAACCAAATATATATATATATATATATATATATATATATATATATATATATATAAATCTTTGAAAGAGGTTAGAAATATCAAAGTGATCTGAGACAGAAGACATCACAATACGAGAAACCATCTTAACTGTGTTACTATCAAAACTCACAACAATCATATGCTACCCCATGCCCTACACATTGGGTCTTTTATTTCCAAAACAAAATGATTTGTATGGCCCATGGCCAATTATGGCCAAACACAAACCCAGCGTGTGATGGGATTTTAGGTAAATTAAAATGTGGAGGGCCCCATCACACAATGTGAGAGGGTTTGTGGTTATTAATGAAAAATTAATAGATATATATATCGTGTTGTTTCCAAAAAACCTTCATTCCCATTCCAAATTGACCAGCTGCAACATTCCATCATTTTACGTTCATAGCCCAAAAGGACATATGCCAGCATTGAGACCCAAGCTAGATTCTCATATCATTGTCATTTAATTTCTCCAAGGCATTGATACATGTATGTTTTTATGACTTTGAGCTGTTAGAAAAGGACCACTGGTAGTCTGGTATTAAGGAAATCATTAATGCTAAGTACTCAAAAAAAAAGAGCATAATTTATCTAGAAAATATCAATGAGTGACTGAGATTTACCCCCAAGTAAATCTTAGCCACTAATTATTCTTTTCTAGATAAATTCTGTTCAAATTTTCAGAGTATTTAGCCCTGCTGTAACAAAATTGGTGTAAATTTAGGCATGTTGGTGGGGCTCAATGTCTAGCTTTGTTGTAACAAAACTGGTGTAAATTTAGGCATGTTGGTGGGGCCCAATGTCTAGCGTTTTTGTAACAAAATTGGTGTAAATTTAGGCCTGTTGGTGGGGCCCAAAACATTAGCAACACAGATTACTTTATCTACAGTGAAACTTTCTACTTTCTAAGTTTTGTCACGTATAAAGGAAAAAGTTATACTCTGACCATTTCATTTTAAATGTCTACCTTTTTATTTTAAAATGTCCAAAAATAAGTGTTCATTTTTTATAAATAACAATCAAGATATAACAAACTTTCAATTCTATCCTTAAAAAGTATTTATTGATTTGACAGTTTATGATATTCATATCATTCTTAAATTGACAATATCTTTCAACATATAATATTTTTCATGATTTTGAAAATTTTGTATAATAGAATCTATTGAAATCTATCAAAAAAGATCCATATGACATATTTTTTGAGATCCGTATTGAAGGATACAAACAATTTAAATACATTTAATTGACTTCACAGTTTTTAATGTTTTTTTTGAAAATTTAGAGCAAAAATTTGAACTTCTTAAAGAGCTAAATTTCCCATAGTGGAGTTTTAAATTGGAACGGAGGGAGTACTAATCAATAATGAAATATAGTACAAATTATTTACTCTTCCACTAAATAAAGGGTTTGCAAGTGGTTGTTAACTTATGCGGTGAAGCTTTTAGATGTCTGATATTGTATTTCGAGATCGTGGCTTATAATTACCCCCTTCCTCTATGTAATAAATTAGGAATGAGAAAAAAAAAAAAGACTAAGAAGGGGTTTGGACTTTGGAGGCTAGGCCTTTTTTTTTTTCAAAAATTTATTAGGAGTATAAGCACAAACAAAAACTTAGGAAGGCATATCTTCATTTACATAAAAAGCTACAAAAATACAGTTGAACTAAAAACAATAAGAAAAATGCTAGGATTAAGGTGTCAAGAAGGTGATAGAGCAGAAGTATGAGCAGAGGTGTGTAGAGGCTCGGAGCCCAATTTGTTATACTAATTATCTAGATTGTAATATAATTATAACTTCAATAATTAGTATAAAGAATCTCCAAAAATCAAAATTTTTTTTTTTGATATAGTTAAAGATTAAAATATTTTTACATTGTCACGTAATTTTTATAAATTTCTTTCATAGACGAAAATAATTATACATGGGTGTTGTAATTGTTCACCTAAGAACAAAACAGTGTCATACATTACACTAGACAAACTACACATTACGCAAAGTACAGTTTTTGTTGAAAATAGTTTTTTTTTTAAGTCAAACCATTCGATATAAAATCTAGCTCCTCCAATACGGAAGCTACCAAATCCAAACCCCTTCTTAGCAAGAGCAATTCGTTTTTTTTTTTCTTTTTCTTTTTCCAGAGTACCAATATATTTTTATGACTCGGTTAATATGTGTAAAATTCTGAAACGGCATGAAAATTTGTGTACATTATTATAATTTTGTTCCTTTCTAACTTGATTTGACATATTCCACATGCACTATTTCACAAAAATAATCTAAAAATCAATTAATGTTCTTATATGCATCATTATATCTTAATTCATTATTAGACAAAACATCTTAGTTATCAACTGTACTTCTTCTCTAAACTCAGAGCCTCTCACTCTAACCTTTTCCTAAACTTTAACCTAGCTGTCTTTGAGAAGCAGCTCCTCCCCTCCTTCCCCCCGGGTTCAATCTCTGCCTTGCTCCCTGGCCATCTCTCTCTCCATCTCTACGATCTTTCTGTCCATCTCTCCCTCTCTGTTCATCTTCGCTTCTTTTTTTCTGTTCTTTTCTCTCTCTCTCTCTCTCTCTCTCTCTCTCTCTCTCTCTCTCTCTCTCTCTCTCTCTCCCTCTCTCTCTCTCTTTTCAGGTGTGGTGGTGGGCGAATGATTGATTGGTGGTTCGGTTGTGAGCGTTCGTTTGGTGGTTCAGTGGTGGGCAATTGATCGGTGGTTCGGTTGTGGGTGTCCGTTTGGTGGTTCGGTGGCTGGCGTAGTTGGTGGTTTGGGTGTCTTTCGTTTGTTGTGCTTTGGTTGGTGAGAGGCTGTGGTCTCTCTCCCGACGAGCTTGTGCTATGACGTTCAGCCACTTCACAGCTGCGTGGGTCGCTTGGATCTGTCCGTCGTTAGCTGTTTGGATTTGCCTCTTCTTTTTCGGCCTCGCTCTCTTCCTGGATCTGGCTGCCGCCGGCCCCTTGCTTTGTACTCCTGCTGATCTCACTCTTGGGTGTTTTTTGTTTTGCCTAACGGTTTCACGGTGTTCAAGTGGTTGGTGGTGGTGTCTCCTGACGGATTCATCTAGGGGATCAATCCGGTATGCTTAACGGCGATGTGGAGGTGTGTTTTTCGGGGAGGTGGCGGTGACCACTGGAGGTTGCTGGATGCATTTAGGGTTGGCTGTTTTTTTGGGCTTGGCTCATTTGTGCTTATTGTTATATCTGGGTTTTGACCCACTGTTTTTTTGTGTGCTTATTGTTGTATTTGGGTTTTGACCCACATGTTTGAGACTTGAATTGGTAACTGTGCTTGTTACCTTTTTTTTGCTCCTATTAATTTTGTTCTCTATTCAAGATTAATAAAGTTGTTTATCTTTCAAAAAAAAAAATTGTACTTCTTTTATGTTTCGAGTGGCATGTGATACTTTGATTGCGATGTCTTTTTTCTATTGTCCTTTTAATCTTTTGTATCTCTTATTTTTTTATTAATATATAAAATCTTTTTTCACTGTTCAAAAAAAAAGTTACACAATATCGGATTGATTTTTCAAAAAGTTAGATTGTCCCTATTATCATATTATGGCCCTCGCTTGGATATTTATCGAGAAAAGAACAATATTTAACACGTTGGAGTGCTTATAACCACCTTTTTAATTGGTGTGACATAGGAGTATGCAAGAACAAGCAATTAGGATGATACATTAAGTATCTGAGAAAAGAAAGTGAAACTCTGGAAGAGCACAATACACAATATCCTCTCATATATTTTCATTTACAAGCATGTTACCTGTGCTATACACGGGAGCAAGGGACAAGTTAATTTGAACATGAGAGACGAGCTTTGTGTGTTTTTACATTTTCACATAGTTGTACGTCTTTGATTGAAAATAGTGCAAATTTGAAACAAATATTAAGTGCAACGGTAAGATAATTTTACTTGGTGTCACTAGGTTAATAAAACCTACAAATGAGGTTGGGTAAGGCACCTCTTATATTTTACCAATAGTGATCCCCACCTAGTGCATGCCACTTGAAATAAATGGTGGTTTTACATGGTATTATCGTTATACTTTGATGGATTCATTTGTTAGGCGAGATATGAACATCAGAATGGACAATATATCTAAGGATACCATATGCTTGGTATTTGATGATAAATTTTATGGTTCAAATTAAATGTCTAAAGGATATTAAATCTCACAAAGTGTGAGATTTATGATACCGTGGGGGTGGTATTAATAATACCATATTATCAATCCCATCAGTATTAGTCCAAGCGACGACATGGATATCGTATATAATAATATAAATGCGCATATTATTTTCCTCTTTGATAATCTTATCAAACAAACGGACCAAATTAACATGTACACATATTCTGACAAGTACATAATTGACTGAAGATTAAGTTGCACATGTTGCAGTGCAATCAACCAATGGAGTGACCAATTATTTAGTTTCTTATTGTTTGAATTTGAGAAGATTTTTTAGTTCTGAATCCCATTTGTCTGGTTCCAATAATTGAGTGGAATTCAGATCTGGTTTGCTTTTTGAGAAATTGCATGCATGCAGTTGAATGGGCTGTAAAATGTTGGCTTGGAAATTAATGTAGAAAATGCTAACTACCCAGAAATTTTATTCAAAAATTACCTGGAAACTGGAATGTGTGATTCAGATTCACTAAACTGGAATGAGTGGCTTAGATTCATTCCAAGTTTTGGGTAATTTTTTAGATAACAAATTAACAATTCTGGGTTGTAGTGCCGTTATGGAAGAGTATATATCTTTATGTGTTGGGAGTTTTTTTTTTTTGACTAATATTTGTTATTAGTTAATATACTGTTGAATCATTAAGCTTAATTGCTTGTTATGGAGATTAGAATACAACTGACAGTTTAAGTCCAGAACACAAGTCTTCAAACTAAAATAATCAAACTTCTATCAATGCATGCGCAAGAACATCCAGCTGCTCGGAGTCAGGATAGCTGCAAACAAGCGTGATAAACGAGCCAAAGGAGCCGAGCAATAGATTGTTCAAGTTTAATATAAAAGTTTAACAAGCTTCAAAAGTATGTTCAAGCCTTCACTTGACTAACAAACCACAAGTTGATCTCATGTAGCTTGAATTTTTTGGACATTATCATAAAATAAACGAGTTGCATGAGTAGTAACTTATTCGGGCTAGGTTTAATTTGGAAGTTAATTTAAAAAAGGTCCAAAATAACGCTAATGGTTTATTTTTGTATGGGAAATGATACAAACACTAATTAGTATACCAAATATTACACTAACTGTCCATGTGACACTCTTTTAATTAATGAATCCATCCATGTATTGATTAGTGCATTGATATGGTAATATCATGTGTGCATTTCGTATAATAGTTTGTACGCTAATTAGTGTCTGTAGCATTGCTATTTGTGTATAATTTACGTACACAAATCGATCATGAATGAGTGCATCTAACGAACATGATCTCAACTTGAATATCTTTTTATTTTAACAACAAAATTTTATTAAAACTCGACAACGAATACATCGAGGAAAGACCCAAATACAGAGCACAATGCAAAGTATAGGCAAGAAAAGAAAGAAAATATTCAACTCAAATATCTTGGTTTGTTAATCAGTGTTATATGCAATAAGCTTGTGTGGAATTGCTCATTGGATCGATAGAATTAAGGCATTACATTTTATAACAGTACATAATTATCCAACACAAAACAACTAATATTGTGATACATTGTAATTAGGTGTAACAATAGAAATCACAGTAACACCATGATAGTGTCAAAAAAGTACACCTATGGATTCATGCATTTGCAAGGTATAATTTGCCAACTAGCAAAATTTGTCAGCTGCCCAATAGGCCAGCCCACATTCACGTGACTTGTTTTCTAGGGGTTTTTTTTTTTTTTTTTTTTTGATTTTTTTCTCGAGAGGGGTATGTGGAGCAACTTATACACACATCAACTAATCCCCTCCTCAGTCTAGTTAAAGGCGAGTATATTCAAACTAAGACGCGGGAATTTACATGAAATTACTTTCTAGGTTTTTTTTTTTCCTAACTTGATTAAGAATCAAACACTGATCAACTACAGAAAGCAAATTCATCAACTAACCGGACTCACCTTGGCACTTATCGAAAACTTTCTAGGGTTTTTTTTTTTTTCCCTTTTCCACTTGTCATTCCCTTCACTTCTATATAACACCTCAATCTTCCCCAGTATCTTTACTCCAAATTTTCTACTTCCATTTTCTCTCTTTCAAAAAATGGATTCCTCCAAGTTCACAGCTCTGCTTCTCATTTCCATGCTTTTCATTTCCTCAGTCACCCCTATTCTTGGATGTGGATATTGTGGAAAGCCCCCTAAGAAGCATAAGCCCAAAGGTAAGACACCCAAAGGGCCCATTACCCTCCCACCCATTAAACCGCCGGTAACCCTACCTCCGATCGTGAAGCCACCAATAACCCTACCCCCAGTCACCCTCCCTCCGATAAAACCTCCGGTTACCCTGCCGCCAGTGACCCTCCCTCCTATCAAGCCACCGGTGACGCTACCTCCGATTGTGAAGCCACCAATAACCCTACCTCCGATCGTGAAGCCACCAATAACCCTACCCCCAGTCACCCTCCCTCCGATAAAACCACCGGTAACCCTGCCGCCAGTGACCCTCCCTCCTATCAAGCCACCGGTGACCTTACCGCCAGTGCCAATACTCCCTCCGGTGATAGGTCCTCCAGTGACTAACCCAGGTAATTAAGTAGTTACCTTTCCAAAAATTTCACGTTTTTAATATATTACATAATGGTCCATTCCATTGATTTAATTTTTCTTAGTAAGAAAAAATTCATGTCATTTGGTTTGCTTATAGAAACTACAAGGATAGTCCATTTTATACTAGCTGGAATATTTATCCAGCAAAATGCTTTGTAATGGCTACGATCCTAGTCCTACTAATATTTACTCAAACTCATATCGTTCAAACTAAGTACTCTCTCCATCCCAAAACAAAAGTGGATAATTTCATTTTGAACTGTTTCTTAATAAGTGTGTTTTGAAAAGATAATGGGTAAAGAATTAATGACTAAAAATAGAGGACAATTGGAAAGTAGAGTTAAAATTTGATGTGAGATGTGTTACGTAGAGGTAAAAGTTAATGTAAAAGATACAATGATGATTTTTTTTTAATAAATTGGATTTATGAAGCAGCACATTTAAAAATAGACGGAAAAAATAGTCTCTCTACTTGCAAGGGTAAAGTTGCGTACATTCACCCACTTCCGAGTTGACCCTACAGCCTACACTCGCGCGAGAGCCTACATTGGAGCTCTTCAATTAGTACAATTTGTTCCTTTTTTAAGTTTCTCCCCCCTCACAATGCTTGTGTTAGAAATTTCTTTTGATGACTCCTTGTCCAGTACCATGGACCAATTAATTCACAGACAAATTTCACTGCCCACAAGCTTGGTTACTTATGCTAGAAATTAACTTGCACTACAAGCAACTTTTATGTTATATATTCACACAATTCCTGGCTTTGTCCTTGCAGGTAAGCCCTGCCCACCACCACCGGGAGCCGCCACATGCCCTATCGACACGCTTAAGCTCGGAGCATGCGTGGACCTTCTTGGCGGGCTTGTGCACATAGGGCTGGGCGACCCAGTGGCGAACGAGTGTTGTCCAGTGCTAGCTGGGCTGGTGGAACTTGAAGCTGCAGTGTGTTTGTGCACAACTCTCAAGCTCAAAGTTCTCAACCTTAACATCTTTGTACCACTTGCTCTTCAGCTCCTTATCACTTGTGGGAAGACTCCCCCTCCTGGTTTCACTTGCTCCCTCTAGATCTGGTCAGTTCAAGGTTAAGTACTCAAAACCATAACCCTAATCTCTTTGTGTTCTTTTCTGTAAACATTTATGTTTTCCTATCTTTTCGGTTTTCCATATTTTTGCTTCATTGGCACTTACATTCTATTACACTTTTTTTTTTCTAGAGATGGTCATTTTCATGTATAATACATTTATTTTTGGATCTTAGATTTGTTGAGAAGAAGAAAAAGAAGCAAATGAAGAAAACTCAAATTTTATATATTCAGTTTTATGACTAAATATTTGTATATTTATGAATGAACAAATGAAAAAATATATTTTTTGTCCGATTTTCCTAAACAATTGAAAAAGGAATTAAAAAAAAAAGTAACATTTTGCAAATATTTTTTGTCAGATTTTTGTAATTTTTTTCCTGTTTACTTGACAAATGACCTCATTGTTCATATACATGCATTTCTCACTATTGCTTACACGTTTGTGGTCTTATGTAAATGGTACATATATTTGCAAATTGAGAAAAGTTGATGCAAAAAAATATGAATCCTTTTTTTTTTGTTGATAAAATGCATTCTTTTAAGTTCTCATCTTGTTACCCAAACAAAATTTTTGGACCAGAGTATGTCATCGCAATCTGGGGTGTATAAAAATATTGGTTTATTTCATTGGTATGCAGAAGATCTTAATCCCACATAAAGGATAATTCACAAGAAAATGTACCTAATTTCAAAAATAAAATAGGAGAATCTACCTAGCATTTTTTCTCACACCTAATTACTAGTATTTGAACTTTGTATATGAGGAAGTCTTTGGCTCATTATGTCATGTGATGTGTATGGCTTTTCAGGTTGGTAGCTTGATGGAATTGGTGTGTGGAAAGATGAAATTGACATGAGAGGATGTCAACTCTCTCTCTCTCTCTCTCTCTCTCTCTCTCTCTCTCTCTCTCTCTCTCTCTCTCTCTCTCTCTCTCTCTCTCTCTCTCTCTCTCTCCTCTTCTCTTTGGATTTATTGTACACCATTTATTTCTGCAAAATTATTTTCATGTGTGTTTAATTAGTCGTTGGCAAGAAGGCAATCAATCAATTGTTTCTCTCTCTCTCTCTCTCTCTCTCTCTCTCACTCTCTCTCATTTTAAGAGAAAATGTTATAGACGACGATGAGATGATATTAAAAAAAATGTCTTTTGTGTATGCAATTATGTTATCCTACATCCATCATCATACATCAAGTGGGATTTTTTTCACTCTCATTAAAATAATGTGAACATTAACTTCACTCCTATTGGTTGAGAATTGTGAGGTGGTGTATCTCCGAGCTCTGTAATACACATTTTGGTAGGAAAAGATTACTTTTTAGTGGGATCTACGCCATCTAAACCTCTTTTAATGAGGGTGATCAAAATTAAATTTCTCATTCATAGGATTTTCTCATTGATTAATTCTTCAGAGGATTAGTAAAATTAAATGGCAGTTCAACAGCGCAATCGCAGCCGATGTATATTTTTATTTTGTTGCACGGCAAAAAAGATTTTATTAATCAAATATCGGAGATACAAGATTAAACGGGGCAAGAGAAAGATAGAAAGATTTTATTAATCGCAGCCGATGTTGCTGGTACTGTATAGTTTTTTTTTTTTAAAAAAAAAAATGGGCAAAAGAAAGAAATTTAAAACGGATTTGAAAATATTTCTGTAGCTTCCTGTCTGCATGTGGCCATACATGTGTGTTCATGATGACATTATATAGTTGGTATGTACTATTGCATGCACGTGAGAGGAATGTAGCACTCCCTACCTAACCATTCTTCTTGTATCTATATATGAATCATTTAGAATGTTTTAAGTCTCTTGAAAACGAAAGTCTAAGCAGCATATGAATAATGAAGATTCTTCTTCTACAATTCTAAAGTACGCTCGTAGAGCCATACAACTGACACAATTTTAAAACACAACTCCGGCTATAAGTATGTCCACAAATTTTCGATGCATATGGGTTCACATACATCGAACTGCTCTGGAAAAAATTGTATTTGGATTTGACATAAGTGGCAGATCGAGAAATTTGCATTAGTGGAGGCGCAACTTAATATACTAAATTATTAACAAAAAAGAACATATTGGTGACTGTATATTTATATAACTTCATTTTATAGTTAACAGAAAATGGTGTATTTGCACAACAAAAAAAAATGGTGTGAAAATTTATCAAGTATAATAGAAATATCTAAGAATATTAACGTATTCCTACAATTGAATAGGGGGCCTGTGTCCCGTTAACCCCCACTTAGGGCCTTGCCCGATTTTGTTTTAAAGTCGGGTGTGTAGGCTTTTGTAAAGCTCATAGGTGAAAGAAAGGGCAGTCATGTAGGAACACAGGTCTTTAACCTAGCTGGCAAAACATAAGGAATTTTGTTTAGATATTCTTTAGAAAATTTTGGGATGACAAACATATGAAAATTTATAAAAACAAACAAAATTCACCAACAATTATGCTTTATTTTCAACAAATAAATCAACAACATTGATCATATGAATAAGAAATTATAGGTCCCAAAAATTTCCCTCAAAGTGAATTGAAGGTGTGCGGATCACATATCCAAGAGAATTTGTACCGCACAATTCACTTTCGGAACAATTTTGAATTCTGGAAATTTATATATATAGAACTGCTCGGGTTGAAAATCAAGTCAGCAAAAAAATTCGATTTTTTCCGCACGTGGAGGGGAATGGCTCAGGAGCACCACGTGAATATATCCCACTGCTTGTGCAAACTAATTTAGTTAATTATTTGTCCAAGACTTGACAGGGCCAAATTTATATGTATGAGTAAAGTTGGATGCACCAGGGATAAGATAGAAATTTGGACCCGACTAAGATTTCCATGGTTCACATGAAGATAACAGGATTCTCTTCAATACTACGTTGGATGTGTCACATGGAGATAGATAGAGTTAATCATGTCCCTCTGCAATATAAAAACAGAAGAAAAATAACGAGGAAGATAATTAAAAGAGCAAGATGGATTGGAGACTGAATTTATATCACGTTTCCGTTACCAAAAAAATGAAATTTTCTTTGAAATCTCTTTTTTATAACGAGGAAGATAATGTGTAGAATATGCATCGATGATTTTATCTCTTTTTCATCCTTGGTTTTACTGTAGCTCGTTTTTTAGAGGATGCAAAGGGGGTTTCTTTCCTTCGAAATGTAACAGTTTGAACTAAGTTGTACCCTTTTTTCCCCTTAATACCAATGTTTTTTTGATCAATAAAAATATATGTATTAATATCCATGTTATGTGTTTTGAATTCTATATTTGTTTCACATTATGTGCATTTTTTTTCTCGGCAAGGCATATATATATATATATATATATATATATGCGCATAATATCCAGCACCTATTGGGTGGTGGTTATATAGCAAGACACTTATTTTATTTTCAAGTAACACACAGTGGTGCCCAATTTCAAAAGCATGAACAATTTACTTCCAAAGATTTTCAATTGCAATAAGTAGTCAAGTAGATAATCTCCAAATTGAAATGCTCCCTCCGTCCCATTTTAAATGTCTCAGTTTGACAATTACTCATTTTTAAGAGTCAACATAATTACACATGTAAAATATTAAATTCCACACTTACCCTCTATGGAGACCTACACTTTTACTCGCCAACTTTTCAAAATGGAATCTCCTTTTATGGGTAAAATAGAAAATATACCAATTTTTACCCACAATAACTTTACAAAGTGGACACTTATTTTGGGACAGTCCAAAATGAAATACTGAACACTTAAAATGGGACGGAGAGAGTAATTAAGCGCAGGGGCTTATACTTTTCCATTTCTCAAATCTAATTAAAAGAGAGGATCAGAAAGAAAAGGAAAAAAAAAAAAAAAAAAGTAAACACATGACTAAATGAGGGTAGGAACATTGGATGCCATAAGGGACCACTCCAAAGTTAGGAGCACATGAACTTTGTTTGTCTTTACCAGAACACCTTCAATTCATACAAGAATGAGTACTGTGTGAGGGCTAGGGTTGCTATTGCTCAAATCTAAAAGAGAATCTTTCTTCTTCTGACAATAATCTACTCTCAGCATACATGAATGTGAAATGTGAAAATAAAGTGATGTTTGTTACCACATCAATTTTCACAGTTTTTTACTTTACTTTTATAGAACAAATATCATGTGTACATGTAGAAACTAGAAAACATCATATTACAAAAGGTGTTAAAAAGTCTTGTAATACTATTATAGAGCAATCTTGTCAGAAAAATATAACAAAAGTCACACTTTCACCACTCATATTTCATATTGAAAATCAGATCACGCATCAAACAAGCTTTGACCCTTCTGTTCTTCGGTAAAATAAAGAGTAATCTTATATAAGTTGGCATTTTATCTAAAGATTAATTTTTTTGTCGCCGTTTTCCTCGATCTTATGTCAAACTTCTTTTTCACTCATAGAAAAACAACAAGAGGTTAGTTTGGTTTGGGTGGAAGTTTGAAACCGTCACTCGGGTGAGGTAGGTGCCTATAAAGGCAAGCCAACCAGCATGCATTGGAGCTCCCCTTCCTGATCAAGTAGAAATAGTGCCAGAGGAGCTAGTAGGGGTGGTCGTCGATCTTGGTTCATTAAATCAAGATAGGTTAGATAGTAATACAGATAAAGAAGGAAAAACTTTTCCAGAACCCTAGGTTGAGGAAAATCGATTGTCTAGTATCCCGGGCATCCTATCATTGATTCTAAGGCTCTTACAAATCACATATTCATATGAATTTAATGTATTTACCGGTTGACTTCACCCGACAGTTTTTTTTAATGTTTACTTTGGCGGTTAAGGGTGTTCAGATTAATTTGCATTGGGACTAGCAATTAACAAAATAAGCTCTTGCAGCTAGCCTGTTCCAAAAAGCTTTTCAAGTTTCGAACTCAAAATGTTTGGAAATTTATAACTCATTCTTACTATCACTTGAGCTAAATATCCTTTAGGGTTCACTTCCCTGTCCCTGAAAGTGAACAATTGGGATTTAGGGGGCACAGTGAGCTTGTTCACTACACCACTCATCTTTTATGTAAAATTACCTGAACCATTAATTGCCGAATAAACGTTTGTGAGCAAGCTCACTTAGTGCCGGCCCTGAGGTTTGAGCTGCCCAAGCCCGACTCTTAATTTAGTTGCCCACTTAATATTAAGTCATAAGAAATTTTCTTAAAAAAATACAAGTAAAAAAATTACAAAAATTGTTAGTCATTTTAGAAATCCCAAGCAAACATCTAATATTGGACTCCCTACATCTTCAAGAGTTTTTTTTTAAAAAAATTACTATAAAATTACAAAAAATTAAATTAAAAGGATATAAAAGATAAACGGAAAAAGATATATTTGTCGGAGTTTTTTTTAAGAAACTATCCTAGTATTTTAACTATGATTAGTGTTAAAAACTTATAAATTGCTCGATTTTGTTTTCAATTTTCCACCATTGGGATGATTATCTTTATTCAAATGTAAAAACATATCACATGTACAATATTGTTCTGTTTGTTAAATACAAAATTTCTAACAAAATAATTGACTAATGTGATTTTTTTTTAATATACATTGGACAGTAAAAAATAAAAAGTTTAGAATCACATTCAAAACGTACGCCCATTTACACAAACACATACAAAAATATGTGTGGCTTGTACATACAATAGAACCTGTTTGTATGGTCTCATAAATTCATTAGAGTATTCATATATTTGAGTGTAGTTTTAGACTTGCAGGGAAAAAAATAGAATAAGGAAAGTTGATAAATAAAAATAAAATAAAATAAGGGATAGAGATCTACTGGTTCAAAGACAAGCCAAAATTTATTGCAGATAGCCTATAAGATTCGAACCGAACTCACACGGGGGACTGACACCTTCGGCAAACCACCTAGACTGAAGTACCTAGAGTTATATATTTGCCTCTGTTAGGGGGTTGCCCAAGCCCAGAGACTTGCAGGGCTTACCCTCGGGCCGGCTCTGAGCTCACTACTGGCCCCGAATCCGAACAAATGAATAATATCTTGGGGGAATGTGGCGTGTACAGGGACAGTAGTGGCATCATTCTAAAAATTTTAGGCCGTAGAATGAAGTCATCATAATCACAAGAAATTTGGAGCCTTTCACTCTCATGGATTTCTGGGGGAGGATAGAAATCTGAAACATACATTATCATCCATTATGTGACAAATATATTTGGCAGTATTTACCCTTTACGGGAATTGACCTTACAACTTTTCTATTTTACCATTTACACCATTTTATCCGTCTTTATTACAGTGAATTTACTACAAAGACCCTTTTGATGTGAAAAAATGAACTTACGAAAGGGTAACAATTTAAATTTACCTGAATAAGGACAAAAAGGAAGTGCGAATGGTAAAAAAAGAGTGAATATCGCTACTTTTCACATTAACTAGCAAAGCATTCGTAAAAAAAATATTAATTCTCTTCGTCTCATTTTCATAGTCCACGAATCCCTTTTTGGAACATCCCAGAATAGAAGTCTACTTCCCAAAAATAAAAATTAGAACTTGGTTAAATTCCCTTTTTGCCCCTTTGTTTAAATGAAACTTGTATCAGACACATCAATCAAACTTGAAATGACTAATGTACTTGAATTTCACAAAAGTACCATAGTTCTTGAATGGAAAAAGCTAATGTGTGGCCATTCCGCACACGTTAAGATTAAAAAATATATTGAAATATGTGAAAAGTATATAGAGATATGTGAAAATATATTGAAAAGTGTAAAATATGTATTGGAGTGTATTTTTTTGTTTGTTTGTGTGCTTATAGTGTGTTCATTGGGTACACATTAACAAGACCCTTCTTGAATTACCAAAAAAAAAGTACAAAATAGACGTACTAGTATTTTAGCAATAAAAGGGAGCAGTATTTCAATTCTGGAACTCAAACTCAAAGTTGGAGGAAAGTGGCACCCGACAGTAAAAAGGGATGTGCTTGCATTGAAATTCTGCCTCAAGGGTAAATTTGAAAAGAAAAATACTTTTTGCAGCAAATATTGTGCTCCACTAAAAAGTTCGAATCCTGAAAAGAGACTACGAATTTGAAACGGAGTGCTTGTAACCTTGGATTGTATTCCAATTTGATTTCCCCAAGCGTAGGGTTCAGGTGACGCGTAGCATGATAATTGGAAGTCCAGGTTGAGTCCACAGAGACCGAATGCGCTGAGCATGTTGATTGGTTCGCGAGTGAGGGTTTTAGCCTTGAAGCGGCAAACTTGGCTTTTGTAGTTTGGTGGTGGAATTCACTTGACTTCGCGAATGACTTGGAAGATTAAAAAGACTAATTAAAACAAGACTAAGTCAAAGGGTTCACAACACCCATGCCTTAGGCCGATTCATTCTCTTCTAAGATAACCGGCTTAGGGACATCGTTAAACGACCCCGAACGAAAGATTTGGTATTTAAACTCGTTTGACTAAGTAACGCGTAGCATGATAATCGAAAGTCCGGGTCGAGTCCATAGAGACCAAATGCGCTGAGCGTGTTGATTGGTTCACGAGTGAGAGTTTTAGCCTTGAAGCAGCAAACTTGGCTTTGTAGTTTGGGGGTGGAATTCACTTAACTTCATGAATGACTCAGAAGATTAAAAAGACTAATTAAAACAAGGTTAAGTCAAGGGGTTCACAACACCCATGCCTTAGGCCGATTCATTCTCCTCTAAGATCACCGGCTCGGGGACATCGTTAAATGACCCCAAACGGAAGATTTGGTATTTAAACTCTTTTGACTAGAAATGGTGTTTCACAAATAGTAGGATTCTTGTGTCATTTATACAAACATTTTGATTGACATCGCCCGAAGCATCACACGTGCCAAGTGGTCACGCCCTTGGCTACGCGTGATCAATAGGATTAACAAATCCAAATTTTAATACATAAAATTAATCCTAACTCTTTGATTACAATATGGCGAGGAGGGTGAATCAACCTAAATCACAGGGTGCTAATCACCCCATGACCGAGCCTATTACGACTACTCAATCATAACTACGTAAAACATGACTAATTTTACAAAGGAAATAAAGAACATGACATATAACTTTATAAACTGATTTTTAGTGAAGATTTTAGATCTACCTACAATATTAGTACTTGAGAAAATCACCAACTACAATTAAAAACTAGAGATTTTGCAGGAATTAGCTAGAGAAACAAGAAAACAAATTAACCGATAAAAACAAAATTAAACTAGATTTATATAAAAGTCTCAACAAGTACTACAACATGAAAGGAGATGATTTACCTTGAAACTAAGTGAAAGAGCTTGAAAATCTAGAGAGAAGGTAGAGCAACTAAGTGCAAACTCACGGAGGTAGAGAGAGAAGATGAAAACCAAGTCTAACCCTAAAATTCTGAGGTTGAAGATCTTATAAAGGCCCCAAAAGTTGTCCCAAGTTATTACAAAATTGCCACTATATTTCCTGATCGGGCTCAAAAGTTACAGAAAAATGAAGCTTCAACTGATAGAGCAAAAAGTGTCTACCAGTTGAAAAACCTTCTGTTCCCCTTCAATCGGTTGAGCAAAATGTTTCTACCGGTTGAAAGTGTAAAAATTTAGGATTTTTATGCCTTGATCCCTTGACCTTCCAGCTTGTCATCAAGACCTCCAGACTTCCCGAATCTTGTTCAAAACTTCATTCCTTGATTCGCGGGGCTCGGTGGCGGGGTGTCATGTGGCCTCCGGTGCTCAGGCATCCGTTGGTTTAACAATGGTGTCAAAACACGCCTTTTTCTCCCATTCTTCCTGCTACTAACAAAAACACAACCTTGCGCGAAATTAATAGGTTAAAGCAACGATACACATGTGTGTGTGATCAAAGTGAACGAAATAAGCCCCATCATTAACACTTTCGGGGGCTTATCACAGAGGGACTAGATAATGAGCAAGAATTTTTTTTTTTAAGGTTTCCATGCATGTTTTGTTTTAATACAATCTTCCTTCCTTGATGGTGATGAAAAAGGACAGAAAAGCCTCAAGGGTTTGTCTGGTTAGTTGGTGGGTCTAATCCTCACACAATTGACTATCATTCGATTGTTAGGGTCATACAGTAAAAAAAATAAACCCTTGTAACTTACTTAGTCCCAGCAACACCTTTGACTGGACCCAAGGAGGGGATAGGAAAGAGAATCCGGAAAATATGTTTGGTAAATGATCTCAAGCACGAGAAATTTTTCACCGCCAGGCGGGTACCATGTGGCTGTAGGCAGTATCCATCGAGCATCTCGGTTGTCCAGAACACTTTTGGACACTCCAAATTTTAAATACATTCTTACTAGTAAGAGTGTATTTAAAATCCAAATCGTCCAAAACACCTTTGGACTGCTGCAATGAGGCGATGTTGGCACCACGTGGTACCCACCTAACACCGAAAAATTCCTCAACCACTAGTCTAGCAAGTAACACCTCGGTCTGTGTACAGATGAATACAAAAGAGAACCAATTTCCATTCGAAACCAAGAAGCGTTTGCATTAGTTTTGCTTTTCATCCCCAAACCCAAGATCAAGCTGCAACCTAAAAATCTCTCTTGGATTCAGTCTCGCACATTGTTGAGCACTCAAGAACACATGGAACCGATTTAAGGCACTGGACTCAAATGACATCTAGCCATCAATCAGTGAATTTCCTTTGGACATCTTTTTCCTGAGAATAACCGATGACCTCTCTACACATGAATCCGAGCCATATTAGCCACCAGAACCAAAATATTTGGATCCGGAATCGTGTCTAACATCCTCTGTGTGTAGATTTTATAACAACCAAATAATTTCAATTTATGTATCACGGACACAGATACGGGTTACAACAAAATTAAATAATTTAATATCAATGGAAAATATAATTATAAATAAGTATCATATATACATCATGTTACACTTTCAAACATTGTCGTTAAGAAGTGTATGATTTAGTTGAAACCCTAGCCGGCCTTTTCCGTCTCTCTCTAAATCTAAACCCTAACCGCCCTTTTTTGTCTCTCTCTAAATCTAAATCCTAGTAGCCACTTTTACGTCTCCCTCCCCCCCTCCCCGTTTTCGTGGGAGGGAGGGATCTATTCCTCTTCTTCTTTCTTTCTCTCTCCCTATCTCTCTTTTCGTTTTTTGTTTGTGGCAGGTTTCTCGCGACGCTAGTGGAGTGTGGCGGCTGGCGCCATAGTCTTAGTACTCACTTCGATCTCTCTTTCCCCCCTTGCTTAGTGTCTCTCCGCTGGTGTGATTGTTGGATTTCAGGTTTATGCCTAATGGTGAGCGGCTGGCGTTTTTGGATCGGTGCAATAGATGCGAATTTGGGGTTAGTGCGGACTGATTCGACAATTAAATCGGCGCGTCGAAAATTTTCAATTTGCTCCTTGTGTCCCAGTTTAGGCGTAGGGTCTCTACAGTTTGGTGCCTAACGGTTAATGTATCTGGCCGAACTACGGGTTCTTCGGGTTTGGCGGTTGTGTTTTAGATTACGCCATGGTTGGCTATGAGAGGAGGGCGATGGATGATAGGGGTCTTGGATAGAAGTTACGCTGGCATGGTTGGAATGTTTGAAGGGTTCTATTGGTGTTTTGGAGATGATGGCAGTTGGTGGATGAGTGCATTAGAAGGATTTGCTGGAAGCATTGGAGTTTTGATTGGTGGTGGAGGGGGTCATGGGTGGTGGTGGTTCTTGTTTGTGGGTTTGGCAGCATATGTTGTGTTTTTTGGTGGCTTGAAGAGCGGCGGTCGGGCTATCCTTAGAGCAACAACAGGGGCTTGTTCCCCGGGTTCCGTTGATGGTGGTGGCAACGACTTGTTTCTCCTCAGTGGCCATGGTTGTGGTGTAGTGGGGGCGGCAATTGTGCCTTGTTGGCTAGTTGTTTAGGGTTTTATTTGTTGGGTTTGGCCCATTTTACTTGGGTGTCTTTTATGCGCTTAATGTATATCTGGGTTTTTTCTGACCCATGAGGTGTTGGGCTTATGCCCTTTAGGTGAGATTCCCTTGATTGATTTCTTACCAATCGTTGGTTTGGATATCGGATTGGGCTGACATTTGCTCTTTTAGCTGTTTTGCTATTTCCTTGTCTTATTAGTCTTGTAACAATTTCAAGATTAATGAAATCTTTTTTTTTCTTTTAAAAAAAATATTACACTTTCAAACAAAACAAAAAAAATCGAAGTAATAGGAGTACACATTTACCCCCAATTTTTTTTTTAAAAAAATAGCATATTTAATATCTCCCATGTCCCCAAACGTGTCCCTCCTGTGTCCCCTCCATGTCCCCCTAAAAAATTAATTAAGTTTATTGGACAAGCCACGTGTTGTGTCGCATGCGTATTTTGCATGCGTCCAACACAAGGACACAAGACATGCCAGCCTCCAAGAGTGTCAATGCTTTATAGACTAAGAGTATCGGTGCTTTATAGACTGAAACCCTATGAAATTCTCAGTTGATAAAACCAGGTAATGAAAACAAATCCATTCCCTAGGATGCAAGTGAAACCATACCAAATAAAAGCCATTGGAAAAAGAATTGACATTTGCACTGACATCTAGGAGTGAATTTCCTTGGGACTACATTTTCCCAAGAAAACAGAGGTGGGCCTCTACAACTTGATTAACAACAAAATTAGCCACTAAAACAAAAATATTCTGAATCAAAACTACATCTCACATCTTATAGGTGGGCATCTTGTGACAACCAAGACAGTTTCACCCACATCCCACGAATCACCGAAACCCTTACAAATGAAAATTTCTCTAAATGATAAGAATGTGAAAAAATAAAACGAAAATCTTATTCCCTAGGTCGAAACTATATATATGTTACAAATCCTGAGAGAAAAGGAATTTATAACCTACCTCCTAAAATGGCGACGCGACCAACTAAAAGCCCCTGACACAACAATCAACAAAAGCCTTACAGCGGTAAACTGCTGGAGACGAATCTAATTCGACTACAATCTTTCAACTTGGAGAGAGCTTCTTGTGTCCTACCAAGCATCAGATCCAGGTAAATTGCTGTAAGAAATGCTTCTGGACAATTCGGTATTGAGGACAAAGCTTGAGACAAAAACCGGTGAGCCTGCTCAAGATCGCCCTGCACTGCAAAAAACGTGCCTAGGTTTGCGTTCAGTGTCCCACGTGCCTCTTCGGGTTTGAGGAATAAAAAATCTTGTGATTCGGTTTGGGACGAGTTTTGGGTTGTTAATGGCACACTATTTGACTCTTCCAAATCTGCAACCTTCTCCTCTCGAAATTTTTCAGTGTCCTCTTCACTATACGGGAGTTCGATGTGGCTCCCACCAGACAAATAGACTAACAAGTGCTCGGCAGCTTCCTTTGGCCGGTTTAGAAGGCAGAGAGACTCGGCTGCATATATGTTTCCAAGGAATACATATATGCTGGAACATCCGGGAAGTTCTAAGAGAGACCTTGCTGTCGAGAGGGCCTTGAGAGGATTGCCTAATTGCAACTCTACGTACGCCAGGTCAGCAAGAATGGCTTGCTTGATCATCTGATTCTCTCTCCGACAAATCTCTTCGTAATCTGACACGCAGCTTTGAAAGGCAGCATTAAGGTTGTTGCTATTTCCACCCTTTTGTTCCTTAGCATCCCCATTCGCAATAGTTTGACCTAAGCCCGAGTCACCAATTTCGTGCAAGGTTGAATTATGAGGCAAACGAGACTTCAAACGTTCTGTTTCCAAACTGTTCAACAAATACAGGGCATTTGACAGACACTGTCGCGCAAAGGGTACCGAAAGACTAGGGTGTTTATCATCACCCAGAAACCCATCACTTTCCCCCAAAAAATCCACATTCCCTTTACCTGAACCTGAAATCCTATCTTCCAGGGCAAGCTGTCTCCATTTTCCTGTACCAATAACATGGACCCTAACCTCGGATCTATCCAATTGGGCTCCAGAGGACAGCAAAAGTCCCTTCTCTAGTGCCACCAGACAGCATTCAGCAATTCGGAGCCACAAAAGTGGTCGTCTGTTGAAAACCAAACTAGCCTTGTGGAAACAACGAGCAGCGAGTATTGGCTTCCCACAAGCCAAGTACTGGACCCCACAGTTATATGTAATTCGAAGGGAATTGTCCTTTGAGAAAGTTGACAGTTTTAAAGGCTTTTCCTTCCGGAGGGACGAACAATTACTCAGAGCCTTTGAAAAGAATACACTTGCAGTGTGGTATTTACCAAGTCGGTAGTAGATGCACCCCAGATTATTGTTGTATATTGTTGAAAACCCAAGATCAGTTCGATTACTTGAAGCCATCAAGAGTTTGATGGCTTTAGGATAGTTCCCACGAGCATACTCCAGTTGAGATTTCAATAGAAGAGCCATGGAAGAATCTTTCCCACGGGATACATTCATAGCCATTGCCGTCTTAACTTCACGCTTAGCTGCCTTGAGGTTTCTAGTAAGAAGCAGAAACCTAACTTTGTAAAGGTGTAACTTGAGTCTCAGATCGCTGGTCGAAATGGAATGATCAGATGGAGTCCGTGAAATATCATTTGAGGATTGGAGTCCAGATGGTCTTGATAAGTTCTGTCCACTCATGTCAATAGTTGAAATTAGTGTTTCGAGATTCTCCTCTGATAGAGTTCTGGAGAGTGAATTCTCTGAGGCATTCAAACTGGGAACCGAATCGGTATTAGACACATCTGTGGCAGCCGAGTTACTTGGAAGCGAAGAAGATTTCATTGCAAAATTTGAAGATTGATGCTGGGTAGAGCTTCCGTTGTCACTTTGGCTTGACAAATTATTGCCACAGTAGGCTTTTTCCACATATGTAATTACATCCTAGACACAAACCGGGAAAATTATTTTAGCACTTGAACGGCTAACCGAACATAAAAACTGAAAATAGAAGTAACACTTCAAGAATGCTGTCAACAAATGTGATAAGCAACATATTGCCACAGAAAAGAACACAAAGAGGTGGTTCACGATGAAGCATTGACTACTTAGTGTATGTATCGTGATTGCCTAAATGTAAAACACCAGGGTATGACATACAGGACACTAGTGAATTTCCAGACCATCTTTGAGTAGAATAATAATAATACGAACGCATTCAGAAAAGATGAAGGGTGAACCAAGTAAAAACCGGAACCAAAATCTCCAGAGCAGTAAATGGGAGAGCAGCCTTACTAACAAAGGAAAAAATATAAATAACTTCAAGAAATGTTTGTAGTAATATAATGCAACACTTTGGCACTATAACACGCAGCTAACAAAAAATCCCGTTATTATAGTTCTGATTAATTTAATTGCGAAAATTGGAGCCTCTCAAGTTTGAAGCACAAACTAGAGAACTGCCAAGAAGAGGGTCACAAACTGAAATCTCAATAGTGCTAAAAGCCTAAAACACATCTCTAGCAACAGAACTGAACAAAACGTGGTTCACCCCCAAAATTAGTCACTTGCACACGCATTCGATTCGGACGAACTTGCTTCAGCTAATTAAATGAGCAGTCATTGATGTTTAATACAATATCAGTTCGAGCTAAAAAAGAAAGAAAAATCAGTTCTCCTGTGAAAAAAAGCAAATGATAATTGGAACTGTATTAAAAAGAAATTGAGGATAATTTCCAAGTAAATACTGTCGGTAAAAAAAATTAATGAATCCTATAAAGAAAAAGCTTGAGCTTAAAAGCTACGAAATTTAATAATCTCCCCTTTGAATTGAACCACAAATTCATTTAATAGGCGAACTGCCAATGTACTCAAGGAAATGACTTTCTAAGTTGCAAAGCTAATAACCCAACCATCGTGATACATTCCACTTTTATTTTTGGGTTACATTGCAAAATGCATCATGAGCCTCTAACAAAAATAAATTTCCCAAGGTGAACTTGACAACACACAACCAATGAGTGATTGCAGGCCAATCATGTGTAGAAATCTCCCCTTTGAATTGAACCACGCTGTTCAACAATGGCATGTCATGCGTTCAAGGATAAGGCATCTTCAAACTACTAGCAGCACAATGGGCTCAGCCAAGAACCTCAACTGGACTATGTTGCCACCTAAAACAGTCCCCTCCTAGACGAACGCACTCATTCCCAACTCAAGCACATCCCTCCATAGCATCCACTGGATGAGCCTTGGTTCGGCTAAACAGCCTCTACTGAACAGAATCCTCGATCTCCTCCATACATGACCTCGAGAATAGCAACCTAACATCTAGGGCAAGGCCTAATCAAGTTGGTGCCTCAGAGCCAAGGATGCCCCAAGGGATGTATGTGCAGATCACCAAAAGTTTGTGGCTTGACCACAACAGGGGTCCATCATGTGCCTTGTCACCCTTCCCTGATTGAACTTGCACGATGCGTTCCATGATACAAACCCTGAGGCCCAACATGCGAGAAACCTCCAGATGGTAGAACCAGTTGAGTTGCTTATCCATTGATGTGTAATCGCCCATAGCGTGACCCTCCTATATTAGACCTCTATGCATTTGTTGTCGATCTATATCAAGTGATCATACTCCAAGGCCCCAGCAAGAACAGCTTTAATTATAAATCTGTCACGTCAGGCAGACTCCATTCTCATCTCCACCTCTGGACACCCACAGTCCCCACAATCGACATCCAAAGTTACAATGCACTCTGAGGCCACAACACAACTCTCAATGAAGAAAACCACATATGCGATCAAATTATTATTAAACTTGAGATAAGAAAAAAAAATCCTTCACAATGGAATCTATAATCCAAACCCTCTTAAAAGGTACCATGATGTGTTGAAACTTTTTTGAATAGTTCAGATAAGAATGGTTCAAAGATGCTAAAGGGAAGGAAATTTTAATCACAATTAGCTCTATAGTCAGCCACATTTTCATACGAAATCTGTCTTCGTCAACTTCGCTAAATATATAATCCGTCTTCATCCACTTCATCATCCATATTTTTTCACTCTTACGTTTGGGGGGATGCACAAGTATGCACATGAGTGAGTGTGTGGGTGGCGGTAGGTGGACAGGGAGGTGATTTCTCTATTCACTGGGACTCTACTTCTAAAAAATGTGCTACTATTGTACCTACCTCTTCCACTGTTAGAAGGTACAGCGCTACAGCTCATCCTCCTTGACAGAAATTCATCTTTATCTTTAACTACAAAAGAATAAGAAAAAGAATCGCTTCCCTGCTTCCAGAAAGACGAGAAGCCAGCAGGTCCCTTTCCACTGACAACTCGTGAGCAAAGCCATCTTTGCCACCCCCTATGCAGCACATGAAACACACTTTTTTCCGTCGCTTCATGAAAAGATGGTACCATTCCTCTTCCCCATGGTACGAGCGAATGCACCCCCAAATGTTTTTCAGACTCACACTTATAGATTCACGAAAGAATGACTGATTATGACTTGTAGTAGTGACCAATTATGAATAGTGACCTTTCAGTGAAAAAGAGACCAATCCTTCCATAATGAGATTGTAATCACTAGAGTAATAAACCTTGAAGCAGATTCCAAAGACATTCAAAAGTAAAATGAGAGATATAGCTTTAACTCTGTTACATTTGTATTTCTGTAGAACTCGTCACCAGTTTTCTTCATCAATGGAAAGGCATCCACTAATTTTAAGGCAACCAAATCCTTCAATACAGCCTCAACCTACATGCTTTTTATCTACTTCCTTTCTTGCCCTCATCAGTCCCTATTGGTCACTACCATTAGTACAGATCAACAGCACATTATATTCAAGACACCTTTCTCTACATACTGTCATCTGGTCTATAAGTAAATCTCATATTAATCTGCAAGCAGTCTTTCTATAGAAGTCTGAAGGAAAGAAAACCAGGTAAATAAGCCCAGTCATCCATTTGAATGGATATGCCCAGCGGCAGAAAAGGAAATTAATAGCCATCCTTAACACTTCTAAATAGCAAACCGGTAATCTAATGTAGAACTTCAAATGAAAAGGAACCAAAAATTTA
Organism: Vaccinium macrocarpon; assembly: GCA_022606695.1. Classification (NCBI taxonomy): domain Eukaryota; kingdom Viridiplantae; phylum Streptophyta; class Magnoliopsida; order Ericales; family Ericaceae; genus Vaccinium; species Vaccinium macrocarpon. Next base: position 39,440,438 of record CM040180.1, on the reverse strand, counting down.
ACTTACTACAAATTTCCATGGATCATGGGAAGCTAATGCAACATCCAGAAACAAAAGGCATATATGAAGAGCTGTTGCCTGCAAACAAACAATTTGCATAATCTCAGGCAAGAGGAATTGAAATAACTAGTTGGGAAGTGGGAAGTGGGTTAGGTCAACATTATCCTCGTGAAAAAAATTCCATCTTACCTCATCTATTGGTTCAATCTTCTGATATAAAGAATCCAAAATGGAATACGCCTTCGCATATTCATGAAGATGGAACCAGATGACTGCCTGTGCAAAACCAATTTGGAACAATTAAACAAACATCACTACAAAGTTAACTCACAGAAGGAAAATCAATATTGAAACAAAAAATCAAAAATTCAAAACCGTTGCAACAAAACACAAGCGAACATACTATATTTAACATCGTCACAGAAGTGTCAAGTTCGTTGGTGTAGACAACATCTGAACTATTTGCACTAGAAAGTTGATGTGTGACATTATTATTTCCTTTTAATAATAACACAGCTTTGCTGCCCACATTGCTAACAGCCTCTGCATGTTCTCCAGATGCTTGTGCAAGCTCATCACTTTGTTTCTGCACAAACCAAAGAATCCGACAAAAAGTGAGAACAAATGAAGACAATATAACATCCTAATACATTGACAACGAATTTAACAGATAATAGAAAGAGCCACAACCCAACTACCACGTATTACGTACCACAAACACCAAGTAGCAAGATCTTATAAGGTTCAAGATATAATTACTGACATTCCCAGGCCAACTGAAATTTGTCCAACAGACTGTTATGACAACCAGCCACCAAGATGCATATGGTGTCAAGCCTTGAGAATGCATGTTGCAGGGCCCATAGCTAGCCGACCCCCCAAGAAGTTGGGCAGTCACCATTTTGATGTACCAAGGTGACACTTTATGCTTAGTGCACCCCTGCCTCTTGGCTTGGCTTTCAAGAGTAAAACATTTTTCTTTCTTAAGGTGGATGGATGGCAGTATGTGAATGTTTCCTATGATTAGACAGATTAGATATGTAGGTAATTTTGATCCTTATGATTCCTCCGGAACAATATACACTAATAATAGAGAATTCCTTCCCCATATGATGCTTTCTCAATGCTTCTGCACTCCTAATTTATTCCTCTTTTAACTTGTATATATTATTTCATCCTAGTGCTACTTCATTATATGCACCACTTCAAAAAGTGATGGAACTAATTGTTGATTTCTAGGAGCAGTTTCCAATGTATGGTTCATAACGATATGATTACTTTCACATTTTGATGAATAGTGAATTTTGTCTTCCCTATAACGATATTGAATTTGAATAATGTTCTTGCATAGTTTTGTTAAAACAAATCATACCCCAAGGTTTTGCCTATTTGGTCCATCAAACTTATAGATTATTTCTTACATAAATGTTCTTGACACTTTAAGCTAGTGCCACAACAAAATAGAAAAACATTACCAAGCAAGTACACTGCAGGTTTCTACAATTTTTTAATGCCAGTTTTACATGATCATCTAAATCATCATCCCTCTAAAGTAAAAGACATGACCCACTTCATTGTCTCAAGAGAGTGAATCTGAGGCACAGACCATTGGCCTTCATCGTACATTGAGTTAAAATATACAGTTCCAAGTTTGTGAGCTCAATTGGTTTTGGGGTCATTAATCGTTTCAAGCAATAGAAAAAAAGTAAACCTATTTATTCTTTACGAAACCTACCCATAGAAAATAACTAACTGCCAGGCTGTTTATTTGAACAAGCAACAAGCAAGCTTTCTTAATAAAGCTCAAGCCATGTTGAGTCGCAACTACCGGACAAGAAATTGAGCTTCCTTGCTTGCCTATGTTCAGCTTGTTCACACCATGTCCTGCTTTCTCTCTACACTGTGAAACTAGACAGGAAAGTGTGCATGCCTTTTGGTGCTTATAATAAGAAAACAAATAAATTTCCTGAGGTACCGTATAAAAACATTTTACCAGGCTACCATAGTTTATTCACCTGACAAAATTCAAATTTCCTCATTTGCAATCTTTTCTCAAGTTAAAATCTAAATCAATGACTCACAAGGCTTATTTCAGGATAGCTAGTTCAGTTTTGAATATCGTCACTACTCAATTCATAAATATTTGGTTCTACTTTTATGTGATCTGGTTAAGGATAAAATTCTTAGTTTCTAGAACAAGGGAAGAACTATTTTCTAGGATAAGGGTACGTCATTATGGAAAAACATCAAATGAATAGGGCACAGGTATGACTTGAATACGTCTGTTACAAATGCATCATGCTAATTTCGAAGAAAGCATTACATGCAATTAAAGATCCAGCCGAGAAACCACAGTTTACCACCAAAAGTAAGGTACAAACAGAGTTAAGGTCATTATATCAAAGAACCAACAAACCAAAGGTCAATTCTAACACTCAAAAGTCAAAGCATAGATGTCCATGTTCACAAAGAAACTGTAAACTCTTCAGTAAGTAATATGGCACGTTTAAGGTTCTGCCAATGATTAGACATTTGTCCGATCTTATGCATCTCTCTACACATGCCGGTAAGGCCTGATGTCACCAACGACCAGTGAAATAATTCCATATATACAAGCCACTTTGGATTATCAAAAAGAGGGAAAACGCAAGAAATCTAGATCCATTGGCAGGGTTTACTACTTTACTTAATGGAACAACATTGGAGGATCTCGATTTTGTATGCTAACATTTACCAGATTCTGCCTTAAAGGACAAGTACAGTAAGTAAGAGGGCTGAGATTTCCAAAAAAAAAAAATTAGTAGTATTGTCATTTGCCAAGTGAGTCAATTGGGATGAGATTTTGTACTACCGTTAGGGACTTCTTGGTTTTGGTTGTTTCTGTGAGTGATCCAATTATTCTGTCAATCACCAAGCAAAACTAATGATCCCGTGAATCCCTAAGAGGGCCCACTTGATCCCTAACACTTCCAAGAAAGAATAAACTGACAAAGTCCCTAAACGATAATTATGTCTTCATATCAAGAAGCCAAAAAATAGAATCAGTAAAGTCATGATTCACTAGTACTAAAGGCATAGAAAAAACATCCCAGCCTTGCTAAAACTTGCAAGCTTAAAACTAGGGGTGAAAATCGGTCGGTTCGGTTCAGTTCGGTTTTCAGGGTGTCCCAGACCGAACCGATCAGTTCGGGGTGGTTTGGCTAGGAACCGATCCTGACCGAAAAAAACAATGGACCGATCGGTTCGGGGTGGTTCAGTTTTTTCGGGTTTTTTTCGCTCCGCATTAAAATTGAGATGGACGGCTAGGATTTTTTTTTTTTTTTTTTTTGGGGGTTTAAGATCGTTTTTCAGTTTTCGGTCCAAATAGGGGTGGTTTCGGGGTATTTCGGTCCAAATTGGCATGGTTTCGGTTCAGTTCGGTCCAAACCAATTTCCAGGAAACCGAGACCGAACAGATAATTTTTCGGTTCGGTTCGGTTCAGTCCAAAGTCAACCGACACCGCTTTCCCCCTACCGAACCGATCGGTCGGTTTTTTTCGGTTTTTCTTTCACCCCTACTTAAAACTGTCTAAAACTTCAACATGTCAAGTAGAAATGCAGAATGCTAATAGCATCCAGGTTTGCACTTCAGCTCAATTGCCACTTCACCATTAATAGCCGGCTCAAGAACATTAACTGTGGATTGACGGGTTAGACTGATATTGCGACCATATTGCTAGCACTAACTTCATTAGCATTATTTGTATCCAAACGCCTTTCAACTTCAATGGTATATTCCTATAAATTCTATCAATGACCATCCCCACCCCAATCTTGTATAAGGTGGTCTCGGGGCCATATATTAGAGCTCATATAACATTCTGTCAAGAACTCCTTCAGTATTTGTTTGTAAATAAGCCACAACGTGAAGACCAAGTAAGGACAGTAACAAGCCATCAACATATTCAACAAAGTAGGATATTAACACATACCTTAAAGTTACTAAGTACTTCAAATAATTTCTTGGGATCTGCACAACCATTCTGAAAGTACCTCGCAATAGCAATATTATGATGAACCTGAAAATTAAAAACAAAGCTTAAATTGTGTAGACAAGGATCCTCTATATTCCATAACACAAGAATAGATTAAAAAAAGGCAAAACTATTAAGTTTGAAAACATTAAGTGCAATTCAAATGTGCTTCAGATCATTGAAAGTCCTTTCAAACAGGGTAATGAATCATATCTAGATCAGGAATAGTTCCTCCCATAAAAAACATTCTGAAGCTCCAAGGAAATATATATTCCATTAGAACGAGTAAGATCCATTCTATAAAACAGAAGTTAAGGAAAAGAAAAAGAAAAAGCGGAATTAGAAGGAAACAAAGAAAGAAAGAAAATTGATTTCACAAAAATGGGCCCTGCAGATTATTCACACTTCTGTACAATCTTGTCAGTCTCCATGAGAAACTTTGGCAAAATATAGAGGAAACGCATTCGCAAAATGACATCTTCCCCCAACCCAAATCAGTTATTAAGGTTCTACAATTTAGAACCATTAACCAAGACCAATGCAATCATTTGCCCATGGTCAACAAACCTAAACTATCTCACCCAGTTCTTCCAATATCCTCAGTGTCAAATCTCTTCCTAATTTTCAAGTATTTCCAAATAGAAACACAGGTCATTACCCCATCAACAACAGAAGATACAATGTACACTCCCACACTCATGAGTCATGGCCATCTCCGACCTTTTAAAAGTCCAAGTTAATAAGCAGACTTAAATGCCTAATGGAGATTCCATTTTGCAAAAATACCCGGGATGGACCGAGTGGGATTCGGCAGGGCGACCACCTCCCTAACACATTTCAGCACCCTGTTATTACAGTAGTATTCCTAAATCAATGCATTAAATTTATACAAGTTCTCCACCTCCAATTTTCTGATAATAATAATAATATTACTCTCTATCACCCCAACTTTAACCTTAGAAGTATATCTCACCTCATGTACTACCGCATGATTTAATTTTATTTTTTGGTACAAAAAATGGAAGTGCAGGTAGAGTACCCGTCACACCACACCTGACACCACGATCTCTAGAGAGACCCTATGGCACCTACGTCGGGACGAAGCTAAGGTCCCACTATGTGTGGGTGATATTAGGGATATGTTAAGCCCCAATAAGGGGCAATGCGAACTCGAACATGAGCCTTGTCCTACCAAGTCGGAATTTCCACCACAGAACCAAACCTCATTGGTACTACTACAAGTTGTTGACATCACATCAGAAGCAATAATATTTCACTAGTAACGTGCTATTCAATATCAATATGTTCAAAATGATAAGGAATTCAAATCCACTGCATTTCATTTCTTCATTTCAGTGATGGAAAGAAAACGAATTTCCTAAGCAGTCCGATCAAATCAACTCCTCATGCACAAGAAAGGTAAAACAATCGGATAGTCAAAATTAAACAATATGCCACACGAAATTTAACCTCACGAGTATATTCTATCGCCTCGTATACTACTGCAAGTTGTCGATGTAACATTATATGGACTAATTAAAGAATTGAAAAATCGCTGCATTTCATGTCTTCATTTCAGCGATAGAAAGAGAATGCATTTCCAGAAGAGTCCGATCATTTCAGCTCCACATTCACAAGAAACGTGAAAAAACTTCAGATATTCGAAACGGAAAAGATTACGAAAAAAAATCACAAACAAACAAACAACTAAAAACTAACCTTCGGATCGTTCTCTTTCTTTTGCAACAGCTGATTCAGCAAATCGACGCACTCGGAAAACTTCCCCGAGTGAAACGCAACACTGGCGTCTCTAGCGAGCCCGGCAGCGGCAGCGGATAAAACACCGTCGTCTTCGTTAGCGGTCAATGAAGAGGAAGACGAAAACGACGACGAATCCTTCGAATCCATGCGCAGATCGAGTAATTTTGAAGTGAAAATTGGAAACCCTAGGTTGAGTTCAGTTGGAGATCGAGAGAGGGAGAAAGTGAGTGCGTCGGAAGGGGAAGGAGGAGGTTTTGAGTGCGAGAGTGTGTGTATTGATTGAGATGCGTGGTTTTAGAGAGAGAGTGAGGGGTTTGGGAAATGGGTTGAAACATCGAGACAGAGAGAGAGAGAGAGAGAGAAAATCTAGAGAGGGGCTGGGGAGGGAGGAGGGAAAGGGGTCGAGAGCAGTTTGGGATATCATCTAAGGCTCTGTTTGGATGTACGGAAATACCGCCTTCTTGATTTTGATTTTTTCCGGTTTATTTTATGCTTTATTCAAAATAATTAATTTTGACTATAATTATATATATTTTTGGATTTCTCTTATCAAGAAAAATCAATAAGTCACAAAAATTGGATACAAAACTAACAAATGTCAATTTTTTTGACAAAACAAATAATCCAAAAAACCAATTTAGGAGTACTTTTTTGCCAAAGTAGGTCCTAGATTGGGATTGCATTTTCTTCAAATAAATTGGATTGGGTGATTGGATGTGGTGGGACCCATTTTTGTACATCAATTTGTTTGTTTGGGATGAATATGAGCTACTAATTCAAATTTGGTGTAGGTAGCACGGACGGTTTGTTTGTTGTCACGAAATTTGGAATTAAAAAAAATGTAATTATCCAGAGTTATGAAAGTTTAAATGAGCATAAAAGTGACACCTAAGTTGAGCCACGGGCAAGTGGTGACCATTTCATACTGTAGAGCTCTTGGATGTCTTCCACTGCATCTCGGATCGAGTATCATTTCTTCTCCCCATGTAATTATTTAATAATGACGAATGACAAAAAAAAAAAAAATTAGCCACAAGTTCACGAGTCACGACGTCAATGCAATGGGGTCTTGCAATTCTTTCTGTATATAAAGAGTAGTCTATCTCAATTATAAAAAAATAATCATGAAAGTAAACAAACAAAACATTAAAATGTTGTTGAAATATTTAAATCTGTTATGAAATCATTCATATGTGGTTGATCTCAAATAGACAAAACATACCTAAACTATTATTCATATTAGTTGGAATTGTCTGTGTAGCAGCTGAACTTTGGCCTATATATATTGAATCAAATGTTCAATTTTTGGACGATTGAAATCAGAGAGAACGAGAAAAGGAAAGATGAGAGACATACAAAAAGTTTCAAGGTAATGATAATATGATCAGTCTGGAAGACGATCTCGATAATTCCGGAAGAACTAATTCAATACATATATCTTGTCTCAATATCTGCTTTCACTTTATGCAATTTCTTTTTCTTTTTTTTTTGGTCCGTCAGAAAGCAAATTACAGAAAAATAACTCAAAAGCCGAGTGGCAGCAATGCAATCGATCAACCCAAGCCCATAAGGACGGGTTCCAGAGAAGAAGGATAAGGATCTGACTTCCACCGACACCGTGGTCTTACCAACTGCCACTAGTGCCGTCGCCACGTTGTTGCCATTCAAACTATTGAGGGTCTACACAACAGAAGTACATAAAAACGGAACCTAGCCCATGGGCCAAGCCCACCAAATTTAAACCCTAGCCTACATCATTATGCAAAACATCTCCACCGCCGCCCATCCTGCAGTTGGCAGCCAGACCACCATCACCACCGTCAGTTCGCCACCACCTCCAAAACCCAAACCACCATTGGTTCACCCAATGATAGGCGAAACCGAACAAACAGAACCACCCCAAGGCTACCTCGAAAGCTCCCATATCCGTTAAGCAAGAACCATGGGTACCCAACAACATCCATGGCGAGAGACCACGACGATTACCACCCTCACGGCCCCATCGTAGCATCCCCTTGCTGTTAGGCCAAAACCGGAGAACCCAACGGAACACCAGCCGGAAATACACTTGACAGATGGAAATCGAGCCGCAAGGCTAGAAACGGAAGTGAAGACCCATAAATCATATAGGCGTGGGTCACGGAGAGAGAGAGAGAGAGAGAGAGAGAGAGAGAGAGAGAGAGAGAGAAACTGTGAAACTTCACCAGAGTAGATCCTGTCAGCCACCAAGAGCTCCACCGGCCGGGCCGCTAGAGAATGCAAATTTCCCCACGGTCAAAGAGAACCTGGACGAAGAACCATAACGCTTGGCCGAAAAGCCCCCTTGCACCCCTCCAACTTGAAGAAGTGGCGAAAGAAATAGATGAAGCGGTCGGAAAAAGGAGGTGTAGGGGGTAAAGGGTGGAGGGATAGAAAAAGAGGGGGAGAGGAGATAGGGGGGGAGGAGCAAAAGGCCCCCATACTGGAAAAACATTCTTTGAGTACATAGCAAAGGTGAAGAATTAAGCTTGTGATTGTAATAAGTCGAGAATTAAGTTATTGTTTGTAAAATTTTATTGTGTCCTCTATTGAGTATTATTGTATCATTTAGTGTTCAACTCTCAGGGCCCACAAATTACAATCTAGCAAAACCTTCAGTAGCTCTGCGAGTTCTGAAAATCTTGAGTTGAACCTACGCGTTTGAAAATAAGTCTCTTAATTTTTGCCATGACTGCATGCTGCCACTCGAACATCGCCTCTTTTATCTTTTAAGCCATAAGCACCAAGATCACGCAATTGTCCATCATAATACATGCACTCAAAATGTACATTGCAAGCACCAGTTTAGATACATCATTTTACATGTACTTTTCCAAGGATTCCAAATTACAACCAAATAATCCTTAAAACCAAAAAGGAAAACGTAAAATCGATTTCCTCCTATTGAACAAACAAATTATACTCCTATATAAAAAGATTGTTATATATTACAATGCAGCATATATATACACACACAAGAGAGAACATTCAAAATGTCAAAACAAAAAGGAGAAACACCTAACTGGATTTCCTCAACAACTCCAAGATAGATTCAGCATCCCTGATTTCCTCCCTATCTTGTGATTCATCATTCCCTTGAGAGAAATCAACTCCAGTGTAGGTTCGAATACCAGGGCCGTGTCCATTGCAATCTCTCTCCCTTCCCTGCTGCGCTCGTCTCACTTCCTTTTGATGCTCAGTAAGTTCCCTCCTCTTCCTTTTCAAACCCAAACACCCCTTCTTGCCAATATCCTCCGCTAACTCCACTCTTTTCGAGCTCCTATGTTGTGTTGCAGTGCTTACTCGATATCTGGGAGCATCGATTCTAGAATGACATGGAATGCTTCTCTTGAAAAGATTTATTTTTCCGTTTCTTGATAACTTGTCTAAGATGGAAATTAGGCTCTGAGGGTAGTCTAGCTTTTCTGCGGCATATGTGGAATTCCAAAAGTTAATTGTTGGATTGGAAATGGCAGGATTTGGGTAGTCGAGTGTTTTCTCGAGGAGAGGTGCTTGGAGTTTGAGGAAGGAGGAATCGAAGGTTAATGGTGGGTGGCTTTTTTGCAAACGGTCGAGGGTTTTGATCCATAGCTGTTGAAGCTGATGATTGGTGTCTTGACATGGTACTTCTGGAGATGTCATCCACTGAAGCAAGGGAGTTGATATTATCTGAAAAAACAGACAAGAAATTAAAGGAAGAAGATTAATGTCCAGTACATCCATTCGCAATTTTAAAAAATAAGCACAAGAAAGACTGACTATATAGAGTAGATTCTAGTAAAAGCGGAAGTAATGTGGATCACAATAATTATTAGGTTTTTCAAGTTGTTTCTGTAGAAGCAGAAGTTGGACAAATAAGCTGGCACAAATGCTGAAAAGAAAAACTAGAAGTTGTCCTTATAAGCTATAAGCTACAACAAACCCGGGCAACAACATAGATTATATTGCTGCTGGCCACTTGAGACGTGCTTTCTCAGATTGAAGGAGTAAGGGAGTAAATGTGGAGGGTAGCTTAATGCTTTCAACTTCGGAAAGGACCAAAGCCTCAGCTAGGTAAGGTAATGGGCTGCCAACTCTATCATAATGCTTTCTCCAATTTTCAAACAACGGAACTTACCAATAACAAGAATAAAGAAAGGTCTTCCTAAAAAGCTTATTTAGGGTATTTGTTCTTTGATTGTCCTACACAGTAATTTTGAGCAAGAAGGAAATTACAAAAGAGCGATAAGAACCTGGACAAAGGAAAGAATATCCTCCTTCATGTGAAGATGGCTAACGAAGTGCACCAGCGCTGAGAGAACCCTGCACATATATCTAATAAGAATGGACACATGTATGCTATTGTGCAAGAGCTGGCAAGACCTGAAAAGTAGGGAACTTTTCCTAACTTACCTTGAGATTAAAGGAATAGAAGGTGGTGGATTTGTTTGCACCATCGTCCATGCCAATGTCATGAATCTGCAAAATGCCACATGAAACATGGGTTAACAATCAAGATCAAGGAATTGCTGCATAACACAAAAACAGCAATCATAATCCTTTAGTTTCCCTTGCATTAGATACTGTCACGTGCTCAAAAAGAAGAAAGATTGAAAAGAACATAATCACATCAATTAATGGGATTGACAGAATTTGGAAGAAAAACAAGGATATCTTTGGAATTGAGCTTTTATAATATGGTTTTTCTATTCATATTCATAACTCAATCCTTCATTCAGAAAGTCAAGTAAGCCTGTTAGGGCACGGAAAGAAAATAAACTACAGGAAACTCGGTTATAAGCATGAAAATATACAATGCACTATGATTCCCATATGGTAGCCAATATTTCAAACACTACATGAATACTCACTGCATAAAGAGTGAGGCAAAAGTTACATAGAGTGAGGCAAAAGTTACGTAAGCATGGATACAATGATAACTTTGGCGTGGAGACTCAATAAGTCAATATTCAACAAGCAATGTTACACTCACCTAGCAGTTAGACGCAAAATGTTATTGATGCCACTGGATAGTTTGTAGTCACAGCCATCTGAGTCTTTGCTTCCTGTAGAGCTTATCACTGAGATCTGAATATCTTCCAAAACACATATCACAACATTTCCGTACAAAAACAGGAGATCATGACTCTGATTCTTGTTGCTTGGATTAAGCTTCGTGCCACAGTCAAGCACATCCATATCTTGATCTAAGCACCCATTTAATGCCAGCGCCAAGTCATCAGCAAAACCATTTGAGGTGAAACTCTCCAAACGGGAAGCTCTATTAACAGATGCATAAAGTGACTTCCAGACATCAAAAACAAGTTCAAGCTCAATCTTTTTTTGAGATTTTAAGGAAATGATAGCTGATTCTTGAATTCCAGTGCTTTGCACTGTTGTCAATTGCTCTTGACAACAGGACCATACAGCGAATGGGTAGGACAGGAGACGGCATTTTGCTAAACAATGAGAGAGATCAGATCCTAGTGCCAAAAGTGAAATATCCTTTACTTCATCAATGTACTCTCTTAGACCTTTTGCAATTGACACCCACACCTTTAAGTAATCAAATCCCACATGTTTATACAATAAACCCATGATAGCATGGATAATTTCACAAGGCTCAAATGAAGATAAAATAGTCTTAAAATATCTGAAGGCATCCTGAATTATAAACTCGGCCCTGGGTGCATTGGAAGTTGATTTGAACACCCCGCAGAAATAGAGATTGGTTAAATAGACAATCGGTGAAACCATATCCAGGTCAATATCTTTGAAGTCTACTGCCACCTTGTAAAGAGGGGATCCAAGAATAGAAGGTTCTATCTCTTCACTGACAGCCTCTACAAAGTGGAGGGTAGTAAGCCGTAAGCGATTACAGTCACTGTTTTCTGGAATTGTACTTTGACATATCACCTTTAGCAACCCTAATATTTTATTCAAGCACAACATAATATCATCATAATTAGTCGATGAATTATTAAACACATTCCGGACTCCTTTCATGACAGATCTGAATATCCTCAAGGCAGAATCATACGCCTTACACTTGGCTTCCATCAGTACATTGACCATTGGTCCTTGATTTATTAGATTTTGGATAATTTTAAAGTAGAAGTCCAACTTATTCAGATCCCAAGGCAACCATTTAATGGGAAAAGGCTTCCATGGGCGGTCAGAAGATACCAAAGGTCCAGTACAAGGGATTTTAGCTGAGAGTTGATAATTCACCTGATTATTCAAGTTACCATCCAATTCTCCACCTTTGATCAAAATAGAATCATCAAGCAAATCTAGACAGATATCCCACACCCAGATGCTCTTATTGTTTGGTGTAACCTGAAACACTGCGTCAAAAACAGGCTCCCAAACAGATTTTATCATTGAAGGAGAGTTGACAGAGGAATCAAGTGTGTGCAGCAGATAACACCATGTGTTGAGGCAAGATGAGTAAACTGACACGTCACATCTACTGGACATGATTCCTATTATAGGCGACATTACAAGCTTTATGCTCTTGGAAAGTGTTTCTCCTTCTGTTCCACCACCATTCCCTTTGCTTGTTCTTCCATGCCCAACAAGAGCATCAATCAAACCTTCCCAGGCAACCTGAAAATTGGAGTCACATACTTCATTTCCTAAGTACCCAAAACAAGAATTGTTATTAGGGTCATGCTACAACCATCCATTAGGCAGTGGTTTAGGTGCATACAATGACGAGTAAAAATTTCAATACAGGTTCCACACTTTCCACTTGTTCCAAATACATCTTTTTGAACGTGGTTTATGTACTTGTGTCCAGCATTTTCCTTGCTGAGCATTACTGTATCACCTTTTCTTAGAAAAAGTTTTGGCCCAGACAGAGGGAACTGGTACCATTCAGATACTGTAATAAGGAATAAACATTATGCACTTTTATAAAGAGCTTTGGTAAAACTAATTTTTTCACAACCCGACGCCAGGATGAATTTCATCAGTCTGACAGGGACTGAATATCTATCGTCCTAACCTCAGCACAAAATCTGTCACATAGTGCCTTTCCTGGCCTGGTTTTCTTCCCAACATTTGGTTCTGAATGAAAAAACTGCATAATAGATAAGGTCATCCAATCCCAATACGATAAAAAGGGTTTTCAACACAAATCGGTTGTGAGAGGTATGAATACTATTACCAAACAATGATCCAGTTTGTAAAATTTGATTGACATGGAAAATCGATGTTCATTTACTCAAATATGCACAACCTATAATGAATGGAAGGAATACCAGTGAAGCAATTTGGACTTGTGGGTCTGCATCACGAAATGTCTGCTCTGGAATTTTTAGCATCTCATTGACCAGATGCCTATTCTTCACAGCACAAGGCCCAAATAGGCGAATAAACCATCCCCATGCTTGAATAGCTTGAATCTTCAAGCCATGGTTAAGCAGCTCCTTGATCCCAGGAAGCAGTTTTCCCTTCATGTCTATGACAATGGCCTGTTCAAGCAACATGAAAACACCTGTTACAATTTTTACAATAACATTGCAGAATATTTCAGGTTTGAAGCATATTTCTTGAAACTCTGCTCAAGGTAACCATCCTGCAAAACTCTTTCATACTAGGCACATTAACCTTCAAATTTTACACTTAAAGCGCTGGTAGACATGTACCAAGTGCAAAGCTGAAATATTACAGCTTCCACTAAATATATTTGATGCATTGTCTTACACGTTGCAACAAGAATAATCATGAATGACTGTAAATGCAGTTCTGAATTTTCTACACACATTCAATACCCTAAGTCATGGATAACAAAAGACTTGGAGGGCGTTCATATTGGCACATTGGAAGGGATAAGGAGAGAACCAGCGGAAAGGGTTGGGAATTCAAACTAGTGGTATTTTTGGCCTGTGATCCACGACATAGGAAGCTAATGCATTTTCAAGTACATTCTAGCTCTCCAACACTTTTATCTCAAGTTCATCATCATTTAGCCAAATTTTACTCAGCTCCAGTTATTGTTTAAAGAAGACCTAGTTATTTTATCACTAGTGGTTCAATCACACTATCATTCATTGACAAACTAATACAGTAGTAAAGATACAATGATATCGGACAATTCTCCTTTCTGTTGTCAATGCAAGCTTAAAATGCAGAAACGTACACACATAACACATGGAAACTTAGTTCAGCAATAACACTCAAGGTTTGCATTCGACTTACAAAAGTGCCAGTCACAGTTTTACACCAAAGCCTTTTTTACAAGAATAAAAAAAAAAATGCAGACACAATCCCGCACTACACAAACGGCAAAGGCACACAAATTCCCAGACTACAGAAACAGCAAGGCGCACACACACACACAGCACAAGGATAGACCAAAAGTACCTTGGGTGGTTATTATGAATTTTTTACAGAAACACACTTCAAGAATTCAGATTCAAAGAAGTAAGTTGTTCTACTATTTGAACAAAATAACATCAGCTGCAATATGATGCTAGTTAAAGGGAAGCCTTAAGGTCAAAAGGAGCAGAATAAAACAAAAATATATGGAAGTTCTTGCATTCCTCCCCAACTCCAATGAGTAATGATTCACAAAAATAGGTTAATGCAAACACGTAAGCACATCATGTAGTCAGGCAGGTTTTGTAATCCAAGCATTCATGCAAGTTACAGCCTTAAAAGTTGCCTACCTTTTTAATGAGTGAATCATGCATATATACCAAAATCACAGCATACATAGATATTCATATTGGAACCCAACTACAGAGTCTTGATGGACATAAGGATGACCAAAGCAGTAAAAAGCATATAGATTCCCAGAGCCTAAAAAAAGGTCACTGCTTACTATTACAGGTGCAGCAATAGAATTAGCATATTATTTGACATCAGCCTTCCATCCCTCTTGTCATATGTAGCATGCACCTCTTAGATTGAAAATTTGCAAAATGGATGAAAAAATGAAATGTGAAAAATGGAATGTGATAGGCCATCTTACCTTAGAGAGAGTTAGGGACGGAGGACAGATTGTAGACCTAATCTTCAGCAAACATCTTTCAGAAATATCTCTCACTCTTTTATCAACGCTAACAAATCTCCTGTAGATAGGAGGAGCCCATACGTCTGATGTGTCCCTCATCTTGTCATTTAACTGAGTGGCTAACTTTGTCACTGCCTGTAATAAAAGCCAATAGTGAGATGGAAACAGTGGGTCAAAAAATATTTGTGGTCCTCTCCCTTTACGGATACCCCTCCAATGTCCATTTTGAAAATACGAAGCCAAAAATCTGTAACTTTCCAAAGCTATATGTTATAACTTATAAATAATGCATTTGAAAAGGGGGCCAACTACGAATGATACAATTGACTTTTGAATTCAAATACATTAATTGCATGTCCCTTTAATTTGAAATTTCCAAACAAGACCATTAATATGGAATGGAGTGAGTATTTTTTAAGCTAGAATCAAGTGGGCCCTCCAGCAAGTCACATTTTGGATGTTACAAAACAGTCTGCCGTCCCTCTGCAAAATGAAATTGATGGATGGTTGTAATGGACAACCAGTAACGAGACAGTCATGCCTTCCCAATCAATTTATATAATTAGCATGAATGTAACTACGGCAAACATAAAATCACCTGGGTAGCCTCGAAAGTTGTTGACAGAGAGCCAATAGGATTGTCAAGGGCATGAACAATTGCCCTCAGCAGAGAATGGAAGTTCGCAGCCAAATATGACGAAGGAAATTGCTGGATTGATAAACACCACACTCCTAAATTACAAACGGACTGAGAGCAAAAGGCAAACATGTTAGTTAACATCCAAATGCTACTTAAAAAAAGAAAAGAAAAAGAGTCAAGTCTGTGCAATTGAAACACCAACTACTATTTATTAAAAACTCACCTTTATTTTGGTAGTTGTAATGACTTTAGTCAATGAATCCACAATGATATTAGCATCATCTACTGCAATGCTCAAAAAACCACACATTGAATTTCAGATTCCTCTTTCCAATTGTCAATGCTAGTAAAGTTCAATTCCAATCCCAGACCACTTCTAATTTCAGTCTTTAAGACCAAAGACGGGTACTTTTTGAAACTTTTTAACACCAAACATTATACCTATGTTCATTTTTCTCTTTGATCGGTGGGTGTGTGGGTTTGTGTGTGGTGGTGATGGTGGTGTGTGTGGGTGAGATTACAAATATGAGCAGGAAGAATGAAATTTGCATGGAAATTAAGCAAAGTTGAACACTGAAACTAAATAAACTGAAATTGCTGGAGAACTGGGATTGTTGTGTGGTCAGGAGCCTTTATGTCGGTAACAAGTAATGGAGGTAACTGGTCATGCTTTAGCATCCATGGAAGCACTTTGTATGACTACCCTAGATGGCCAAACAATTAAGGATATAAAAACAATGCTTTTGCACTTCTAACTTGAGATATATCCCATAATTTCACTCACGTCGATAGTTTTTTTATTTTTTTACCAGCACATTTTTCTTCGTTTATTCTTGAAAGTTGAAATCATCAAAATAGGTTGCCTTTTTGTGTCCTTTTTCAAAACTAACCAACCAAGGAGGATGCCATTCTAGCCTTATGTTAACAAACTCCTCTACTTCAATAAGCATTACCCACCAGAAAAAAAGATAAAAATGAATAAGCATTACCTACTTGGTCATTTAAAAGTATGCTACACGGTGCCACTGCCATCACAGTCAATTATGCTTATCTGGGTTATATCACCTTATAGTTTACCACCGAAGTGTGATCTTTCTACAAAAAGGCAGTATGCATGTGGGAGACTGTGAGTCCCCCTACAAGTTTCATCCATGTTTTGATTCCTTTTCTTTTGCATTCATAGATGCAGTGTATTTTCTTTTTTCTACTTTTCTTTCTAAATAAGTAACTCTCATAGCTGCAACATGGCACTATTTATGACCCGTGAATGCATCACTAGTCACACACCAATTGGTTGTGAACATTCTGATCTTGCCAATGATGGAAACATAAGTACACGATCCATTTTTAATACAAAAAGAGCACTTATAATGAACGACTCATCCTGTTAGACGATGGAAAAAAAAAATCAAAACAAAAAAGAACAATTTCACATACTCGAAAATGTGGCTACGAGGGTCGGATGGTAAATCATGAAGCCTAAGCACTTCAAAGCCTGTGCAGCACTGAGAACCAAACCAAAATACCCATAGATAAACACACAAAATAAATGCGACAAATATAAGCAATTCCAAAGGAAATGGCTGCTAAATCTCACCAATTTTTATCATTGTCGGCATCAAGTTACTACTCATATAAGCTTTTACCAACACAGAACCAATTACTATTCCCTCCATCCCAAACTTTTGGTCCGTTTTGAAAGTGGCGCTCTTTTTCTGGAAAAGAAAAATACTTCCGTTTTTCCGTGCATAAATGTTTGAACTTTTTTACATAATAATTCATTGAGATCTTTGATGGCATGCAAAGAAGTTTGAGAAATTACGCACATAAGAATTTAATTACTCTATCCAAAAATTAGCACGCCCTTTTGTAATGTCGTAAATTTGTAGGACGGATGGAGTTCAACTCAAACAGGTTGGAAAATACGGCGATATATATGACTCACAAAAATTAAAAGCCAAAGAAATTGGGGCGAAACTCACACTTCTTCGTTATCATCGAAAATGTCGGTGAGAATGGGCGGAAGGAGGGAGAGAGAGGCATCGGCGAGACATTGAATCAGCAAAGGGTCGCCTGTGGCTGAACTGGACTGTTCTTGGAGGTGTAAGAGGGTGGAGTATGCGACAGGCTTTCGTGAGTTGGTGGAAGAGATTGAAGACAGAAGGGTTTTGATTTCTTCGATCTGGTCTGAGAAATTCGCCATTTTTTTTTCCTCTGGTTAGGACTAGAAGAGGGAGTGGAGAAGAAAACCTAATTTTGGAGGGTAAATTGAGCTGAGTGTAGCATTCGCGCCAAAATGGAAGTAGGTAATTTCAAGTTCTTTTGGTTCCATAAATTGGATTGGGCCGTTTAGTTGGGGTTTTGTGAGCCTTTTCTAAGCCCACATTCATCATTAGAAGCTTTTTCTTTTTAAAGGCTACACGATTAGAAGTTCTTTTCTTCCTTTTTGAACAAGTAAAAGGATAACCTATTGTGAAATGTCCAGTTCGAACCGTAGCTACTATCTGTGAGGGCAAACCGTGACCAAAGAACCACCTAGGTTAGATGTGGAGGTGCGAACTGTCCTACCATCTAAGCTACCACCATCGATGGTTACATGATTAGAAGTTGAAAAATTCATATTAGAGCATCTCCAACCATATCTTCATTTTTTCATTTTGAAGAATGAAGGGCCTCCAACCAAGCTTCATTTCACTTCTTCATTTTGAAGAATCAATTTATGAAGAACCACTTCAAAAATGAAGAACATCCTTCAAATGAGTTTTGCACAATCCATTTTATCTAAAATGTGTTATCTTTTAAATTCTTGTTCAAATTTTTATATAAATGGGACCAATAAAAAGATATTAAAAATACTTTTAAAATAAGACCCATGTCCAATATATTCAAAAAAAAAAAAAATTGTAGCATAAAAATTGAATTTTTTTGTAGGAAAGTCTTTGAAAGGAAATAGAGGGGAAAATAAAGAATTGGGTTGGAGTTAAAGTGAATAGTGGCATTCTTCAAAGTCACCTTTTTAATATAAAAAAAACATTATTTTGGTTATTCAAATTGAAGAATGTGGTTGTAACGCCCCCAAAATTTGTGCACGTTAATTATTATTACAAACCATAATAAAATTTAACTTTAAACTCTAATACAAATAATAATGTCTCCAATTACTATATAAATAATAACCGGGGTGGTTCAAGGTCTTCGTCTATCCCTGCGCCAGGTCATTTCCCACTCTAGCATCACAGCCTGCTCCATAGGATGGATCTCCACAGTATCTGTCATGTCCATCTAGATAATTTGACTAATACGTCAAAGTCGTGCATGTAACATCGTGGTATTATGTCAGGGTTACACAAGTGCAACAACATGAGCAAGGCCCAGTAGTTCACTATGCTAAACTTCTAAGTAGCAATTCTAGAACAATATGTTCAAAAACAGTATATGAAACTTGTGTACAATAAACCATGCAATGAATCGTGCGTGTCTATGCGGATCAGAGTAAACATGCACAGAAAACAGTATTTCCCCTTCGATAATTCTAAATAGTATCATGTGTCATTTTCTAAAACAGTTCTCATTCAGTTCCACAAAACATAACTCGCTTATCAACAATTTTTCCCAAAAATTGATTTTTCTCATATCAATGCCTTTTTCAGCATTCTTCTTCAAATTGCATATATCTCCCACCACTTGAAAGTTATTGGTCCGCTTACGTCTCCTTTCAGTTGGCGGTACCAACCTTTCCGCTTGAGGCCCCGACCGTCGTGCATCACCAAACCTAACAACCTGTTTCCACGGTTTGTTCGCCCCGCGACTCACACGACATAGTCCCAGCCGTCTCATATCACTGAACTTAACCAGTCTGTTTATGAGGTCCGTTCATTGTGTGTTGTGCACACTTAGGCAAAAAATGGAATAGAGAAAATTGATAAATAAAAATAAGGGAAATTGGTCAGTTGGTTGAGAGAGAAGCCATGCAAGACAGTAGCCACAAAGTTTTGAACCCTGCTCAAGCGGGCGTTGACACCATCGGCAAACCAACTAAACCAGTATTCCTATTGTTACATTTAGAAACCTTTTTAATATTTATATATAACTCACAAAATTTTTATTTATTTTTGTTGCCCAGGCCCGAGTGGTTGCCCGAGCCCGGGGGCTTGCAGGGCTTACCCCTGGGCCGGCCCGGTAACCAATATCTCTCTCGGGAATGATCATGATTGGTGCACTGGTCAATCTCTTCTTCAACTCTTGGAATACTTTTTCACATTTATCAGACCATTCAAACTTAATACCTTTCTGTGTCAATAGGGTCATTGGTCTGGCTAGGATAGAAAAGTCTGGTATAAACCTCCGGTAGTATCCCGCCAATCCCAGAAAACTACAGATATCAAATACCGAGGTTGGTCGCTTCCAATTTAGCACAGCCTCTACTTTGTTGTTATCCACCGCTATTCCTTCTTTAGACACCACGTGTCCTAAGAACTTAATTGTTTCTAGCCAAAAGTCGAACTTGTTAGCCTTGGCATAGAGTTGGTTGTCTCTAAGCACTTGTAATACTATGCAGAGATGTCTTTCACGCTCTTCTCTATTGGCTGAATATATCAATATGTCATCAATGAATACCACCACAAATGTGTCTAGATAGGGCTAGAATATCTTGGTCATGAGACACATGAATACTACTTGAGCGTTTGTCAGACCAAACGGCATTACCACATACTCGTAGTGTCCGTATCTGGTTCTGAAAGCAGTCTTAGGAATGTCTTTGTCTCTAATTCTTAACTAATGATATCTTGATCTTAGATCAATTTTCGAGAAACAGGTTGCTCTTCTCAACTGATCAAACAGGTCATCGATTCTAGGCAGTAACGGTTTTTAATCATCACCTAGTTTAACTACTTATAGTCAATGCATAGACAAAGAGTTCCTTCTTTCTTTTTCACAAATAATGACGGCACTCCCCACGATGAAGCACTAGGTCAAATAAAATCCTTTATCCGATAGTTCTTGTAGCTGAATCTTTAACTCATTCTCAACTGGCGCCATACAGTATGGGGTTACTGATCGGTGCAGTCCCGAGTTGCAATTTAATGGTGAAATCTATCTCTCTCCTAGGTGGTAATCTAGGAAGTTCTTCCAGAAACACATCTGTATACTCACAGACAATGTGTGGCAGTCCAGGCCTCTCTTGGTCAAATTCTTCCAATTGGAGACTAGCAAGCCATCCACACAGTTGGTTCTGCCCTTTCCAGCGTTTAGTTGTAGAATTCACGGTCTGTCTATCCCCCTTAAATTGGAAACGAGTTCCCTCAGGGGTAAAAGTCGTTACTATTTTTTGACGACAGTCTATGACTGCTCGATACCTAGAGAACCAGTCCATACCCAATATCATGTCAAAATCCTTCATCTCAATCACACGCAAATCACAGACCAGCTAAACATTAGAGACTTCTATCTCGCACTCTTTACAAACGAGTCAGATTGGTATCTTATCCCTTAGTGTTGATGTTATCAACATACCGGTTCTTAGGGGCTTAGTCTCTAGTTCTAGTGTAGATACACACACCGAAGAGATAAACGAATGCGATGCTCCAGAGTCAAACAAAGCTTGTACATAAGTACTGAATAGCAGTAGTGTACCTTAGATCATAGTTAGGTCCTGTTCTGATGCTCAGCCTACAAGGCAGAAAATGCGACCTCCTGCACTTGACTGTACCTTGTCTAGTTGCTTCTCGTTCCACTTGTTCAAAGGTGCTAGCCTTGCTATCTGTTGCATAGGCTGTTTTTTGAAGTTCTGATACTACTGTGGTTGTTGGTTCCCAAAGCTCAATTGACCGTCCTCCCTAGAGTGTGGGCAGTTGCAGCTGATATGCCCGTAATTGGAGCAATTGTAACATCGCACTAACTGACTCTCACATCCCATACTTGACGGTCCTCATCAGTTGTCATTCCTCTTCTAATTCTGGTTGTGGGAATGTTTGGGGTTAGATCTAGTCAAGTAGGGTCCACGGTTATTACTAGCATTATTGTTCTGATTGGTCTAAATCGGTCCTCCACTTCCTCCTACTGTGGAAGTCTTGTTCCTCTCGCTCTAATCTCAGTGCACAATTCACCACTTCTGTATAAATGGAGAGTCCGAGTCCCACAACAGTTTTGTGGGTAGCAGCAAGTCTCCATTCAAACGTCCTTGCCTTTGCTTCCTCAGTGGGAATTAAAGCAGGAGCATAACGGGACAACTCCTCGAACTTTGCTGCGTACTAAGACACGATCATAGAACCTTTGCGCAACTCCTAAAATTCCAGAACCTTGGCATGTCTGACCGGAGCAGGAAAATACTTCTCGAGAAATAGATTCTCAAACTCCGCAAATGCCATAATGTTGACATTGCGGGTACTTTCAATCAACTCCCACCAATATCTAGCTTCTCCTTATAGCTGATAAGCTGCAAGTGCTACACAATGCCCATCTTCCTCAATTCCCAAGGTACTCAGAATAACCTTAATGCTTTTGAGCCAAACTTCTGCCACAATCGGGTTGGGCTATCTGTGAAAGGCACGGGGTCGACGCTTACAAAACTCATTTATAGCTTGCATACGGTTCATGGGAGCAGGTGGGTGGTTAGTATTGGCAATGGGTGGGGGTCTATTAGCATTAAGTTCAGCAATAAATGCTTACATCAGTTGTGCAACATTGGCTCCATTGGTTCCGTTAGAGGAAGAATCGTCTCCGTTTCTACGTCCATTCCACGTGTTTGCCATCTAAGTGCTAGAATTTGTTTGGGGAATAAGTCTAATGAGTAAAAGATTCAATGATTTAAAAATTGAAATTGGATATTTTATAGATATTCGAGTCATGCATACAGTATAATATCCGTGATATGATGCCAATACAGTGGTCAAAACATACACCAGCCGAGTATTACACCTATTACAACCGGTTACATCATAATACTAGTCCTACTACAATGCGATAATGTCATCTTATACTATGTTGGCTAAAGATGTCTACTGAATATGGAAATAAGCCTTGAGAGTCTCTCCATGAGCTCGCTCAGCCATGATCAACTCAGTCTTGTAGTGCTACAGGACTTGCTCAAAGACTTGGTCTGGGGTAAGTGGGGGCTCCTCCACTAACGGCTCTAACACTAGAATCCCGAAACTGTACAGCTCAGCATTGAATTGTGCTAAGTCTGTCATAGCTAGGTTGAACTGGTATGTCGGCTCTATTGGTGCAGGTAGAGGCGGTAGCTGCTCCATCATAGGGATTTCATACATGTTGCATCTTAAGTCCTAGTCATAGACAAGTCTGGGCCAGTACATCACCACTGGTGGTGTAGCTGGCATGGTGAAGGGACGGTACTGGGACGGCGTAGGGTCCACCGGTGCACTGTCTAGGAAAGTCATAAGCTGGGTACAAGATAGACTAGTGGTATACTCCTCTCCAGGCAGGGTAACAAAAGCCATAACCTACAAGATAGGAATTATATATTAGACTTAAAGTATATAGACACGGGCAGATTAACAGAAATTCTAAGTAAAGTGCTACGAAACTGCGAATACTAGAACTGGAAATGCTACTAATTATTACAATTCGACAAGTCTGTTGACTTGCTACAAAATAAGGTCTAAGATCAACCCTTACAACCACTACAACATTGTTCTAGAATAGTACAACTACAAATCAACATAGTTCCCAAGTACATAAATATCAAATAGTTAGCCTAACTACTGTTAGTTCCTAGCTAAAATCTCCATCAGGTCACACTCGTTTATAGAAATATCCCCGGGTAGTGGGTTTGCATGGTGCTCTCCTTCTCCACTGTCACCTCTATCAGTCCAAAACACCTCCATGTGATCCTCAACCTTAGGTCTTGATAGTGACGTCCCGTTGGGTCAAGGTAGGGCTCCTTACGTATGGGCACCTTAGTGTAGGCCTCTAAATCTCTGAAATCCAAGAAGTTGGAGATGATATAGTGTTCATCAGCAGGTCGCGTACGGAACACTCGGGTAAATAACACTTTGTTGGAATAGACATTAGCATAGCCTTGTAGTACATCTAGGGTATAGTGGTGGTTCACACATGGCTGAACAATGCGGATTGGACCCATAGAGTATTGTTGGGTCTGTTGTTTCAGTGGGCAGGGGTAAATCGGGGAAACCTCAATGTAGCAGGTATGTGCAGGTTGAAGGCTAGTCATGTGGCTATGCCAAGAGGCGAAATGTGATAACACAATTCCCAATGGGTAAGGTATGGGATCTTCCACTTCACTCTCCATTTCTATGGCCTCATAGTCAACCAACCAATCATTAAAATCAAAACCTTGTGGGGGTCTATCTTCTTCCTCATAAAGATCCTCTTTATCCTCATCACTCTCATCATCCTCATACTCCGGGTGAGATATATACCCTCCCTCATCTTCTGGTTCCTCCGGATCACTCTCCTCAGAGTCACTAAGGGTAGTGGGTGAAAATATGCCATGCTCACAGAGATAGGCTATCATAAGCGGATAGTGGGTTAGGTAGTCAAAGTCCGGATCAAGGTCTGCTAGTGACATGCTAAACCTCCTCTTGAACTCTCTGATCTCTGCTGGTAACTCGGGGCTCAAAGGGGCCATCTACAAGAAGAAATATCAAATCAGTGCTAACACTTAGACCCAACATAACACCAAGGAAAATAAATCTTATTGGGTTCTATTTCTTATTTTCTTTAGTCTTTTATTACTAGCCTATTGTCTACCCCATTATCAAAGGCCGGGGGTTGAACTTAAGGCTCTGATACTAAGCTGTAATGCCCCAAAAATTTGGTCACCTTCATTATTATTACAAACCATAATAAAGTTTAACTTCAAACTTTAATACAAATAATAATGTCTCCAATTACTATATAAATAACAACCAGTGTGGTTCTAGATCTTCGTCTATCCCTACGCCGGGTCATTCCCCACTCCAGCAGGACTACCTGTTCCATAGAACGGATCTCCACAGTATCGGTCTTGTCCATCTAGATAATCTGACCTAATACGTCAGAGTCGCGCAGGTAACATCGTGGTATTATGTCAGGGTTACACAAGTGCAACACGATGAGCAAGGCCCAGTAGTTCACTATGATAAACTTCTAAGTAGCAATTCTAGAACAATAAGTTCAAAAACAGTATATGAAACTTGTGTACAATAAACCATGCAATGAATCGTGCGTGTCTATGCGGATCAGTGTAAACATGCACAGAAAACAGTATTTCCCCTTCGGTAATTCTAAATAGTACCACGTGTCATTTTCTCAAAATAGTTCTCATTCAGTTCCACGAAACATAACTCGTTTATCAACAGTTTTTCCCAAAAATCATTTTTTCTCATATAAATGCCTCTTTCAGTATTCTTCTTCAAATTGCATATATCTCCCACCACTCGAAAGTTATTGGTCCGCTTACGTCTCCTTTCAGCTGGCGGAAAGCTGGTGGTACCAACCTTTCCGCTTGAGGCCCCGGCCGTCACGTATCACCAAACTTAACAGTCTGTTTAAATGATCCGTTCACCCCGCGACTCACATGACACAGTCCCGGCCGTCTTATATCACTGAACTTAACCAGTCTGTTTATGAGGTCCGTTCATTGTGTATTGTCTCCGCGAACTCGAAGTGACACTCTCACTGCACTACCGTAACAAAACCATTCCTCCAAGTTTTCTCTGCGAACTTGAGGTGGCAACAAATTCATCTTATCACATTTCATTTATTTTCCCGAAAATTCCATTTCTCTTTTCCAAAATTCATTTTCATTCTCATCTCTATTTTATCATCAATAGTTATCCAATTTTTCAAGTCCCAAGTCGTAACGTAATGTGTACGTGCTCAATACCACATGCTCAAAATCATGCCCGTACAATATTTCATACACTTTCTTTCTAAATTTTATATTTTCCAAATAAGTATTTCCCACATAAAATCACCCATTTTAATGCACCAACTTTCTCCAAAAATAATATTCCCTCTAGAAATTTCCTCACATAAAATCATGAACTTTAATCCACCAACTCTCTCCAAAAATAATATTTCCAATTCCTCTATAAAATATATTTCCTATCAAAAATTCAATTTCTTCCTTGTTCTCTTTCATAACTATTATCAACTTGCTCTTTCAAAAATAATTTGAACAAAACTTCTTTTCTAGAATTTTCATACCAAAAATTCAACTCAACTGGTCATAAACTTTCTAAAAATATTTAACCTCTCCAACAATACACTCTTTGTATTTCTAGAAAACTTTCTTTCTAACAAACTTAAATAAAAATCATTTTCTTTATCTAGTAAAATCACAACCTTCTTTCTAAAAAAAATTTAATCAACTCTTGAAATCTTCTTCTTTTTACCATAACCATAAAATATACTCTCTAATTTAATTACTAAAAATTTTCTAGAAGAAATTTATTAAAAAATCTCCCTCATATTTATTTAGTAAAAACTTCATATTTTCTTACAAAAATCTTCATAAAACAATAGTAATTTCTTTCTAGTAAGAAACAAGTCCCTCAATAAAATAAACTTAATCTATTTATTTTAAGAAAAATAATCATCTAATTAGCAACCAATAATTTAATCAAATAGGATTAACTAGTTCTTCCAAGAAATATCAACAAAATAATACTAGAACTTTGTTAGAAACACCCATCTTCTAATCAACTTCTAATCACTTTAATCTCATTAAACCAACTTCTAATTCCATGAAGAAATATTCTAATTAGAACCTAATTAACCCCTTGTTATCCTTTCAACACGAAATCCTCTTTCTTAAACACTAAGTAACATGCTTAATAGCTTAATACATGCATAGATTAACCCAATCAAGCTTCAAAACTATACTTAGAAAATGAATTAGAACATCATAATGGAACTAGAAATAACTAATTAGAAGGTTAGTTTAGTAAACTACCTTGATTTCCGGGTGTAAACCGGAAGCAAATTAGCAATCTTTTGGTGTGGAGGCTTCTTAATCTACCTAACTTTCTTACTAATTAAATTAGTAAGAAGTTAATTAGGGCCTAAATAGGTTGACATTGTGGTGGTTAAAGTTGGTAGTTTGTTGGAAATAAGGGAGACATACAAATGGGGTAAGTATAGAGTTGTCCAAAGAATAAAAGAGTTGGCTATTTATAGCAAATTGAGAGCACCCTCTCTCCCCTTGAAACTCACAGCACACACACTCCTTAGCCGAACCACTCAATGTGGGAGTGTTAAATTGTGCACTAAATGTGCACATGGGAAGTTATAACTTCCACTCTAGGGCTAGGCTAGGTTCTAGGCTCTATTCTTGCAAGTTGGGGGATTCTCATGGGCAACAATTGGGTTAACAACGTGGGAAATGGGGTGGGGAAGAAATTATGCCTCTTGTTGTGTAGGTTTTTGCATGGTCACCTTTGTTATGGGGTGGTTTTAGGGGCACACAATGTGCATGTGCATGGAAGATGTAGCTAGAGGGTAGCATTAATGGGTTACTCATAGGGAGAATATTCTCCTTTAAAACATGGAACCATGTTTCATGGAAACTTGGAGGCCAAGGCCTAGCCTATTGTGATCTAGGTTATGTAGCATGTGCTCTAATACATGTATTGTGTGGGTATGTATAGGTTGCTCCTAAAATAGTAAGGCTTATTCTAACTAGTTTTGGGTACAAAACCTTAGCTTAGGAAACTTCCCTCAAGCATCCTCTTGCTTGTGTAAGTGTGCATGCATTAACTCTTGCATATGCAAGAGTATACATCACATGCGCACACACCACTCTCTTTCTCTCTCTCTCTCCCAATCTCTCTCTCTCTCTCTCTCTCTCTCTCTCTCTCTCACTTACTTGGTCAAAGGACCAAGTTCCAAAGTGGTATGGTGATGGGTGCTACGGTAGTGTAACGGGCGTGTTACTCGGTCTCGCACGCTCGCATGCATGGCTAGAATTCTAATTATTCAAATTAAAAGGATTTATTAATAATTTAATAGGAAAATATTCCAATTAATAGAAAAATAAAATTAATTATCGAATTATTAAACGAAATTTTTATTTACGAAAAATTCAGGTCGTTACAGTGGTTGGAGATGCTCTTAAAAGATAGAGGAGCATATTATTCGTATCCAATTCAATTTGATTGGACATCAAGAGTCTTATGACTGGATTGCACGCGTTTGTCTTCCAATAAAAGTAGTGTGTTTATTCTCATAATGATACCACTTGACGTTCACTTTCGTAAAGCTAATGTTGATCGATCATGAGACAAACAATGTCTAATTACACTTACGAAAGGGTGAATCGAACGAATCCTAAATTAAAGCTCTAGATTTTTGTTCATCCCTTATTGTAGTAATGTCTAGGGGTTTACAACGATAGTTTGGTATATCTATTATACAACCATTAATTATAACATGTCTATGGTAAATTAATTTGTCAAACTCTAGAAATAGTTGAGCCATACTCAGTCGGAAAATGAATAAATTATCCAAATGCATTTCAAGAAATTGTAATAAAATTTGACCGATTAACCCCTTGGCCGGTGTTATGAATGGAATTGTAAGTAAACCATATGCGAGTTGAATGTTTCAAATTATTGGAATGCGAAATAAAGACTCAAGTTAACTGTCCAAACCTGATTAAAAGATATAAAATAAACTTTAAAAACAAATACTGCGAGTATCTAAAATACAAGTAAAAATAAAAAACTTGATTCCCACTCGTTAATTCAAAAGTTATTAATTAAATAGTATCACTCATCTAGCATTTTTAGTGACAAAAATAGTAATTAAACTCTTAAACAGCTAGACTATTCTTGTGTATTGACATAATATAATAGCTAGAAATATAGCTAAATTGTTGGAGAAATTCTAACTACGCTTTTAAGTGAATAGTGAGCCAAGTCTCAATAAATTCGTAGGGCTCGAGCGTGATGAAAAATTAAGAAAAATATGTTGTGTATTAACTAATGAGGCTAAGTTTGACTAAAAAAGCCAACTTAACTTTTTATTTTGTCTTTATTTAATTTTTTTTCCGTTTGTTAGTTTTGCATCGATTTTTCTAAGTATTATTAGTTCGTCTCGGCGAGAGAAATCCAAAAAGTTACTAATGACTAGGACTTTCAATTTTTTGAATAAGATCGAAAAATGTAAAAAATTGACTTTTTGGCTTTTTTTTGTCTTTATTCAAAAAAATTTAAGCTTCGTTCATAATTTTATACTTTTTTTATTCCTCTCACCAAGACAAACCAGTAATACACAAAAAGTTGATGTAAAACTAAAAAATGCGAAAAAAAAATCAAACAAAGACAAAAAAAAAGTTTGTCAACTTTTTTGTTCAAAACAGCCCTAAGACAAAATGTGGACCCCGACCGAATTTTGCAGCCAAACTCTCACTAGTTGGAGTGATCATTGTGGTTTGGGTGAATTGAAAAAACTAGTTTTTTGGTTTTTTTAATTTTGTCTTTATTCAATTTTTTTTTTTGCATTTGTTGGTTTCCGATTATTTTTTGTGGTTTCTTGGCTTGTCTCGACGAGAGGAATCTAAAAAGTATAAAATTAGCCGTCAAACTTAAAATTTTATGAATAAAGACGAAAAATAATCCAAAAAACCGATTTTTTGGATTATTTTTTGTCTTTATTCATAAAATTTTAAGTTTGGCTAATAATTTTATACTTTTTAGATTCTTCTCGTCGAGACAAAACAAGAAATCACAAAAAATCGATCGAAAACCAACAAATGCAAATTTTTTTTGAATAAAAACAAAATTAAAAAACTAAAAAACTATTTTTTTCAATTCACCCAAACCAAACTTCAAGTGTCACATGAACATATCATGATAACTTTCCCACACATGTGCCCCATCACTAACTTTCCCGGCAGTGGCTTCACATGCTCTCTGTCTCTTACCCTTTTTTTCCCCTCAACAGTCAGCATCTCAATTATTTTCCTCTTTGGTCCAATCATAAACAAAGGGATTGACGTCTTGGGACGTTTTAAAAAATCTAAACTTGTGAGGGCATTTTATTAATCATAATTGTGGAATTTTTTTCCTTAGTCTAAATTAGAACAATTATTATTGACCACTCTGATTTACTCTAGGAGGTTCAATATGCCGATGTTCTTCACGTTCGTGGCAAATCAGCCGGGTCCGAAAGTTGGAAGATTGACTTGATTTGACCAATTTTGGAATGAAAGAGTTTGTGTTCTCAATTTTTTTGTGGGATTTGTTGGGGATTTCTGGGTTTTGCATGATTTTTGTGAGTGAACATGTTTTTTTTTTAACCATGTTTTTCGTATAGTGAATATGGTATATTAGTGTATAGAGTGGATTCAATTCCTAATTTCATGGGGTATTTGTTACTCATAATTTTAGGAAAAAAAAGTTATGGTTTCATGGTGTATTAGTTACTCATGATTTTGAAAATAATAATAATAATTTTGCCATTATCATTTCCCCAAACGAAAAGTTATTAGTAATTACTCCCTCCGTTCCTATTTGTTTGTCCCACCCTCTCTCTCTTGTCTTTTTTTAAATAAAAAAATTAAGTACTTCTGTGTATCATTTTTCAAATTTTTTAACACCGAATTAAAGTACACGATGAATACTTTAATTTGGTGTAAATTTTTTTTAAAAATGATACACAAAATAACTTTATTTTTTCATTTGAAAATTGACACGACTTTTCGTAGAGGACCAACAAAGAGGAACGGAGGGAGTAATTACTAATAACTTTTCGTTTGGGGAAATGATAATTGCAAAATTATTTTTGTTTGTGCCAAAACTGTAGTTCATAAAAAGTTGTACCTTTGGAAAATGCTTTAATACACTCACATTAAATGTGTGTACCACATACACTTATTGTATGGTTTATATTGTGCTACCTCATTAGCAATCGTAACAATTTTTTAGTGTTTTGTAACTTTTTAGTAATGTGATTCGTAATATTTTCTATGATTGATAACATTTTAGCATGTCTCATAATTTTTATAAAAAAATCGTAACTTTTATTAATCGATTTGTAACTATTACAGAAACACATATAATACACACCCAAATAGAGGGTGTGTAATGTATCTTTTCCCATACTATTTTTTTGTTTAGAGCGGAGGCATGAATCAATCTCTATTCACGCTGGCACTGAAATTAAGACATTAGCAAGAAATTTCTCGCTTATAATTTGACCTATAAAAATTGAAGTTTCAAACTCAGAATGCCTAAATCAGTTCATCCCTACTACTTAACCCCTGGTGCTCTTGACACGCTCTCTTTTTGTGACAAACATAAATAAAGGATAATATGAGTACATATAACTTGAACACCCAAAGTAACGTGACAGACAAGAACAATCTGAAAGTGTGGCCTACTTGAAATTATGAACATCTCTTTATATATGTCACATCATTTTAGCATACACTTTGAGTGCAAGTCAGTTATACATATAGCATTGTTAAACATAAATGGCTTGCAAAGATTGCGAATCTACGGCTGAAAACACGTGATCCTTTGAAAAGCAATGATTGGTACATGTCTGTAACACATAGTGACGAGAGTATAATTGGTGTACATTAGACATCTTTACGTGCGAAAGATATTTTTGTCGGAAAACGTGGTTCACCGCACGCGTGTCCCATCACATTTAACTTTGGCCCCTGGCCACCGCAAATACCGCAAAAAGATTCCATTTTTAACCGCCCTATAAGACAAAACTCATGGGAGTAATTTAGGGAAAAGATTTTTCTACAAATTTTGGATATCCGTAGTGATACAAATTACTATATTTTGTGGTGAATTTAATTTTAATCCTTCTATAATCCATGGAGTATTTGTTATCGGAATCATAAAATTTATCGAGAATATTTAGTAAATCATTCATGACAAAAATTAAATTAATCGGATACCAATAGTCATATGTTCGGATATCATTTAAATGGATGACCAATATCATTTAAAGAATACACTGTAAGATAATTTTGTCTCAATTATGTGTCTACCAATCTCCGATGATCATAATTTTTTGTACCCATAATGTGTTTAATATTTTTCAAAAAATGAACGGTTTAGATCTCAAATAAAGGTTTCAGATGTCTCACTATTGAAATCACTGTACAAATATAGTGATTTCAATACATTTTTATAGTGTATAATCTGACACGTTCCTCTATTAATTAACAGTTCAAATTATCTTATATCTAGATAAATACATGTAAAATAACATTTGAAATTTGAAAAATTAAAAACATTTTTGAACCTCTCATGCAAATTGCTCATTACAGGGATATAACGGCTTCAGGCACTACAAGGACCATGGTTCTTTTTTTTTTTTAGTGAATGCACTCCATTTCTTACTTTCTATATTGAACTTTTGTGTTTATGTTTTCTCTAAACACAAGAAATGAAGTGCATACATCATAAAAGGAGTGTGAAAATATTACCTATAATTTAACGTGAAAATTTTAAGAGTACGTAGTTTTGCAAGTAATTATTCCTTGATTTAGAGGC
Source organism: Vaccinium macrocarpon (assembly GCA_022606695.1). Classification (NCBI taxonomy): domain Eukaryota; kingdom Viridiplantae; phylum Streptophyta; class Magnoliopsida; order Ericales; family Ericaceae; genus Vaccinium; species Vaccinium macrocarpon. Next base: position 39,408,524 of record CM040180.1, on the reverse strand, counting down.
ACCGCCACGTGGTGTCCGATACCTTTATATGTGACACGTTGTCCCAAGACCATGGAATAATTGGTCCTAAAATAAATGATCTTTCCACACTATTTTCCCATAATAATATTTATAGATAGTTTTTAGTGTACATCAAAAATAATGTTGTGTTTATTATTTTTTAGAGTGCTAAAAAATAGTTTTCTTTAGGGTACATTTTATACATAATTGGAGTGCGATTATTGTTATCAAAAGTTATTTTAATTTTGAACCGGGATTTTCATGCTCACGTGATTTTTATTTGTATTTTTTTATTAATTCTTGTGTCCAGGCCAGTTGCACGCACCTCGATAAATTTTGAGAGCCAAATTCCACCGTTCATTTACTGTTAACTAGCCAAATTATATGATTGGATAGCACTTGAGATATTTTGAACCTAAAATCGTACGAGATAGCAAACTTTTAAATCCAAAGTAACCTATTAATTGGGAGACGAAGCCCACATCAATCTCCCTCCCTCACAACTAATTAATTCCTGAAAACTATTTTCGGCATCAAACATGGCCTACTAGGCGGATACCGAAGTCGTTTCGTAACAAGTGTGCATGAATCGGTAAGTAATTAGTAATACACCCTCCGATCCCGTAAAGTTAGTCTCTTGTAAAAGCACGTGTAATTTTCAAGCTTAAAAATAAATACTTACCTAAATATTTTGTTTTTTTTTTTGCAATATGAATCTTGTTTGATAGTTTTCGATGAGATCTTTTGAACAATGCAAAAAAAAAAATCAAAAAAATTATTTTAGTAGATACATTATTTTAAGACCAACTTTACAGAGGGAGTAAGTATGATCAATCTGGTTTGATCAACTTGTTTGATACTTCCTCTAATTGGACTATTACTTTTGACCTTAATCTTAAAAAAAATTGAGGGATTGATCATATTTTGGTCTCGTGAATAAAAAGTACAACAGTTGCAACCGTCATACACACAAATTTGCTTCTCCGCTAAAACTTGAAATAACATATGCTTATAGAATATACTTTTTGATATTAGTGTGGACACCGATGAAGTTCAGAATCCCACTATGTATAAATTATGCATCCGCGGTCCACCACTGCGTGCACGTGACCAGTCGTCAATTCTGATGTGAGAGCTGTTTCAGAACTTTCAAATAGATGAAGACATCGAGATGGTTAATTGGTTGCTTAAGACTTTGTGAAATATTTTTAAGGTGATCATTTGGTAGTATTATCAATTAGTAGTTAACAGCTCTAGATCAAAGACAAATTAAGCTGGCGACAAAGGTATACTAAAAAAATAGCTAATCAACGAAATATGATTAAGCTTGTACTTTACACATGAGTACAAGCATTTTATACACTTGAATTTTAGTGGATCTGGAGATCCTATAGCGCATTAGTTGTGTTGCACTGTGTAGTGCAACATCCCAGCCCTCCAAAAGTGTTTCCAACGGTTCGGATTTAAAACAAATGAAAAAACCCTAGTTTGCCTAGGTTTATAGATTTGCTATGTTTTAATGTTTTGTAGAAAATCAGCCTAGAGAGGGTAGAATCCAATTACATAGGAAAATACCCAAGCACGTACGAAACACGTGCTTAGCCCGGACACCACGTGAGGGTGGCTCAATTCGGGGGGACCACATGCAAGAAGGTGCCCCAGGTTATGGCCGAGCAGGGTAGGCCAAGTGTGCAGCCCGGATAGCACCACGAGATGGTGGTAGCACCATGAGAAGGTGCACAAGGCCAGTGCGAACTATGTATCTGGTCGACAACAGTATATGAGAATAGGTAAGTATATTGCCGAGCTAACCACAACGTGATAAGGTGGCGGGTCACTTTAGAGGGATCTAGAATAACCTCTTATGTGATAAGGGTTAAATCCTAAGAATTTAGGGATTGTCATTAAGCTTCCATATTGGGCAAGAAGTCCAATATAGATACAGAATCCTTACAAGAAATGAATTCTGATTGTGTTGCTATATGAGATGAATCCCATAAGAGAAAAGACTTCTAACTTAGAGAGGATTCCAATAATGGCAAAGAGTCCTAACGTGGGAGGAATCCTTGTAGAATAAACATTGTGTTTCTATATAGAACGAGTCATGTATAGGAAAGGACTCATAATGTGAATATTGAATAGGATCTTTGGACAACAAGCACCCCGCATCTATAAATAAGGAGCAATACCCATGAAGAAAGGTACGCTGTAATTCGTGTTTACATGTTTTACATGTTTTATGATTTCCTCCTAGTACGTGATACTGACTTAAGCATTGGACGGCCTTCGCCGACGAGAGGCAAAAGAGCTCTAACTAGTTATTGTCTTGCAGGGCTAAGGTTCCGGCAAAAGATGCATATTGTTGATCTCATAGAGGTGTGAAAATAGCATACCCAAATTTTTCCCCTCTACACAGCCCACCAAACAAGATGTTGATCAATTGCACAATGGAAAGCAAACAAATGAAGAACACAACGATATACGTGGAAAATTCCAATATGGGTAAAAACCACGGGAATGAATCAAAAGACTATACTCAATGTGTAGTTACAAGGAATCTTACCAACGATCGTGAATCCTCACCAGTCGAACCTAAGAACTACTTGTCGAATCCTCGTTCACCACACCCAGAGCTTTGACCGCCGCTGCCTTGAATCCACAAGCCTTCCATTTGCCTTTCAGAATCCATCAAAGGACTTTGAAGCGCCTCTCGAACTCCATGAAAGGACTTTACTCAGAGATTGATTGTTTCTAACGAAGAACAAACCCCTTGAAGATGATCTTGAAACTCACGGCATTCACAAGCCATCACAATTCTTCAAGGTTCACAAACCCTAGCCACCAAACGTGATGAGAGATGAAAATATTTATATTAGGTTTTTTTTATCACCGCAGCTCTCATGATTTTCGACCTAATAGCTTAGATTTTATAGTTGCTAAATTTAGGAATTTTTGCCGACAGTTTTGCTCGAGCAATAAAAATATAAAAAACCATAACTCTAGGTAGACCATAGGCAACGAAAACCGACCTAGATTATGGAAATAAAACTAAGAATTAAAAAGCAAGCTCAAATCTTCTGGATGATCCATTGTCATCTAGAGGATTAGTCGGTAAATCCTCACATGTTACCAAGTTAAACTTCCTTACCCAAATAAATTTAGTCTTGACCTCGTCAACCGTTCTAACAATTTTAGGCATGTGTTTGGGACTTACATTCCTATCTTTAGACTGTGGTGTCACTTTATGTCTTAGCCTGTGAATTTTACTCCCATTGCTATTAGCATAATATTGGGGTTGAGCAGTAGTGTACCTATGAAGTTTAAAGCATTGTGGTCTAATATGACCATTCACTCCACAAAAATGACATGTAGGAACCAACTTGTCAAGAGTATGTGGACTTTCTACATGTGTGCGATACATATGTGCCATATGAAATTTCTTACAATGAGGTCTTATGTGACCTTTGATACCACAATAATGACAAATGGGAATATGTTTAAAAGAGTTTACCTCACCATGCTTGGTAGTGGTACTTTTACCTACTGCGCATTGTTTCTTTGCCTTCGGAGAATTTGCCTATGTGCGAGTTCCTTTGACATTGATCTCGTTGATGCACAACTTGGTTTTATTGGCCATAGGAAGAATGAGAGTACTGCTATTCGGCCTGATGAAATTCCTTTTTTCTTCCAAATTAGGCGTTGAATCTCTTCCCACATAACCAAGCTCTTCTTTCTTTGCAGCCACCTTTTGAGCATTTAACACATAATCCAAGACTTGTGTACCTGCGTTTAATTTCTTAAAAGTAGCATTGGCCTTGTCAAGTTCAACTTGCAAATTTGTTACTTTTGCTTCAAGAAGTTAGCTAGTCTCAAATAGGATATGCATCTTATTTTCAAGAGTCAGATGCTTCTGTTTAAGAACATCAAGTTCATGCAAGTTATCATCAATTCTCTCTTTCTCGCTATCATGAAACTTGACTGTGAAAGATAAAAACTTCTTGTCATCTTTTTCATTATTTTTATTTTTATTAATTTTTTTCGTTAAAAAACGTTTAAATTTTTTGGTAAACAAACCTATAGCTTCCGTATCATATTTATCATCAATATCCGAATCACTGGACTCAATATGACTAATTGTAAAATCCAATGATTTTTCCAGTTAATTATCAAAGTTCGTTTTATCAAGAACTTGAGGGTAGTTCAAATTCAACTCCATAGCAAATACAAATTTAAGGATCCGCTTGTGAAGAAAAATTCACAAACTCAATATGAGCGACCCGCTCTGATACTAATTGAAAAAACCCTAGTTTGACTAGGTTTATAGATTTGCTATGTAGAAAATCAGCCCACCAAACAAGATGTCGATCAATCACACAACTGAAAGCAAACAAACTAAGAACACAACGATATACGTGGAAAACCCCAATACGGGTAAAAACCACGGGAAGGAATCAAAAGACTATATTCAATGTGTAGTTACAAACAATCTTACCAACGATTGTGAATCCTCACCAATCGAACCTAAGAACTACTTGCTGAATCCTCGTTCACCACACCCAGTGCTTTGACCGCCGCTGCCTTGAATTCACAAGCCTTTCATTTGCCTTTCAGAATCACCAAAGGACTTTGAAGCGCCTCTCGAACTCCACGAAAAGACTTTACTCAGAGATTGATTGTTTCTAACGAAGAACAAACCCCTTGAAGATGATCTTGAAACTCATGGCATTCACAAGCCTTCACAATTCTTTAAGTTTCACAAACCCTAGCTGCAAAAGTGATGAGAGATGAAAATATTTATATTAGGGTTCTTATCACCGCAACTCTCATGATTTTCGACCTAATAGCTTAGATTTTATAGTTGATGAATTCAGGCATTTTCGCCAGCTATTTTGCTCGAGCAAAATATCTAGCAAAAATAAACAGAATGTTTTGCTAATTAAAGGGTCTTGAAATGTTGGAGCAAATCGTGTAGCATCCCACTTTTTCCTTGTGCATATTTCCAATGATATAGTTGCCAAATCCCAACGTATCAACAAATCCTAGCGTATCTCAAACCCAGTGTATCTCAATCAAATTACTTTCGTATTACTTCCATATTCTCCAAATCCATTTCCACGAATCCAGTGTTTCCATACCGAGACTAGAACTGTTTCTCGTAGAGATCCAATCTTCTCATATTTCTTTCCTAAACCACATGACCACAGACCACTTGACTAAAAACTAGAGCACTCGTGTAGGAAGATTAAAATTACAATTTACATGATTCCTTTCCACATCTAGAACAGACACTCTAAAAATAAATATCGAAGATTACAGTATCATAAAAAATACGGTACACCCAAATGTATATGTTTTGGGCATGAATTTGCCAAACCAAAGGCAACTCGGCCTATAGGGCTTACAACAAACTCTTCATGCAAATAGTTCATCTCTTCGCGAGTGGAGTTTTTTTTAAAATCCGGACAATTGAAAAGACTTTTGGATGGTCCATGTATGTGGTGCATGGTGCAACGTATTAGGTGCACTGCACCATCCCCTTGGCCAGTTTTAGCATAATAAAAAACAATTTTGCAATTTCCATTTGCCTTCTTTTAAGTTTCTGTCTTCAAGCAAATTATCAAGAATCATTATCATGTACCTAACAGGTCCGTATTGATGTTGGTAAGATCGAGGGGTCAAAATCAAGCTAGTTGTCAACTCGTCTTTTGAAAATTTTCCTTTTTTTTAAGGGTTTATTTCAATTTCGAATCAATTTTTTTCATAATTCAATTTGCATGAAATAATTTTAAAAGGTATATTTTCTTTGCCCAGAGGTAAAAAATTCATTAAGAATGTTAAGAAATTTTAAAAAAATTTCAATTCTTTAAAACTTAGTATTTTTTTTCTTTTTTTACTTTTAAAATTTGTATCTTTTTTACGTTTTTTTAAAATAATAATTTGTCTTCTCGAGATCTTGAATTTTCCAACAAGCAACTAGCTTTCTTAATTATTAATTTCTAACTAGCAAATAATCTTTTTTGTAATGGTAAATATAGTCCAAATCTTGTTGTACACTAATACAAACTTTGACAAGGTCCATGATGATCCATATCTTGGTAGGAGTCAAAAGACTCAAAATTCCTCGATTAAAATCCTATCATGCAACATTTTCCCATTTTGACAAACATAGGTAATTTATTTTTTTGATTCGAGATGGTAAATTTTCCAATGTTCAATTCAGACAAACAATATAAAATGGAGGGAGTACAACCAAGTCATGCAAAGTTAATATCGTGGAACACAATCAAATTATGATTTAGGTGCGGTGCTGAATCATTTTTTTTTTCTTTTTCGTCATTCTTAATATATTACATGTATGGAGAGGAGAGAATGAGACTCGATCTTGGAATGTGATGTGAGACATCTAAGAATTTTACTGCATTAGCTAGCCATCACTTGCGCTGAATCATTTCTGAGAGCAATTTTATTCACCCTCCTTAAAAAAGGGTGAATAAGACCCTCTCTCTTATTGGTTGAAACATGACCACAAAGTGATGTCATACTTATCAAAAAGTGTATTGCAGAAGTAAGTATACCATCATTTTATGTTGGGATCCACACCAATTCAATCAATAGAAGAGAGTTTTGTTCACCCTTCTTTAAGGAGGGTGAATAAAATTGCACTCATCATTTCTTCACACAATGATATTTCCCATATTTTGGTTCTAGCTCATCCCTCAATTCCCATAATTTAGGGAATTAAACTCCTCGTGGGACCCCCATAAAACTCCACGTATACAACAATCCACCATTCATGTGGTGTCCTTGGTCTAATTAAAACTCTCTTAAACGTGTCCAAAATTCAACGGCGGTGATCTTTTAGTTGTCAAACAATACAATTCTTAGAGCGTCCTTATCAGGCAAGTAAAACCCACTTTAGGACAAACTAGCGAGGGAAATTCTTCAAAAACTACTGCAAATTAGGCTCGTTTACTTCATTGTCATTTTTTAATTTCTTCAACTTCGCTACAGTTCCTCGCCTCAATAATCGTGGCACTCTTCATTGGTGTGTTGATATTTTAATACTATTTTACTGTGAATTTGCCCCACTTTTTTTTTTTTTCGGTGTATTGAGTTGCGCTTTACTATTTGTAATTGTGCCTGTGGAAATGGGAATTTAGTTGGACTGATGCTTGCCATTTTAATCCAATTCTTACTTAACTTTAATTTTCATTAAATTAATATATTGCATGGGTGATATAATTATTTTTTGCCGATCAAAATATAGCCGTTTGTAAAGCATTAAATTTTTTTCTTCGTTTGAAAGTAGTACAAAATATAAGAATAAAAAAATTAGAAAGATATATTGGAATAGAAAAGTAGAAATAGAAAGAAAAAATAGTTTAATAGAGTGAAGTTAGAATAAAGAGCCTGCTTCTGTGAGTTTAAAAAAATTAACTAGCTAAAGTATAAAATGTGTTTTTGAAGTTAAATTTGGACCAAAATTTGCTAAGCCTGATAATGATGTTCTTAGCTGCCACGAAGTAACACAAGTATAAAAATATCTATTTCTTCACTTTTGATCACCCATGATTAGGGATGTGCTGAAAAGATAGAAAACGAGAGAACAAAATCAACAATGATCACTTAAACAAAGATTGCCAAATAACTCTTTCGTTGAATATTAGGGAGAAAATTTAACACCAAAACCAAATTAGATTTAAATTTTTTTTAACAACTATGCGCATGAAATTTTTCAACATAAGTATGTAGCAGGCTCGGTGGGAGCTTATGCAATATATATAGGAGTATTTATTTGTGTGGTTTAGATTCGTGTTTAATCATGTCTCAATCGCGTTAAAAAATTTCTCCTCCATCACACAGCCACAACTTATCATTCCTTCAATTCAATCCGTTCAGCCATCCTCTCCAACTGCATGTGTTCGGTGTATGTTAGGATTGAGTCAGTTTGACGGATTTTACGCACCTAGCAAGCAACGACTAAGAAATGGAGGTGTTGTAGAGCGCCCTTCTAATGCAGCATCCGAATTATCAAATATATTTTCAATGGTCTTGATTTTCTCTCGATAGTTTGCCGATTCGAAATCTGTTTGCCGTCGAATGACATCAGACTCTGCTGGAGCCACGTGTGATGATCTTTTGCGAATAACGGCAAACAGTTCTTTCGGCGAAAGCGAGGCAAGTTGACGTGGAAACAGATCATCTGATTAATGATTGAACTAATCGAGACAACCCCATCACATCTACCCTATCCCAATCAAAAACGGGGTAGTCCCAATCTAAGCCTGATTGCTTACGTGTCAGCATGGATTGTGGAAAATTTGTAAAATTAAGACGTGATTAGGCCATCTCCAGCAGCCTATCCATAGCTCAGGTGAACCTATTTTGGCAACCGAAATTTGGAAATCAACAACCCAGCAGCCTCGTCAGACTCCTCGCCATTATCATTGCAGCTACAGTAATAAACCTCACCACAACGGGCGAGGTTTGGCAAAACTTGGCGAGCTCGCTGCCGGCGTTCGTTTCTCTCTTCTCCCACGCCGGAAAAACGACTATGCCGGAATATTTGTTCTAAAATCGATTTGATACCAGATTATTGTAGGAATCGTCGAGACAATGTTAACGATGTAAGACTCGTCGGCATATCCTTTAGCTGGAGCCCGCACGCGTCGGTCAACGGAGGAGCTTGCAAGCAAGTCAGATCTACTAGTGGCGTGTTTTACACACCCGTGCGACCCTCCGTAAGCTGACGTCATTTTTTTCCCCTTTCCAAATGGCTAGGCTGGTGGGTGATCAAAATGTTTGAGGCTAGTTATGTGTAATTTTTCTCTCCAAAATGGAAATGGGGATAGCTAATTTGTTGGAGGTGCTCTTAGAGTCCTAATAGACGAACAAGATTTAGATTACAGTTGTCTTAAATTGTATTTACTACATCTTAAAGAATGAATTGACACCCAAAATCAGGGAATCGAGGATCCTGTGCGGTATCGAAGTTATTGATTACGCAATCTATGGTACTAATTTTATATTAGCACTAAAGTTTTGAAACAGTAGTTAAATTTTAACAAAAAATGGTAGTATTGGCTTGAAAAAAACCGTGAAAATCACCTTTCTAATAAAAAATATGAAAGCATTTTTTCTTTTAACAAGTCAGCGGCAATCATATCATTTCATAAAGACTCAGTGACACTTACAAAGATATCTACCGAAAAATGAAAAATAAGAAAACTAATGGTCAACCCGATCAACAAGCTTGATAAGACAAATCATAGCAAAATAGGATACTTAAATCTAATGAAGTTACAAACTAGAAGTAAAACGCAGTGTTTTAGGAATTAGATTTTACGTCATTTTTCAGTTTTTCAATAATCCGAATCTCTCTCCTAACTTCTCCACGGGTTTATTGGAGTTTTACCAGGCATGAGTTTTCTCGATTTGAAAGTCGTGGATCCGATGTGGCAATCTAATCTGCCGCGAACTTTATTGACCAAATCAAAGCAGCTTATCTCAGAACCGTTGGATTATCCAATTGATCAAACATTTCTTTAGCAGAAGATAACAAGATCTACAAGACTACACTCAAAAGAAACCCAGCTGGGAGATTTTTAATAGCCATGGGAGTGGTGGTGCATCTATCCAACTACAGTTCCTCCCCCACTATAAATACCTCCTCTCTCCTCTCTCTTCCCGTTCCAATTCGCATCAAATCTCCACAAACACCTTCCCCTTTCCCCTCAATTTCCTCCCACAAGGTAAAAAAAATCCCCCCCGTCCCCTCCTCTCTCTCTTCAAAACTCACAAATCTCATACATATATATATACACACACTACGCTATACATAACATTTAGCTGATTATGATAATTGATAGTTAAATGGTATGTATAGCATAGTATAGCATTTAGCTATCGATTATGATAATCGATAGCTAAATGCTATAGTGTGGTATATCCCTTTTAAAGAATATTTAGCTCGACTACAGTTAGAATGATATCTGTAACAATTAGAAAGAATTGTTCTGCTGATTATGAATGTGTTTTTATTTTTATTTTTGTGTGTGTGTTCTGTTGCAGAGGGGTGATTTCGCATCAGTTCAAACAGCATTAGAAGGAGAGAGAAAGCTAGAGAGAAGAGAGAAAAGACCGATGACGATAACGCCGGCGGTTCGGATATCAGACCGGAAACTGGTCGTGAAGGACCGGACGATCCTGACAAACGTACCGGACAATGTGATCGCCACGTCCGGTTCGACTTCCGGTCCGGTGGAGGGAGTTTTCCTAGGCGCGGTCTTCGACGAGAAAAACAGCCGGCACGTGGTTTCTCTGGGGGACTTGCGTGACGTCCGGTTCTTGGCGTGCTTCCGGTTCAAGTTATGGTGGATGGCCCAGAAAATGGGAGGCCAGGGGCGCGATATTCCGTTAGAGACTCAGTTCTTATTGGTCGAGACCAAAGATGGGTCCCACATCGAACCGGATCAGATTGTGTACACGGTTTTCTTGCCTCTGATTGAGGGACCGTTCCGTTCTTGTCTTCAAGGTAACAGCAGAGACGAGCTGGAACTCTGTTTGGAGAGCGGGGATGTAGAAACGACGTCGGACGAGTTTACGCATTCGGTGTATATAAGTGCCGGGACAGATCCGTTCAAGACCATCACGGAGGCAATTGCAGCCGTTAAATCTCATCTCAAGACGTTCCGTCAACGTCACGAGAAGAAATTACCCGGGATCGTTGACTATTTCGGGTGGTGCACGTGGGACGCATTTTACCAAGAGGTAACTCAAGAAGGGGTGGAGGCCGGACTCGGTAGTCTTGCCGCAGGCGGAACTCCACCGAAGTTTGTAATCATCGACGATGGCTGGCAGTCCGTCGGCTGGGACTTGGAAAAAAAATCCAAGCCCACTGACCAGCAGCCGTTGTTGAGACTAACGGGGATCAAAGAAAACAAGAAGTTCCAAAACAAGGAGGATCCAACGGTGGGGATTAAGAACATCGTGAGCATTGCTAAGGAGAAGCACGGGCTGAAATACGTGTACGTGTGGCACGCGATTACTGGGTACTGGGGGCGGGGTCCGCCCGGGGTGAAGGAGATGGAGCAATACGGGTCGTTGATGAAGTACCCGATGGTGTCGAAAGGAGTGGTGGAGAATGAGCCTACATGGAAGACTGATGCAATCGCGGTACAGGGTTTGGGTTTGGTGGACCCCAAGAAGGTGTACAAGTTCTACAGCGAGTTGCACAGTTATCTGGCGGGTGCGGGTGTAGATGGGGTTAAGGTGGACGTGCAGTGTATTTTGGAGACACTTGGGGCGGGTTTAGGGGGTCGGGTCGAGTTGACCCGGATGTATCATCAGGCTCTTGATGCTTCGGTTAGCAGGAATTTTCCGGATAACGGGTGCATTGCTTGCATGAGCCATAATACTGATGCCCTCTACTGGTACGTTTTCCTATTTCTATTTTTTTTTCTTTCTTTTTTGATAGAATCCAACTTCTCATGTTTACTTCGATTGCATATGCTATAGTTTCGGATAAAAAAAAAAAGAAAAATTCTAAAATTAGCTTATTGGGTTGTCATTAAGATTTGAAAAATATATTGAAAATAGTGAAACTGTATAAAAATATGTAAAAGTATATAACAAGGTGAAAAAGTATACCAAATTTGTTTTTTTGTTTCTTCTTGTTTTATTTTTAGCCCAATGGACTGTCAATAGAACCCAAAAAAATGCTATCATATTTTGGTGTCAAGCAATATGCAGGCCTTGTTCGCTGACAAAAATTGAAGTTCCTGGCACAACACTATTAGAAAATTGAGTAAAAAATTGATCAAGTCCTTGCCAATATCTAATTGAGGTGATTTTTCACAAGAATACTTAAAAAAAATGGAACTGCTCCAATTATTTTTTGTTGAATTCTAAGGTGGATTCCACACAATACAGTATGCATTTGATGTACACCAACTGATATACCATAGCTGCTTTTTTGTTGACCACCATATACTATTTGGTATCATGGGATGTGAAGTCATTGCACTAGTGAAGTATTACATTTAACTATTTTGATTCCCTTTGCAATACCATTAAGATTCCCCAAATTTTTGTTTCAAAAGTTAGTGTGGCAATTTTGGTTTTTCATTAAAAGTTTAGTGTGCCATTTTTAATATTTCATATGGGGACAGTGTTGTCGTATACGTCTTGACATTTTCTGGGCAACTTGTATTATATTCTTGATTCTAGCATATCAGAAGGTATAATTCGAAAATTGGAGATTTTTTCTGATGTGCTGTGGTCAACTGATTACTGTGGTACAGCTCTAAACAAACGGCTATCGTGAGGGCATCGGATGATTTCTACCCGCGAGATCCGGTATCGCACACGATCCACATAGCCGCGGTTGCATACAATAGCGTCTTCCTTGGAGAAATCATGCAGCCTGATTGGGACATGTTTCACTCTCTGCATCCTGCGGCTGAGTATCATGCATCGGCCCGGGCCATCAGCGGTGGGCCCGTCTATGTTAGGTAAGAAATCCTAGCCATCGATCATTCTAGCACCATATGTTTCATTTTTATTCTTCAGTTCCTCTAATCAAGACGAATAATAAAAAGGATAAATACTTAAAAGGCGAGCCGAACAGAGCCGAAAGAGTGTACCGTACGGTGACAATAGGCTAATGTGTTTTTATTTCATGTGGACAGTGATGCACCTGGGAAGCACAACTTTGATCTCCTGAAAAAGCTTGTTTTGCCAGATGGGTCAATCCTGAGAGCCCGGCTACCCGGTCGGCCCACCCAAGATTGTCTGTTTTCCGACCCGGCCCGTGATGGTGTTAGGTAAGCATATCAATTTCGGTACCTTTTGCACCTAGAATTTCAAAAGACACATTTTCCTCACTAAACCTGTTTTGTTTCAGCCTATTGAAGATATGGAACATGAACAAGTACACTGGAGTGCTTGGGGTCTACAACTGCCAAGGTGCAGCCTGGAACACCACTGAAAGGAAGAACACATTCCACCAAACACGGTCTGACGCGATAACCGGCTTTGTCAGGGCACGGGACATCCACCTCATTGGCGACGTGGCCTTGGACCCTGATTGGAACGGTGATTGCGCTGTATACCGTCACCGAGATAGTAATCTTGTCACTCTTCCTTACAATGCCGCGATGCCTATTTCTCTCAAGGTCCTCCAACACGAAATATTTACAGTTACGCCCATAAAGGTCTTGGCACCAGGGTTCAATTTTGCACCCTTGGGGCTCATTGACATGTTCAATGCCGGTGGAGCGATTGAAGGGCTTAAATACGAAGTCAAGGGTGGTGCACGATTGTCTGAACTAGAATATGGGCATAGAGGGGAAGGAAATGCACTATTTGGAGAGAGGATTGAGAACTTGTGCACGGAAATGGTTGCCATGGTTTCGATGGAGGTCAAGGGGTGCAGCCGGTTTGGTGCTTACTCATCGGCTAGGCCAAGGAAGTGCACTGTAGGCTCAATCGCAGTTGAGTTTGAATATGATCCGGTTTCTGGTTTGATGAGCTTCAACTTGGATCATGTGCCTGGGGAGGATCAGAAGTTTCACATTGTTGTGGTTGAGTTATGAATTGCCTGTAGTTAAGGTCATATGCTTAGGGGCTTATTTGTCTTTGTGATAGATTGTACCATTCCCTATATTTAGGGGCTTATTTGTAATTTGAATAATGATGCTGCTTTCCACATGTAAACCATGTTTCTTTTCTTCTCCTTATGAATCAGAATTTTTTCCTCTGATAACAAAATGCATTCAAAACATGCACAGATTTCATCGACAACGTCAACGACAAGTTCAATGCATTCTGTCAAACTGTTATTACATCAAACGCGAATTCAGATCAAAACAATATCTATCAGAACTTGCGAAACTAGTGAGCCGAGTTGAATGAGCAGCTAACCATTCACATTCACAACTAAGAACAACAGGATGCCTAATCCAAAATTGCATCATAAACTCAAACCATCAAAACATCATCACTTGTTTAGGCTCCTCAGCCAACCCTCAACTATTCGTCTAATCCTTCACCAAACAGTATCTGTCTTTCCAACTCCTCACCAAATTTGTCATCATCCTCCATCAGCTCAAGGAATCCATGGAATTCAGGCTCCTCAGAGTGTTCACTTCCGTCCTGTCCAAAGTTAACATCGTCCTTCTGTCGTTCAATATTTTCATCATCTTGTGGTAGTTGGGGTGCACCACTATTACGTGGGTCCAATCCCGTTTGTTGGTAGAACAATTCCTTCTGGACCATCCAGTCTTGAGCCGTCTTCTCCACCACCTCCCCGATCAATTTCTTTTCCTCTGCTATGTGCTTGATGTTTTGGAGATCCACCAGATTACTAGCCTCTGTAACAGGAAAACAAGTCAAAAAGTTTGCAACTAAGAAAATAGAAAAGTCCAAGTAGATATCAATTTAGAAACAGTATGTTTGAAACTACGAGTATTTGGATCTTTTAAAACACATTTCCTTGGAGAGCTTGAAAAAGTTCTGGATCGCTGGAGAATTGGAGGTCTGGAGCAGGTATTTTGCGTATTCAAAAGGTCAAATAATAAAATAAAAAAATTCAGCCAAACATTTTCAAATTAGGTTAACATTCTTCTCGAAATATCTCGTGAAGAGTTTGGATATTGTTGACTCATTCATGAAAAGCAGAGAACTGCAGAAGAAAGAAATATGATAGGTGAAACTACGAGATAATTTTTGAGTTTGAAGCACATTCGTTCTCAAATCGCACCCAAACTTGTTAATATACTCAGGTCATAAGTCTGCCATCTGAAATCAAGTCAGTCATCATCATCGTTATTATAAAAGGAAATGAGATGCAGCTAGAAATCGCGCCCAAATCGAGCCCATTCGTTCTCAAATCGCGCCCAAACTTGTTAATATACTCAGGTCATAAGTCTGCTAACTGAAATCAAGTCAGTCATCATCATCATTATTATAAAAGGAAATGAGATGCGGTTAGAAATTCTAATAGCTTCAAATCTGTTTGGGAACATTTTTCGAGGTTGGTGTGCATGAAGACCAAAGGCTGGCATGAAGAGCAAATCGTCCAGAAATCTATAAGAAATATTATGTATTGTCCTGTGGACTAGAAGATAGATACAAAAGTGTGTACCTCGGATTGCCAATTCCTTGGCCGCTGCATAATCTGTTGATAATTTCTTCATCACATCAACGTCAAGTTCGTTACCCTGGAAAAAGTGCAAACTTGGATTTAGTTATTCAATCTTGAAAATGAATGTAAAATCAGATAAAAATATAAGGCACAACAAAAAGGGCCAATTTTGGATATCTGTACTCTGTTCTGTAAATTTTGAAGATTGTTAACGGGCCAACTTCTTGCTATGTACCCACAGAAAGCACTTGCAAATCCAAGCTCGTAACTACTAGTCTACTAGAGTTATTTGGATAACACGGTGGCCTTATGATCAGGCAAATTAATTTTTTAAAAAAAAAGAAGAGAGAGTGCACATGCAGTACACAAATGTGAAGGTACTTTTAGTTAGAAGAGACGAATGAAAGAAAAAACAAAGAAAGTCTTACACAAAAAATGAAACATTAACAGAAGCATTTACACAGTATTTACTTAAAACTTTATACCTTGTATTTTTCTTTCGTGGAGGACAACAAAATGCATCTGGCATGGAACCCAACCAAGCGGGTTAGGTTTTAATTTAGAGTAATGCTACAATGTGCTCTTCTCAATATGAGATTTTGTGAGATTTTGTGGCTCTAAATATGAGATTTTGTGGCTGGAGATATGAAGTGCATATGGTATGCAACTTCATATAAATAGTCACAAAATCTCATATGTTTTCAGAAAATCTCATATTTGGAGCCACACAATCTCATATTTGGACTCATGCGGATTGTTACAGTAATGCTACAGTGTCACAATCTCATATTTGGTGCCACAAAATCTCATATATTTCCAGAAAATCTCATATTTGGTGCCACAATATCTCATATTTTGGAGCCACAAAATCTCATATTTCCGTATGGGGTGCATACCATGTGCCATATCATATTTGGAGCCACAAAATCTCATATTCTCTCATATTTGGTGCCACAAAATCTCATATGGGAGGGGGTGCACATTGTAGCATTACTCTTTAATTTATCCAATTGTTAAAACCAAATCACTGCTTAACTAGCTAAAACAAACCTCAACCAATTATAGCCAATTTTATTGGAAATTGGCAACAAATTTACCAAAATCATTAAAAGTAGTACATGGAAAATTCAACTGGCCCTCATAGTTGCATCAACAATTTGACCAAAGATCTGAGCAAACATAAAATCGATGCAATCATGACAATTAAGGACCCAACACAGAGTGATTAAGAAGTTCTAAAATCTGTCCAAGGTTTGATCTTACCACTTTCATATAATTTTTACCTTAATGCTGAAGAACTATTCCAACAATAGTAAACCCAACATTGCAACTAGTCTAAGCTCCATGAATGTCTGAATTCCACATTAGACAAGTGACTGCAGGGATAGCTTCTAGTTTTTTCACTGATGATGGAAATGAATGCAAACAATTTGCATCTTAAGATTAGCCCCATAGTTCCCACAGATTTCCACTTTCACAGTTTATATGATTAAATAACAGAATGCCGAAGCTTACCAAGTCCATGTGCACAAACTCCTCAATCCGTGTCTTTGCAAATAACCTATTTAATCAAAGGAAGTGAGGAATTAAGAAACTGCAGAAGCGTGTGAAATAATGCTTGACAATTTGAACTAATCTGATTAAAAATTTAGTAAGAGAATTTAAAGATAAAGACTAAATATACGTCTTATATGCGACTTGAACACGAGCATTCTGCATATCTGTAACTTCATTCACCCTCTCTGTTACAGAGCCATCATTTAGGTCCACAAATCCAAAAAGGAACATATTCTTTTCCAGCATCTTTTTTACCAAAGCAGATACTACTTTTATGCTCTCTTCTTTTGCCTCAACAACAAGGCTTCGAAGCCTCTTCAGCTCCCCTGTCAAAATGAAAACAAAAACATGGTTGAAAGAAGAAAGGGGAAAAAGGAACAAATGAATGAACAGGTGAACAGCAGATGTACCGTTGATAAAACTAATGTACAGACTCTGAGCTGATTGTATCTATCCTTGAGAGCCAAGAATTAACTAGACCCCAAGAATAGTGACAGTCCAAACGGAAAAAGGAAAAAGTTCCTATCCCACCTTCATCACTTCTCTCTTTCTTATTAAGCTTTTGGGACAATTATTGATCTAACATGGCACTATAGCTCTAGTTCCAACTTCCAAGAGGTCCTTCATTAGATTGATATCCAAATCCAATATTTTCATTTTCCTATCACCTTGAGCTTTGGGGACACTTGACAATCCAAGAAGAGAAAGCAAAAAGTGGAGGTGCTGCATGCAACACAGAAGATCCACACAAATATATAAACACTGGAATGCAACCTCTTTTTTTTTTGAGATGTATTTTGGTCCATGATTTTATCATCTCAACAAGAAACCATTTAAGGCCCACAAATTAAGCTATAACTCTAAACATTAACCAAAAAAGAAAAGAAATGGATGATAGTTTATTCAAATTCCAGGCTGCAAGAAGCAAACTACTAGTCAAGGTGCACGTAAGCTAGCCTGACACCAAGAGTTAACAAAAAAGGCATAAACAATTAACCTTAGGCAACAAAGAGTAGTGAGTAGACATTTTTAGAACATGCGGGTAATATAAAGCAAATCAGGATTCAAGTCCTTGTTCGAGTTCAGCTGAACGTTCAGCTGAACATTCACCTGGCAATAATACATTCATTTAGAATTCAAACACCGTGTCTGAATACTCAGTTGAACATTCACCTAGTAAGAATACTTTGTTCTTTGAATTTACCATGAACATGTAAGACTCGTACATCTTGCATCAAATCCGCTACAGCACCTTCCAAACACCATTTATCCGAGAGCAAAGGATGACAGTTGACAGGGACACAGCCATCACTATGACATGATAGTTGACAGTGACACAACCGTTACTATGACATTTTAATTTAATTTTTTTTTTTTTTTACCCCTTTTTGTATGATAACTTGCTTTTTCTTAATTCTTAGAGAACCTCAGCCAAGAATTATAGCAGCCCACAAACATGTACAAGATCAAGACAGTTAAAAGTATCCAACCTCAAGGCCGCCTAGGCTCATATACTAGTTTTGGAGGTTGTAACTAACCAATGTGGGACAAACTCTAACACTCCCTTGAATGTGCAACCCTTGACCACACATGGATAGGTAAACAACAGATCTATACCATAAGGATCACAATGAAACAATCTGCGCTTAAGGCACAAACAAGGGGGCAAACAATCAAGAGTCTTGTCTACCCCTATCTTGTCAGGGGATTATGCACTCCACGACTTTCTTATGTTATGGGGTCTTGAAGACTGAACTTAGCTGCCAACCGTAGGCAGCAAGCCGAAAAAGCCGAATCTTTCTCTCCAGCGACAAGATTCTTCCAGCAGTGCTTCCAATGGGAAAAAGAAGGGAAGGAAGTGGGGTAGAGGAATTGGTCAACTCACCAGGTTCATGACCTATAGGCTGCAGGTTCAAATCAAGTCCCCGGCTAAGCAGAGTTAGAACTTAGACCTTTACTTGAAACGATTATAAGTCCCAATCAGAGTCACTTTGTCCTTGGCAAAACCACTAATGATAA
Organism: Vaccinium macrocarpon; assembly: GCA_022606695.1. Taxonomy (NCBI): domain Eukaryota; kingdom Viridiplantae; phylum Streptophyta; class Magnoliopsida; order Ericales; family Ericaceae; genus Vaccinium; species Vaccinium macrocarpon. The sequence continues at coordinate 39,389,803 of CM040180.1, read as the reverse complement.
CATTATCATTGCTCAAGAGATTTTGCATACTATGAGATTTAAAGAAGGTAAAATTGGGGGTATGATTATTAAGATTGACCTTGAGAAGGCTTATGATAATATTTCATGGACCTTTTTGAAGCAAACTCTCATTGAGTTTTATTTTAATCAGGACTGGATTCAGTTGATTATGAACTGTGTCACTAGTGTGAAGTCTGCCATTCTTTGGAATGGTGTGACCTTGGAGGAATTTTCCCATGGGAAGGGTCTAAGACAAGGGGATCCCCTATCTCCCTATCTTTTTGCTTTATGCATGGAGAGGGGCTAGCCAGTATGATCACTCATAAACTTGACACAGATATGCAGAAAGGGGTGGCCTTCAGAAAGAGTGCCTCTATTTCCCATCTTTTCTTTGCAGATGACCACCTTCTTTTTACTCAAGTTAATGACAAGCATTTTGACAAGATTAAGGATATCGTGAATGAGTTTAGTGACATATCTAGACTTAAGATTAATTTCCAAAAGTCTAAGATGTATGTTTCACCCAATTTGGGAAGAGGTAGAGCTAATGGGCTTGTAGGAAGCGAGCTCACAGTAAGCAAGAGGGCAGGGAAGGAGGGAGCGGGAACCAGAGAGATCCCTATGATGAACCTGAGTGAATCTCCTTATCCTGCTCTTTAAATAATAAATTCCCTATCCCTATAAAGCAAAGTGAAATTGACCGTTATCTGCCTTCTATACTACATAAGAGTTGCACCAGCGATTGAATTCCCTTATCCTGCTCTTTGACCTGATCCATCAATTCTTGAATCTCTTTGTTCAAATGTTCCTTCTCCTTTTTCTTACCTTCTAATAAGTTCACCAGCTCTTCATGAGATTCCTTCAATCTCAGCCATTTGCCATTGCTACATCAGCCTCTTTCACCAAATAGTCTAGCTTTGACCTAAAAAATTGACAATTGAAAGTCCTTTCCTCTGAATCTCTAATGTCAGCAAAAATGTACTCCAGAGTATCCATAGGGGAATCCATGACTAAAAAGCTCAGCTTAGCTCAGAACTGCCTAGCAACCCAGAAAAAGGAGAGGGGAAGCCCGGCACAGTCCTGCTATTCATTAAGAAGAAACCAAAGGTAAATTGTTCATGCAGAGTGGGACTGATAAAGCAGACAACTTGGAAAGCCTTACTATTAGTAGTAGACTGAACCGACTAACTCAAGCCAAACTCAGTTGAAATGCGAGTCAGGAAGGCTCTCGGAAAGTTAGGAAGGACCCGGCAATAAAGCGCCTCCCTTCTGCTTTCAATCTGTCAAGTGCCACTCCAGCTCTCACCCAAACCATTCTTTGAAAAATCCAATGAAGTAAATGAGCGGCACCGGGAGGTCAAGCAGCTACAAATAATAATAACATGTTGGTGGAGCAGGTGAAACTCCTGCTTATGGAGAATGAACAGTTACAAACTCAGCCGTTTAAAGGGCGAAGTCAATGCAAGTATGATTCCTCCGATTCTGACCGTTCCATAACCGCATGGTCGTAGATCAGAACTAATAAGGAGTCTGCTACTGCGTAAAGGTTGTATTTGACAAGAGTCTGTCTTTCTTGCTTCTCTTTATCTATCCTCCGCTCTTCGATAGAAGCCCTATTCGCTTACCATGCTGTTTGAATAAACCAATGTGGGAGAAGCTCTAACAAAGACCAATTGATCATCTACCCAATCGGAAATTGATTCTGAACATTGCATTGAATTGTTCACCCATCAAAGCTAACAAACTGGTGCTATTGTGAAAGTACCATGATTCAAGTCCTCAATCCCAACCTTAGTATAAACAGAACAGTTTATAAAGTAACATCTGTAAAGTTTAAACTATCTCAGATAATTTAGGCAAGTAACGGAACATCTAAGTCTCAACTAGTCAGAAGCAGCAAGACTCAATCACAAGTTACTACTATTGGGAATGAAGGGAAGAAAGCTCACAACTGAGGTAATGAGGATCATAACACTCCATTTTTAAGGACTTGGCAGATCCACAGAATATAACGTAAGACATATGCACACAATTTTTCAAGTAGTAGAAACTAACCCACAACTCAACTAAAATTGAATATCACACCATGCATCATTAGCCAATATTCTGACTATGATAAGAAGAACAAAATTAATCAAAATGACAAAGCTACAATAAGCATGCGACGAGGAAAGGTTGATAGCATACCAATAGACAAATATATTTGGAAAGGAGGTTTGAATGGTTGAACCTCGTAGAGGCAGTAAAGGCAATAGAGACCACCCAATCTGTGCGATAAAGAAGCAGTAGAGATCATGTAACCTGGAAATGACTATCATAGTTAGTTTATACTGGTGGATATGAAAAGAAAAAAAAAAAAAAAACAGGCATAGAGATGTTGAATATTAAGACAGCGAAGTTGAAGTATGTAAAGACATACCAATTGAATGAGCATAAAGTGATTGCATAAAGAAAGCCAAGTTTGTAGAAGGACTCGCCTCAAATATGAAGGAGAACTTCCTTGAAAGCCATATTCTCTTCATATCAGCCAAATTTGTCATTTTGTTCTGCAAGATAACAAACTCTAATAGCATTAAACTTTTGCACCGGGAAAATTTAAAAGAGAAGGAATGAAACTACCCAATCGATATAAACCCTTGGGTAGAAATCAACTCTGGAAATTGGCTTACAAGGGTAGCGAGCCGAGGGCACCCAAAAGCTTACACAGAATTGGCCAAGGACATTATACCAATACATTTTAATTCTATGTATGTAGGCCCTATGTGCAAACTCATGGCAGCCCTTGGGTAGAATTCATCATTGAAAATACCCCCTCACAGTTTGGAATGGGAGGGCTCATATATACATGGAAAGAGAGCTAATTGGTGTGGGACAGTGAAGATCATAACCAATACATAACTATGTGTAACAAGAACTCTAAAAAAACAAGAATGGGAAACTATATGAAGTGATACCTCAGCGAACTCGTTTATGAGTTCATCAATGTCCAATTTGAATGGTCTGAGATTCATTGCATAAAAAATTGTGCGACCTAGCTTCACACTGTAGAACAGACGCAACTAGTTAGGTTAGCCTGAAAATCGACCATAGATGATGACAAGAATGTATTGCATATAAAAGATTACATCAAGAGAGCAAAACATCCAGAAAAAAAAAAAATCAAAATATCAAGCAAGGTTCTCATCTATGTAACATGGAAGTCTTCTAAATTTATGCAAGTAACGTGTCGGACACTTGACGTTTGGGTAAGGCTATGGTATGTGTCAATGGAGTGTGTCAGAGAGTCTGAGGTCTATTTTCAGGCCTATTCAAACTCTGTTCAACGTCTGCAATCGATTTGCTAAAAACAAGTCTGATATTATGGAGTTTGCTCAAGATAGTTGGCTAATATCCGGGCGAGAGTCTGTTCTTGGAAAAACTTTCCAAGTACTCTGTAGAATATTCCAGTTAGAATTCTTGGGGTATCTGTCATTAGTGCTAGCCTATGAAGCACAGGTACTTCTAAAACCCCAATGTACCCGTACCGGTACTTCATGAGTACTTCAAAATACGTACCGGGTACTCCCAAAACGTACCGGGTACTTTTGAGTTTATGGGTACTTTGTTGGGTACTTTTCAGGGTACTTTTAGATCTATTCATGAAGTTTTCAAAACTTTAAGGATCCTGCATAGAAAAAAAACTCGAACTGCTGGCCTTAATATGCAAGAACTCATTGCGGTAAAGTCATAAACTCGAGACCACGACTTCTAGAGCTTGATTTTCAAAAAACAAGAGCAGGGTTGACTAAACTTTTGCTCCCCATCTTGAAAACTATATATAGTGATTTTGGCTAATTTGACAAAAACTGATTTTTTGATTTTTTTTCGCTTCTTCATTCAATTTTTTTTTGCATTTGTTAGTTTTGTGTCAAGATTTTGTGGTTTCTGGATTTATCTCGTTGAGACGAATCCAAAGAGTATAAAATCATGGTCAAAAGTAATAGTTTTTTGAATAAAGCCGAAAATAAACCAGTTTTTTGGATTATTTTTCGTTTTTATTCACAAAACTTTAAGTTTGGCTAATAATTTTATACTTTTTAGATTTCTCTCGTCAAGACAAGCCAAGAAATCACAAAAAATCGACCGAAAACTAACAAATGCAAAAAAAAATTGAACAAGGACAATGAAAAAAGCCAAAAAATCAGTTTTTTCAAATTAGCCAAATCACACATGCACAAAAATTATGCTATTGCACTTTATTTTATAGGAAAATGAGTCCATCAATATGGGTTCAGGTTCAAGTGCTAATAGCTTTTGTTATCTTGCTTCTATCAATAAAATAGGTTATACTTGATATAACTAATGAATCATGCCAAAATCGTAAAAAGATATACACAAAAGAATCGCCCCACCCCTCTCGTACCTGTACCCTACGTTTTTGGGTTGTTTCCGTATCCGGTACCCTTACCCGTAACCCGTACCTGTGCTTCCTAGGTGCTGGCAGTAGTTAGTGTTCTTTGTTTCGCTTGGTAGCTTTGAAGTTTTATTTTCGTTTGGGTTTGGGTGTGTACTCCTACAGTCCTACTCCTTCGTACAGCTTGTTCTTTGTTTTGGTTGGTTTATCTTCACTTACCCAAAAAAAAAAATCCAAGTTTCCTTGTACATTATTCTCCTATCAAGGCATGGGAATAACCACCCAAAATCAAGTACCAGCGACAAAAATTGCCGCATGCAATCTATGCACAATTTCAGACCAATCAAACTCACACCCACGAAAATCAAACCAGAAAACCCAATTTGTAGGCTAGAGTACGAGAAAAATCATACCTTCCAAGGAGCCGCCGATTCGATTCCCACCCAAAGGCGGTCACCCACTGGTATCACACGCTCTCTAATCGTTCTCCCTCTGTCAGAGGGATTAATTGCAGAAACTTTTGGTTTGGTTGCAGAGTTCGTGCGGAGAGGTCGTGCCGCAGAGCTGAGGTCGCAATATTCAAAAGGGACGGCGGTGGAGAGGGCTTGTTCTGGAGGACCGGTAAGTTTGGGGCTGCGACGGGTGATGTTAGGAACTCGCCGGTGCAGGGGTTGGGTTTTCCGTGGATCTGTGGCTGCTACGGGGCTCAATTTTCTGTATAACACTACTTCGATGAAAGCGTGTTTTTAAGAAAGCTTGATTCCTAAACACGTTTTCACGGAGTTTCGGAATATGCGCATTTAAATTAATAAATTTATAAAACAAACGCAAAACGGTTAATCAGCCCTGCTACGGGGTTGGAGACGGAGGGTCCGTGAATAATTTATCAGGTAAGGGTGAGTTTCCAAACCAAAATCAAAGATTTGATAAAATCCACTCTTAATTTGATTAAATGAGAAAATTGTAATTTTTTGACGCAGCGTTGTAGCGGAAAAAGACTAGATACGGCATGCCAAAACATGCGGCATTAAAAAGAAAAGAAAAGAAAATCTTTAAATAAAATCCTAATCCTTGTAAACCAAGAATCTTAATAAAATTGGAAATTAAAATCAAATCTAATATGAAAAGATAATAATTCTATCCTAAACAAAAATATTCCTAATCAAAATCTTGTTCTAAAGTAATTTAAATAAAAATAAAGAAACTTCCTAATCTTGTCCTACATAATTTTGGTTGCGACAGACCTTTGGATTAGATTTATGGCCTATTGTTTTATGTTTCCATTTTATTCTAATACATAAGGGCAGCCCAGATACGGCATGCCAAAACATGCGGCATTAAAAAGAAAAGAAAAGAAAATCTCTAAATAAAATCCTAATCCTTGTAAACCAAGAATCTTAATAAAATTGGAAATTAAAAGCGGATCAAAAAAAAAAAAAAAGGGCAGCCCATTATTGGGAAGTAGGTATTGCAAAGGGACTGGAAATGAGGATAAAAATCAGTTAATTCATTTGTCAATACTGAAAATGATATAAGAGAATTAATATTGGCACTCCGTTTTTCTCTATTAAAACTTTTTTGTTTGTCTCTATTCATAAAGTGCAAGGGTAATTTTACCTAATAAAAACAAAAAAGAGAGTGCCAACAGAAAAAAGAGGAGTACCAATATCAATTTCCATAATCTAACTCCACATATATAACAGTAGATTTTCTTTATCGTCTCCCTTTCAATGGAGTCTGTTACCATTTCGGACAGATTTTTATCTATAGACGATAAGCTCAATTTAAATGACAGGAATCGAGAAATGTAGTAGCCATTTGAAGTCAAAATTAAGGACTTAAGAGTCCCCGTAGTGCAGGAAAACACATTACGGGACTGTAATGCGCCGCGGCGAGCATTTTCAAGATGTCATTATCAATGTAGGCACTCCAAGATCCAACATCAATAGGCAAAGAACCCTAGATATCCTAGATACCTCAAAAAGTTGTACATAACAAATGAGAAACATTTGAAACCATTGAAAAAACAGGGGAAATAAATGTGGTGAAAAAACTCTAATTAATGTCCATGCAGCATCCCAGTCCCAGTGGTCACATATAACGGTACAATCACTTCCCCTTCACAGCCAAACATCTAATAGCAAGAATGAAGAAAGAAGAAAGATCATTAAACAAGACTAAGAAAAAAAATAGAACAAAAGGTCACAACCTACCATTCATAATGAATTAAGGACACAAATTGGTAAGAGAGAAAGAAAGAAAACAAAAATCCTAAATTGGGAATTCCATTTTCACCAGCGCGTTCGACATCTCCACTGGTTCGCACTTGAGCCAATCCTTGGCACAAATAAGAGCCTCTACCGTCTCTGGCCGCAGAGAACATCGGTAACTATCCATTTCTTTTCTCGTTGTATCGAAAACCGAGTCAGGACCCAGAGTACACACCGGAATCGTCAGAATATCCCTTGCCATCTTCGAGAGAGTTGGGTACTTGTTCTTGTTTAGTTTCCACCACCCCAGAACATCAAACTCATGGACACGAGGCAACAGAGACTCCTCGAGGTATTGGTCCAACTCAGATCTAGACTGCTGGCTTGTTGTCTCCATGATATACATGTCGAAATCCGTTAGCCCTAACTCGTCGTGTGAGAGGAGTGTCCTTGCTTGGGCCTCCTCGTGCTTGACCATTCCACCGTTTGCTTCTTCCATATAAGTAGGGGTCAGAGGAAGAGGAAGCGACACGGCCAGGTACTCATTAAAGAGTTCATGGATTCCCTCATCGACAAGCCTCACATAATTTGAAGCCTCATCACCGTAGATCTTCGTGAAACTAAATTCAACAAGCTTCATTTTGAACCGGGGATCCATAACTACAGCGATAGCCAAAACCAAACAACAATCCTTCCAGTACTGGTCGAATTTCTCTTGCATCGGTTTTGTGAGGTTGCTAATAAAGGGATCATCGCTCTGGACCCCGCGTGCTAGCTCCAGTTGAATCTTCCACACCTCGTGGAAGAACACATTGGTGGTTGAGATAGTGGTACCCGTAAGGATGGTAGCAGAATCAAAGAGCAGTTTCAAGTAAGTGCATAGAATCTCTACTTGCTTCCAGACCTCCACAGAGGGGGGCTCTATGTAACCAGAATCCGACGCATCCAAGCAAGAAAACACTTCCTTCAATTCAGAAGCAGAAACCAACATCTCATATGACGTATTCCATCTTGTTTGGTCATCGAGAGCTAGGGTTTTCATGCTAGGAACTTGAAGCCGCTGCTTCAGCTCGTTGAATTTGTCCTCATGGGATTCAGATGTCTTCACGTACTTCACGCTGTCCCTAATCTTCCTAACAGTTTCGTGAGCTGTTTTCAACGCTTCTACAGCTATGCTGCTTAAAGTGCGAGCAAGGCAACTACCAACCAATAATTGACCGTTCAGCATCAAAGGGTTCTTTATAGAGAGCAAAGACCTAAGATTGCCGATTCCAGCCTCACTCAAAGGTTGATTAATAGTGAGAGAGAACAACCTGCCCTCCATACTCCAATCCGAAAGGCACGCAGAGACAGCATGTCCGAAAGCAGAATCTGAATCAGGATACGGTTCCATCACAACGTTGAGAATCTTCCTATGCAACTTCCAATCAGTATCAATGAAGTGTCCGGTTAGAAACATATAACCTGTGGTTTGACTTGAATTCCACAAATCCAAAGTAAGGCAAATTCGTCCCGGTATTCCCTCAATCAACTTCTGCAGGCCTTGCTTTTCTCTTAAGTAGGTAGCCACGCAATCCCCTTGAACTGTGCTGAAACTAACCATATCAAACCGCGGCTGAAGATTCTGGGAAAAGCAACGAATCCAGGATGTTCAACCATGTGGAGGGGATAATCGTGCATGATGATCATCCTAGCTATCTCGTGACGGCAACGGTCTGGATCAAACCCGATGTGCTGCGGGCCCACAGTTCTGTACCGTCGTTTTGGTGTATTATTGACATCGTTCCATATTTCGCTCATTTTCGTTGGTGCACTGTGTGGAGTCATTGGCACGTTCCCCTGGTTCCGCAGGACTACTGGACATGAACCCTTGGCAATGTGCCGCTTGAGGTGGCTAGTACCCGCTACTTTTGAACCGGTACTGTATGCGAATGACTGCTTACATTGCTTACAGCATGCCCTTCTGCATCCATCGCCCACATTTTCTATAGTGAAGTGTTCCCAAACTACAGACTTCTTTTTCCTCCGCTTGTTAGGCTGCGGCGTTTCTTCTTCAATGTTGTTGTTTGGCTCCTGTGTTTCTGCAAGGGCCAGTTCATTATTTTCAGATGGGAATTCGTTGTTCTCAGCAAGGGTTGCCATCTTATTATCAGAAGAGAAGGCCTTCTGCAAGTAGTAAAGCCAATTTGGAAAGTGAATCAACTCCTCTGGTAAATACAAGGTTTTAAAAATACATAGCATCGATATCATACGAATTCAAAAAGGTTGCAGATCGTTTCGAGATGAAAGACCATTAACCATGATAAACATGTATTCCATAAGAAGCCACAAAAAACTACTACTATGCGTATTGCATATAATATGCAAAGAGAGCAAAATTCAGGCAGTACACTAGTCACCCGACCACTAATGGGGGAGTTGCTAGTCCATACACTAGTTATATAATAATCACAATACAAAGTGAACCCCGGTGAAATACACACGACGGTCAAATAGTGTTTTCAGCTCACAAGTGGAGCAGTGTTCTAAAAGAAGGTATGGAAGGCTAAGGATTCGCCGCCTAGGCACTAGAAAGACCCTCGCCAACTAGCCTGACTAGACTGATTATCCTGAGTATCCCGACTAATTGCCTGACTAGGCGCCGAGTACTTGGCCTTGGAAGCTAGAAGGTACCCGGTCGCCCTGGGAGTGCCTTGCAAGTTTTAGAACCTTGAAGTGGAGAAACTCTAACCGAAGATCTCTTCTTCTTTTCTAAGGAGTAAACAGAATTTTGGAAGTAAATTTCACCAAAATGACCAAGAAAAGATTTCATCCGGAATGAGATGCAACAAACTGAACAAAGTCCTTGTGGGGGGAAAAGAGACATAACCTACGGAGACAGAGAGGTGTAACATCCCACTTTCATAGAATACAGAAAGATATTCACTATGTCATCCTGGGGACGCAACAAAAAGCTCATTGGCACAATGGTTAGTCAATAAATGCCGAGCATCTTTTTGGAAGCAAAGTCAGTTAACTTGGTAATCCTAATAATATATGGATCCTGGATCAGGCAGCAGAGTGCTTAAATATAGTTCTACCTTACGATTTTTCAAACAAAAAGCATTTAACTTAAGCTCCTATTGAACTTAGAAGTACAAAGTTCAATACAGAAAATCCATTGCCTAAACACAACCAGATAAGCATGAGGACTACAATGTCATTTTACTATACATAGGGGTCTCCACTGTAATTCTGTATTGTTTCTTTTGTGATTCTGTTGTATCTGTTATGCTTCAGTGAGGAAGTTGGTAAGGGAGTTTACGAATAAAAAGGGCGAGAGCAGAGAGGGAAAGGTGTGGGTTGAATGATTCTGTTCTCTCATTTTCTGTATCTTTCAATCTCTTGTCTCTCTTTCTCTTTCACCACCATTCTTCTGCAATACTTGTAACAGTTGAATTCATAATACAAGATTCCTTTTCCATTTGTTGTTCAATTCCACTCTTTGGTTGAAATTACTGTGAGGATTCTATCACAACCACTCAACCATACAATGAAAATGGCTCAAAGTTGAAAATTAATCACACAAGTAAGATGGTAGGAAGTAGGTAAACCTAGAACTAAATTGGAAGACAAGTTACTTCTATTGAGCACCATACAAACACACATTAGATAATTCATGCACAAGGCATTCAAATGACATAACTGGCGAACAAAATGTATGTATCATTAACCATGTTACATGGACTACTAGGTACCAAGAAATGTCAAATTATTGAAGTTTGCTCGGTACTACTGTTATCCTGAAGTGGTCTTACATTAAGGTCACAAAACAATTCCTACAAAACTTGAGATTTTTAAAAAGAAGGTCTGGAAGGCCGAGTACTCGCCACCTAGGCGCTAGAAGTTCCCTCGCCGACTAGCGCGACTAGACCAACTAATTACCTAGCTAGGCACTGAATACTCAGACCTGGAAGCTAGAAGGTGCCCGACGGCTCTGGGAGTGCCTAAGCAAGTTTTAGAACCTTGATTGTAGTAGTCTTGGCCTTGTTCTCCAATAGATTTTAGGTACATAAAATCTCACATTTTATGACACTCCAATCTCAATACATAAAATGTAAGTCATTTTATGAGATTTTCATAAAATTCTCCTAAAATCTATTAGGAAAACTTCTACATTTTATTAATTGGGAAAACAAATCCATTTTATCACCTCTCCATAAAATGCTCATTTTATGAGATTTTCATAAAATCTACCTAAAATCTATTGGAGAACAAGGCCTTCATTATAATGAACACAGTCGGGTAAATATGTTACTACAAATAAACAAGGTTACTTAAAACCATTCTAATGAAAGAGCTGCTATTTCACACCTTTTTTTTTTACCTCAGAGAATCCATCAAAATGGTTTTTTTTTTATTATTAATTACTATTTTTTATTCCTTCCAAAAATTACCAGAAAGGACGAAACTCCAAAAAAAAACTGTCCCTAGGCAGTCAATTGGGCGAATGTCTTCCCAACTCCTACATATGAACAGCGTTACTTTAAACAACTCTAAAGGAGCTTGCCAATTGCACACACTTTTTACCTCAGTGCAATCACCAAAATCATTTTCCCTTAATTACTATTTTACCCCTTCATAAAACTACCATTGCCTCCATCCTCAGACCCACCCTTTCCCCACCGCTGTAAGCCGCCAACCCGCCCACGGCTGCCGTCCCATCCCGCAGCTGCCGGAAGCCGACCCACCAATTCCTTCACGTTGACCATTTTCATCTCCATCTTCCCTACACAGCTAAACTCACCCCCAGCCCATCCGATACAAACACTCCCAAAATAACCTTCTGATCCATGGGTATTTAGTTTTTTTAAGTTTTGGTCTGTGGGGTTTTGTTCTTTTTCCTCGTTACCTCCATGCCCAAAAATAACTTGGATGGCCAGGGCCGGCCCAAGTCCACCATATACAAAAAATAAAAAAGACCAAAAAACTCTCTTTTTTTATCTAGACTAGATCTGATAGAGTACTTTATAAGGAGTAATGCTAACGAGTGAATTCCATCTAATAACCCTCAACCGCACAAACTTTAAGACTGTGTATGGCCCAATGACAAAAGCCCACTGAGTTACAAAGGGACAAAATGGTATTTTCTCAAATCTCCATCAATGGGCTGAAACCACTTACAGAAAACAAATATGGAAAAGAGAAAGAAAAAAAAAAAGAAAAAAAAGTGACCACGGTATGATCGAAATAAGAGAGAAGCCCACAACAAATCGAAATCCCAAATAATCCACTCACAAAAAAAAAAAAAAAAATCAGAGAAAAAAAAAAAAAAATCAGAACGTAAAATAACTCAATCCAGCACCGAGTTCAGCAATCCATTAATCAGACAACAAACCCACAAATAAAAATCAAATCTTGACATGAATCATTACACACCCAGAAAAAAAAGGTTTTGCTAAAAATTAAGGGTTCTTACTTGCACAATCAGTGATTCCGATAAATACCCAGAAACAGATGAGATCTGTTGAGCATAAACAGCAGCTCAAAGATCGATCTTCATCTCCTTCACAGGTTCGCGGATCTAGGGTTTCTCAGAGGAGAGAGAAAGCAGAGGAGAGAGAGAATTGGGCTTTGAACCCGAATTGCAATTGGCCCTTTGGGTTTTGGGCAGTGGTCGAAACCTTTTTGAATAGATGGGGTATTTTGGTATGTAGAGAGAGAAAAACAAAGTAAATTGGATTGGATTGGACCTTTGAAGTCCAATTTGTTGTTGATGTGGTCATGTAGTTAAAAAAAAGAAAAGAATTTTATGAGATGTATAGAAACAAGTATGTAATGTGGACGGACCACAGCCCACCATCTAGGGTTTCTTTTAGACTTTTAAGAGAGAAAGGGGTTCGAGGGGGTAAAGTGTAGCCCACCGGATATGGTGGACTATGAATGGTGGGGGCCCACACGTGGAGAATCTTTTGTCAAATTTGTACACAGATCTATAGCCCAATGATGTGTGTGAAATTCCAAAATTAGGACCTTTTTTTTTGTCGGATCAAAATTAGGACTTGGGTTGGGGTGTTTTGAGTAAAGTAGGAAAACTTTTGGGTTGGGGAGTAGGGATTTCATTGTCAATCTATCATGGATCATGTGGTCATGTGATTATTTTTATGATGTCTTCTCAAGGGTCCATAGGTAATTTTACTAGGAAAAGAAATGGATGTCAACATACTAGTTTAGGTTTCTCTGGATCAAGGTATGAGATACAGAGGATAACGGGTAGGGTATGGATCAGAGGATTCTATTTAATACCAAATCTTTGATTGAAAGATCTTTCACCATTCCCACCCCAATCCCCATTGGTGATATTAGATAAAAAAAACCAAACCCACCTCCCGATGGAGATTGGGGTTTCCCTGAACATACTCATATCCAAACAAAAAAATAAATAAATAAGTGAAAAATAAAATAAATTGATATTTATATTTAAAAAATATAATCTTAAGTGATGTTTTTGAATATTAAGTAGTTTAGGATATGTAGTAATTGATAAGATTTGCTAATTAAAAAGGTATTGCTTACATATGTAACTCTCCTCAGGATTTATACGTATATTCCTATTTATATGTACATATATTATATGGTATATGTAGTATGTATAACCGGGTACAGGGAGGGTATGGGGCGAATACGGATATTTGGGGATGGGGATTACAAAATCATACCCGCTCCATACCCGAGTGGGTTTGCTTCATATCCTACCATATCCGCTACTTTTGGGGAAAATTCTGGGTTATCTCCCCCTCCATATGGGTGAGGGCAGGGCAGGTATCCATTGGATATGGGGAAGTTGCCATCCCTAGTATGAGACAATTCTCAATAAAGCTTAAAAAAAATTGATGGCTAAGATTACCGGATGGAGCTTAGGAGGACAAATGATAAGGTCATTACGTACCCCATGGTTTCTATTGGAAAAAAACTTCTTTAATGTTTCAGTATTATTTTCACGTCAAACTATATAGATTTGTTTCCTTCAAATTGAAAGAATAGTGTTTTTGAAGCTATAAAGATTGATCTTTCAAAAAATGGTTGCTTGCTTGTATAGATATTTGAGTACAATTAAAATTTTCTATACAAAAATTAGGACTTCTTTTTGCATAACCCGAAAGATTACAATGGTCAATAGTATTAAAAACATCTTCCTATTATAAATTTCGAAAGTCGTCATATTCCAGGGTCATTGGTGATCGAACAGCAAAAATGTGCAACAATCCTATGTTGTCATTTGTTTGTTCAGTGTAACTTATTCAGGACACTATCAATGTTGAAAGACATGTCCTTTAATTTGGATGAAAAAACATAGAGAGCGAATAATGATAAGGGGCGGAGAGACGTTGGTAAAAGTGGGGTCACTTGAACTCACTCACTTTGATTTCGCACAAGAAATTTCGGTATTTAGAGCCAAATTTTATGATTGTGACCCCACACAATATCACTAAATTGTCCCTAACTTGCTTCAAATGCCCATAAATTTCAAGTGTTGTCTTCTTTTTGGGAGTTGATAGTGTTACGAATGAAGCTTTCATGCATTATTTTCAAAATGATTAAGTTTGTGGGACTAATTATAAAACAAAATTATATTTATAAGCGTATATCTACCTTACAATTAATTTTTTAATTTCGTTATTTTTGGATTAATAAGTAGAAAATAATATCTTGCATATGAATCTAATTTTTGACCCCACTAGCCAAAATTCTTAGCTCTACCTTGATTAAAACTTTATAGGAAATATCAAGGAGATCGTCAACACTGTGTCGACCATGGCCTGCCACATTATATATATATATATATATATATATATATATATATATATATATATATATATATTCACACACACACACACGGGGATTAGGGTAGGATAGGTTAGGGTAGGGTAGGATAAGTGCGGTACAGGGTCTGTCAACGGGGTTAGATCTAGAACCAATTTGAATCTGGAAAAAATTATGGGTACACCACTCATTAGGGCTGCCCATTAGATCGCCCAATCCGCCCAAACCAAACCATCTGCGAACCTACCCAACTTATGCTACAGATGGATGTCTATCATACTATTTTTTATTTTGGCGGATGCGGTTTGGTTTGGGTTCAATCAGCCCAATCCGCCTTTAATCGTTCTTTGATCCGTCAAATTCGCAATTGAACTGACCCATCTGTATATAACTCACGCACAGGTTGTGGATGCACAAAACGACAAAGACAATCCACCATGAGCGGATTGGATTAAGAACTGAATTGATTTGACTAGAACCGATCCGTGGACAGCCCTACCACTCATGTACACCAAATGCACACCAAGTTTATGTGGCGGATGAGGAAAAACCTAATTTTTTGGGAGAACTCCACAGTGAGATTCTCCTCATCAGCCACATCAGCTTGGTTAGCATTTAGTGTGCATGTAGAATGCTACTTTAAAAAAAAAATGTCTTATGTAGAATGCTACTTCAATCTTTAATTGTGGAACCAAACTCCCTTTTTTCTTTGTACTTAGATGTCTGGGTCTTATGTGCCCCTCAACTAATCTTAGGGGCAAATCCCACTATCCACTTGTCGTGAACGTAATTAAAGTTAGGGCAAGGCTTGATATGGAGTTTGCCCTAAAATAGTTGATAGCATTTGAGTGGTCCGGGGGCCTTGCTTTTCGTGCAAAACGACGTGATTTTGCTTATTTTTTTGGTACACCTCCAAATTGAGCTTCCAATGGTCTTGTTTGGAGAGTTAATTTTTCAAAGTGCCTAAACTCTAAATCCAAAGTGTCTAAACCCGAAGTGCATATACAAACTATACCTTACTAAACTATACCTTACTCCAAAAAGCCTTAATCCCCTAAAATTGAACACTTAACTTAACTCTCCAAACAAGACCCTTGAAAGCTTTGGGAGAGTGACAGGGTCCCTGATTTCACATTTTAGAGGTATTTGAAATTGAGATCTTTGGAAGGACCAATCACCTTGTTCATTTTGAATTTTGAGACCCGTTTTCTCAATTATTGCTCAATCATTACTCATATTTCTCTCCAATCATTATTTTTATTTTTAATTATTATTATTATTATCATCTCTCACTCTACTCTCTCTCTCTCTCTCTCTCTCTCTCTCTCTCTCTCCCTCTCTCCTCCAATCATTATTCAAAACCCAAACCCAAAAACTAAACCAAACAAAGTTAAAAAGTCTGGAGGTCTTGATCATGAGCCAAACCCTTGGGTCTGTGGAGCAGGTCTTAACCAACTGAAGTGCTTTGTAGTTAGAGCAAGCCTGTGGTAACTAGGTCTTTCAAGTTGCAACTAAACTTGAAGTCCAAGGTTGAGTTTATTAGCTAATTGAAAACACTAATAATTGGCCCAATAATTAATCTAACTCTGCTTTTCATTGAGTAATAATTGTGGGGTTCATTTGTACTATCTGTAATTTAAATGCTTCGTTAAGGGGTGCTATTTGTGAAAACTGGTGCAATTGCTCCCACCGAATTTAGTAAACTATTAAAGAAATTTTGAAAACACAATAATATACATTTGGAATCATTATTTTACTTGGAAATTAATCAAAAGTGTGACAATAAATCTGACGGCCTAATGAGCCGATCATTTGGGCTCCAAGGCCCAAAGGCCCATGTGGTTAAAAGTGGTAAGTCCTCATTGTTGGCCCATGGCCTCCAATTCCTCCACTCTTTTTAGTTTCAAGTTCTATCCCTCTACTTCAATGCAAGTAATTTTTTTTGCCTAGACGTTAGTTTTTAGTATTTATTAGATTACTACGAGAGTCAACCTTCTATTCATAGGACTCGAACTCTAAACCTCACGCTCCAAAGGAGTTTTACACAACTATTGGGCCAAATCCCAAAGGTTAATGCATGTATATAATTAAAAGCTCAACAAAATTAAAATCCAAATTTAAGAATTTTTCTTGGGCCTTAGACATGGACTTAGACGTCTAGTAGGTCTAGACTTGGGGGGATGTTTGAGACTTGAGAGTGACTCATTTGTTATGTTATTTATTTTGGGAATGTAAATTATAGATTTTAAATCATAATAATTTTTTTTGTGAAACTATTTGAATTGTATGCCAATAATAGATTTTACAACAGAGTAGTGCTTGAATGTATAGGTTGAACAAAGATTTCAATTTATTTTGACTATTTTAGCCTTGCTTACTATTTAATAAAACCTTTTCTTTTATTACCAAATTTAAATTAATTTCCATGAAAATATCATTTGACCCTTAAAATTTTAATTATTAGATGACCTTTTGAATTCTAATTTACGTATACCACGTGGTAATGATAAACCGAAAGCAGTTGACTTAGTTTCTCATTTTCTTAATGGATAACAAGGCAAATTCAATAATTTATTAAGGCAAATATTGGAGTTATGTAGTTTACATGTAACATAAAATCATGTAAAGCAATAAACATAGGAATGATGGAAAGGCACCGTCAATTAGAACAAATCAAAGGGTATTTTAGTCTTTTTAAATTCTAAATGGAAAGGCACAGAAATTCCAATCCCCCCTAGCTCCTTATGAAAGTTTTGAGGATCGGTTATCCTGAAATGCAAATTAAAATTAGGTGCCGAACATCAAACTTAAAAATTAATGCACAATTCAAAATGATTGTGCGAAAATAACCTCCTGTTTTTTTGTGTGCATATAATTAACTTTATTTTTCTGGATGTAAATTTCTTACAAGTGTCGGATGACTTTCATGAATAGAAATTCATTTCCGATAAAGATTTTTTTTTTTTTCTTTTTGTGTCTGAATCTATGTACGGTATTTCGGCAGTGTTCATTCAAACAACCTGGTGAAATTTGTCAAGACAAAGGGAGAATGAGAAGCAATTCTTGCACGTGCACAAGTTGGGAGACAAATGCATGGAAATTCATGCATTCTTTTGTCAGCATATTACTGACACAACCCACAAACACCCATGCCCCGACATGATTTGGAATGGGTTTCGTCCATTTTGATTTAACCCACAACTTTGTTTTTCCCCTTTCCCAATAAATTTTCATTACAAGTAATTATTCAGTAGTTTTTGGACACTGCCATGAAAACGATGTTGCTGTAGGACGCTCTTGTAGTACGACATGTGAATTGTCGGATATGTTTTCAATGACTTTGATTTCATCTCGGCACTCTGCAGATTTGAACCGTCCAATCCTGAGATAAAATCCGAGGCGTTGATGACCGATATCAACGGCTCAGATGCCGTATTATAAGGCCGGCCTATAGGGGCGATCCTACATGGTGGCCTAATACCCTTCTCCAGTCCATTGTATATTCATGTGAGGTTCATACATTTTATCCTCAACTCTACAAAAATATGTGGTTGAGAAGGATGTTAAGTCATCATATGACAGTGCCTCAACAGTACCTAACAATTTTTATCTTCTATATTTTTTTTTTCCAGATATTATTGCCATTTTACTCTTCTACTAATACACTTATTTATTTTCTCTTTTTTCATTGCCAAGCACAATGGTCACTAATTTAATATTGGAACCAGAGAGTTAAATGGCATAAAAGGCTGCAAATCTTGGTAAAATTATCTGATGTTGGAGGGCCAAAATTTCTTTTATTAAATTTGAAGGAGAACATACAAATTTTCCGATAAATACATAAAATTACACGAGCCATATATAGAATTTCCAAAACTTTTAGGTGGCCAAAGAAGTATTGAGAAATTGGATAATTTTTGTTTTTGTTTTTGGCGTAACTCGCCTGAGTTAAAATGCATGACATCAGATTTTTGTATGGAAACTTTATATCCATCTCAAAACCAATTGGCAATGAATGAAGAGGTCCCAACATATATTAAGTGATCACCCATTCCACTCTTAGGCAATGTGGGACAATATTTCTTAACATCCCCCCTCACGTGCAGCCACATTTGAGGTCTGTCACGTGTGGCCACTTTTTGGGTCTTATCATCGTGTAGCCTTTTTGCTGGTCTGTCATGTGGGTGTGACATTGCAAATTTTTTATTTTTTTTATTTTTAAATGTGGAGTGGAGTAGGCCCCGCTCTGATACCATGTGAAAACTTTATATCCATCTCAAAACCAATTGGCAATGAGTGGAGAGGTCCCAACATATATTAAGTGATCACCCATTCCACTCTTAGGCAATGTGGAACAATATTTCTTAACATTTTGGTATGTGACACAAAATGACATTCACCATGGTTTCACTTGATAATCTAGACAGTTCATTTCAGAGGTTTCGATACTATGTTATCTATGCCAAAAATCAGTATATTCGTTCATTTCTTTTGTGATAAATGTGCTTCGTTCAAGCATATAGTACTATATTTTTTGTTTGATCTAGTTTTTTTTTTTTTTTTGCATGGATGACAAATACATTGAGACCTATAAAATGAATGGTGCAAAACTGCAGATTGTCAAATAAGATTGCGGTTGTTCTAGTTGTTCTGCATCACATAATGGAGCACATAAGATGATAAGAAAGCATCACATAATAGGATCTTGATTTGTCATTGAAAAAGAAATCAAAGTCCGCTCATGTTTCCAAAATTATGGTACTCGCCATGGACCTATTTTGCGATCCAAGATGTTCATTTTGTAAATCTGGATGTGTTTTTTTGTTTTTAATTTTTTTTCAATTTATTACAACGGGCCAAAGACCCTAACATCCTCGAGAGCTAGATAGGATATCAATCGGGGACAGTCCCCCCTCAGTTTTCATCTAGCAGGGAAATTTTATTATAAAAAGACTAGTTTATCAGATGTCGAGTTTTCGATAAAGATTAATCAAGTCGTATTTTTTACTCGAACAGAAAAAAAAAAAAAATGTCGTGGTTATTATAGAAAATGACGGTTGTTGTGTGCATTTTTTATTCGGAGATTAATCTTTGTTTAGTCTGACTTTTGCATAGATTTTGAAAATCAACTGTTAATTAACATAGAGTCCTGTCGAGCTGGTAATACCTTTAAAAAAGAAACTAATTGTAGTCTCATGATTGTGATAAGTGTGTCTCGATATTTATTCTCAAATTTTATTTATCACAACTATTCAGTAAATAATTTTTTTTTTCTTGTAAATACAATTATCCGATCAATTTTATTTTTCTAAGCTAATGATTGATAAATTCGATGAGTCGAACAAAAATAAATGTTCCCAATCAAACTAATGAGTCTAAAATGGCTACGCATGGTGGTGAAACCTCAGCATGTGGAGTCGTGGACGTTTCAAGATCCCAAAAATTTGCGAATTTTAGTACCCCTTATAATGATCCAACAAAAAAGGTCCCATATTTGTGTTTCGGCCATTGAGAACACATAGAAAGTAATTTTTGTGAATTATCATCCATAGAAAGTAATTTTTTTTTGAATTTCATAGTCTCGATTTGCAAGGCTATCTTGACCGGACATTGGAGGAATTACTTGAAATATGCGCAAGCTGATTCAAACGCCCCCTGATTGTCGGGGAAAAAAAAGAATATACAGAGAGGGGGAGGGGGAGAGAGACGTATTCCATTCCACGTTTCTTTTTCTTAATGAACGAGACTAGAATCTAAGATTCCCATGGGGTAAGGGAGGAATCAGATTCTCCCTCAATTTGAGAATGAGATTCCTGGTTGAATATGTGACCAGAAATCACATTCATATTCTTATTTGTTTCAAACATTGGAATCATGAAAAAAAGACATCACGTTCTCATTCTTCCTTGAGATTGTTACCATCCAAATTGAGCCTATAAGTTTTAATAAACGGACGTAATCAAGTCTTTCTTCCATTTGGCTCCGCTTAGGGCTACTTTTGAGTTGAGTATGGCTTGTGATTACCATTCGACTTAAATTATCACCCATAGAAATATTTTTTTGTGAATTCTGGACATTGGAAGAATTACTCAAGACATGCGCAAACTGATTCAAATGCTCCCTAAGTGCCGGAAAAGAAAAAAGAATATACAGAGAGGGGGAGGGGGAGGGGGAAGGGGACGTATTCCATTTCACGAGTGTCTCTATCTCTCTCTGGCTAAAGTGGTACCAAAATTGTTATCACCCACAAATTGTGGGATGTCCCTATTTGTGATACCACAAAGAGGGAACATAACAACTCAAAGGTTCCCAAATCAAATCAAAATATGTCGTAATAATAAAGGGTTAGTTCACTGGAAAGGAGTGGCTTAATTAAAATAGTGATTGCCAGCTAACTCAAACAAGAATCCCACTAACTTCCATGGACATTAACAGGCAAGCTACCTCCTCTTTACTATCGATGAACGTATACGTATATAATATAGTTGCCAATTTGGAAATACAATGATGTTCAATTTGTTTAAAACATGTTTTTAAGAGTTTCCGTAAAAATTTAACTCATTTAAATATTGGTAAGAGCTTAATTATATCGTCCTTATATTTGATAGGATAAAAGCTGAATGAATCGATCAAACTCTTACCAGTATCCGAATGAGTTGATTTCGTTCTTTTAAACAAACTGAATTATATATTATCTTGAGACTTGATTATTTTTGTGTCGAAATTTGTGTCTTTGAAACTGGTCCCATATACGTATGATGCATGTATCTGTATACGATGGTCCAAAGACAAGTATTAAAAAAACCACACACTTGATCATGACTAGATATATTTAAGAATTAACCATGGATATTAAATGTAATACACGAATAATGCGGAGGAACACTCCTATCAAAATATTAAAAATGTATATACGTATGAAAGGAATTATGATTTGTCTGCAGTTCGAAATTCCAACTATAGCATTTGTTCGACCTCGATTGGGGCCCAGATAGGGCCTAGCTTATTTATTCATGTTGTTTGATTTGTGTAAGTCAGCTGAAAAGATTATCCGGGTTAAAATCAAATTGATCAGACATTAGAAGTCGCACAATCAAAACACAAAAAATTAGATGATCAACATGTGATCGTCAATTATTCAAGGCAAAGTATCTTCTATTTATGATTCTCTTCGAATACAGGTGAAAGTGAATGACTTGGATCATCAAGGTAGAACTAGAGTATGGCCAAATTAAAAATTGCACGAACGTCATTGGAATTTTCAACTACAAAACAAGTCGAACCCTATGTTTGTACTTATCGATCAGGGGTATGTGTTGTGCACAACACCAGTAATGTGAGCTCATTATCAAATTCACATCAAATTTGATTATTTGATCTGAACTGTTCATTTTCTACTTCTCGGTAGGTAGGTGATTGACGTAAAAATTCAAGTTAATAAAATGTAGGTAGTTATTTTTTTGGAGCTCATTTACATTACAACTAGAATGGTTTGCAAATACCTGCAAAGTAAATGTGTTCCAATCAGATAATTAGGGATATTAGATCCCTGGTCGTTACTTCTAGAGTTTCGAAATTAATCAAGGTGGGCGCATGCAACACGGACATCTAGGTATCAAAAAAAAAAAATTCTTTAGGTAGGTCATCGACGCAAAAATTTAAGTTAATTGAACATAGGTAGCTATCTTATCGGAGCTCATTTACGTTCAAACTAGAATGCTTTTGCAAATAATTAAGTGCAAAGTAAATGTGTTCTAATTAGAAAATTATTGATATACGATCAACTTAATCAAACTTTGCTTGTAACGAATTCAGGGGGCCTGTAGTGAGTCTCATCCGATTGTCCATCTCGGTACCGACGGCTTGGATTTAATCTAAACTCTAAATAATCCAGAGTCGTTTATTGTTTAGATACAAATCCGAGTGTTTATCACATCCAACAGGTAAAATAAATGAACTCGGATGCATGCCTAACAAGGGCACAATGCATCCACTAACAAAAAACTATTTTTTCAAAAAACCGAGACAGATAATTTTCTCACAATACATCACATTAAAAATCGTGAAAAATCAATTTATTTAAAAAACTAACTTAGTAGAACACCCCAGTCTAGTCTCCGATGCTTCAATACCTCATTTAACTCTGAGTAGTACTATTTCATAAGTCATGCCGGATCCCATGACTTGTCCATCTCACGTAGTAGTATCTTGCAAAAGGGAATATGTTCGCAATTTTTTTTGACAAACAAGCAAATTCCATAAATAGAAAACATTACATAATTTTGCAAATGTTTTTGTTTGAACTGAAATTTGGCGTCACGTGAACAAATCTCATTTTGTTTTGCCAAGTCAACAGTGCAAGCTTTTTTTTTAAACCTATCAAGATATTCTAATTCAAAGCCCGAAGGCAAAAGATTATATCACAGGATCTATGAATGGACCAAAAACTACTAAAGACCTGACATGAAAGCGTGGCATAAAGAAATCTTCTACAAAAGCTAATTGACACTAGATATATATCTGCCAAGGCAGACTGACACTACATATAGGCATATCACAGGATCTATGAATGGACCAAAACTACTAGCACCTGACATGAGCATGGCTACAAGTACTACAAAGCTAATTGACACTAGATATATATCTGCCAAGGCAAACTGACACTACATATAGGCATATCACAGGATCTATGAATGGACCAAAACTACTAAGACTGGCATGAAAGCGTAGCCTAACAATTTCTACAAAGCTAATTGACACTAGATATATATCTGCCAAGGCAGACTAACACTACATATAGGCATGTCTTGTCACAATTTGGTAGCAAAGAATCCCAATGGAAAACCTAGCTGAATCCAAAGCATAAAAGTGCAGATGCAATCTGAAAACACTCCACGCAGGGAGGTAATATAGCCCCCTCCCCAAAAAAAAAAAGAAAAAAAAGCCAGGCAAACAACCAGCAAAAAGAACCCCAGTCATAAAAAAAGAAGAAAACTGAAATAAAAAATAGAAATCCAGCCATAAAGATGTGGCCGGAAGTCGCCGCGCCGGATCAAATGACTTATTCGCAGGAGGGTCTTAACCAACCCTATCTTGCTTCAAATCTTTGCACGAACGGATCCTGGTGGAGGCGAAGGGTTCTGTGGAGGGGTAGGTGGAGGTGGAGAAAGGAGGAGGAGGAGGAGGGGGTGGGTTAGATCTGAGAGAGAATGAATGGAGGCAGAGAGGAAGAGGGGTTGGGGGTAGGCTGGATCTGAGGAGAGGAACGTAAAAAGTTAAGAAAAGGGCCGGTTAAGGAGGAGGAATACCCCTCCTGGGGCGCCCCGGGGGGGGGGAGGATTTAGAGTGTTTTCTTTTTAGAGAGAGAAAGTTCACTTAGTGCAAGTTTAAAACATAGAAAATTCTAAAATTGGTCTAGTGGAAAGTGTGATAATATGTAAAAAGTACATTCCAATTTGTGTATTTTTTATCTTCCTATTTGCTTATTACTGGGCTGATAATAGAAGTACCATTAAAATATTGTCTCTACTCATTTCACAGATGAAATATAACGAATTGTCCACATGTCTACTTTTTTGCGATCTAATAATCTTTTACCGTCTTCTCCTCTACTCAGTTTATGAAATGAACAATTTGGATCATAATTAAGACATGGGCGACCCAACAAAATAAAAGTTTTGAGCAATATTCGTTTTGGGTTTCCAAGATCATTCCCGCTCTCACATCACGTTCAACAAAAACTTTATCTCTAATTATTATTCTCATTTCTTTGTTCACTCATTACCCAAAAGCCTCTATAAAAATACATATATACATTTTTTTATGAAAATTTGCTTGGACCTAGCCATTCTCGATCATTTTTTTTGTGATTTTTTGCGGAGACCCTTAAATATATCTTTTAAATACATTGAACGGTTCAGATCATAAAAATTTGATTGGCAACTACGTGGTCTCACAGAAGAAAAGTAATGTATCCCTTACCAGATACGGACTGTATGTATATAATATTATATTACAATACACATGTATATTGGGTTGGTGAAGGAATAGAAGAAAGTTGTTGAAAAACAAAGGGAGGTGAGAGAGAGAGAGAGAGAGAGAGAGAGAAGAGTCCGGTGGCAGAGCCATACCCGACAAGGCGACCTTGTGTCCGGGAAAAACGGAGGATGCATCTTATTTTTCACCACCACTGTGGGTCTCACTCCTCACATGCCTCCATGTGATTCCTTCCATGCATAAACCCCCACTCTCCCCCTCCCCAAAT
Source organism: Vaccinium macrocarpon (assembly GCA_022606695.1). NCBI lineage: Eukaryota > Viridiplantae > Streptophyta > Magnoliopsida > Ericales > Ericaceae > Vaccinium > Vaccinium macrocarpon. The sequence goes on along the minus strand of CM040180.1, from coordinate 39,365,133 downwards.
TTTGCTTTCATTTTGCCTTAATTTCACTTTAATTTGAGTTATGAGTTCCATTACCCTTCTCCAAATAATGCCTTCCACTCTCATTCCTCATGCGTCTGCACCACGTCTCTTCATTTTTAATTATCTAGTTTTATGGTAATACTATATGCAAGGGTAAAAATATTGGCTATTATTCTTTGTATAGTTGGTTAGAATTTTGAGTAGAAAAATATAATAGTGGGTAATAACACTACGTTTGTCAAAATTTCAAAACCAATCGCTTTTCTTTTGAAATTTGGCTAAATAATTGAAGATTTGTAGACTTTCAAATTCAAGCTCTTGCATACAAAAAATTAGTTTTCTTAAGTAGTTCAGAGAGCGCAATTTACAATTTTAGCTTATTTTGCATTTTCATGTAATAAACACATGTAAACACTGAGGTGCTGATTAACTTTGAATTGCATCGTCGTTATGTATGAACAAGAGATTTTATAGCTATCTACTACAATGAAAGAGACTCGTTAAAACATTCTTCATTTGCCATAAAAGTTAGTAAAAAGGCATAAGATTGGCCCTGTTCAAAAGACCATAATTTGGAGTTTTTTTTTTCTCTATATATCCTATAGTTAGCAAGTGTAAGAAAATAAAAACACTTGTAAATTTGCCTCTCGTTCTCTCTTCGAAGATTAACCTTTGGGATTGCTATTAATTGATTTTTTTGAAAATTTTTATTTAAAAATAGTTTTAGTGATATTAATATATTAAAGGTGTGAAGGATTATCAATATATACGTATATGTAGATAGAATTGTCATTCCTTTCATGAATAAATTTCACATCCCAAGTTTTCAAGAAAATTAGTAGTTCGTCTTTTGATGTTATCTCACGAATCTTAACATCTCATCCTCCTTATTCATTGGATGTTATAAGAATTGTGAAAATTCTTGCCACTAGCTCAAAACAAAAGTTAAAGCTTGTATCTAATTCATTTACACATGAGAGATGAAAGTACAATCATAAGATTCTTGGTAACAATGTCTACTTCATAAAACTACCTTCTTGGTGAAGCGTACACAAACACAGTTGCAGCCAAACCTCAAAGCAATAATTCGAAATCTAAGTCATTATAGATTTTGATCAAATAGTAAGTCTGAATCTTTGTTTTGAAACCGTGAATGAGATCACACAAAGACGGGATCCTCGTGAGCATTTTTTGCACTATTTTAACTTGATGATCGAATATTTTTTGGAAAAATTACAATGAACAATATATTTGTATTTTCTTTATTTTTTGGAGGGACCTTTTAGTTTTGGATTTTACCACTTCACCAAAACCCAAAATTTAAAAACTAATAGATAACTATCAATACAGAAAAATTGGGTATGCACATGTTTTGGGGCGCGTGGTGGGACAAAATTCAAACATCCAGATGGACTGATCTAAAGGTGGGACCCCTAAAACTTCCCCACTTGGGCAACAACCACCGTTGGATCACCCAATTCTCTCATCTCAGCCTCTCATATTTTCAGATGACTTTTTGTGTATGTCATTATTATAAAATCTTAGGTTAATGGGATCAATCGTCGTCAGCCTTTTAAAATAAGGTCAAGAAAAATTAAATAAATGTGGGGACGTGGGGGGTTACAGTTTATTCTTCTTGGGATTGTTGTGTTGAAAAGAAAAAATAAAATCCCCTCAATTCTCCTATAAATACACTTCACCCCCCCATCTCTCTTCACACAACCTTCTACACACCTCTCCCTCTTCTTCTTCTTCTTCCTCCTCCTTTCCTCTCTCTCTAGATATTTCTTCTTTTCTTTTTTCTTTTTTCCATCTCTGTCTAGATATTTCATTTTTTTCCTTTTTCCATCTCTCTAGAAACCCTAATTAGGGTTTGTGCAAAAAAAATGGTCCTCTTTGTGTTCTTCCACAGCTTTCTTGAACTGCACCATCACTAGTCAAAATTATGGGAATTTTTTTCGCTTGTGGGTAATGGCTAAAAATTGTTGCGGTTCACTAAAGCTGTGGAAAGATACAGAGAAGGTCAATAAAAATCAACGGTTCAAGATCTGATTCGGCGGCATCGGTTTTACGCATGGTATATTCTTCTCCTAAGCCTGTTTTTATTTCCAGATCCATAATATTTCTTTGCTTGATTAATTTTCGTTGATTTTAAATTGGAGTTTAAATAATAGTTGATTGTTCATGTAGATTACTGGTTTCTTGGTCTTTCAGTTCTTATTATTGTGATTTTGTGTTGTAATTTTGTGGATAGAGAAGAATTTAATTCGTGGGTGTTTTTTTTCTTATTCATTCTGTTTATTTTTAAAAAAAATATAATTCCTCTGATCTAATTTGTTTTGTCCTATTTAGGGACTGAAGATCTATGGACTCCTATATTGATCTTCTAATTTAATGAAAGTCAACAAATTTAATTGTATTTTTTTCTGCTCATTTGAGATAATATTTTCTGGTTAAATTTTAAGTTAGGAATATTATTTTGGAGATGCAATACCTACATTTGGGATCCGGATCCTCCGCAGAAAAAAATCTCTACAAGAGTCCTACAAAAATCAGAAACGGGTACAAGGAGGCGGAGGAGGAGGAGAAACCGCAATATCGGGGAAAGAAAATTATTTATTTGCTGTATCAATTAGGGCTTTTTAAATACACTTTTTTTTTTTTTGATTTTACGTTACTGTATTTCTCCCCTTAATTAGTGTTGTTAAAACACATGCGCGTGCCCACACAACACCTATAATATGTGGTTTGAATTCATTTATTTTGTTTTACGCAAGTCATGTATTCTCTACTTCATTTTGAAGTTTTACAGAATTTTTGCTGCGATCTTTCGTATAGCGATCCGAATCCATATGTCAATGCCATTCTCTCTCTCTCTCTCTCTCTCTCTCTCTCTCTCTCTCTCTCTCTCTCTCTCTCTCTCTCTCTCTCTCTCTCTCTCATATACATGCTTACAACCTAGTTTGCCTGGTCCATCCATGAATGGTCAAGCTAGGGATTCATTTAAATAGCTATGAGGTATGAGAGAATATTTACTCTCTTTTTTATTGGAAAATACACATACATACATATACATATATATATATATATATATATGTATATAACTCGACAAGGGTACATTAAGAAAAACAAAAAGAGGAATTTTTAATCTTTTACAGAAGGTAGATTGATTCTTGATATATAATCCTCCTTCCCTTTTTAAGTGTCCCTTTTAGGAAACTTGTACTATTTAGTTAAACTTAATAAAAACATTTTCATAGAATTTTTTTCAAAATTTTTTCACCAAATTAAAGGGTTCAATGAGCATTTTAATTTGGTGTAAAAAAATTTAAAAATTATATATAGAAATATATTTTTTGGGGTTTTAAAATGTACGTATTATTATAGTGGATACTTAAAATGGAATGGCGAGAATACTATTTACATATATTGCCTTTTCCTAAGTTCATTTAGAGACAAAATACATACTATTGTCAGCTTACAACCTTGTGAAGAAATTATTTTGTGAGCATGATTTCAAATGGGGTTCTATTCTTGCACAAACCCTTGTTTTTATTTGAATGTAAAATGAAAGAAAAAAAAGAACAGAGAATCATGTGATTTTCTTTGATTGATTGTTAGATGGACCACAAGGGGTAGGCATTGCATCACATATGGCAGGCCACCAACTTAGGTTTACATATTCTATATCAATTGATGAGGGAAGAGGTGGAGGGAAAATAAGTTTGGTAAGAATTTGGGTGCTTTCTTTTGAGATGAAATAACTTTGAAGGCCGAATTCTACAAAATAAATATTTTTTTATCTTACGATTTGATTTTATGAAGGGGTAGGGCATTGCATTCTTACAAATTTGCACGTTACGATTTGATGACTTAACTCTTATTGAATTAGTAAAGTTTTCCATAAAAATTCATATCAATCTTAAATTCATTATATGTTATTGTCTTGATGGATGTCATGAACTTAATTGTAAGCAAATGTTATGAACTTCTTAATTTGCAATGTTACGAATATATATACAAATCTTGTTAATTTCAATGCAAAATATTATGCATTAAAAATAATTTAATGGGTGCAAATACACTGGGTTGGGGTGACTTATACTAGATAATAACGAGACTTGTGCAAACCTAAGCCCGGCATTAGAATCGGGCTTCATTCAATATATCCAAGCCCAGACCAATAAAAGTTTTAATTTCCAAAGCCCGGCCGAATAAGTCCATTTAAGTTTTTTTAAAGCGTACCACAAAAATAAATTAACTAAACATAACAATCTCAAATTAGAATTCACTAAATATTATAGTTAGAGTTCTAAGTCCTTACAAAACAATGAAATTAAATAATTTTTAAATGAGGAGAATAAATTGAAAAGCAAAAAGACAAAGATGAAACTTGCTTTTTAATAAGAAGACATGCGCCACTTTAAGAAAAACCCCCTCAAAAGGCGTCACTAGTGGTATATTCAAACACAAAAATACTCAAAGATGATTATTTTGATACACAAAAAAGACTCACAATGATATTTTGATAAATACTCAAAGTTAACAACATTTGTTACAAATACTCAACTTTTGGCATTTGGATACTCAAAACTACCAATCTTTCTCAGTAACCAAACCTCAATAACCAAATTTTGGGAATCACACCCTATCAAAAGTAACATCTTTTCTCCATTTTTCAAATACTTAATTCAAAACTCAATTTTTTTTGCACTTATCTCTCAAAAATTGAAATTGTCGATTTTTAATCTTTACCAAAATATGTTCAAGATTGATCTCATTTTAAACGTATTGTGAATATCTTGTAAATGGTACTAATATTATAAAAAAAATATATGTACCACTTTAAAGTTGTGCCCATTTTATGAATAAAAATAGAGTGAATAGTACTTTTTCAAGTATGGACACAAATGAACCAGTGTAGAAGGGTAAATACTCAAACTTATAAACTCATTAAATAAATACTCAAAATGTGATGTGACAATATTTGAATATCCATATTTGAGTATACCACTAATGATGTTCTAAGCAACTAGGACTTATAGCTGTAACAATACACACACACACACTCATGTCTATATATACACACGGATGATCAAGTGAGAGATCTCTTACTTTGCTATGGTGTGGGTCTCCCCTCTCTCATTCATACTTTAATTATTCGAACAGTTCAATGTATTTAAAACATGTTTTTAAGTGTCCCCGTGAGAAATCAGCCAAAAAAAAAAAGATTAGAAATGGCTTGATCCAATTAGTTTTTCATAAAACTAGAACAAAAAGACCAGATAGGGTTTGATCCAAGTAGTTTTGCATAAAATTGTATGACTCTTAAAAACATGTTTTAAACATAGTGAACAATTCAAATCAGCAAAATATGACTGGGAGAGGGGAGGTCCCTAGCAAAGTAATGAATCTCTCATAGGAACTGGGCTGATATATATATATATATATATATTACGTTATATTAAATAAAAATATTATTTTAATCAGCTCGGGCCAGGCCTCCAGGGATTTCCCAAATCTAGTCCATTTACTAAATGGGCTTAAAATCTCAACCTAAATATTTATTCCGAACCCTAAAAAAAAGGATCGGAATAGACAGGTTTCCGAGCCGATGTGCACCCCTACTGTACACACTAGAAGTGTATCACTTTCCTTTTAGACAGTTCAAGGGGTAATTAACACCAAATAATGCACCACAATCTTGTTTTCACTTTAGGAAAGACACGCCCAGTAATAAAAAAAAAGGTCAGTACAAGAAAGATGGGGCTTTTTTTCCCACTAAAGTAAAGACAAGCACGAGGCACCAAATTAGTTTTTACAGAAAATTGGCCTAAATGTAAAGTTTGAGACTTTAAATGATGTTTAGTCCAGTTTAATTTATTTTAATGCCTCTAATACATTGAAGTAAAATATTTATTGATTCAAGAATAATACAAGACAAAAATATCATTAATAGTAAAAAAAATTACAAAACATAAGCTAGACCGTCACTTTTCTATTGCTAGTGATTGACTTTACCCATGAAACTACTCATGCGTGAGTGGCATTCACCTGCTGCTGTTTAAGGCATGTGGCAAACCAATTGAGGGAGGGATTAATGACCCACCC